>JALHLI010000016.1:1022500-1735000 GCA_023349425.1 Anthopleura sola | reverse complement strand
TCTCTAACTTAGTTTTATGTGAGTGTTTTCTATTTCTTTAGCATTATATATAGCCATAAAAGCACTACTTTAGCAATGTGATAAATACAATAGACACCAATAAACACACAAGACGGCAAAGAACATCTCTATTCATGCCTTATTCATCATTTAGATGTGATTATTTTAGTCGTTTTATAATGGTAGGCTACAAATGTTTCAATTCTCTAAGTGTTGTCCTTAATGTTCACCTAATCAAAGCATTGTTTGCAGGTGGTCTTAGCTTGTTGTTTGTTGCTTTCGGCTTTGACAACGTTTATTGAAAAAGGTGTATTTTACTTTGATCATGCAGGGGGTGATCGTGATTACTCATCTCCTGAGCCACTGAGATGTTCATAACTAGAGAGGTTAATACTCAAATTGTTTGTTACAACTTACTCTTAATGTTTCCCTATTCCTCTCCATTTGCTCATAGGCTTCTTGCTCCTCTCTCAGCTTCTTTGCTTGAACATCCTTTTCCCATAAATCAGCATACATTGCCTCAATGTCTTTTTCACGTTTCTTTTGTTCTTCTTTCATTCTGATCTGATCAGATCGTTCAGTGAACACATCATCTTGGTGACGTTTGGACAGTGTTGCCCTTAATTCTTCGCATTCGTCCCTAAAACATGACATTTTTTTTGAAAAATAAACCTCAATGATTGCCTTGATAATAGCATATAGAAGTAGAATCTAAAATAAAAATTAGTTAAATACAATATTTTTTTGCCATAAAAGAGAAAGATTTTAATTACCTCCATTTCTGATCAAGTTTTTCTTGGACAAGTTGTAATCGTTCCTGCTCATGTTTCTGCTTTAGGAACTTTGCTCTTTCTCGCATCTTTGCTTGCCGTTCTATGGTTGTCTCTTCTTTTGCTTCCATTTCTTTTATGTAATCTTCCTCTTCCTTTAGCAGAATTTCTCTCAATCTAAGAAAAGAAATTCCTTAGTTAATCAAGCTTACTTTTTGATTGGCAGAGAACAATTGGTGCAAGATCAGACAGTGTTATTTAGAAACGTAATTTACCTTTCTCTTCTGTCCTCTAGCTTGAAGGTTTCTGACTGCATAAGGCGATCTACTCTTCGCACTATAGTATTTCTTTGAATTCTCTTGTCTGTGGCTTTTTCCCATTCAGACTAGAAAAATCAATTACAAAACTAACATTAATTAAGATTATTTGAGTCAAGGATATCAACAAAGTAAAATGAGAACTGGGATATAGATTTTTCTTTTGGGTAAATAGGATTTCCTACACTGGGAATGGGATTTAGGTCACTGCAAATGAGAAATAGAATAAACAAAATGAGATTTCCAAAAAAAAATATTGGAATTTTATAAGCTTAAGTCCCATTTCAAGTAAAAAAAAAATTGTTTGCAGTGATAAAAATTATATAGTTAAAGTGAATATATTCTTTATAGTTTATAATATGTTCTTTATAGGGAGGCTAACTATCCTGGGCAAACCCTGCAGTATTTTTTAAAGAGTTTAAAGTATTGCTACCTCCCCTTTTTGATAGCAAGGTTGATGTGTTTACTATCCACAACCTTATTTTGGAAGAAAAAGATTTAAATTTAAATTTAATAGAAAATAAAAATTGATAATTGCCAACCAGGTACGATCATAATAGTATAATGTATGCACAACTAGGAAGGTTCTACTACCTTGAGATCACATTGATTCTGGTACTTCGTCTCTGTTATGGCTTGATCTCTCAACTCATCTCGTCTTCGTCCTTCAAGAATAAGGTATTCTACAGGACGTTTATTTGTTGGTTTAGCTTTCTGTAAAAGTAGGGAAAATTAGATTGAAATTAAACATAAGTACAGACAGAAAAGCGCTCAAGGTTTGAGCTTAATTTCGTAGCTACCATGCAACGTAAACACGAATTGCAAAATGTCATATAAACGTCGAAAAATAATAATTTTCAAGGAAAATCTTGGATATAAAGTATATCCTCAACTGATCATAATTGTCTAAGTATTTAACTTTAGCTGCAAATCTAAAGTAATAACAATATATAACTAAATAAAAGAAAGAAATAAGAAATACAGTTCAGATTCGTTTTGTACTAAAAGTCAACACTCGAGTCTAAAATTCTAAATCTCAAATTTAAAAATACTTACTATCGCCACGGAGTTTGGAGTAGGCCCAGTGAACTCTCTACACTTTCGTGTGTGTTGAACCATCATCTTGACGGCCGTTTGGATAAAGAAAGAATAAAATTTTCGACTTTTTCTGCTCACAACTATCGCTAAATGTTCACTCGATAAGAAGATGGCCGACTTTGTACTCAAAGGTTACTATAGCAACAAACAGAAAACAGATGTGCTCGGAGACGGTCTGAGTACTAATGACGTCATGAAGTAAACCACAGGAAGCCCGGATCGCTTTTTTTAGACACCGCAAATCGATTTCTTTATTTTGATCGCCGAAGTAGTTATTTTTAAATTTACACACATTTTGTTCCAAAATTAGTGTTTTTACACCATAATTATTGATATTAATTAGATAACAATACTTCGAAATATTGCAGTTGTGACCACATATTCTTGGAGCATTTTATCCTTTTCTTTCTTTCTTCCTAATTTTCACTTGTCTGTTATCCCCGAATCTTGAAACAATGTTATCTCTGAAGCAATTTTCTACAAGGTACGACAGCGATTCAATAAGATTTATTTTCAACAGTTAATATAATCAACGCATTTAATTCTTATAATTATATATATGTTATTTTATATGTTTATAAAAACCTTATAATAAACTCCATGGCTCATGAGCTAACTTTTTTTCCATTTGCAACTTTTAGTTTCTAGCATTTTTCAAAATAAAGTAAAAACGGCTTGAAAACCGCAAACAAATTCGGGGTTTAGAAGGTGGGGGACATAGGGAATTGTGTAGTATAAGATTTTTCCCATAATTATCTTGGGACGTCTTTTTATCAATCATTAATTTATCCTTTCTCAAGGATATTTCTTTTTTCTAAAGTCTTTGAGTTTTACTCTACGACCTTAATTTTTTGAAAAGACCTAATGCAAAGATTTACATCTTTTCATGGATATTTTCATGTAATGATCATCCCTAACTTCAAGGAACTCTTGACATTAGCAATGGGTTTAGAGCAACAACTCTGTCACACACATTGTTGCATGACAGCTAAAATCATGTCACACAGTATTACCAATAATAATTCTGTGTGACATAAGGATAATGGCTGTAGTACATCTGACATTGAAATTTTTTTTGCCTCCAATACACCTTTTCGTCTTGGGCATTTCAGGCAGTGTGTCATTCCCTAGAGTACCATTGCTTTGTTTAACGGTCGCACACGAGAAGACTCATGAATATGGATACAACCCAGAATCAAATTCTCAAGAGAATGACACATGGTCTGAAATGTGTAAACATTATGCCTAACCCGACAAGGTCAATACTTCCATCGAAACCCAAGAAAACTCTCCAAGAGATGTAGTTGTGTCATCAACTGTTCATCAGCTGGTATTGCAGTTCAGCCTTGGCAGCTTCCAGTGCCTCTACTTCCTTCTTCAGCTTTAGAGCTCTGTTTTCAAGCTCTTTTATTCTATCGCCAAAAAGAAGGTAAAATTGTAGGTAAATTTTTTAATACATTTTACTGCAGGGAGGTAGCCAGATAGGACCTAGGGGCCTAGGCCTGGCCCCCCTCCTCCATTGTGTTTGTCATTTTTTTGGTTGGTCATTTTTTTGGTTGGCCGTTTTGTTGGTTAATGTTGTAAAAAAAGTTTTACCGGACCCACCGTCACGTGATGACAAACATGACATGAGGCAGTCTTTTTCCCCTGGGAAACTCAATTTCTTCTTTTGAAAATCAGATTAGACCAAATTCAATTATTCCTGCCTCCTGTCATGGCTGCCATCACATGATGGTGCAAAGCCTCAATACAGCAGACCTTACCTGATTTGCTTCTCAAGTCTTAGCTTTAGTTCTTGTAGGTTGTTTGGGGCAGAAGGTTTGACCGGTGGGTGTTTACTAAGTTTTTCAATATATTGTTGCTGATCTTGCTTTCTTGCTAGAAGCAGTTCTTTTTCTTTTTTCCATTCCTGATCAGTCATCATTTTAGTACTCTGTTTAGTTGGAACAGAAGACTCTTTTCCTTTCATTATTTGTTCATTTCTTTCCTTTTCAGTAAGAGTAATATGGTTCTTTTCTCGATTACTAGGACTAATATTCTGATCTTTGGGAGCAACAGAATCTTTATCTTTTGTAAACTCTCCACTTTCTTCCTTTCTACAACCCGCAGAGTTCGTATTATTCTGAGTTGACGATGAAAGAACATTTTGTCGCAGATCACTAGGACTTCGTTCATTGGCTGAAAAATCTCGTGCACTCTTTTCTTGAACCGCTGACCTATCCAAAGGCAAACCTTGGTAGACAGGCCCCGTATGTTGAGCATGCGCAGAGGATATAATTTTTTGATCATGTGGTGGGCCCGTATGTTGAGCATGCGCAGACGAAGGCCCTTTTTGATCATGCGGTGGTGGAGGCATATAATAGTTATAATTATTTGTGGTATTCGTCGCTGAACCCAAACCAGAACGATTCTGAGCATGAGTCACAACACGCGAACCATCAGTCGTTACCGGCTTGTAATGACCTTCTGGTAAACTGGGATGGTACAGCTTTTCTGATTGGTTGTTCTGGACTTTGTTTGCCGTTGTTTGTGTGGCAGGATTTGATTGGTTCCCAGCTAAGTTTGCTGCTATTGGTAGCTTTTGCAGATGAGCGCCAGTTGTTGATTCCTTTGGTGGTGATATGGAGTTCAAACCACGTGATTCCTGGTTACACCCACTCGCCTTATTACTGGAGTTTCCTTGATTGGTTGTTAAATTTTCGTTCGATGTACTCTTATTCTCAGGCGAAGAAGGGGTTGTTGTTTTTTCATATGGTTTCATAGAGTTCATTATCTTTTCATTCACATTTTCTCCTTTTTGGTAAAGTTCAATGACAACCGTTCCATCTTGCAGTTGATTTACGATCTTAGCATCCAAAGGCTTTGGGATAGAAAAAAACTCGTTAATAATCCCCTTCACAGTTCCCTGCGGCATCTTGAAAGGTAGCCGTGCTTTTGCATCGAAGCGAGACGAACAGTGAGCTTGCAATGATAGAGACCCTTTTTAACACCTTGGACAGTTAATCACATCTCTATCATTGCAAGCTATGGGTCCTAGTTTTCCCGCTCTTTTTGGTTCTTCCGGTAGACGCGTGTACCATTTGTCGGAAGTTTGTCTGATTAGAATCGAGATTAGAAAATCCCTAATAGTCAGGTCTGTTCAAGTAGCGAAAAGATCGTGCACATTTGAGTACAAGCACCAAACTTGGCACAAATGTTGGTTGGGGCTATTTTTGTCGCTAACAGACAGGACTATAACCATTCCAACCGGATGGATTGGTTTTAAATGAAAACGACAAAGCTACAACAATGCCTTCTCTTACCTTTGATTTCCGAGATAAAAGAACTTGCATAGCATCATGGGGCCAAGAGGATAGACCATCCGGTAGTTTGACGTCCGCCAGACGTGCTCGTTTTGCTAGCTTCGGAATGCTTGTTAATTCACGAGTCATTTGCAAGAGAGATGTGACAGGCACGTTGCATACCATCCCAGAATCAATATATACGACTTTAACCTAACAATATTTCAAAACAGCATTAACAAAGGATGGGAGCAGACATTGTACCCACTCATCCGTAAAATAGAATTAACTGATTTTTCCCTGACATTCCCCTGGAAAAAAGTTTTTTTACCGACCACTATGTGCACTTATTTTACGAAAAATTATATTTTTTTGGTAGTTCGGCCAAAGGAAGCCCAACTAAGAATTCTGAATTTAAGACGATTTTGTGAAAGCTGACAGAAATTCCCAAACTTTTCAGTGACTTTTGGGTAAATTTTCCACCCTTTTTCTTTCTTTCTTTCATTCATTCCGTTTCTTTTATTTTCTTCCTTCCTTCCTTCCTCCCTCCCTCCTCTTTCTTTCTTCACTTTCTTTCCTTCCTTCCTCCCTTCCTCTCTCCCTCCATCCATCCCTTCCTTTCTTTAAAAAATCTTCACTAAAATCTATATTAGTACCTCAGTAACATTATGGAAGACATTATTGGACTTCGGAATCTCCACGATCTTAACTCGCTTTCGTCCATGTTCCATTGTCACATAACAGGCCAACTCACCAACTTTTGGAAAAATCTAAACAATAAAAATGAAAGAAAATGAACGAGAAAAAGAAAATAGAAAAAATAATAGAAATGAAATGGGAGTAAATAAGGGTAGCAGCGCGCGCCTCTCACCAATGCGGTTCGATTCCCGCCGGGCTTGGAGTCGGTTCTCTCCTGTGCTTTTCCGGGTTCTCCAGTTTTCCTCCCTCCGCAAAAAATAATCTTATAAATTCTAATTGGATCTAAAAGAAAATTACTTAGTTTAACTGATTCTAGAAACCTTACCAAATTGTGTAATTGCATAGTTATAACTGCTGACTAAATTGTGGAATGAATTTTTTTTAAATGAATTTTTTTTAAATTTTATAAGTAGTGAGTTTTGACGATCCTATCTTATCTAGAGATTTGTTAAAACTGGTAAAATGATAGCTTCTCTAAGCATGAGTACAGATTTCGCATGAGTGTTAAAATTCTCGGAGCACGGAGCACGGAGCACGGAGCACGGAGCACAGCAGGGCTACGGCACGGCGTGGCGCGGACACGGGACCGAATGTCGAATGTTTTCATACACGGCACGGCACGGCACGGCACGGCACGGCACGGCACGGCACGGCACGGCACGGCACGGCACGGCACTGACACGGTCAAGGAAAGGCGTGTTCCGTGTGTTATTCATAGTCGTACGGAAACTGCTCCGTGTTAAGTATAGGACTTTAAGGATTATGAGAGTAGCAGTGTGGCTTACGACTTACCAGTGCTTGTAGTGGGATTTCATCTAAAAGTTTTTCAATTCTCTTCAAAGTTTGGCTTGTTTCTGGTGAAGCCACAGTGAAATAAAGAGCTTCGGGTGTATGAACCTACATATAAAGAGCAAAAGAAAAATAATACTATTAGTCGTGGACAGGTCTGGGCGGACTGTTTCTACGATCATGGAGGCAAATGGTGTAAAGGAAAGGATGGAAGTAGGAAAGGAAATGAAACGAAATTGAAGAACTTAAGAAAATGAAAGGAAAGGTCGAAACATCAAGGGAATAGAATGGAAAAGAAAGGAAAAGCGAAAGAAAATGAAAATGAAGGACTGAAGAAAAGGAAAGGTCCAGACAGCAAGGGAATGAAATGGAAAAGAAAGGAAAGGCGAAAGAAAATGAAAATGAAGGACTGAAGAAAAGGATAGGAAAGGTCCAGACAGCAAGGGAATGAAATGGAAAAGAAAGGGAAAGCGAAACAAAATGAAAATGAAGGACTGAAGAAAAGGAAAGGAAAGGTCCAGACAGCAAGGGAATGAAATGGAAAAGAAAGGGAAAGCGAAACAAAATGAAAATGAAGGACTGAAGAAAAGGAAAGGAAAGGTCCAGACAGCAAGGGAATGAAATAGAAAAGAAAGGGAAAGCGAAAGAAAATGAAAATGAAGGACTGAAGAAAAGGAAAGGACCAGGCAGCAAGGGAATGAAATGGAAAAGAAAGGGAAAGCGAAACAAAATGAAAATGAAGGACTGAAGAAAAGGAAAGGAAAGGTCCAGACAGCAAGGGAATGAAATGGAAAAGAAAGGAAAAGCGAAAGAAAATGAAAATGAAGGACTGAAAAAAAAGTAAAAAAAGGGATAAAAAAGTATAAATAAGACATCTATTTACCCAAGTTATTGATAGCTTTATTCTGACATCAAAATCTTTATCCTTCTTGACTTCTGAAGAATTCCGAGTATTCTTTGCCAGTACTTTGGACTGGGGGCCTGGATTCACAGATGGCTTGATAAATTTTGTGCCTGTCATAAGACTATTGATAGATTGATTCTGCTGGCGTCTATCAAAAAGTTCAACTTCTACAATATGAGGCTTGAGAAGAAAAGAATATTTTTTTAGTAAGTAGTAGAGGTAGTAATAGACCTTTTCGGCTTGAGCACAATGTTTTCCCATTTCAGACCACGTGTCATTCTCTTGAGAATAAGATTCTTCGTTTGAGGCGTATCCATATTCATGTGTCTTCTCATGCGCAACCGTTAAACAAAGAAATGATACTCTAGAGAATGACACGTGACAATTTATTGATGAGTAAATGATGTCATTTTCAATGAGCGACATCATTTTGATGAATATTTTTTTTAATACCTGTTGAGGGTTAACCGTGGGCTTCTTTCTAGCAAGAAAAGTTATATTGCAAAGAAGGTTCTTCAAAAATGCAGCTCCTTCCTGGACATTGTTGATATCATGATTTGATAGTTCCAATCCTGAAATAACATGTCTCAAGTTATAATATTTTTGATATTGATGAAATAAGTGAGAGGAAGTCGTTTCAGCACATTTTTAAATAATTTCGTGTCGAAGTCAAGAATTAACATAAGAACAAGAATATAGCACTGGTTTACTTATGGGAAGCATAGGTGGTGCAATGGTAAGAGTGCTCGCCTCTCACCAATGTGACCCAGACTTGAGTCCCACATGGCTCAGTGTCATAAGTGAGTAGAGTTGTTTGTTGGGTCTCTCCTGTGCTTCAAGGGATTTTCTCCAGGTTCTACAGTTTTCCCACCTCCCCAAAAATCAACATCTAAATTTCAATTGAAATTTCAGTCAATGAAGAGCCATGCTAAATTTTTTTTATTGTCTTTATTATTTTACCTGCTAGATGAAAGAGATTGGCTTGTGGAGGTAGAGACCATAGTTGCTGGTCCAGGGTTGTAAACCGCTCCAGTTGTATCCATTCAGCATTTCCATAGTCACTATACAGCACCTTGATATATTTTCCATCATAGGATACATCAAGCACAAAGCACCTGGAAATAAATCAAATTGTAGAATGTCTACTCTACTTTGTATAATTCTCAGTACATTTATTTATTGGATTTTCTTGAGTATATAAGGTTAATACCAGCTGTTCTTTATATCAACCTGATAGCTTTTATCAAGGTTAATAAAGATGATGATGATGGTGGTGGTGGTGGTGGTAATGATGATGGTGGTGGTGGTGGTAATGATGATGATGGTGGTGGTGGTGGTAATGATGATGATGGTGGTGGTGGTGGTAATGATGATGGTGGTGGTGGTGGTAATGATGATGGTGGTGGTGGTGGTGATGATGATGATGGTGGTGGTGGTAATGATGATGATGGTGGTGGTGGTGGTAATGATGATGGTGGTGGTGGTGGTAATGATGATGATGGTGGTGGTGGTGGTAATGATGATGGTGGTGGTGGTGGTAATGATGATGGTGGTGGTGGTGGTAATGATGATGATGGTGGTGGTGGTGGTAATGATGATGATGGTGGTGGTGGTAATGATGATGATGGTGGTGGTGGTGGTAATGATGATGGTGGTGGTGGTGGTAATGATGATGATGGTGGTGGTGGTGGTAATGATGATGGTGGTGGTGGTGGTAATGATGATGATGGTGGTGGTGGTGGTAATGATGATGATGGTGGTGGTGGTAATGATGATGATGGTGGTGGTGGTGGTAATGATGATGGTGGTGGTGGTGGTAATGATGATGGTGGTGGTGGTGGTGGTAATGATGATGGTGGTGGTAATGATGATGATGATGGTGGTGGTGGTAATAATGATGATGGTGATACTAGCAGCAGTGGTGTGGCAAGGGCGTGCAACAACATACCTGTACCAAGTATCATTCTCTGTAAATCTTCCAGCTCCGATGGTATATTTCTGAGGCACATTTGGTTTAGTAGTTAACTGTTGTATTTTTGTTTCTATATCCTTAAGCGTGCCCCAGTTTCCTGTCTGAGGAAAAGAGAATTTTCCAATGTTAGCCTTTTGATTTGGATACCTTTCTTGAATCTTTCTTATAAACAGCTTTTTCCATGCTCCATCCAGTAATAAAGCAGACAGGAAGTGAAATAAACAGGAAACTTTCCTCACTTCCTGAGTGCTATATTAAAGAAGGAAGCATGGAAAAAATCTGATTAAACAAACATGTTGTCACTGTTTTAATGGAAAAAAAGCTGTTCTAATAGTTTTATCATATAGAAAGAAAACATCTGTTGTAGTATTTGACATTTCTTTGCAAAGTTTGCTGCACATATGCAAGGATGGCATCAGGAACCATGCTCCAATCACCAATAAAGCACAGTTATCGACCAATCAGAGTGTGTGTACTATGTAAGCTATATATTATAGTACTACATTACGAACCAATGTTGATTTAGGCAGAGAATCGCAGCTCCTGCTTTAATGGGAGTTTTCCTTGAAATATCTTATATACTCCCCCCCCCCCCCCCTTTCTAAATTTCTTACATCCTTCTGATACAATTTTTTTCCTGTGGATAAATCTCCAAGAACCTGCTTAATATAATGAGATAAATGTACCTGGAAATCAATGATAGCCCAGAAATGACAAGCATCAATCACATCTGTAACCAGAATCTCGAACTCAAGAGGTAACTTGTCTAGTCTATAGTTAACTTGATGCCCACAAGCTCTGTTCATTCGATCCATTTCTTCTTTGCTTAAAATCAAATGAATACTTTTTGATACACTTGTTGGAGAAACTGGATGAGAACTAGCTGTTGATGTTGAAGCAGGGACTACTGAAGTACCATGTGAAGGAAAATGACCACTGTTTTGCTGCTGCGGCTTTTGTTGCTGCACTTGTACGTCTTGTTGCTGTTGCTGTCGTTGGTCGTGCTGCTGCAGCCGTTGTCTCTGTGACTGCTGTATACTACTAGACTGTTGGCCTTGATTTTCCCTGCTATTGTGGATACCTAAACCTAAAAATATTCTGATTCAGCTGTGATGCATGAAGTAAGCTTACTTTTCTTTAACTAAGATTGAATTCTAGAACTCCTTTGAGCATAGTTAAGAGTCCTCTCTATTATCGTTTGCTTTGACCTTACAATGCTAGCTTACCTAGGTTCTGTGAGCTATGCTGCTTGACTGAGGTTTCGTTTTGTTTGGTTTGGTAAGTATTGGTAGACACAGAAGAAGGCAATCGGTCAAGACTTGTTGTGGAGCTACTGTTTGAGCTCAGACCAGATCCACTCCTGAGATGATCTAATAAAATGAACACTTAATGATTAAATATTAAGCCTAAAGAATCATATCAAGCTCTAAGACAGAATAATGACCATTATTTTAAAAGGAAATAGTACAAAAAATTGTCTTATTTTTTCATTTTGAACAACAAGAACAAAAAAAAAAAACACGTAAAATTTTAGGGTCTTCTATCCAAAATTTTAACTCAAAATGGTAAAGAATAAAATCATAAGTCAACTGTATCGTAGTTAGGCTATATAAAAAGATATTTCTAGCAATAATACCTATAAAAAACAAGATAAGAAAGCGAAAAATCTTCGATAAAAATGGCGGATTCGAATCAACGAGCGAACGAACATGCAGACCTTCCAGAGATGAACACGTGATCATGGAGCCCGCGCGCGTTTTTTTGGACTCCGCTGAGAAAACGGAAATCGAAATTATGAATGAGAGTGAGAGAAAAAAAAAATGGGAACGAAATGCGAGGGGAAAAAAATAAATTTTTATAGCATTTTTGCATTTTCAGTTTCAGATATTCTCCAATGCTAAAGTTGATAAACGTTCCTTTCAAAACTTATATATTTTAGGTTTTATGAGAAGCAATTTTCTCAAAAGCGATTTCCTAGCTCTTCTGTGATCCCTTTGAAAGAATATGGTTATGCTACCAGAGGACCGGTACCAAAGGCCTGAAAAACCGAATAAACATCGCCACAAACACAGTCTGGGAAACCGGGTAAATCGTAATATTTTGATGATCATTATATCCGAGTCTGAATATTTCCCGCCATTTTACGTTGGTACATTTGGTCAGCAAAAAGGAATCCAATAGAAATCCAAAGCAGGCCTGTTGCATGCTTTTAGAATGAGGGAAATGGTGCATTTGGTAGAAACAAGAGACCATGAGTCTCTTGGTAGAAAGGGATCCAATAGGAATCCAAAGCAGGCCAGTAGCATGCTTTCAGAATGGAAGGGGGTGCAGTTGGTAAAAAAGCAATCCAATAGCCTCCAAAGCAGGCCTGTTTTACATATTTCTTTCTCATTCCCTGCGACCCTCCCCACTCCCAGTTCCACAGTTTGGAACAAATTCTGCTGCTTGGGGGGGGGGGGGGGGAATTTGCACTGGAGTTTATACCTTTATTGGTTGCTGGCTGCATGTTTTGGGATTGTTTTCCAGTGGTAACCAGACTGGTCATTAAATTGTTTTCTGATTTCTGCTGTTTATCCTTTTGTTTCTGAGATTCTTCAGTTTTGCCCTTCAAGAGAGTAAAAACAAATACAGTGATACAGTGAAACCTGTTACTATGGTTATCATTGAAGTGCATGCAGCCCAATAAGTCTGATGTCCAACTCTCTTGTATGGTACGAGTTAACTTGTGAATTTTTGTTGCATGGTTCTAGTTAACTGGTGAACTGTCAAACATTTTTCCAGGGATTTGGTCTGGAAAAATCTTTGCAAATGACAGTATTGAATCATTCTAGTTAACTGTAGAACTTTTTTCAAGGGTCTTTGGCTAGATAAATCTTTGCAAACGACACTCTCGTAAGGTTTTAGGAAACTGGCAAATTATTTCCCAGGGTTTTTGTCAGGAAAAATCTTGCAAATGAATCTTTTGTACATGTATGGTTTTTGCTAACTGGCAAAGTATTTTTCAGGGTGTTTGTCTGGAAATATATTTTTTTAAATTGTCACATGAATAAAAACAAATAGTTTTAAAACTTATTCCCACCTCTTTTGCTTTGTTGAGTTTTAGCTTGGAACCTTTTAACACATATCCATCCTTTTGTTGTAATGCCATTAAGGCATCTTGTGCACTGCTAAACTTGACAAAGGCACATGTATTCCTGAGAAAATCAGAAAAATTATCTGAGGTTATTATGACTTATATTAAAAATCTCTATAAACATTGGCTGTTGTATCACAATGTGGGATACTCACAACAGAGCTTATGCTCCAGATACTGTGAAGCCCAGGATCAAATTGGATTTTGGAAGTTTGATTTTAAAGGAGGGAGGAAAGCTGGAGAACCTGGAGAAATAATGTACCCTAGAAGCACAGGAGAGAACCAACAAACATCTCTACTCATATGACACAGAGCCCGGCAGGACTTGAACTGTGATCACATTGGTGAGAGGCGAGCAATCTCACTGCTATGCCACCTGTGCTTTCCTAAATATGCTGAATCTGCTGGATTTCAATGACAAAATCCTATAAATCTTATACATGACCTGGTTCCAGTTGGTCAATGATTTAGTGGCTTTGACTGACAACTGTCACATGCATAATTATTCAGATTATACATGGGATCCCTGTATCATATGTCCACAATGGACTCTTGGGTAATGCCTGCCACAAAGAGCCTTGGGTAATATTGTGCAATTTTGGAATTTTCTGGCCCAAGAAAAAGAAAAGAAAAAAAAGACGGAGAAATGCAACATTGCCAAAGGCAACCAAGTAAAAAGTATATGCTCTAAAATAAGCACACATGGAGACTGGTATGCCATATATATACATATAATGAGCCTCTCCACATCTATACCTCACTACTCAATCACATCAGCAAAATTGTGTTTACCCATTATTTAACCCAAGCACAGCAATAACTGACATTTTGTTGGCAAGGGTGGGTTTACCTGCTATTAGAAAAAACCTACTAATGGTCTATCACCAATCGAGCCCTGTGATTGGCTGAGCTACTAGGGGTCTATTAGTGATAGACTTCTAGTAGTGAAAAGCGCCGGTTTTGAAAACCAAAAAATATATATTTAAAGCAAAATCCAAAACTTTTTG
Source organism: Anthopleura sola (assembly GCA_023349425.1). Taxonomy (NCBI): domain Eukaryota; kingdom Metazoa; phylum Cnidaria; class Anthozoa; order Actiniaria; family Actiniidae; genus Anthopleura; species Anthopleura sola. The sequence continues at coordinate 1,721,030 of JALHLI010000016.1, read as the reverse complement.
CATCCTTTTGTTGGACCAAATAGTAGGTTTTTACTAAAACAATAATTAGACCTCTCGCCCTCATGGCCTATGAGTCAATAGCCCATGAGGCCTCATGGGCTATTGACTCGTAGACTATTCAGACTCGAGGACTAATTGTTAATTAGTCTCTTCACATATACCTCACTACTCAATCACATTGCCAAAATTGTGTTCATCCATCAAGTCTTTATTTTGTCAGTGGGGTGGGTTACTGATCAACTCACCTTTGTGGATGTGTAACAAGTTTGCATTCTTTGAGGGAAGGATATACTTGAAAAACTTGTTCAAGTTCTTCCTGCAAAACAACAAGACAGCTCTTCATCTTCATGGTCTCATATAATTATACATCTAATTCATTTTACATATATCCTGCAGGTAGTGCAGGGTTTCAATAATATTTGAATTAGACAAATGGGATTCAAATGTAGGCATCTGTTTCCAATAATTTTACTTCTTATTTATTGAGACTGATTCCTAAAATAGCCAATTTCTCGTGCTCAGACCCCACGCAAAGACAAGTCTAACTGTCAGCACATCAGTTAAGGTAGGAAAACGCCTAAAAACATACTTTTAGAGCATTTCTTCTCAAAAAAAACTATACAGAATTAGAGATTACATGTGAGCACAACTTTCAAGGTTCTTTTTCTTTCGGAGCCAAACTATCATGCCAAATTTGTGGTTTTCCTTCATCAAATCTTGTATTTTCCACAGGAAGCCCGGTAAGTTGCCTACCTTGTTAGTATATTATATGTAGTTGTGGAAAAAATTGCTACTAAGGGGGGGTAGGGATGATGTTAAAAACAACAGCGTGCAGAAAAAAGACAAAGAATCAAATATATATTCATGTTTTCCTTCATTTATTAGAGTGGTTTGCCTGTTACCTACCTTAGTACATGGCTTTGGAAGATTGCTTATGTGAACTCCATACAACCCTTGTAGATTTGGACAAAGCCCTTCATCTTTCAGCTGTATATTGCCAACTGTGACCTTCAAGGACGACAAATCTTTAGGAACATCAATCTTTCTTTCATTAATATTCTTCCCTCCCTTCTGTTTCGAGTTCTTATTCATTGGTTTTCCCCACTCAGACGGCGGTCTGTGTTTGGGGCCCAACGTTCCTTTCATGGCTGCCTTTTGTGCATGGCTTGAGGCATATACATCCTTGTTAGCTACCCCAAATACGAGATTCTCTCCATCTTTCTCCGAATATGTGAGTCGAGCCACATCAGGAATAGCCAGTAGGAACTCATACAGGTCCTTAAATCCCATTTTTCTCCAGTTGAGCATCGTTCCAGCATATTTTTCATAGTCTTTAGGGAATTTAGTTTGTTTGATGCCACTGGAGGCTGAAATCAAAGTAGCTCGAACAAACGTCTTCACCTCTTTGGGAATTTCTTTGGACATTGCCTGTGCTCGAAGTGTTTGACTTCGCAGACGTCAAACTAATGTCTGCTTGTGAGAATAATGTTTTTGTGCCTTTAATTCGAAGAAAAATGATATTTTTTCATGTAATGTCTATAAATCAGCCAATATTGTCGCCAATTTGTTGATATGTCGAGTCAAACACGTGCAAATGATCGCAGGCGCACTTGACCTCGATATCAAGTCCTACACAGGTATCCCAATCTTCGAAACGGTATATAAATTGAAAGTTTTCAAACAAGTTTATTTTTTCTTTGGACCGATGCTGAGGTTAGATATCGAGGTATTCACCATTTCCCATACATCGGTACACTGGTCAAACACAAAACATTCAGTCGAGGCTTCAAGGTTCATATTTGAATAATCCTTTGAAACTACCTTACAGCCTCGATTGAATGCTTTGTCTGTGACTAGCGAACCGATGTATGGAAAGTGGTGAATATGCCCGAAATGTTCTAGTAAAGTTATGATTTTGGTTCACCCCCTCCCCTCAGTCTCGGGAACAAATAGCCGACCATCCAGTTGTCCGGAGCACGCACGAACCGTCCAATCACAGCGCGCTTCGATGCTTAGCCAAGCGGCCCTTGCTCCAAGTCTCTTCCCAATACAAAAACCCGCGTTTCAAAGAATTTAGAGAAAAAAAGTTGAAGTATACGTGTTTTTTAAAGAATTAAAGTAAATCTTTGCGATCCATCTCCTCAAATTCTGTGAGATATGACTTTTAAGACTCGGGCGAGGGCCGCTTGAATTACAACAACAATCCTTTTCGCGCTTAGTTTTTCGTACAGCTGGATACCTCCCCACCCTCTCAATATCACAACTTATCCACGACAGCAATGATGCTGTGAAACTGAGTTATTACGATTGTATCAGCAACTGTTTTTTCACATTTATTTATTCAAGTTATTCAAGTAAACTATTGAACTGTTTATTTATTTCTAATAGAAAAACGATATAATATAAACCAGATGACACTGATCATGACAAAAAGGGTGTCAAAGTAGGGAGAAACTGAATCCCCCATTTTAAGGGGAAGTTTCTGTTTTCCTCCCTTCCGCAAAAACACGCTAAATTCAAATTTGATCTGTGAGTTAGCCCTGACTTTGATCAGCCAGAGGTGGTTTCTGGGGGTTTGATCTGTGAGTTAGCCGTGCCTTAACTTAGCAGCCTAGAGATTGCTTCAGGGTTGGATCTGTGAGTATTTAAGCTATGACCTGACTTAGATCAGCCAAGAGTCAAGATTCTTTCAGGGTATCGATAAATTGAAGATTATTAGAAATAACAGACCCTTTTCGAAAATGGCGTCTATGACGTCAAACGAGGAGAATGAGAAAGTCCCGGATGTCGAAACCCAATGATTTCCACTAGCAGCATCCGGGACTGGAATGTACCGGATTTCAAAACACAATCGGACTCCTCGTTTGACGTCATAGACGCCATATTCGAAAAGAGTCCATTCTACACTTTTTTTTTTTTTTGGCCAGTCATTTACATCAGCTACAATTACTAGCTACAAGCTAACCAATAGAACAATTACGTTACTTAGAAAAAAAGACGTGCGATGGCACCCAGAATCATAACAACTCCGAAAGACGGGTAGAGGAGCTTCGCATTCGAGTTCTCTGGTTCTGCTGGTGGTGGGGTTTCTTCCTCCTCTAAATTGACCGCCGGGTCGTAGACAACTTTGTCGTTAAACATCGGAAAACGGAAGATGGTAGAATACTTGCTGCTTCCATTTATTGGGGCAATTTCTGGATACTCTTCTGCCATCTCTTGGCAAGTTCCGTCAGATAAAACCTATGAACAAAGGAAAGCAAACATGTTGACGTTATTATATTACGTTGAATGATATGTGACATTGAAATGGCTTCTTACAAGAATTCTCATCGTGAAAGAGCTAGAGAGAGAAAATAAGGGTACTGACTTATAACCCCTGCAGTTATGGTATGTTACGGTATGTTACGAGATGCAGCATCATCGAAATGGCTTCCCAAGGTACAGATTTCAGCACGTACATGGTACGACATGCGCCGTAGCACCGAAATGGCCATGTCGTTGTCGCATAGGAATCAGTAGGATAGATAGTTTGGGTTCCCTATATTACGGGGGTGTTTGCTCGGTAGAGGAACAACCAAGGAGGAACAACTGACAGAGTTTTGGCTGGTAAATCTTTTATTCTTGCGTTCGCTTTGATCCAACTCTCTTCTGCTCTAGTTCTTATCTATTCTCATCTTAACTCAACTCCCTGAATAGTTTTCATGCATCCCTTTATATAGGGATTTTACAAGGATCAAATTGAATGACAGGTTGTCAGAATTATCCGTTATCAACTAGGAAATTTCAGGAGGCGTTGCCTCTTAATCAAATTGGTAAAACTTAGAGTATTTAGATGGAGAATGAATGATTCTAAAATGAGTTTGCATATGAATAGGCTACGACCTACAAGGAAGCGTTTGGTCATAGAAAGGTCAATTGTTACAACGGTTTAAACGGTATTTAGGGCACGGATTAAGTACCCGATTTCCTTAATAAACATCAGGGGGCAAGTAGTCATAAGTCGTAGGGCAAGTTCAGGCCAAACCAAGAAGGTTACATAAGACCAAGGTAGTTCAAGGTCAGATCCTGGCCGTGCCTCTCGTGAAAGGCACATGACTTACAGGTTACAACTTGCCTTTATGACCAACGCGGGCTCGTATATCGCATTTAAGACATGCGTGAACAATTGTTAATGAATATCTAATCGAATAATAAACATATAATTGTAGTGAAAGATCTTTGATTAATTCTTGTCCTGTAACACCTATGTAGAGAGGTGAGATCCGGGAACCACGAAGGGAGAGATCTAGAGATAAGCTGTTGCCAGGCCCATACTTAGGGGGTGTACGGGGTGCGTCCACATTTTGGCTACGCCAAGTCAAATATTGCATACGCCGTGGTCCGTTTTCACCAAGCTCGCACCCCCCACAAAAAGTCTTGGGTACGGGCCTGCTTGCTGACCGAGGATAAAAGAAATATGAAATAACCCTGCATGTATATATCGCAATATGTAAGTTTTTTCATTCGTCAGTTTGCATTTTTGGCAGACTTGTAAACGGGAATATCTCTATGATTTTTCTACAGCGAATCGTGCAGTGTATCGTGCTGTATCTGTATCGTGCTATACTGGTATATACAGATATATAAGGTATATACAATATATAATAAACGAATAAACGCACGTATCCGATATTTGACCTTCGGGGTATTAAATAGAAACGAACTTCACTGCAAGCCGCGTTGTGGCACAAAATAATAGAAATTATAAATCTTATCCTTTTTGGAAGAGAATTTTTCTTCCAGAAAAAAAAACCATCGTTTCAGTGTTCCTGTCACCTACCGGACAGCTCTTCTTTTTCAACAACTTAAATTCATCAGAGAGTAGGAAAAAGCTAGAATATGACTTTATGGAAGAAACAAAATATACTTACAGCACTTGGGAAGGAAATGCTGTTACGGCCCAAGAAGAATTTGAATGCCTTGCGCTTCCTCCCTTGTTGCTTCTTCTTCTTTTCACCCTTAGCTGCCTTTCCTTTGTTCATGATTGTGATCACGAATTCCACAAACTTCCCAATTTCATCTTCATTTCCTTTACCTTTGCATCCAGAACCTGCCTTGCAGAAATTCCAGTTGGACAACTATAAAACAAACGTTAACAGTGAATTTTTAATTTTTGAACCTGAAACAATTCAAACTCTGGGCTGATCTAAGTCAGGGCATGGCTAACTCACAGATAGAACCCTGAAACAACCTCTGGGCTGATCTAAGTCAGGGCATGGCTAACTCACAGATAGAACCCTGAAACAACCTCTGGGCTGATCTAAGTCACGGCATGGCTAACTCACAGATAGAACCCTGAAACAACCTCTGGGCTGATCTAAGCCAGGGCATGGCTAACTCACAGATAGAACCCTGAAACAACCTCTGGGCTGATCTAAGTCAGGGCATGGCTAACTCACAGATAGAACCCTGAAACAACCTCTGGGCTGATCTAAGTCAGGGCATGGCTAACTCACAGATAGAACCCTGAAACAACCTCTGGGCTGATCTAAGCCAGGGCATGGCTAACTCACAGATAGAACCCTAAAACAACCTCTGGGCTGATCTAAGTCAGGGCATGGCTAACTCATGGAACCCTGAAACAACCTCTGGGCTGATCTAAGTCAGGGCATGGCTAACTCAAAGATGGAACCCTGAAACAACCTCTGGGCTGATCTAAGTCAGGGCATGGCTAACTCACAGATGGAACCCTGAAACAACCTCTGGGCTGATCTATCTCCGGGCATGGCTAACACAGATAGAACCCTGAAACAACTTCTGGGCTGATCAGCTAGGACATATAGCTCAGTTTCAAAACGTCCGACTAGCATACGGAGGGTCGTGGGTTCGATTCCCTTCTGGGGCTCAGAATTGTTTTCTGAGTATTTCACAGTATGGTACGATCATATACACATTTCATTCCATCATCATACGCATACCATGTTTATCGTACATGCACACTAGGTTACAAATATAACTCACAAATCGAATTGCAATATCGTAACTCATACCTCAATGTTATACTTCACCATTCTCCTTGCAACGTCTACCTCTTCATCATCACAAAGGTCGACCGTTCCATTTTGTTTAAAGATGTAGATCGGGACGTTCAATGTGGCATTTGGCCCTGGAATCATGGCGGAGAAATTGAATCCAAACGCTGGAATGTTCTACAAGAAGAAACAAAAATGAGGAAACTATTGTTAATTTTCCCGCTATGGATGCCACGATTATTAAAATATGCATTAAATTCCGCGTGTTTCCGTGCATTCACGCGCTATCCAGATGAAATACGCGTTGAATCCCCGGGCTTGCTGCGTTAATTCTAAGCCCTAGTATCCCGGGGATCGGGGGTCGGGGGTCGGGGATTTCAATAGACCTCTTTACCTTCGTATGCAAATTGCCCATTTCAGACCACATGACATTCCCTTGAGAAATGTTCTTTTGTTAAAATATTTACACATGAAAGAATCAACTCCCAAGAGTGGCATCACATGGTCTGAAATGGGCACAACAAACAACGAAGGTAAAGAGGTCTATTGACTAGCTGGTACATAACAATTCTTCCCTTCTTTTCTTCTTTTCTTCTCCCATCCCTCAACATCCCATCCTCCATCCTTTACCACTTGAGCATTAGAGTTTCAGGGAACCTGGCACAACCAGTTATGAAGGTTAAAATTCCTTCAAAAAACATTTTTATTATAAAACTTTAAGCTAGCTTTTTCTTTAGTTTTACCTTGTAAGATGTGTTTGCCAAATCGGTAAATTCAAAATCCAGGGCTGCGAAGTTCTCGAAGGAATGTTTGCCGATCTTTGGCCCCTTATTTCCAATCCTATTGCCATCTGCGTTTAGTTCTCTGATAGCATCAAACTCAATGGTGACGGTTTTGGGATCATCTTCTCCTTTATCTTTTCCCAAGCCGATGCTAAATTTGCCTGACTTGCCGTGCTGTTTGATGCAAATGGTCTTGGTCCTATTTTCCCTACCAATCGTTGCACAACTTGTTCTTGATCCAGCAATTTTTTGTCCCTTTCCTGCGTCAATGCAAAGAACTCCTGAAGTTCAAAATACAAAACGTAAGTCCTCGCTTGATGCGCACGTACAAAAACAAATTCTTTCCTTTTCAAACGCCATGCACCAGTTCATCCAGTTGGATAATGTTTACCCACTTTCGTGATCATGCACCACACCACATCTGGAGCTATTTGCATAAGTTAGTCTCTCACGCATGACTGACTGCATGAGCACAAAAAAATTATCTAAATGAGATTTATAGAAACCAAGTATCGCACGACATAGTTCACAGAAAAAAAAAACAGCTGTCCAAGGACCTTTAATTATTTATTGATGGAAACAGGGTGTGGTAGAACATTGAATTGTTTGTTTGGATAGCGTGGATTAGCAATTCAGCTCTTACTAACTAATATTTTTTATGTTTGTATTTCTTTTTTTTTTACTAGCGATGCAAGTTAACACGCAAGCATACTCATAAAAAGAATACTAATATATTTTACAATCAAAACAGGCTCAATTGAAGCACGAACACAACTTAAGGACCAACTTTTTTCCTCCTTTCTATTCCTCGATTCTACTCGTGCTTGCCTTTATATTTATGTTTGTGTTGCTAGTGAAAACTAAGCTTAAAGGTCGAGATAAATAGAAACCTTTTAAAAAACAGGAATTGAATTTAAAAAAGTGATCATGACTCTTTGATAAGTGAATTCAACGGTTCAATATGGATCCCAAGTTACTGAACGACTGTTATTCATAGTGAAGATGGAAAAAGAGTTGAAATGGCGTTGCAAAACATCTTTGATCTAAGAGGTTTCTTCTTCCTTTAACATACTACTAGTTGTGGAACTTCTTCGCAAGAAATTTTTTACGAAAAAGTGAAAATATATTTATGTTTCTTTTGCTTAAAAACTTGTGCTGTAAAACACTTCGTAATCAGTGATTATCTGCATTTCCAGTCAAAAGATTCACAGCTGTTAAACATGCAGAGTGGACAGCGCCTTTCGCCGAACAACTAGGTTTCTAATTAAAACAACATCGAGAAACTACACTTTCGACACATAATTACAAACAAACAGATAAAACTTCGATCAAACTTACCCACGACGACGACGAAAAGGAAAAAAAGCAAATTTCGAAGCATTTTTCGAAGAGGTTTTTATGTTTCGTTAAGGACCAAGATTGCAGCTCCACCGTTTGAAGCTTCCTTTGTTGACTGTTATTGTTTCACCTTGTCGACTTATTATTTATGATACTATTGACGTAAGAGTTAATATTCCCCGGGGTAATATCCACGCAGGGGGAAGGGGAAAGGACAATTTTTGTTCTATATACGTCATAGTAATAGATTTTACAATTTTTTTTAGCCGCATTCGGTTGAAGCCTTAATACTGATGTTTATACTATGCCATTCTAGACTGAATAAGTTTTAAAAGCGTAATGCGTAATTTGGTAAGTGACGTGAATGCGGTGCTTTGACATTGGCCCCTACCCCCTCCCTCCCCCACAACAAATTATTTCGCATGTTGCATGATCGACTCATAAATCATTCGAAAGAACAGCTAACCGTTATCTTAACCACTAAAAACTTAACAAAAATGAACACAAAAAACTTAACCAATCTTAATTTTCCTTAGTGTTGTTTCAAAGTAATATTTTTTTAGATTATCATGAGATTCATTTATATATATATAGTTGATATCGTAAGACTATATTATTTTAATGTTTTGCATAATTAGCCCAGCGAGACACCCGTAATTAAAGATTATTTTCCAACTAAATAAATTTTTCACAGATTATTTCGTCGTTGACACTCATCAGTCCAATTCGTAATTTCGACTATAGATTCCTAGTTTTTAAGTATCAATTTCCTTGTTCAATTTAAAATGATTGTTGAATTAATATTACTTCGGGTGTATAAGTCAAAGTTAAAGTTCACACCACTCTTTTGGAGCGATTAACTGAACCACAAATCCGATGAGACTGGTTGTTTACTCGAAAGTTGATACTTCTTTTAAGCCATCACTACACACTTAATTCCTTTATTGTTTGCATTTTTCTCATATTTATGATATTATAAAACCACTAGTGACCACTAGTATCTTTGTAAATACAAACTAATTTATCTGTATTGTTATTCTCTGTAATATTTATATGTGTGTAATAAAAGAACTTGAACTTGACCCTGGTACTTTTAGTAGTAGACACTAGTTTTGTTTTAAACTGACTGTCGTAAGTCACAATTTTCAAGTAGATCAAGTAAAGTCACTATCTTTTCATCACAGTATTGTTCAGTTTGTATAGACAGATAGATACCCTGGTGGTTGAATCCCTTTTTCCTTCTAGAAATATTTATGACGTTCAAAAGCATTCATTTGCAACATGAAGTCCAATATACAGTGAACATGTAGGCAAGTAGCTGTGGCTGTTAAAACCAACCATAAGCTTGCCGACACTTAAAAAAGCTTAAAATCAACAATAGTGTAACAGTCAGCACGTATTCTAAGAGAGGTTTTGATTTCTAGAAGTATTTATGACGTTAAAGAAAACCATTCAACAGCGACAGACAAGCAAATAAACAGTCATGAACCGAGGAAGCCACTTAGCTGCTCAATTAATCAACATCCTGTGCCCGCGCGCTGAAACGAAACCAAATTTGACATAACACCCGAAAGCTAAAAACAACAATACAAACAATGTGAAACTATTTTTCACAAGAGTTTGAATTTTCTGTCAGTTTTCAGTTTTCTGTCATATTCCATTTCAGGACATTACTAAAGAAATATACTATGTTTAATGACGTTGTAGATGACGTAATCACTTTAATCTCATTGTCGAATATCAAGAACAGTTATTTTGCACTCACTGTGAAGGAATTTGCTCTAGGCTATAGTGATTTCACTCTAACCCCGTGAAACGAAACTAAATAATAGCTTGTTAATGTGTAATAGTTATAATAATAACACAAATAAAACAATGGACATTAATAGCAGTTTTGCTTTTTTATTTACTATTTCTACGAAAGATTTATATCATATTAGTTGAATATTAACTATCATATTAACTATTTATTTACGTCACTTGGTGTACGGTTGATATATCAGTGTTCAGTTTATATCACCACATTAGCTGGTTTAAACACGTTTATAGTTTAAATGTATATGATAATGTGATAATAATTAGGACATTCCGCCATCCCTAAAGGCCCGTTTACACTAGCAACTTTGTCGCGCGACTTGAGCAGCGATTTTATGGCGATTACACGGTGATAGATCGCAGCTACGTCGCCGCTAATTCAAAAATGATCGAAATTTAGTGCAACTCGCTGCGATTTGGGTCGCGATAAAATCGCCATTGAAATCGCCGCTCAAGTCGCGCGATAAATTTGCCTTAAGAATTAGCCTCATGCATGATGACGTTTTATACCTACACTTCCAGAATCCCTTTCGGTAGCATTGTTTGTCGTGCTAATTTTCACTATTGTCTTGGTATTCTCAAAGGAGTTTGAACATTTGAATATAAAAAGAGATTTTAAAAAGGATCGTGGTAGTTTAGGTATGAAACGTGTGAAACAAACGCAACCTTAAATAATTATAATATCATACTACTACACATATAATACTAATTATATAGTAGTAAGATGCATTACGTTATGCAGTTATATACTTACACCTTTCTATCAAAAAACACTAATCATAAATAACTAAATCAGGGACTGGTCACAAAGTTAAGGGGGGTGGGCAGGCAAAACTAGAATGCAATTATTCAACGAGGTTGAAAAAGTGATGACCCCCCCCCCCCCCCAGTTTGGAAGCAAAATTGCCGCATAGATGTTAGATGTTCCATTTTCTAGATAGCCCACCCCTTTCAAGGAGCTCAAAATTATGTGATCCACCCCCTGTTTTTGCCGGCCCACCCCCCTCTACTTTATGACCAGTCCCTTATCTCTACTGCATTTTACACAAGTTACCCACGATGCTTTACGAAAGTACAAAAACTTGTACAAAAATAAAATAGAAGATAGAAGATAAAATACTTTCGGTCTTGCAAAAGGACAACAGAACGCAACACGAGCACAAGGGAAGTTAGAATTTTAACTGAAACAAACCGATCTTCGCGTAAAGAATTTTGGGTAACTGCTTTTAGCTTTGTTTCTTAAGTCTTAAACACATAGCTTGAAGAATAAAGATATGTACTTAGAAAAACAGGCACAACAAAGCTCCCATGATCAGCACCGCGGCAAGAGATGGCAAGGGCTTGGAGCAGCCTGTGGTTGGGCCAACTCCGGACGGAGTTGTGGGTGACGTTGTGGGTGACGTTGTGGGTGACGTTGGCTCGGAGGAGGAACCCTGGATGACATCTATGGCTGGATCATAGATGACTGTGCCGTTGAACATCGGGAAACGAAACGTGACAGAGTACTTGCTTCCTTTTGTTTCTAGTTTTGGGAAGTCTTCTGGCATTTCGGTGCAATTGTTGTCAGACTTAACCTGCAATTTTAGTTCACAGAAGCAAATGGTTATCAACTTAAGGAATTGTTTGGAAGGTCCCTTGGCTTCTCCTCCTCCCACACCCCATTCACGACTCTCATTCCCACATCCACGTCTTCTCTACCCCACCGGTTGACATCCTCCCCTCCCCCACCCCATTCACGACTCTCATTCCCCCATTCACGTCTTCCCACCCCCACCGGTTCACATCCTCCCCACCCCCACCCCATTCACGACTCTCATTCCCCCATTCACGTCTTCCCACGCCCACCGGTTCACATCCTCCCCACCCCCACCCCATTCACGACTCTCATTCCCCCATCCACGTCCTCCAACCCCCATCCATTCAAATCCTCCCCCACCCCAGCCCCTCCCATTCAAAACCTCACACTATATTCATACTCACAGCACTTGGAAATGAAATGCTGGTCGAGTTTCCAAAAAAGAATTTCTGTGCCTTGCGCTTCTTCCCAGCTTTCTTCTTGTTCTTAGGTCCTTTTTTGCCCTTTCCCTTGCTCTTGACTGTGATCACAAAGTCCACGTATTTCCCGATTTCCTTTTTTTGTCCCTTTTTACATCGAGATCCTTCTAGATCTTTGCAGAAATTCCAGTTGGACAACTACAACAAGATGGGCAGATAATTTAAAGTTAGAAACATTGTATAAAAGTCCGTGTATAGCTTGCATTCTCGTACTGAGTGCAGTTTTAATCCCCGTTAAAAAATGGCGCGAGGGGCCAATCAGGTTACGTACGGCATCCGTGTTCGCACTGTAACAGTGCGCAACACTAATGTAAAGGAATCAAGGGTGGTGTAGTGGTAGTGCACTCACCTCTCACCTCTGGGGTCTCGGGTTTGATTCCAGGACTCGGTATCACAAGCAAGTAAAGTTTGTTCCCATGACTTTGTTCAGCCCAGAGGATGTTGTTTCAGGGTTAGATAAAAATTGATGTTTTGAAGGGGCATGGCGCGTACTTCAAGTATGCTTTAACAGTCATACTGCAAAATCTCTTCTACATTGCATACGCCGGGCACAGCGATATTTTACAAACCCAAAGTCTGTCCTACCTCGATATTATACTTCATTATTCCTTTCCTGATGCCTATTTCTTCATCGTCGCAAAGATTCACTGTTCCGTTATTGGAGAAGAAAAAAATGGGCACATTCAGGGTCGCGTTTGGACCTGGGATTTTAGCTGAGAAGTTGAAAGACTTGGCGCTGATTCCCTAAGAAAATAAGGTTACATATACTTTACTGAGTGGTATACTTGTATAGCTCTGACAGCGCTGATCTCACAACGTCCACGTATCATACCACACTAAACTATTGCTTATCTTTTCTGATGTATTTTTCAACTTATATCAGCCAGAAATGTTCAGCATAATCAGAGATGAGCGTATGAAATTAAGAACCTCGAATACCGATAGAACGTTCGCGAATTCGCTTGAGTGATAGTGAAAACATATTGCATTTAGTATCACTATGGTAACAAGTGCGACATGATCTATAAAGCAGCAAGAAGAGTCCTGATATTTTGACTTTCAAAGGACTTTCAGTCTAAACCAATCAAAAGTACACAACGACTCACATCATCCAATCACATTGCCTTATCACGAAAGCCATTTATAAGTCGCTTTCCTCACGCTTCCCACTCGTACGACATCCATTTAATTGTAAAACCATTTTAATTGCAAGTTATGGAAAGCTCATTCTGTTGAAATACATATATATATTTATCCCACACCATAGAAAATACAGCCAATCAGAAAGCAGGAAAGCCGTTGTATATTCGTCGGTATTTCACTCTTCCTTCCCATCCTCCATTTCGCGTTGAATCTACGCATTTGTATTTTCTATGGTGTGGGATAAAATGATCATACAATGGTTTCTCGTGATATACCGTGGATATCCCACTCGTCACTTGTATTTTCTTTGTATAAACACTCGCCTAAAGGCTCGTGCGTATACTAGAAACTACAAGTGACTCGTGGGATATTCCACGGTATGCCACTCGAAGCCATTGTGTAACTAGTATATATTACCTTATATGTTGTATCCACAACATCGGTGAAGTCGAAATCCAAGGGAGCAAAACTATTAAACGAGTGTTTTCCTTCTTTCCCCCCTGATTTACCAACTTCGCTACCATTTGCGTTGACTTCTTTGATAGAGTCAAACTCAATAGTGATAGTATTCGTGGCATTCTCGGTTTCATTGCCTCGACTCACGCTAAATTTTCCAGATCGGCCATGGTTTTTAATACAGACATCCTCATTGCAAGTAACTCTTGGGCCGGAGAGTTTTTTGGCTTCGGCAAAGAGCCCTAAACATGAATATATGAAAATATTTACAAATATAAACGGTAAAGTAAAGAATGCACAATGAACTTCAACAATTATACAAATACTTGAAGCGGGAACTTTTTCTGGAACACCTAAATATTCTACGCAAATCGAGGCTAATCCTACATGCGTAAATGACTTTGTAGTCAAGGAACACAGGGCTATTTTACCGACCCCTTTACAAATCCGAAAAAGGGCTGTTGTTGCTTAAAAAATGAAAATTTTACGGATTGTTTGATGCCCAGCTAGCAAGCAATACTTTGTTCCAGACTACCCCGCTGATTTTTTACCAAAGGCTTCCCAAAAGGTATTTCAATTACAAAGCATGGTGTTCAAATTCAGTACGCAAGCTAGATATCCAAAATTCAATATACATTGACCTCTGTGACAAATTAGCAAAAATCCGCCTGTAAAAATTTGTTTACTGTAGGAGCTTTGATGAATAGCGCTCTTTCATTGGGCTTCAATATTTTCCCATTTCCGTCAGACCACGCATGTCATTGTCTAGATTATTACTTCTTTGTTGAAAAGTTGTGCACGAGAAGACACATGAATATGGATACAACTCAAACAAAGAATCTTATTCTCTAGGAAATGAGACGTGATCTGAAATGGGGCGCGTCTAAAAACGAGCCAATCCGAATTTTCTTTTCAAGACTTCCATCTGCTGGCCCTTAAGTGTTCAAGTGAGTACTTGGGAAAACTTATCAGTCAAGTCCTTTTGGTTCTCGTTGCTTCCAATTAATAATTTCGGGAACCCAAAGCAAGCCAGGCGTAAATAAACAACGTTAATGGAAGAAATTAATTTTGCCGCTGTTTTCTTAAAAACTGAAAAAGCTTCAATAATTTGAAATTCAAATTCATAACTCCGTAACTAGTACACACAGCGGAAGCCAGCAGGTGGAACAAACGAGAACCTCGAGGCGCCCAGAATTGAGACAAAATAGGAATAATTATCTTCCAACAATAACTGGAATAACGTGTGTTTCTGCTTCTTATTCTTGTCAAGAATACGGAGGTGTTGAGATATTCCGTGTTGTTTGTAGTCCACGAAACAATAAAGGCCTCGATTATTCGTGTTTAGTCGTATATTCATAATTCCTTTCTCTTTTGGAATGACCTATCGCCTATCGCCTATGTACTTCAGTATGTCAATTAATAGATATTCGTCATAGTTGCGAAGGAAGTCAGCAAGCATTGTTTCCCCTTTATAAATTGTGTGCGTCTGTCTCTGTGGCATGCAAAGAAACAAATAAATTCTGGAGGCTTCTTGTGTGACGCGAATTTTCAATTTCGTTATGTTAAAATATGAATCGAACAAAATCCCCAGAATCAAATATATTCGTGAAATTAATAGACCAGGGTACGTGTCTCGTACACAACGGCCATCCAAGCAAATACACTTTATTAATATGATGATAATATATCAAAACGTCAATCACATTAATCATTGCTTAAGCTAAGCCTCTATCAAGTTTGAATAGCTTGTGATTAAAAGCGAAAAAATAAGTTCCTGAGATACTTCGAATAAAGGCATCGTCCTCACATCCATAATACTGAGTATTCAACAAATTTGACAATTATAACTTTAGGGTTAATACAAAATTTAGTCTGGAATTGTTAGTTTAAGTTTCGTCGGATCGTCGGCGGGTAGATAAATTTAAATTTGTATAGATGCTAGATGACCACACCTCTGCAATTAAAATTATAAAAAATAAAAATGCGATTTGGAACACGAAATTTATATTCATTTAGTTTTTGAAATAATAATTTAAAGAATTTGGGAAATATTTTGGTTAATATTTTGTCTTCGATCTAATAAATCGAGTCGTAGTTAAATATTATTGACTGAAAGTAATTTTTTGCATTTGTAATTGCGTTGAATTCAGCTACCGAGCAGATGAATCATGCAGGAACACTTCTTTCACTTTTACTTCTCAGCCTCCGTAAATATAAACCAAAATATTTAAAAATTGAATGAGAATCTAGTTCTTTCTATTCGAAATATAACAGATTCCCTCGTCGAGTCTTCGCTATTTGGAAGCGGATTTTGTATCCTGTAAGTGCAAATTTAATTTCGTATAGACATGTTTTGACACGGCAGCATATGTTCACTTCGCAACCAAAAAGACAACTCACAGCGAAGGTCTTGCTCATAAAAAGGTGAATACTGGTCCGAACCATATGACCGCGTGTTTGAACGTTTGAATGTTTTTATAGGATTTCGAAACCGCAGATACTTCAAAAGACAATAACAATAAGAGTATATCCTCTTGTATTAAGTCAAAGATGTCGCTGAATTGTGAATTTCGTAGAACATCACTTCGAACTGTATTCAGCCGAGCTGGGAAGCCAGGATAACCGAGATAATCCAAAATCTCTTATAGTTATATTAGGCCGCATTTACAGTACATAATTCCATAGAATTCGAAGTAATACTTTTGTACAAAGAGTGTCAGGACTGTCAACTAGCAAGCATGAAATGTTTGATAAATTTGAGCAATAGGCAGAATTTTAAAGATAAACTCACCCAAGCCTACGATACAAAGAAGAAGAAGAAGATTTCGAAGCATTTTTCGTCCTATGTTCGGCTCTGAAAAAGACCTGTTCGAAGCAACCCTGTACGTGATAGAATATACTAGTTCACGATGGGCTTACCTTTATAAGTGCAATCATGTGACGACAAACTATGATGTCACACCAGAAGTCACGCTATAATTATTTCAGTATTGTGAAACCACAGGAAACCCAAAAAGCTAAAAACCACGCGTTTTGCTGACAACTTCTGGACAAATCTCAATGAAAAATAAGATTAAGAAACTGTATGCTTGATCTTAGCCTTTCGTTTTTTATTGGGAGGTGAAGTTTTCAAGTATATTTATAGCTTTGACGTCATTGTAGTACATATTTACCAAACAAAGTGCTTACTCCTATTTGAAGAGGATCCGGAGTTCATATTAGGAGCCGGTGGCTTTTCCACTGCAGAGTGGCTCTTCATCCCGCACTGAAATTCCATATTGGAATTTAGAAGTTCTCGGGCTCTAAGGACACGATTCAAATGAGCGAGGGAGAGACCAGTATCGATAACATGAAAACGGGGTCAGTCAAGCTTGATGTCAGAAATGAGTTTGTGGTCGACAAACCACCACCACAAAATTCCTAAATTCAGAACTTTGACAGCGAAGGACTTTTAGGATCAAAGTTTTTCATTTGCTCTCTATACTTGTAGCGCATTTGTTTACAGAATTCCGATCCTATTAATGTTTCAAGGGACTCAGTGCAGAACGAAATAGATTTGAAATAGTACCCCCCCCCCCCCCCCACAGTTTCAAATTTCGTAGCATTGCCTCAATATTCATATGTAGGTTCCAGTGAAGTTCTGTGGAATTTCAAAGTGATTTTAGATAATTGTTGAAGCTAGTTACGCAGCTCGATCTGGCTTTACCGTTGTTATTACTGGCAAAGTAAGTCTTGGGGGCTTCCTTCGAACTAGGGCCAAGACATAACTGGATCGTTTATTAATGCGCCTGCTAATCATGATTAATAAAGCGATAACATTGCATTCCCCCTCCCCCCCCCCCCCCTCTCTCTCTCTCTCTCTCTCTCTCTCTCTCTCTCTGCAGACTGAAGCCCTGTAAAGTGAAGTCTGCAATTCTAGAGGTTTCAACCGTACAGCTTTTGCCAATCATGGTAACGTGAACCGACTAGGAACAACAAAGGATTTTTTTCGCACGCATCAGATATAGATAAACGAAGCTATTTGCCCATACGTACTTTTCTAAAGAAATAGTACTTTTTAATATACGATTATGCGCATTATGATAAAAGACTGCAACCAAACTTGCAAAAGAACAGTTACTTTATTCTGTCACATACAACTCTTTTTCAGTCCAAGATGGTGGAACTGAAAAATCACGTGACTAACAGCTAAACACCGCCCTTTGATTGGTTAACAAAACTATTTTTCTCGGTAGTGGAAATAAAGACTGTTAATTGCTATTTTTTTATTTTCTTGCTGTGCCCAGTATATGAATAGTTGAATAAGGCCCAGTTTAGACGTCGAATTTCACATGTGCCGAATCTAATGGCAAATAAGCACATGTGAAATTCGACGTCTAAACCGGGCCTAAAGTGCTCGAATTAATTATGCCGTCAATGGTTACCAGAAACGAAATAAATAAACTGCAATTCTTTCTATTTTACTACTAAAAATGTTTAAATAAACTGGAAAACGTCTTGTCAAAAGCTTTGACGAAGACAACTTTTCTTCTACTCCGTATGTTTAATTTACTATTGTGAAGAAAAAGATCAAAAATATAGGTTTTTGTAGCGGTCTACGGTGTTAATAAATGAACGAAATAGAGCTGAGACCACTTGCGTTTAATTTATGCATTCGCATGAGTGAGTAAACTTCATGGTGTGTAGTGCCGATATAGACTCCTCCGCCGCAGGCAACTCTAAGCGTGGTTTAACTCTATAGCGGGCTTCCTGTGCTTCCTCTGCCAACGGAATGAGAGGGTACTGGACACTTTTTATCCTCTTCTCCCCTCCCCTATTGTTCTAGTTTTTGTTTCTTCGTTCCCAGACTCCTTAAGAGAGACATTAGAGAGAGCTAGAGATGCCTGTGGAGGAGGCTAGTGCTGATAAGACTAATAGTGTTTTTGGCAATGTATTTCAGTAAGAACTGCATGTGCTAGTCATCAGTATTCTAAGTTCCAGTTCAAACGTCGAACTTCACATTAGCCAAACGCATAAAAACAATGAATAATAAAGTGGTCTTTTTTGATGTCATTAGGTTCGGCTCATGAGAAGATCGACGTTTAAACTGGGCTTAAACCTACTTAAAAGTTAGCCAACATAGCAGCGATGAGAGCTCCCAAAAGCACGACGACCGAAGCTCCAAGGCTTAGAGCTGAGTTGCTATCCTCCTCCATAGTTACAGAGGGATCATAGAGCACGCGATCATTGAATTTTGGGAAACGGAAAGTGAACAATTCTTTATTTCCCTTACTCTCATGCTTGGGGAAGCCTACTGGCATTTCTTTCAAGGTTCCATCAACATCAACCTGAAACAGAAAATTAGAAAATGTTTAGAATGATTCCAGTTGGCGTCATGAATGGTAAACCTTAAGGTATATCGAGCTGAGATTCACTAAATTGTTGAGGCGAAAAGATCGAAAAAGGGGTGCGATGTGGTACAAGGATTTGTCATCCCGTCTTCAAGTTTAGTCCTGAAATCCCAAGCAGCAAGAGCTCTGTGTTATACATTTTTCTTTAGATTAAACTTCGGGAAGCCTTTCTACATGTGTACTTCAAGGCCTGGTTTAGACATCGAATTTCACATGTACTGAATCTAATGCAAATTAATTGAAACAATATAGGTTTTGCTCATTTGCATGAGATTCGACACATGTTAAATTCGACGTCTAAACTGGGCTTAAGTTGCCAGTAATCAAATGGCGCATTACCTGACGAGAAAGAGCCAAG
This sequence comes from Anthopleura sola, assembly GCA_023349425.1. NCBI lineage: Eukaryota > Metazoa > Cnidaria > Anthozoa > Actiniaria > Actiniidae > Anthopleura > Anthopleura sola. The sequence continues at coordinate 1,701,682 of JALHLI010000016.1, read as the reverse complement.
AACGCATCTCCAACTTCAAATTCTTCTTGGCGTTTCTTGCCAGCTTTTGGTGGTGGGCGGCCGTCCTGTGATCTCTTCTTTGGTCTTGATTTTGAAGCAAGTGCGATGGTAAGGTCAATGAACTCTCCATTTTCGCCGTTCTTACAGTTGGACGATCCATTGCAGAACTTCCAGTTTTTGAGCTATAAAGAAAAAATCTCATCATTATCATCATCATCCTATGATTCATTGCTGAAGTGTGATCGTCTGTCATCATCAAGCATCATTATATTCTTCATTAATATGCGTCTTCATCAATAAGCATCATCATCATCACGCGTCATCATTGTGTCATGCATCATGTCACACTATGCATCACAATAAAGCGTCCTCATCAAGCATCTTCCCTAAATCCTCATCATCATCATGCATCATCATTGTGTCATCATCATGCATCATCATTATGTGTCAGCATCACGCGTCATCATTGTGTCATGCATCATTATTTTCATCACTATGCGTCAAAATCAAGCGTCATCATCAAGCATCTTCCCTAAATCCTCATCATCATGCATCATCATCATGCATCATCATTATGTGTCATCATCATGCATCATCATTATGTGTCATCATTGTGCCATGCATCATTATGTCATCATCGTGCGTCTGCAGAATCAAGCGTCAAGTATATAAACCGACCCTAAGTAATTCAAACTGGTTAGAGCTGTGCTCCAGGGTCATACATAGACTGTATAGCGGCTGCCAGAGGTGCCTTCTCATGCTTTCATTTCGACCCCGTTGAGCTGCGCCACTGCTGTACTTGCGGTGGTGATTAGCGATGACAAGTTTTTTTTGTAATAAAGCGAACGCATTTCTGTCTCTTTGGCCAATTTTTGACAATTAAAATGCATAATAAAATGTTTCCGGTTTTGGCTTTTTCTTAAATCAATATTATCATTACAATAAACCATTATTACTGGTAATCCTGCAGTTGCACGACTTACCTCAATGTTAAACTTGACAGTTCCATTGGAAACGGGTGTCACTTCGTTTCCGTTAACAAATTCTCCTTCCTGAAGGAACACGTAGACCTCCACGTTCAGTATCGCTCCAATTCCCGCGATCATTGCCGAGAAGTTGAAGGTTTTTGTTTTCAAGCCGTTATATACATACCGAGCGACAGGGCTAAAAGTAAAATCCTGTTTAGCAAATGAGTTGAAAGAATGCTTCGATTTACCGGTTTCTCCCACGATTGTTTCGTTTTTGTCTCGTTCTTTCATTTCGTCAAAGTCGATGACGACTGCAGTTCTTCCAGGTTTCGAAATTCTTATTTTTCCGGACTTGCCCAGGACTTTGATTTCGGTTTTTCCGCCTTTTTCTCCTTTTTCAATTACCGCCTGGCCATTCTCTAAAATATGCAACAACAACAAAAAAATAAATAAATAAATAAATAAATAAAAAAAATGGATTATGATCTAGTCACCCAAAGAAAATAAATCTTAAAAACCTTAATTATCGTTGGCATGAACCACATGGACCCCCACCGAACATTGGCATGTCCCGCATGTACTCTTAATTAGTTAGTGCCTAAGGATGTTTTGCCTCCATTACGCTCCATTGCCTGATTTCATACCGTGAAGGCCTGAAGTTCCTAAATTGTGATGATGACAACACAGAGCCACAAAGCCAGCAAGAGCACATCGAGCTCTACAAAATTCCGAAGTTTGGCCGGTTCTTGGTTCTTGGTCTCTTCCCAATACAAAAACACGCGTTTCAAAGAATTTAGAGAGAAAAAAGTTGAAATATACGTGTTGTTTAAAAAATTAAAGTAAATCTTTGCGATCCATCTCCTCAAATTCTGTGAGATATATGACTTTTAAGACTCGGGCGAGGGCCGCTTGAATTACAACAACAATCCTTTTCGCGCTTAGTTTTTCGTACAGCTGGCACAGTTATTGATAAATCTTAGCAGTAGTTTTAAAATCCTTGCGAAATCTGACACGGCCTTACAAAACTTTTGTCGTTGTTCAAATTGCTTCCAGTAGAGCATGAAAAATTTCTCCCATCGCTCAGAAACTATAATATTTGTGCTAATTTGTGTGACTCACAAACAAAATTTAAGCTTACGTATTTTCAAACAAGTTAAATTGAAAGAAATCTTCAGTTCACTATATCATCTGCCAAATGTATGCAGTTAATTAATGAATGACACCTTCGCTGGACATATATATATATATATATATATATATATACTCCTTGAACTGAATGGTTAACCATGAGAAATTTGGAATCTAAAAGCCACTAAAACGTAACTAGCTAAGTTTTGATTTTATTTATCGAGAAAAACGAGTATTTTTGGTCCAGCGAAGGTGTCATTCATATATATATATATTCAAATTTTTCTTCCGTGATCGCTTAGACTTAGTATACAAAACTGCGAAATACAAATTCGTTGTTCGTCTGCACGAAACCTTTTTCGGTTGCACAAGCAAAAATATAAGCTAAGAAACTTACAACTTTAACTTATTTTATTTTATTTAAGTATTACTTACCAATTACGGCGAGAATCAACACGAGAGCTGCCAAAAACGTCTTCATTTTGTAGGCTTTCGCTTCACAAACTACTTCACACAGTCAACAAAGCTTTGCAAATGAAGGACAGCGCCTTGCATGCAATTATATCGGTCACAAACAATAGAATTGAAGAACGACGTCATGGGTATTTTGTGGAGTTGTATCTAACTGACGCAGTGGAATATATTTTGATCACGAGACTGCGTAACCAAAACAATCTTATTTTTATTCATTTATATATTTTCTTTCTTTTCCGATCATCTTAAATGCACCTTTCGGCGATTGAACTGACTCTATTTGGTTTCATGGATAAAGGTTAAAGGATAAAGGATGAAGAAAAACCTAGCACATTTTAGGTTTTAAGAAATTAAACTGCCTGTGTGCAAAATACCAGGTGTTTATTGAACATTCTCATTTAGAAAGGGACGTCAGTTTATTCAAGTGAAAAAACATGCTTTGTTTCTTTCGATATGTTTTTTCTCATAGCAACAACTTAAGGAGAACCTTTTAGCTGTGCGACCTAATCTGATTGGAAGACTCAGCTCGAACCATCAAAATATTTCCATTTCTAATTTAATTTCATTCTGTTTATTCATGATAACAGTTTTTGATGTCATAGCAATATCTTTTATTTTTGCTGAATTTTTTTTTTCTGTATTTCTCTCGATGGAAAAAAGTTTATTTTCGGTCCAAAATTAAAGGTCGTTTTTTTTTAACAGTATTTTTTTTTACATATTCACCGTCCCTCCCTCCCCCAAGATTTTTGTAGTTGGATACTTTAGTTAAAAAAAATTAAGCCTGATGCTGACTAAAATTCATGAAACGAAAAGCTCTATCTATCTCCTCTCAAGCAAAGGAGGCTTTTGAAAAATGAAAACCTTTAAAACGAAATAGCAGCAACTGAAGTTACTGGTAACGTTGTTGAAATCCAGAGACGGTCGAAGCATGACAAATAAAGATTCGTAGATAACACTTGAAATTCTACTCCAAACAAACTGAACTTTTAGAAATAAATATAGACCCCTTTCGGCACGTCGGAATGCAGCTCAATTTGGAAGGCAAAACAATAGGTTCCAATTCTCAGGAGAATGAAATTCTTCATGTTGTTTTGTACTGCTTTGACGTCAAGTGCAAGGGGTTTATAATGTACACTACTGTATTTTACGTTTAGTAACTCAGTTGTGTATAATCTCGTGTGATCACTTCATCAAACCATGCATGCATAACTTCTGCAGGTTCACCTTGAAGCAGTCATGGATCATAGGCAACGCCGCTACCAACTTGCGTCAATTTGCTTTTTGCAGGACGTCATAAAAAGATTGATATGATTGCTGAATGTCGTAAACATAACTCGGACAAAACAAATCACTTTGGATTTGAATTATATGCAGAAACAGCGAGAAAAATGAAAAAATACAGTTACACGTAAAAACAATGATGAATTATGAGCCTACACTGAAGAGATTTTGATATTCTGAAATAAAGAACTCGAACTAGACCAAAAATATATTTTTTACCAAGAAATTATTTTTGAGCAAGAATTTTGTAAACTCAATGACGGTTTTAATCCCCTATTTTATTTTGACTTTGATTACATTTTCTGCAGATATATGTCTAAAGACTCCAAACATTCAGTGATTCTTTGATTGAGCATGACCTGAGGTAGTTCTTTGCAGAACCGGTTGCATATTCTTGTAGTACTTGATTTTCGACCTTTCAACGCCAAACTCTTTGATTTTCAATAGGATTTCATAGCCAATTTTTATTTGTTTACTCTGCAGCATAGTATATTGACTCATCACGATGAAAATAAACTTCAATGGAATCAGTTGCTGAAGCGAAAATCAGGTGATGATTTGATGACGCATGTCAAAATGACCTTGAAAAACATTCTCAAACTGACTTCACCGATAAAGCCGAGGTATCTTATTGTTCCAAAATTCAAAACGATAACTGAATCCAAGTGTAAAGAAGTATGAAAAGGTGTATCTATTGTTCATTAATAAAAAGAATAACAAACTCAGGGATATTTGGGCCGAACAAACAACAATGCCACTCAACAATGCACGACTAATATCCAAGGAAAAAAACATCGTATTTATTCTCAGCAATACTTTCTAAACTTTCCTATACCAAGCATATGCTGAGTATTAAAGTGTCGCAAATGTTCATCTAATACTTATCCTACATTTTCAACTTACTAATTCTTTAAATCATATTTCAATTTTAGCTGTTTCAATTTAGTTTTCAACTATCAAAATTACCAACACAAGTTTCAGAAGTATTGACGAGATCTTTTATGAAATATTCTGAATGCTAAGCGATCTTAAGGTTTTTTTTTGAAAAATTGAAGCTTTTTTATACGATTAATTTCGGGGCATTGCGTTAGCTGGTTCCAGGCTCTCCAGAAGACAATAATGGGAAATCTTGGGGTCACTTAACTGTTGTTCTCTCCTGTTACTCATTAGAAAGGATTAATACTCAAGAGAATAACTACAAGAATCGAAAAACTTGGGAGAAGGTGGAAGCTTGAACAACTCGATGGACAAGCCGTTACATTGACCGGAACAGTCACAGTAGCGTTAGCGGCCGCCACGGTTTCGTTAAGCTCGGGCTCGCCTGGCTTGTCTTGGATGTTGACGACAGGATCGTACACGACGCTGCTGTTGAACCGAGGGAAGCGGAAGATGACTGCGTACTCTGCGCCTCTTTTCTTGGCCCTCAAAAGAGGGTACCCTTCAGGCATGACGGTGCATTGACCATCGGATCGAAACTGTACGGGTATTGAAGGAAAGGAATATTAGGCCAATTATATCGTAAAATTACTGTCCGGCAATAAGATCATAGTTCAAGGCTTCTTTGTATGTAGATGTTATTATATTACGATAATGTTTCCTCTACATATTTGTTTTATTGTAATCGAGGTTTCGGATCATAGAACCAACTTCAGGGGGAAAGGTTTTGTTTCTGACTTGAAAACATGAGTTTTTTCATGAGTTTTATCAAATATCATATATGCATGCATGTGCTAAAAACAAGTAGATTTCAACTCAAAATTATCATTTCTAAAACTGACATTAGTACTTTTTTTTAAATATCATATGATTATGATAGATCATGCAAAACGAAGAAAGTGAGAAGTCAATAGCCATAGTTCAAGGCTTCTTTGTATGTAGATGTTATTATATTACGATAATGTTTCCTCTACATATTTGTTTTATTGTAATCGAGGTTTCGGATCATAGAACCAACTTCAGGGGGAAAGGTTTTGTTTCTGACTTGAAAACATGAGTTTTTTCAGACGTTCGACTCAACTAGGGTCTTTCGCTCAGTCATGTTTTTCGTGTCCCAATATTTTCGGTAACACATAACAGTATGCGAAAATGAGAAACATCTGAGAAAGACCGCGTATAGCACCCTTAAATGCTACCGCATAGTAACCTTAGTAACAGAGGTGAATCCATAGTGATGGTGAGTCGGGCTTCACGATTTTAACTGAGATCTTTCCTCATGTTAATACAGTATCTCATCCTCATTTAAAATAGTATCAAATATCATATATGCATGCATGTGCTAAAAACAAGTAGATTTCAACTCAAAATTATCATTTCTAAAACTGACATTAGTACTTTTTTTTAAATATCATATGATTATGATAGATCATGCAAAACGAAGAAAGTGAGAAGTCAATAGCCCATTCTCCCTCTGCCTTTTCCTCGTCGTTTCTAAGCTTGTAGAGAAACCTCAAGAAACCCCATATACGTTCATACTTTAACACTTACCACGCTGGGAAATGCGATGCTTGTATTATTTCCAAAGAAGAACTTTTGAGCCTTAGCTCGCCGTCCTTTACCTCGTCCCCTCCACTTTCCTCTACCTCTACCTCTCCCTCTCCAGTTTCCTCTCCTGCGCCATCTCCTCCCTCTGTATGCTCTCCCTTTCTTCTTGATGCGAATCACGAAGTCAATAAACTCTCCATATTGGGGAACATTCCTTCTTGACTTGCAATTCGAGCCATTGCAAAATTCCCAGTTGTAGATCTATATAAGGCATAAATTATGAAATTTGGAAGGTAGATTTCTGTTAATGCAAGCCATGTTCTCTTTGTTCTCAATTTTTGATAAACGAATAATTGTGTGTTGCACTGGTAGTCGAACTATTCATAGAAATATTTAAAGAAAACTGAAGGAAGGAAGAAGAGCTAGGATCTTTAAGTTTTTTTAAAGGTTTAGGAAATGTTTGAAGTTATTGTCAAATAAGCTTATGAATATCACGATCTACATTAGGCTGGTGACGTGGTGCTTCGCCTCCTCTGCTTTGGTAGCCCCCAATCATATGTGAGTAGAGTTGTTTTCCGGTCCTCGCCGGTGCTTCAATTGAAGTTTATCCTCCCACTACCCCCTTCCGCTAAATCAACATTGTTGTTGCCTTTTGGTGATTATACCAATGTCCCTGCCCCTAAAAAATGCCATTCCAGAACCTCATAGGTCGTTGGACCTATGGCCGCTACCTGTGGCGTTTTATATGCCTTCGACTGGGCCACGTTGAGCTGCGTCCTTCGCAATTCAGCTGTTATATAGAGCTGCAAGAAAGGATGATTATCTACTCCACTCCAAAAGACGATTGTAACCTTGATTTATTTACCTCAACATTGTACTTCAAGACTCCATCAATAACTCCCACTTCCTCATCATCACACACATCGAATGTTCCATTCTCAGTGAACAGATACATCGGTACGTTAAGAGTAGCGTTAGGTCCAGGGATTGTAGCTGAGAAGTTGTACCGAATGGCTTTGATGCCCTGGAATGGAAAAAGAGAGTCAACTTTACGCAAGACACTGACCAATTAAGGTGGCTCGTAGCCGTTTTATTATTACTATTTTTTATCCAAAAAAACCCCAAACCCCAAAATGCACCGCTACGCAGGCTGATCACCTTTCTGGTTTTAAGTCAGCAAATAGTTACATTAGTCATGCCATAGCTCGATCGATCAGGTTTTCATTATGTCATGTAGTTGTTGGTACGAAAGTTCACTAAACATGCACGCATGCGCACTCAGTATTCCTCTGGTCCTTTCCAGATTTATTTTAAAGTTCGTCTACCAGGGAGACATGTTAGTGGAAATATTTTGATTATTTTGTACTTTTATTGATTACTGTAAATTTAGGACCATACTTCCAGATGTAGTTCTGAAGTGCAGTATGGCAGCGCCAAGTATTTACGGCTATGCCGGAGATTTCCGCCCCGTCACCGCTATCCCTGGATTTATAGTTTGATCAGGAAGCTCGGCTGAAGCCTAAGGGAGAGGTTAGTCGGGTCCTAGATCGTAGGTAATCATCCCCTTGCTATGATCAGCAGACTCAATAAATCGGTTGCATCACTGATGACTAAGTTCACATGGACACTCCTTTCCATGTGGGATGAGGTTTGGAAAGACTTGCCATGACGTATAATTCCTTACCTTGTAAGTAGTGTTCTCTTCGTGGCTAAAAGAAAACTTCAAATTATTGAAGTTTTGAAAGGTATGTCTTCCTTTCCTCGGCCCAGCATTGCCAACCACAAATCCCCTCGCACTTTTCTCTTTGATTGAAAAGAAGGAGATTGTCGTAGTTCGAGGATCAGATTCGTTCAGGTTTCCTCGCGTGATGCTGAACCGACCAGACTTCTCGTAGGTTTTGACACAGATGCTGTTATCTATGTTACAGGTTTTGATGGGATGGCCTGGTTTTGGTCTTCTTCGTCTCCCACCTCCGCGTCTTCTTGCGCTTCCCACAAGGACACACCCTATGGTAGTAAAAGAGGTTACTGATAAAGTGGTAGACTGTAAATAAAGCTTTTGTTGTAGTTCACTTCTCATGCAATTGTAGGACACGAAACGGAGATAACATGTTTTCACACTAGAACGATCAAAAACGCAGATACGATCGGGAATGATACATCATCTGCGCATGCGAAAAACAGACCCTCCATTGTGATGATGACATCAACGTTTTCATCTTCGTTTTCGCCGCCTGTCTGCACTAATACGATACGCCTCCGTTTTCAAATGACTCCACTCTGAAGAGCGTTTTCAAATGTAAACGCTTTCTATCGTTTTAGCGTAGATGCAAAGCCAAAACACATCGAAAATTATGCGTTTTGAAATACCTGAAACGCATTAGTGTGGCGGGGTCTAAGCCCGGCGGGCACAAGCGATCTTCTTGACTCAAGCTAAGTGAAGAAAGACTATTTGTCAGTTCTATTATTAGTATTATAGCTCTAATATCAGCCCGTGAAAAATAAAAAGGAAAAAATAGACTATTTGGAATACTAGGTCACCTGATCCTACACACCTTAAACCAACCACTTAAGTCAAAATGAAATCCAGAAATGGAAAGAACGCCTCGATGAGTAAGAAGGCAAAGTTTCAACTTATGACGTAGAATATAGACTGAATTTAGTAAATTTGTTCTCTGGTTTTTCTCCCTCTGCAAAACCTAACACGCTAAATTTCGAATTGATCTGCGGGTAGTTAGCCCTGCCCTGACTTATAGATCAGTCCAGAGGTTGTTTGAGGGTTCCATCTATGAGTTAGCCATGCCCTGATTATAAGATCAGCCTATAGTTGTTTCAGGGTTTCATCTGTGAGTTAGCTATGCCCTGACTTAGTATAGATCAGCCCAGAGGTTGAATTGTTTCAGGGTATCGATAGTTTATAATTCTAATTCAAGATTAGACAAATGTTGAACGAGCTGAAATAATGTTTTGCACTTTTAGTACTAGTTCAAAATATAAACGCATTTAAGATTAAGAGAGACGGGGAAAAAAAAGAATATTTTCTTACCAAATATCACAAGGCAAAGAAGGATGACATTCAACCTCATCTTTAGATCTTCAGGCAGATCTTCTCAAGTTTCATTCAATTTTTCGCTTTTTCGATTGCCTCTTTCTCCTAGATTTGAAGCGAAATTTAGTCGACTCCAATGGTCCTACCAGTGCACTCGTAAGATAGATGCTTGTTTGTCTTGTTTTGCAATGAGCGAAGAAGACCTTCTTGCAATGAATCCACCCTCTCAACAATACTTGAATATGATTGGATAACGTAACTCTTCTGTCAAAATGCATTCCTAAGGACGTAGTCTGTCTCACTGGAAGGTGGTGAGAAGAACTGTAATCTCTGACAAAAACAAAATAAAAAACAATCGGTAGATATATTTTTACTATATAAGTGATAAAATTATAAAGCACTAGTTCTGAATCAGTTCTAGCTTTCTCGAGGACATACATAGTATCGTGGAGAGAAGGTTCAATTTCTTTAGTAAGATTAAAGTTTGTGCAGACAGCCTTGAGGATCGTCTTCTAGCTAATCAATATAAATGTTTTGACTCAAAATATCTATATGAGAACTTACTAACAGTCTGCAAAAATGTCTTCGAGAAAGCGCTTCATATATGTACAAAATATATTTCTATTTTTTTTCTTCAAAATTTTACTTAATTCAAATATTTGAGGATAATATGACTCAACCATGACTATAAAAACCGGATTGGCAAACAATTTTAGCCTAGAAGGCAGTTGAAAAATTTTTAAAAAAGCTAAAACATTAATAGGGAATTTATGACGTTATTAAAAAAATTGATATTTTTTTTATCCGTCACGTTTGACTGTGAAGAAAATACGTGGCTTGGCTACTATTGGGGCCATATAGATATGTTTAAGCAAGCTTCAAGTCATTTCCAATTTTCATCGATTTTACGTCCAAGTGCCTCTTTAAAATGAATATTAACAATAACTGTAAGTTTTCAAGCCGTATTTTTAATGAAATTTTGTATTTTTATTTTCCCCAGATTATTTTTCATGTTCTGACTTTTAGCATAAGGATTGAGAAATTATGTTATATTTTTGTTGATTCTAGATTAGAAAAATGGCGCTTTATATATTATTATTATTATTATTATTATTATTATTATTATTATTATTATTATTATTATTATTGAATAAAAATAAGCTTTGTCGTCATGGGGTTCCTGTGGTAAAGTACCCAGTTTTCCATCAACCTTTCCTCCTGCGAAGAGCCTGGGTTTATTTTGCTTCGTGGATGCAAAAATTCTTCAACTGCAACCAAATTATTTTTATTTTCTTTGGAATTTTATAAAATCGGGTAGCCATTTCATGACAAATTAACGCTTTTCACCTCAACTTATCATTGTGGGGATGAATGAATCTGAAAGCGAAGGAGAAGAAGTCGAGAGGAGACGAAAAAACACTGGTGATTCAGACTACAGTTTGAAGGAAGAAGGGTTTCGAGATAAAGTTGTAAGAAAGATTGAAAGAGATATTCTTGCTGCAGATCTGAAGATTAGTGTGTTTGTATGTGCATTGGAAAGTTATCGGTATGACAGTGCATTGAGGCCTTTTCCTCCAGTAGGACTGAGAGACGATGGCACCAAAGACGTCCAAAAATTGGTAAACATAAGCTTACAAATTATGATTTTAACTTTTTGTTAGTATAATATAAGCTAATGACTCCTGGTAATATAAATAATAATATAATATATCTATATAGCGCCATTTCCAGCAGTTCAATGGCGCTGTATGCAGTATAAATGGTTCTTATTCTCAGATCTTTTCAAATGCATCACATTTCATAGCGATACTTCATGTTTACTAGTTAACAATATCATTGCGATGTTGATATGCCAACCATTTTCACAAAACCTCTGCACAAGTTGCTTTGTTTTACCAGCCAATCCATCTCTGGTTGGCACATGGGTGACAAAGCCTTACGTCACATGAAGTATCGCTAACATATGCAGAGTTTAATGAACGTGAAAAACTTACATTATTATTAGTGCACCACTTTAGGATGCTCTTTATGATTCTCTGTCATCACCATACTGTGTATGTACCATGGTACCACTGTGTAGTGGGTAATATTGATCATTGCCTAATGTTTCTCATTTCAGACCCGACTTTGCAACTCCTTGCCAAAACTTTCGACACTTGTGAAAGGAAAGCAGTCCATATCAGATGATGCCTGGGAGCTTCTAGATTGGATAATGAATAAAACATTTGATATCAGTACACTGGATAAATCAATGGTGAGTAATGTTGTATAATCCATGCATCCATTCATCCCATCTCATACATCTTTCCTTAAATGCATGCAACAAGAGTGTAGTGAGGAACCAGAATCTAGGGAGGGCATAGAATAAAAACTGATTACCACAAAATTTGGGGGACACATGCCTACCCCCTCCATATACCAATGGCATTGACTTCATCCATCAAACAAAAAAGGTTGGACCCAAAAATTTTAGGGGGGCAAGTCTGAAGTATCCACCCACCACCTTGTGCTGTATCAACCAGAAAAAAAATTCCATTAAAAACTTACAATTCAGCTGATGAACATTCACTGCACAAGATTAATGAAACCCCAGTTCCATTTCTCCCTTTCTTTCTCAGTTTAAGGAGATTGAAAAGAGAACTGGCCAAGCAAGCTACAGTTCAACCCAACCAGATTTTGTATTTGAAATTGAATACAATCAAGACAATGTTCTGAACAAGAGATTTCTTGAGTTGGCTGAACATTACGACATGTTATATGCATACCATGGAAGTGCACCTGATAATTTTCATTCCATTCTGCATAATGGACTGCACAGTCATCTAAATAAGGTACATTAAAATAGGGTTGCACCCCCCTCCCCTGGGCTGACTTTGTGCCCTACATCCCTCCCTGAATGAAATTCTGGATCCACCCCTGAGGGATTCTATTGTTTTGCCATATAAGATTGTCATCCGCATGTGGTTCTAAAAAACCTCTACAAGGTTTGTGCTCTGTTATTTAGTGACCATTATAGACTATGATACTCACAGTCAAAGCTCTCAGAAGTGTCCACCTTGTGAAATCGGGAAAGTGGACCATCTAGAGCTAGTTGCTAATGAGCTCTCTCTTGTGGCAGTGCAAACAGGGTTTCAAAATCTTGACCGTAACTAGAGCTGGTCACTTACAACAGTGATTGCAAGGAGAACTTCAGCTGTATCTATTAGCCAAATGGTCTAAAAGAGACTGTGTGAAGTAATAATTCTATTTGTTACTGTTTTAGAACTCCCTTTTTGGAGAAGGAACTTATTTATCAAGTGACTTAAACGTATCCATAACATATAGCAAGTACAGTCATTTATGGACCAATAGTACTTTAGGTACCAAAATGAGTTGTATGGCTGTATGTGAAGTCCTGGATCACCCAGATGTCAAGTGTACTTTGGAGAACAAGACAAGAAATGGAGCTGAGCGCCAAGTAGGAGCCAGAGCAAGGGCTAGGAATAGCGAAGGGGGTGATGTCCCAGAAAGATATTATGTGGTGACTAATAACCAGTTGCTAAGGGTGAAATATTTGATGGTTTATGCCGAGAAACACAAGGCAGAAAGTAGGTAAGGCTAGTTGAGTATTGCTTGACGTGAAGTAAAGATGATCCTAGACTTGCCAACCTCTTTTGTCCTCCAGAGTTTTTTAATCAATGGAAGTGAGAACTTGCAGAGTGTGGAGAGAGTTTAAGCCAATTAATTTTGCTTAGTACCCGAGCATTCTCCAACCTCCAACCCTTAATGAAAACCCTGAATTCCGACAGTTTGTTATATAATTTCAGGACATCTCCTGGGACATGGTTCGCATGGATGCTTATTTTCTACATTCTTGTCCTCATAATACTTGGATTTTCTAGAAGCAGAGCCTTCGGTAACATTCGAAGCAAGATATTTGGATCTCACACTGGTCATTTGTAGACCAATAAATTATTTATGAAACATTATTTTTACAAAACTCAGATTTTCTGTAAAGTTCAAATTATAAAATTATGTCAGAGAAAATAAAATATTTTATTGAATCCCTGTTATTTTTGGTTTTATTTGGTTGTATTTATACTGTATTTTGTAAAATCAGTCTTTCAACCCCTACACTCTGGATAGCATGGATAACATTCATTATCCACTCATAGATCACTCTTGTCATTCATAAATTAATATATTAAAAACAAACGATAAATAGAGTATCTTAAATTCTAGAATAATTACATATTAAATGCGTTAACACTTGTATATGCTACATTTTTACAGTAAAGAGAATTCTATAATATAAAATATAACATAAAGCAAGAACAGGGCTCGACACTATCTTTTTTAGGTACTAGTCCTTGGGCTAGTCACTGTGGATAATCACTAGTCTTTTTCCCACTAGTCCACAGCAAGCCTTCACTAGTCTGAGACTAGTAGATGTAGCTAGTCACTGTGGATAATCACTAGTCCCAAGGTCAGACTTTATCCCACTAGTCCACAGCAAACCTTCACTAGTCTGAGACTAGTAGATGTATGTTAGTGTCAAGCCCTACAAGAACCATGCTGAAATACACTTCAAGTATTTCTTTCATTTCAAATATTCCATCAAATTTCTTTAATACTTTACATCTTGAAAGGTGCATGTTTTACAACCATTGCAAACATGTAGCAAAAAGATTGTGATTTTTAGCAATGATCTTTTCAACCTAATTTTGACCTTAAGAAAGACTTTATCCAAGCTTTTGAAACTGCAACAGTAGTTCCATACACTTACAGTTTTTCACTGCAATATTTCCTGGCTACTGCCAGTCATTTTACTAACTATCGCCAGCCAACTGCCTCCCCTGACCAGTCCATAATTCCCTCAACTCCACGTCACATCCAAGGTCTCTAAGAGCTGCCTTGGCGAGATCTGAACACTCAGAGAACTTGTGATATGCATGTCGTATTTGGACTTCCCCGCCTGCACTAAGTATTGGATCACAGTTCTCAGGATTTCGTGCTACCAGGTTACGAATGGCAAGACAGCCTTGTTTCTATGGTAAATAGCAGGAGTAGTTAAGGTGTCAGTACAGTGTTTTTATGTTGTCGGTTGACATCCTATAGACAACGATTTTAGGATGGCATTCTTTACTATAATTTACCACAGGAGTATAATATTGCAATCTAACTAGTTGCTTTAAAATTATGAATGCAAATTCTAGCTGCAACATCTTGTACATGTGTGCATGCATGTTGTAGAGGGGGTACAGAAGTTATCAAATGTTGTGATAATGTCTACAGGAGGGTTGCAGGGGTATGAGGGATGATGGGAGGGGCATGAAAATTTCACCCACCAAAGAGGGAGGAGGTTTGATGATGCATAAAATGATTGACAACTCACCTGAACACCAACCACATTACTGTGAAGTTGCATGGCTTTCAAGATAACCTCTGGTCCACCAGCCACCACGATAGCTGTGCAGTTAGCTGGATTTCTGAGGGATATGGAAGCGAGGGCTGCACAACCCTGTTCTGCAACAAATGGTTGCTTCTCATGTGCTTTCATAGCTATGATAATCAGCTCCATCCCTGATTCCACAATTGTTGTCTTGACATCATCATTGCCTGCGACAGCTCTCAGTACTGCACAGGCATTCTTGGCTATTGTCTGGTAATAATGATATTTAAAGAAACAATTTACTCAAATTAAGTAGAAAATAAGAAGTAAAGTTCTTGGTAAGTATGCTGTACTGTTTTTGCTCCAGACCACTAGGTTATTCAATTCAGTAAATTCAATAACTCAAAGGGATGGGGGGTAAGCACATGGTAGATGGGGAAGGGGGATCTGCACATGGTACATATAAACTGCACTTTTACTTTGGGCCTTCAATTCAGTGTAGGCCCAAAATACAAAATATTTGTTGCAAATGCTATTTACCTGGTGCTCAATGTTTTCTTCTAACAATCCCAACACCACTTTTAGTCCTCCAATGTTCACAAACTCTTTACAGTATTCGTCTCTAACAAACAGTCTTCCAAGAGTAGAACACAACTCGCTGACGGTATCTACATCACCCCTCATGTCCTCCACAATATCAAGAATAACAGTGAAGATGTTCTCGGCAACAATAAGCTTTGCATGTTCGTGTGCCTTACCAAAAGGAACACTCATGTCATCATCAAATGTCAAAACTCGTAACAACACACAAGTTTCTTTAATGATTGACGCCTGCCTCGGCTTCTGGTTTTTCAAAGTGCCAATCAAATAAGGAATAATATCCAGACTGACATACGTCTGCCGATTTGATTCACTTTTAATACAACTAAGTCTTACTACTTTCAAACATTTCTCAAAAACTTTAGAATCTTCACTATAATCCTTGAGAATTCCATACAAGACTTCTATAGCATCTTTATCAAGTAGACCAGCTTGTCCGCTCACTAAGGAGCTTAGAGCTTCAAGCCCTTTGACTAAATGTTTTGGTTCGGACTTCAAATGCTTGCAAGATGACACTAGTGTATTCAATCCTCCATGGTGTGTGGCAAATTTCTTATTTTCTTCATTGCCGTTGCATTCGGACTGGAATTTTTCCAATGCATCTACCAGTTGTTCTGTATTATTAGTCTCCAAAGATGATTTGATTTTATCAAGTGAATCTTTGAAAATAAGATAGCAAATAAATATATGTGCACAAATTCCTAGTATTTTATAGAAAATTAAAAATGCATCTTATAATATTGAATGACATGAAATTATTGTCTGCTAGAGTGTGAGCAGTCCCTCTGGTCACTTTTGGTGTTTGCTTGGGTTAACTTGGCTGAGAATTGCTTAGTAGCTAGTCTAATGACCTTCGTTGTGAAATAATGATCGATTTATTGATTCGTAAGGGTATTTTGGTGGGGTTATAAATGGGTGGGGTTATGATAATAAGAAAGGAAAAGATTTTGGAATGAAGAGGAAATGGTTATTTCTTTCTCTTGTGTTCTCAGTCAAACTCTTATGTTTCACCAATGCCAGGAATGCAAGATACCAGAAGTGGGGTAATAACCAGAGGGAGAGGGGGGGGGGGATTATACACTGTAGACCCCTTGCGGCAAGGCCAGGTGCAGCTCAATTTGGAGGTCAAAACAATAGGTTCCAATTCTCAGGATATTGAAATTCTTTTGTTTTGTCCTCCAATGAGCTGCTTTGACGTCATGTGAAAGGGGTCTATACATAGCTTGAAGGACATTTCCATTATCAGATTGGTGAGCTTATAACCAGAGGGCTTAACTTATAAATGGGATTTTAGGGAAGAGCCAAAGACTATTTTTCAGATTTTAAAAGTTTAAGGAAATATGTAGATTTACAGCCATGAGCTACAGTACAGCCATGTGTACTGACTAGGGTCAACAACGACCCTCTTAGCAAGGGTGTGCCTCACGTACTGGGAGTGGCCATATTCTTAGCCTTACCTTTGACTGGATTACTGTGTCTAATTCCTTCAGATCCGTCAGTTCCTGGCTCTCTAATATACGTAGTAATCAAGTTACTCAGATCAACACCTTGGGATCCAAACTGTTGTTTGGCATCACCAACAGCTTCGTCCAAATCCATCTCAAATTCGTCGATATTTTCACGAACAACAGCATCAAACGTCTCTTGTGTAATCCTCTTAGGCTGTGCCATGTTAGTTTAGAGAGATAAACCTCTTTTTACTCGCTAAATGTGGCCTAAAAGATAAGAAATGTTTGTCTGTTGTTAAGAAACTTTACGTTTCCAACTAAAAAATCCGCGCTTTTTCGAATCTGAGCCGAGGTAATGAACAGCGGATGATATACTAAGATTATGCGCAGTAGAGGATTTCATGCGCATCGCATATTCGTTCAACTTCGATCAAAACAAGTTGCAACATTCAACAAGAAATAGATTTTCAGTGGATTTTTATGTAGGATGGCAATGAATATTCACATTTCGTTGCTTTTGGTATCTCTGGTTGTTTTGGGAAGTGTTTTAGGAGGATCGGCTGATAAGAGTTCAACTACAGTTGCCCCAAATAACGTTTCGACACCGACCAGTGCTTCAGCAACGACGAAACCATCAATAACATGTGAGCAGAGGAACTCCTCGTGTGGTTCCTGTACGGATGATTCGAAGTGTTACTGGTGTAGTGCTGATTCTTCTTGTAAAGTCTATCCGTCCAGTAAGATCATTCCTCGCGACTGTAAAGGAAATAAATGGTTCTGGAAGCAGTGCTTAGTCCCAGGTAGGAATCATTTAGAATGTGCGAATGGAATGAAAAGAAAAAAAGCTTTATTCGTGATAGCATTCTTAGAATAGAGTAATATGATAGTCTCATTATAGTTCCTATTATATTCCTTTTTAAATAGGTAAGTTTTTCTTTATGAATTAAGCTGTGGATCTCAACACACTTGCGACATAATTTATGGAGAGAAAAAAACAAACCAGCTAATTACGTATTACAAAATACAGAAAGATCGATCACTCTTTCATGAATAATTTTATCATTAAAATATGTAGTATTTTACGTCCAAACCATGAAATATAGTGAGCTTTACAGCTTGGAAAGGCTACCAATTTTAGACTGCACACGTCATAAACCATGTTTATTACCTAATCGTAACGTGATCACATGGTATGTGATCAACAAATTATGTCCTAAAGTGAAAATGAAATTATAAAATAAGTTTGATATTACGCGCGCTCTGATTGGTCAAAAAGCCATGTTTTATGAGAGCATAATACATGCTTACGTCATTTTGTTCTCTCTCGAAAAGTTAGTTATTTTATAAAAGCAATAAAAAACAGTTTTCCGCTACGCGTCGTGGTTTCCTACGCTTCTCTCGTGTTCTCTCCACATCCCGCGTGTCTTTATCAGAGTATAATACACAGAGAACTGTTTTTTATTCCTTAATTATAAAATAACTTTGATATTACGCGCGCTCTGATTGGTCAAAAAGCCATGTTTTATGAGAGTATAATACATGCTCGCGCTATTTTTTTCTCTCTCTCTCTCGATCTGCTTCTTAAAAGCATTTGAGCGCTAGTTATTTTATAAAAGCAATAAAAAAAAACAGTTTTCCGTGTATTATACTCTGATAAAGACACTTGGGATGTGGAGAGAACACTTGAGAAGCTGGAAACCACTCCGCTACGCGTCGTGGTTTCCTTCGCTTCTCTCGAGTTCTCTCCACATCCCGCGTGTCTTTATCAGAGTATAATACACGGAAAACTGTTTTTTATTCCTTAAGTATTAAACGTTACTTATGGTAGTTAGCTTTTTTTACGTTTTAACTAGTGTTTTTATTAATGCTAGTTTGTATTTATGTTTAGGATTTGTTCTCATAATTGTAATACCATCACTTGCTGGTGTAATACTCCTTACCCTCGGTTGCTGCATCTACTGCTGCTGTTGCAGAAGCAAAGGCAACAAAGAGGATCGAGAGGAAACAAGGATCAGAAGGAGAAGGGAAGAAGCTCGTGATCGTAATGCACAAAGACGAGCTGATCGACAACAAAGATCTGACGCCATCCGACAGAAGTATGGACTCTTGAGTAATGAAGATGACAATGAAGTTGTATAAAGTGTCTTTTGACATCTATATCATGATGAATTGAATGCAAATTGTGACATTTTGATTATACTTATAATATTTAAAGGGATTGAGTTAATTCTTACAATATTAACTAACCACCACGTGTTTCTTGAGCTCAAATGATCACATTTAAATTGATAATAGCAGATACTAGTTAGGACTGTGTTAGTGTGTTGAATACAACAAGTGAATAAGAAGGAAACTTAAACCCAGGTAAAAAAAGTAATTATACTGATGTTTCAGAAGTTAATCTGTTTTACTACAAAGGAATAATGCCCACTTTTTTTTTCAGTACAGTTGCAAGGATTTACACTTTCAATTCGTATGTTAAGTGACAAAACTAGCTCACGTTTTTGCCTAGCTATTCTCATCTGTAAATACAAATATAGAAATAATATTGTAGGATTTTTTAGTCACTTTAAAACCAGTTGCACTAAACTCTGGAAATTAAATTTGAATGTACAATATCAGCACCATCAAATTATATTTGAATCATTATTTGATTAAAGGTTAAACAAAGTTCTGCTAAAAGATAAAAGGTACCAAATGCACATAAGCTGTCATAAAAAATTATAGAGGTTTAAATTCGTAAGCAACATAATTTTTTTCTGGGGCTCAGAATTTTTTCTGAGTCCATTCAGTATGGTACAATCACATATACATTTCAACATCATTTTTTTCTTTTTCAATGGATATTTTGCACCATCATGTGATATATGTGGCAGCCATGTTAGTTGGTAGGAACAATACAATTGTTTTACACGAGAAAGCATTCAAGTTATTGTTCTACTATATGACTACAGGCTGCCCAAGCTGTATTATGGGTGCCGGCATATGATGTTGCAAAACCACTATGTCCGTATTATTCACACCTTTAAACTCAGTGAAGTTATTGTTTGAAATATTTTACTGAATTAAAAAATAATAAAATTGTCAATACACAGTTGAGTATTAATATTTACTTTACTTTATTAACTTTTTGGTCCAAGAACATATTTCTTGGTCAATATAATATATAGTATATATACAGGCATTCCATGTTTATTTTGACCCTATTTATGAATATGTAAAGAGACTGCACCATTAATGATACATTCCAGTTTAGAATAATTATTTACAACTTTGGTTTGAAAGAACCACAAATATTTCATGTTAAACGGTATTTACATACATTTATCTATATTGTTATTCATGATTGCCTACTGTTATATCATTATGGAAAGAAAGTATACAGCGCTTTTCATATTTTCTTCAACATCCCCGTAACCAACTTTAGCTTTTTTTAGCTTCTGTCAATCAAGCTTAAAATGGGCTGAGTACATTCTGATCGAGCGATAAGGAAATCCATTTTCAACTTCTTTATTTCTTGCCTGTCATGAATTTGATTGACTGACCAGCTAAAACACCAGAGGTATGGAGTCGTTCGGTCACAGAGATAAGAAAAGCACTGTAACAGTAAATTCCATTTCTACCCATCCACTGTCATCTTATTATGAAATGGAAAATACAGTTTCAAATGCCATTTTTACATCAATGACGGCCATGGATAACACCCATAATGGTCGATGGTTTAGATTGGTGTACATCTCTGCTATGTGACCACCTTTTTCCTTATGTTGCTACTAATGTTTTAAGTACTTGAGTGTTGTTACCCCTCATTAATCAAAGTAATTTAATAATCCCTTAATGAAAAGAACTGAACTTTTTACATTATAAGTATATTCTTTTTTTTTTCATTATTCATTCTTCTGTTTTAACCTTTCATTTTTCCAATGTTTTCATGATCTGGTATCTGCAACAGCAATCAATACCTTCGTTTGTGATCTGTATTACAAGTATTTTTAAGTTTTAATATCCTCCTGTGCAACCCCTTGGTCCATTCCTTAACAAACGATCGTTCTGACATCATCAGTCTTTCTACTCCATTCTCCCCGAAGTCGCTGTTCACCATGACAACATATGTGTGGTCGAGCTGAAGGTCTGGGCAGTTACACTCATTGTTCAGAACCCACAGAATGATCATCAGTTTCTGAGGATCTCTTTCTTTGAAGGTATATTTTATTGCAGCATAGTACTTCGTGTTGTGAGTCACTGGATTGTACTCTTTCTTTTCAATCTCAACTGTTACAACTGGGGAAAAAATGAATCATACTTATGATCTTTATTTTTGGAAGGGTGGGGTCGGATTTTTTTAAAGATTTTTGACCACATGAAATTGGCAAAACAAATGCACAAGGCTAAAGAAGTCTATAGATGATAGGCCATTCAGGGGCAATATGAATACAAAATTTTATTATCCACTCTTAGGTGCTTGGCTTTCAGTCTTTGAATGATCTATCACCTAAAAAAATGTCCTGGGCTTGTTTTACTTAATAGCCAGTGGCTAACAAACCACTGTGGCCCTCATTCCATGGTCAAATTTGGACTTAGAAAATGATTTTTGTGGAGGGAAGAATACTAAAAAAACCCAGAGAAGACCCCAAGAAAGAGCCAACAAGCCTCACATGACACAGTCCAGGAGTCAAAGCTGGGATGGTGAGAGGTGAGAGGTGCATGAGTGCTCTCACCCCTACCCATGCTTCCTATCAACCATCCAAGATGGGTAGCAAAGCGTTTGACTCTCAACACTGCAACCCAAGTTCAAACTTCTTGTGGGTAGAGTTGCTTGGTGTTTTTTCTTAAGATTCGAGGGTGGATATAGTTCTGACAGATAGGGAGAGGTATGGGGGGCTTACCATAATCACTTGTGCAGTACAATCGGTTTCTTTTCTTTGATGTCTGACAAGGTTTACATCTCTTTCCTGTCACAAAAAAAAATTTAATTGAGAAATTTTGAAAGAATGGAATCTGCAGTCAGATTTGCCCAAGAGTGGTTCATTCTTTAGCAGACACCAGAATGCCAGAAGGAATGGAGATGATGGAAACTAACTGAGTGAACCATAATATGTATCATTAGGGACCAGTCATTTATTTAATGGGAAGGGGTGCAAATAGACGAGAACAAGCATTTTTATGCTCCACAAAAGAAAGGACTAAGAGAGAGAAAGGGCACTTTAGGAGGAGGGGTCATGAAAATTCGTGCAAATGAAAATCAAAATACACAAACTCCCCCCACCCCCCCCCCCCCCCAATCCCTGTAATTAATGCCAGCTCCCTTAAAGCTCTTGATTTTTAACCCATGCCTTACCTGTAGTACTGGTGAGGTTTAGACTAGCTGTAGGCAGAAGAGCTTGTGTGGTAGCTGTTGTGGAGAGTTTAGGCATGCCTCTTGTAGTTGGTGATGTTTTATCTGCAAAAATGTAATCGAAAATATCACTTTTGAGGAAACAAGATTATGATAAAACAGCATATTGCTGTGAAATTGGGAAAATCAAATTCAAATTTAGTGCAAGCAAAATGATTTCATAACAGTGTTCTTGTTATGAATCTCCATTTATTATTGGAGTATCCAAAAATCATTAATTGGTTGTTATTGCTTGATCAACCAGGACCATACTTCCAGACATCGATTGCTGAAGCATCGTATGGACTTACGGCTATGCTGGAGATTTCGGCCCCAACACCGCTATCCCGGGAGGAACAGTTACAGACTGATCAGGAAGCTCGGCCGAAGCCTAAGGGAGAGGTTAATCGGACCCTAGACCGTAATTGATTAACCCCTTGCTATGACCAGCAAACCCGATATGTCGCTTGTATCGTTGATGGTTTTCCTGCTATGGTTACTTCTTTCCATGTGGGATGTGTTTTCAAAAACCCAGTCGCGACGTATCAACGCACAGATCGGCTAGCGGTGAAATTCAAAACTGAGGAGTTATAGTCTTATCTTTCAAAACACTTTGACAAGTGGCTTTTTTTCGTACCAGATCAGAATTTAAAATACACATCAATCATGCGCATACGCATATGCAAATCAGTTATCAGAAACAGTATTACTTTGGAGTACCTAAAAGAAATCAAATCATAGAGTATCCAAAAATCATATTTCGAGTATCCGATCGTATTCTGGAGGATCCAATCATATCCTGGAGGATCCAATCACATCCTGGAGGATCCAATCATATCCTGGGGGATCCAATCATATCCTGGAGGATCCAATCATATTCAGGAGGATCCAATCATATCCTGGAGGATCCAATCATATCCTTGAGGATCCAATCATATCCTGGAGGATCCAAAATCATATCCTGGAGGATCCAATCATATCCTGGAAGATCCAATCATATCCTGGAGGATCCAATCATATCCTGGAGGATCCAATCATATCCTGGAAGATCCAATCATATCCTTGAGGATCCAATCATATCCTGGAGGATCAAATCACATCCTGGAGGATCCAATCATATCCTGGAGGATCCAATCATATCCTGGAGGATCCAATCACATCCTGGAGGATCCAATCATATCCTGGAGGATCCAATCATATCCTGGAGGATCCAATCATATTCTGGAGGATCCAATCATATCCTGGAGGATCCAATCATATCCTGGAGGATCCAATCATATCCTGGAGGATCCAATCACATCCTGGAGGATCCAATCACATCCTGGAGGATCCAATCATATCCTGGAGGATCCAATCACATCCTGGAGGATCCAATCATATCCTGGAGGATCCAATCACATCCTGGAGGATCCAATCATATCCTGGAGGATCCAATCATATCCTGGAGGATCCAATCATATCCTGGAGGATCCAATCATATCCTGGAGGATCCAATCATATCCTGGAGGATCCAATCATATCCTGGAGGATCCAATCATATGCTTTAATCCAATTTATCTGATGTACATTCTTATTCTTATACTTATGCATTCATCCAATCCATCTCGTGTACATTCTTATACTTATGCGTTCATCCAATCCATCTCATGTACATTCTTATTCTTATACGTTCATCCAATCCATCTCGTGTACATTCTTATTCCTAACCCTTCATCCAATCCATCTCGTGTACATTCTTATACTTATGCGTTCATCCAATCCATCTCGTGTACATTCTTATTCCTAACCCTTCATCCAATCCATCTGGTGTACATTCTTATTTCTATGCGTCTATGCGTTCATCCAATCCATCTCATGTACATTCTTATTTCTATGCGTTCATCCAATCCAACTCGTGTACATTCTTATTCCTGTGCGTTCATCCAATCCATCTCGTGTACATTCTTATTCCTATGCGTTCATCCAATCCATCTCGTGTACATTCTTATTCCTATGCGTCTATGCGTTCATCCAATCCATCTCGTGTACATTCTTATTCCTATGCGTCTATGCTTTCATCCAATCCATCTCGTGTACATTCTTATACTTATGCGTTCATCCAATCTATCTGGTGTACATTCTTATTCCTATACGTTCATCCAATCCATCTCGTGTACATTCTTATTCCTAACCCTTCATCCAATCCATCTCGTGTACATTCTTATACTTATGCGTTCATCCAATCCATCTCGTGTACATTCTTATTCCTAACCCTTCATCCAATCCATCTCGTGTACATTCTTATACTTATGCGTTCATCCAATCCATCTCGTGTACATTCTTATACTTATGCGTTCATCCAATCCATCTCATGTACATTCTTATTCTTATACGTTCATCCAATCCATCTGGTGTACATTCGTATTCCTATGCGTTCATCCAATCCATCTGGTGTACATTCTTATTCCTATGCGTTCATCCAATCCATCTCGTGTACATTCTTATACTTATGCTTTCATCCAATTCATCTCGTGTACATTCTTATACTTATGCGTTCATCCAATCTATCTGGTGTACATTCTTATTCCTATACGTTCATCCAATCCATCTCGTGAACATTCTTATTCCTAACCCTTCATCCAATCCATCTCGTGTACATTCTTACACTTATGCGTTCATCCAATCCATCTCGTGTACATTCTTATTCCTAACCCTTCATCCAATCCATCTGGTGTACATTCTTATACTTATGCGTTCATCCAATCCATCTGGTGTACATTCTTATTCTTAACCCTTCATCCAATCCATCTCGTGTACATTCTTATACTTATGCGTTCATCCAATCCATCTCGTGTACGTTCGTATTCCTAACCCTTCATCCAATCCATCTCGTGTACATTCTTATACTTATGCGTTCATCCAATCCATCTCGTGTACATTCTTATACTTATGCGTTCATCCAATCCATCTCGCGTACATTCTTATTTCTATGCGTCTATGCGTTCATCCAATCCATCTCGTGTACATTCTTATTCCTATGCGTTCATCCAATCCAACTCGTGTACATTCTTATTCCTATGCGTTCATCCAATCCATCTCGTGTACATTCTTATTCCTATGCGTTCATCCAATCCATCTCGTGTACATTCTTATTCCTATGCGTTCATCCAATCCATCTCGTGTACATTCTTATTCCTATGCGTTCATCTAATCCATCTAGTGTACATTCTTATTCCTATGCGTTCATCCAATCCATCTCGTGTACATTCTTATTCCTATGCGTTCATCCAATCCATCTCGTGTACATTCTTATTCCTATGCGTTCATCCAATCCATCTCGTGTACATTCTTATTCCTATGCGTTCATCCAATCCATCTCGTGTACATTCTTATTCCTATACGTTCATCCAATCCATCTCGTGTACATTCTTATTCCTATACGTTCATCCAATCCATCTCGTGTACATTCTTATTCCTATGCGTTCATCCAATCCATCTCATGTACATTCTTATTCCTATGCGTTCATCCAATCCATTTCGTGTACATTCTTATTCCTATGCGTTCATCTAATCCATCTCGTGTACATTCTTATTCCTATGCGTTCATCTAATCCATCTCGTGTACATTCTTATTCCTATACGTTCATCCAATCCATCTCGTGTACATTCTTATTCCTATGCGTTCATCTAATCCATCTCGTGTACATTCTTATTCCTAACCCTTCATCCAATCCATCTCATGTACATTCTTATTCCTATCCCTTCATCCAATCCATCTCGTGTACATTCTTATTCCTATCCCTTCATCCAATCCATCTCATGTACATTCTTATTCCTATGCGTTCATCCAATCCATTTCGTGTACATTCTTATTCCTATGCGTTCATCTAATCCATCTCGTGTACATTCTTATTCCTATGCGTTCATCTAATCCATCTCGTGTACATTCTTATTCCTAACCCTTCATCCAATCCATCTCATGTACATTCTTATTCCTATCCCTTCATCCAATCCATCTCATGTACATTCTTATTCCTATCCCTTCATCCAATCCATCTCGTGTACATCTCGTGTACTGTTCAATACCAATGCGTATTCTATCAATCTACATAGTTAGCTCCTTCGTTTTGCCGTTAAATATCCAATTTGGATTACGCGATCCCTTGGGGGAGGGTGGAGGGGAGGTGTTACTAATGGTCTGCTAGAGTTCTACTGGCTTACGAGTAGATCCATTTGATGCTCACAAATCCGCTCGTTTTATGGATTAAAACAAGAAAAATTACACTATTGATACCTATTTAACTTGCTCTTTTAGAATTTGGTGGTTTTAGTGCGAAAATCCATTGTGGAAAATCCGGATCTGTGGATTAACTCCTTGGATCGGACTTTTTCAAGGTGGAGTGTCGGATCGAGAAAACTTTTTTTTCGTTATTTCAACTTGAAATCAATGTAAAAGGTTTAACATTACTTCAAGAATTGCTTTGTCGCGGTTATTTTTGAAAAGCAATGAAAAAGGTGGCTTTTAAGAAAAGGAAACGGTTAAGGGTGCTCAGTTAAAATTTGTGAATTTATAATTTTTCCGCGCTTAATTTACCGTTTCTTTTCAGCTTTATCAAACAGAATCTTAAAAAAGGGGTTCCAAAATCCCTTACTTGTGGCTAAAAGACATGACAAAAAAGAAAGAGGGAAGTCGTATCGTTACCATAGATACCATGTAAGGTAAAAAGAAATAATTCTTTATTCCAAAGGGATGAATATTTTGTAAGGTATCACCGCTTCAATGCTATTCAAGTGAAAACTGAAAACGCGAGTAGAGATTGTCTTTCTATATATATGTTTTTAGACTATATTAATTTTTAATATGGGCTGCCTGTGGTATGACGGAGCAGTATATACCACAGGGAGCCCAACTCCTTTTCTACAATTGTTATGATTCTGTTCATCTAATTTGGAGGCCATATGAACGAATCTGCTTTTCCACTTCAGTCTAGAAAGTAAAATATACTCTAAAACACCTGAATTCTTGAAGATTACTTCTTGATACTTATTTTACATTACGAATTAGAATAGCAAACACGCATGCTTTGTGCTCTCATAATGCACGCGCCATCAACCAATCAGAAAGCGAGATTTATCATTATCTTAAAATAGATATGAGGGTATCCAAATTTACCTTTGTTAACGGCGAATGACTGCACCAAAGGACCATCAATGACGGACGATTTCTTACATGAGCTGCGTATTGAAGACAACTCCACTTTAAAGCCTTCATCCCACTTTTGCGCGAAATTCTCCGGCCGAAGCGTCATTCTTGAGATACTCTTCCTCTTGACTCTCACCCAGCCCATCAAGACGTAATCCACTCCGACCTGAAGCTGAGGACAGGGGCACAAGACTCCAGGGACACGAACAAGAACAACTGAAGATAGGTTTGCCAAGCTCTTGTAGGATGTTGATACATTGACATGGTAGACTGTGCGGTTAGCGGACGTACGGTAACCCTTCAGTACTCGCCCGCGGAACACTAAAAAATAAGCGAAAAAAAAACCTTCAAATTTCATTTATCGATACCCTGAAACTAACTCTGATGTTATAAAGTCGGCTCCGATCCTTAAAACTTGGACTTAGAGCCGTGCGGGGTCGTCGACTTACCATAATCATTAGAGCAGTAATCGTGAATATTGGCTGAGACGCGGCACGATGGACACATTTCTGTAATAAGAAAAAGCGAATAAAAAATATGAACTCTTTGATTTTCCGGGAAGCCCAAGCCAGGACTTTGAGTTCCCTGCGATGTCACAATTCTTTAAATGTTAAGTGAAATTTCGTACCTTTTCTCGTAACATTAGGAACTGTAGTTGGCTCTACTGCTTTTCTTGGTGTAATAGATACTCCCAAGAGCTTACCACTGGGTTCAGTACTTGGCCCACTTCCATTATTCACCACAGGAAGCCCACATTTTGTTTTTAATTGGTCAATCGTTCCAATAAGACGTGGGTTCCAGTCTTGTAAGAAACTTTTCTTCGTGAGGACAACCCTGGCGTTTCCTTTCTTATTCATCTTCACTTGTCCCATAATCAAATATTCTTTTCCGACAGTCAAATGCGAACACTGGCAGCTGTTGTCGGACAGACGAGCCAAAATGCTATCGGGCATTTCGAAGTTACTCTTAAATGATGTTACGATAGAGATGTAATAGAGGGTGCGGTTGGTTGATGTGGAGAAGCTCTTAGCAACACGACCACGGAAAACTAGATGAAGTAAGATAAGAAGTGTAAGAAGTACCATATCTATATAATGATTCAGAAAATGTCCTTTAAGAGTGGCCAATAGGCATGAGAAGAAAGTTATCCCACTTCATCAAATTGTTTGCTTCACTTCACTTCACAGATTCTCAAAGCCGCGAGTCCTGTTCTTTTGAAATTTCAGCTTCGCTTTTGACTATTTTAGATTTTACTGTTACTTACCATTTTTGTTTTTACAGAATCGCTTCTGTTGGTTTTCAATGATTATCGACTGGTCGCATGATGGGCATGAGGCTGGATAAAAATTATAAAAAAACGTTAAAAATGATAAATTTATCCCGGGAGGTGGAAGGGAGAATGATTGTCCAAGTGTTAAAAAAGATCCCTAAATATAGGCTCTCCAAATAAAAGGCGTAAATACAGAATTACGGGATGGTACGTGTACTTACTGTTATTTCGAGGTGTAGTAGGCCTGGTTGGGTTTACTGTTGGCGCGAGGGCTGTTGTACTTTCATCATGAGGGGCGGTCGTCGATTTATCTGTCAATCAAGAACAAAAAAGAACTGCGTTAATCAATCTGTAAAACAATGTATGGAGAATAAGTCTCATGTAGACAACTTTGGAAAATAAATCCTAGATTTTAAAATCAGTGGCTTTTCTGGTCATAAAATAGTCTACTTACTACAAGGCAAAGCGTATTCGCCTCCAACACTTTTAAATAAAAAATTAGAACTGACTAAAGCAAAGATGACAAAGCTTTGTATAATAAGTTGCTTTCCTTACCATTAAGTTGCGAAGTCACCACAGGAAGCCCACATCTTGTTTTCGTCGTATTAATCTCCTTCTCAAATTCATCCCGCCAGGCTGCGTAAAAACTCTCCACATTCAACGTCAATCTCGTCTTTCCATTCAGGGTTTTCTTCGTCTTGCCTATCATTAGGTATTCCACACCAGGCACTAGCCGAGGGCAAGGGCATTTTTCACCAGGCACTCTGAGTAAGGCTTCGATAGGCATTTCGATCGTCGTTTTGTAGGTCGTAATGACATGAGCGTAGAACATTGTGCGGTTGGTTGCTTTGCGGTATTTATTGACTCGAGCGCGGATGGCTAAACAGTTGGTAAAAATACTAGAATTAGTATTCAACATGGAGCGTCAGTGTGCTTGATGTGCATTTGACGCCAAAACCGCCATTTTGGATGCGCATGGATGAACTTATAGCAAAAAAATACAACCTTCAAAAATTTTACCGATACCCCGAAACAACCTCTGGGCTGATCAAAGTCAGGGCACGGCTAACTCGCAAATCGAATTAGAATTTAGCGTGCTGGGTTTTGCGGTAGGAGAACAACCCTTGAATCAGGGAGATACCTAACAAACTCTACTCACATGTGATGCCGAGTCCAGGATCCGAACCCGATATCCCAGAGGTGAGAGGCGAGTAAACTACCACTACACCACCCTTTATTCCCTCATTATTCCGTACTGATATTAATATGATGCCGGGGATATCTTACCATATTCACTGGTACAGTAGAGGGCACCTATACTGCTGTTGACCGATGGAACACATGGGGAACAGTCTACAATCAAAGAAACAAAAATATAAATCGTCTAAAAAATAAATATCCAAAGGCAAATAAATCGTCGTGGTTTGCGCAACAGAAGAGTATTATCATTTGCTGGTCTTTTCTTGGTACGAATCAAAAACTGGTCTCAAGTGTCGCATTCTTATGTGATCAAACGCAAGGCACGCACGATTGCGCGCAAGACAGACGGAAAAACAGACAGCGAAGTAGAGAACCTCTAGGCCATCCCTGCTTAGCTACCAGCGACAGTCGCAGGGTCACTTAAAGGCGTTGTGCAGCTTGTTTACCTGAATATTTGTTGATAATAGTTGCTGTTGTTGATATAGTGGAACCAGGTTTACCTGTCGTTGGAATAACTGATGTTCCCTCAGCCACACCTAGAATATTCAGCAAATAGCTAGTTAGTTCTACAAAAAAAAGATCAAAATTACCGTCGTCCGGTACGCTTTTCAGTCGTTCAATCCCAGTAAGCTGGTCTTAGAATAAAGAGACACTTACTTGTGTTATTTTTCTCGCTATTTCTAGACTTCAGATCAACAGTCTTTAGGAACGAAGATGACATATTGAATCCCAGCGCAATACATCGGTTTCTGAGTAACTCTACTTCAGAATTAAAACTTCCACTCCACTCCTCAACAAAACTGCGTCGATTAATGAGAACTTTGGAGTATCCTTTCTTGGTTTTTCGTGTGCGCCCTATAACTAGGTAT
Organism: Anthopleura sola; assembly: GCA_023349425.1. Lineage (NCBI taxonomy): Eukaryota > Metazoa > Cnidaria > Anthozoa > Actiniaria > Actiniidae > Anthopleura > Anthopleura sola. The sequence goes on along the minus strand of JALHLI010000016.1, from coordinate 1,670,987 downwards.
TCTTTGCCAGTTTGTAGTCGAGGACATGGGCACTGGATTCCTGTGACGCGGATGAAGAGTTCTTTTGGTAGTGGTAGCTTGCTGTTGTAAATGTTTTGGACAAGTAAATGGTACACTGTTTTTTTGTTTGAAGTCAGGGAGCCATTCTTCACTTGCACATGAATTGCTGTTGATAATACAATAGCCAAAAATCAATTCAATAAATCCTCTTACTGCTTCAGGAATCAACTAATGTTGGACAATTGAAGGACAAGAACGTACCATAGTCGCCTGTGCAGAATAGTTTCTGCTTCTTTCGAGATGTGCGACATCGTGAGCAACTACCTGCAATTGAAAAATCAAAAAGTAATTTATAATCATATATAACAATAAAATATGTGGAGTTACATCAGCAACTTCCTTCGTTCATTCCTTTAGTTACATTGTTGTTGTTATTGTTGTTTTTGTTGCTTTATTCAGGTTCTTTCTAGGTTTTTTTTTTTGCAAATATTCTGAAACCATCATCTTTGGCAACCACCAAACAAATGTCAGGAGAAAAGTAAATCAGAAATTTGAAGTCACTTACCTGACTGAACTTGAACAACTTTTGTCGAAGATTCTTGTGTTGGAAGAATACTTGTTCTAGTGGGTGCAATAGATGCCACAACACTTGTATGAACTTTAGACTTGGTAACTGCTTCGAAACTACCTCCAGGAGATCTAGAAGTGCTTAGCTTTGGAACTGAAGGTGTTTTGGTTGTTTCTGCCATCGAAGAGGAAGGAGATAGAGATGGTTCAAGTGATGTCATCTGATACGTTCTTGTTGGTAATTGGTGATCAGATGATGATTTTGATGCAGCGGGCACTGGCTGTAACATTATGGATGATGATGATGATGGTGCTAATGGTGATGCTGATGGAGACGACGTCGATGATGATTGTAATGATGTTGTTCGTGCAGCAGAAGATGCCATGAAAGATGATGGTTTAGTTGCTGAAGGTGTTATTCCTATAAAGACATCTACCGGTGTAGAAGAAGCCATAACACGAGTGACCATCTCATCATCTTTTCTTCTCTCTGAAGAAAATGAAGAAGACATCTTGGTTGTCACAGGCAAAACCATATGAGAAACAGATTCACTAGCTGCTGTTCTAGTATAGGAGAGCGATGCCTTGGAAGTTGCAGAGCTGGTAAATGAAGGTGTCTGGCACAATTTTCCCTGGCAAGAAGACATCGATGGGGTCTCTATCGATGATTTTGCAACAGTGTTGAACATAGCGCTTGGCTTCACCAAGTCAACTGTAAAGAAAATAGGAAAAAAAAGAAAAAATAAGGGTTGGAAGAAAGAACGCTTTTTTTTCTAAATAACGCATAAAGACTACATTTACATGAAGGTATCCCTATTGTGCTAGGGAAAAACTTCTTTTTCTCTTTCCCCAAGAGGACACGCAGGGGCCCGTAGCAAGGGGAGCGGTCCATGCACCCCATTTTTTATGAATTCCATTTTCACTCTTCTCCCCGAAGATATCCAGGCCTTGCTACGAGTCTCGACCAAAACGAAAGGAGCCAAAGAGATATGTAGTGAACTCACCTCTTGAACAATTTGCAGAAGATCTACAAATTTCAATTTCATATCGTCGACCAGGACAACTAGTCCTCTTCAGCGTCATAGACTTAGAATTAAGACACGAACGAACTCTTATTCGCAGTCCTATTCCACACTGCGAGCTGCATTCACTCCAAGGTTTCCATGACGACCACATTGGGACCATCTTCTCGCACTTTCTAATAGTACATAAGGTGATCTGCGTCTCATTCCTATAACAAGTACTTTCGTTGCTCTGTATACAGAGTCTTGCACGAACTTTGAATCCTAAGCCACAGCTACGAGAACAAGGTGTCCATCGGCTCCAAGGCATGTAATCTGATGTATGGTTGTCTATTGTATTCGTTCCTTCAAGTGTAGGTGATGTTGTACTGTTGGTTTCTCTAGCTGTTGCAGGCAAAATGGTACCATTATCGGTAGTCAACCTGTCTTTGGTCGTGGGCAGCCCTGTCAAGGAATAGTTTCTAGAATCAATAAATTGTTTGTCAGCCTTTGGCTCCATAGTCGTAGTAGGCTGTTCTGAGGTAGTTACATCAGCAAGAGTAATCGCCATAGTCGCATTCGTGGTAGGCTGTGCTGTTGCATTCTGGATCTCTGTTGCAGTAGGCTGTGTTGTTGCATTCTGGTTCGCTGTTGCAGAAGGCTGTGCTGTTGCATTCTGGATCTCTGTAGCAGTAGGCTGTGTTGTTGCATTCTGGTTCGCTGTTGCAGAAGGCTGTGCTGTTGCATTCTGGATCTCTGTTGCAGTAGGCTGTGCTTTTGCATTCTGGATCTCTGTTACAGTAGGCTGTGCTGTTGCATTCTGGATCTCTGTTGCAGTAGGCTGTGCGGTTGCATTCTGGATCTCTGTTGCAGTAGGCTGTGCGGTTGCATTCTGGATTTCTGTTGCAGTAAGCTGTGTTGTTGCATTCTGGTTCGTTGTTGCAGTAGGCTGTGTTGTTGCATTCTGGTTCGCTGTTGCAGTAGGCTGTGTTGTTACATTCTGGATCTCTGTTGCAGTAGGCTGTGTTGTTGCATTCTGGTTCGCTGTTGCAGAAGGCTGTGCTGTTGCATTCTGGATCTCTGTAGCAGTAGGCTGTGTTGTTGCATTCTGGTTCGCTGTTGTAGAAGGCTGTGCTGTTGCATTCTTGATCTCTGTTGCAGTAGGCTGTGCTGTTGCATTCTGGATCTCTGTTACAGTAGGCTGTGCTGTTGCATTCTGGATCTCTGTTGCAGTAGGCTGTGCTGTTGCATTCTGGATCTCTGTTGCAGTAGGCTGTGCGGTTGCATTCTGGATCTCTGTTGCAGTAGGCTGTGCGGTTGCATTCTGGATTTCTGTTGCAGTAAGCTGTGTTGTTGCATTCTGGTTCGTTGTTGCAGTAGGCTGTGTTGTTGCATTCTGGTTCGCTGTTGCAGTAGGCTGTGTTGTTGCATTCTGGTTCGCTGTTGCAGTAGGCTGTGCTGTTGTATTCTGGTTCTCTGTTGCAATAGGCTGTGCTGTTGTATTCTGGTTCTGTGTTGCAGTAGGCTGTGTTGTTGCATTCTGGTTCGCTGTTGTAGAAGGCTGTGCTGTTGTATTCTGGTTCTCTGTTGCAGTAAGCTGAGTTGTTGCATTCTGGATCTGTGTTGCAGTAGGCTGTGCTGTTGTATTCTGGTTCTCTGTTGCAATAGGCTGTGCTGTTGTATTCTGGTTCTGTGTTGCAGTAGGCTGTATCGTTGCATTCTGGATCTCTGTTGCAGTAAGCTGAGTTGTTGCATTCTGGTTAGCTGTTGCAGTAGGCTGTGCTGTTGCATTCTGGATCTCTATTGCAGTAAGCTGCGTTGTTGCATTCTGGCTCTCTGTTGCAGTAGGCTGTGATGTTGTATTCTGGTTCTGTGTTGCAGTAGACTGTGCTGTTGCATTCTGGTTCTCTGTTGCAGTAGACTGTGCTGTTGCATTCTGGTTAGCTGTTGCAGTAGGCTGTGCTGTTGCATTCTGGATCTCTGTTGCAGTAAGCTGTGTTGTTGCATTCTGGTTTTCTGTTGCAGTAGGCTGTGTTGTTGCATTCTGGATCTCTGTTGCTGTAGTCGTTACGTTTGTGGAGGGTAAAGCCTGTTTTGTGGTAGGGTGCTCTGTTGTGGTAGTTGTACCATCTTGCTGCGTCATCATAGGATATTCTGTCGATATAGTTCTATCGTTTAGTTCTGGTGTTATTGGCTGTCCTGAAGGTGTCGTACTTGTTTGCGACTTGTTTGTATTTTGATGGTGACCATTCAAGACAACACCAGCACTAGATGCTGTTGATAAAACTGAGTATTCCGTTGATATATGCTGTTCAGGAGTACTTGGTGATGACTCGACCAGGTCACCCTCAGTTGTCATAGGCTGCGTATGAGGTGATAAAAGAGTTGATGCAGTTGTAGCTGGATAATCCGTTGATGCATGCTGCTCATGAGTACTTGGTGATGAAACACCTAGGTCAACCACAGTTGTCATAGGTTGTGATGAAAGTGTAGATGCAGTTGTAGCAGGGTATTCCTTTGATATATGCTGTTTGGGAGTACTTGGTGATGACTCGACCAGGTGACCCTCAGTTGTCATAGGCTGCGTATGAGGTGATGAAAGTGTAGATGCAGTTGTAGCAGGGTATTCCGTTGATGTATGCTGTTCAGGAGTACTTGGCGATGATTCAACCAGGTCACCCTCAGTTGTCATAGACTGCGTATTAGGTGATGAAAGTGTAGATGCAGTTGTAGCTGGATAATCCGTTGATGCATGCTGTTCAGGAGTACTTGGCGATGATTCAACCAGGTCACCCTCAGTTGTCATAGGCTGCGTATGAGGTGATGAAAGAGTTGATGCAGTTGTAGCTGGATAATCCGTTGATGCATGCTGTTCAGGAGTACTTGGTGATGAAACACCTAGGTCAACCTCAGTTGTCATAGGTTGTGATGAAAGTGTAGATGCGGTTGTAACTGGGTATTCCGTTGATATATGCTGTTCAGGAGTACTTGGCGATGGCTCGACCAGGTCACCCTCAGTCATAGGTTGCGTATGAAGCAAAGGACGTTCCGTGGAAGGTAAAAATATTTCTGTTTTGCGACCTTTTAAAAAGTTGCTTTCGTCAAAGATAGTTTTCCGTGGCGTTGCCTTGCTTGTGACCCGACGTTTAGTGTTCGTGGATTGAGTGTGCACTTTAAACACGGGCTTGGGTGGCGTGGTTGGTCTGTTTTTGGGTATCCAGTATTCATAATCGGCTTTTGGGTTGTCTTTATTGGTCAATATAGCCTTAAAATAAGATAAAAAATTAGTGGGAGAGTTCGCAAAAATATAGCACACGGCATGGTCAGGTAAGAAAGAAACAACTTTCATTGGGCCAATTAAAGCGCGCGAAATTCCTGTTCACGTTCAATCAAAGCTTGGCACAGATCTCAGCACAACTTTACCATAAGCACTACTATACTCTTACACTCTCTGCACTTTTCTCAGTGATCAGTGCCATGGCCTTTCCGACCAAGAATTGACTTTGTATGACTATGAAATGGCACGGCACGGTACGTGAGGACATCCTTTGAACCAATCACAGTCCGCGAAATCACTGTTCATCCAATCAAATTGCTCGAAAAAAACCACCTCGGTCACGGCACGAAATCCACCTTCACAGCTCCCATCAAACTAGTGAGTAGCAGTGAACAGCAGTAGACAAGTTTAATGCAGGGACCGCGCTTTGCCGTGACCGTGTCAGTGCCGTATATGAAAACATTCGACATTCGGTGTCGTGTCCGCGCCGCGCCGAAACCGTGCCGTGACTTTTCACACACTTACACAAAACCTGCGCCAAACATACATGCGTACACGGCTTACCATGACATGAAATTCCTCCTTCGTCGGCCCCATAATCATGAGCGCTTCAGAATTCTCACTAGGTAGTTTAGAATATTGGAAGTCTGTAGTGTTCACTCGGTATGTTCCTGGATCTGACATCTTCTTGTCACCACCGAATACAAACGCCCCGGACGCTCTCTTGATGGCTGGGTGTGAGTTTAAGAATTGGCAATGAGTGAAAGAATAGTCCCTTTTACAGTTCTCTGCGCAATCTTGAAAAGTAGCCATGCCTTTGTATCGAAGCGAGACATGAGGTGACCTTGTAATGATAGAGACCTTTTTTTAACACCTTCGACAATTATTCACTTGTCTCTGTCATTGAAAGGGCACCTCATGTCTCGCATAGGCACGACTACCTAAGATGGCGCAGGTGGTGGCTATAATCTTATTTGTAGGAGCTTCTAGGGCAAACCATGCAATTTGTGGCGCAAAATTGTGTCGTCGCAAGCTAGTGCAGAGAAAATATTGCGCCCCATGCGCGCAAAAGAAAAAATTGAGTAGAAAGAGCTTCAACTTACTAACTGAAACTTTGCTGCAAGTAAAAACTGACACACAAACAAACAGAGGTGACATACCTAAGTAGTTTTGTGAAACCTCACTGATTAATATCGTGGTTGCACCCTCTGGGATGATGAACAGCTTCAGGTAACCTTAGAACAGAAAGAAAACCATATCACACCTCTGGGTTGATCAAAGTCAGGGAACGGTTAACTCAAAGATCAAATTCCCAGAATTTAGCTTATTAGGTTTGCGGAGGGAGGAAAACCGGAGAACCTGGAGAAAATTCCTCGAATTAAGGGAGACCTAACTTTATCTACTGGCATGTGATATCGAGTTTGGAAATCGAACCCAAGACCCCAGAGGTGAGAGGAGAATACACTACCACTATGACAGTCTTGAATCCCTAAGCTGTAACAAATTCCTATCTTTGAGAAGAACATACCTTCTTTTTTCTCTTCAGCTCTTGGTTCCCTTTCAATCATTCCTGAGTATGGCTCACAAGTTGAGCCATTTCCTCCACACACTTTACACCTATCGAAGACCTTCTTTGAACCCAGAACCCTGTCACAGCCAACGCTCTAAAATTAAGGTAAAAATTGAATTAAATAAGACCACACACAGAGCTGAATGTGGGATGTCAAAATGGTAATTTAACATATGCCAATTTTATATTTTAGAATTTTAAACATTTTTGATGTCATGTCTAGGAATCTAAACTGAGACCCCAGAGGTGAGAGGCGAGTGTAATATAAAATATTACATTATAAATCATAAATCTATGAAATAAAATAGAATTACCGTGCATTGGCCAGCTACACAGACACTATACGGTTCGTCTATACACTTTGTACCATCTACTACGCGGCCAAGATAGTACGATAGCCGCTGACCAATAGGATGGCAGAATAACGCACATCCAGATGTCCCTGGAAAATAGACAAAAAATATGGTCATCTTCGTCATTCGATATCACCGCTACTTTTTATGATCACTCACTGAGTTATTTACAGGCTCAACCTCGAAATTGTTAGAGAAAACATCTACTTTGTGTAAAAAAGAAAATTTGTTGCGCGCGAACGAAATTGAAGGCATTGTCACAATATGTCTCCTAAAATAGTCCTACAGTGCACTGATAATTACAAAAAAAACACTATTTTTTTCCTCGACCTCACTAATTTCCATACAGCGGTTCTCTGGTCAAACACAAAGCATTCAGTCGAGGATTCGAGTTTCAAATTTGAATAATCCTTTGAAACTACCTTGGAACCTCGAATGAATGCTTTGTGTTTGACCAGTGAACCGATGTATGGAAAATGGTGAATACGAGGAACATTCGCAGTACAACCTGAAATGCAATGTTGCGTGACAAGTTTGCGTGACAAGTTTGCGTGACAAGTACGTTCATGAAATAGGTCTATTGCTCTAGAGCCGGTTGTACGAAGCCTGGATAAAGTAATCCACCGGATAAGAGTTATCCAGTGTATAGAATTTGCATAGGTTTTATCCGCTGGATAAGGATTTATCCGGTGGATAGCGCTATTCAGGCTTCGTACAATCGGCCCCTGCACTTGGTGAACTTATCCTAAATTTAAGCACATGTTTGAAATCTCTTCAGTTACGCTGAAGTTTATGATGGACGGCCGAGAATTAAAAAAAAAACGCAAATCCTTTCCGAGTCCAGACAACTATTTTAACGACCCTCTAATTGACTTAAAGTACTTATAACGTCCAGTCCAAGGAATAACGTCCTTAAGTAGACACTTGACCTTAGCGGAACAAATCACATATTAAAACTAATTCTAGTGCCAGATGAAATACATTACTTTAATATTCGATTCAAAAATAACTTTTTGTGTTATTTTTGACAATTTGAAAATATTTCACTGAGATTCATAATTGTGGTATCGGTAGAGTATGAACTTGAGGAATTTGCGCAGCCAATCAGAGTGCGCGTTTGCAGAATTTCGCCGATTTTCGACTTGTTGAAATAATTTTATGATTAAAATTGCTGGTATGAATTTGGTGTATTTGATAGACAACTATATCTGCGCAGCCAATCAGAATGTGCGTTTTTCCATTTATACCTCTTTCTATAGATTTCCATTTTGCCTTTTTTCCTTCGAACGTAATTCCGCTGTCATCTTCCCTCGCACACTGGACGTCTCGAAAGTCGGGCGAATTTACAGGACAAAGCTGAAAAACCCAAAGAAAAAGTTAATTAAAACCAAAATATGTCGTTTTGGTTCATGTTAGGTTAATACCTCATGTAATACCCCTTAGTGGATCATTGAATAAAACGATACAAAAACATACGAGTACAACTAGAAAACACTATTCGTAGTTTGGCATGAAGTAGTAACCTTCATTACGACGCATTGCGTGATTTTGCCATCGCCCGAGCGAGTAGAGTCTCTTGTTGGTTCTCTCCTGTGCTTCTAGAGTTTTTCTCTGGGTTCTCCGGTTTTCCGATTTGGATTTTAGTACACGAAAATAGCTATTTTATAGAGATACTGCTGTTAAATTCCAATTTTTATTTTTTGTTATTTATAAGTTCTAGACACTAGATCTTGTAGTGTAGCGTACAATTTCCTCAGGAAGAGGAGTGAGGAAGGGAAGGATATTAGATTAGGCCCAAAACAACACAAAAAGAGACGCCCTAACAAATTCATCATTCTCAACTGCAAATGTTTAATTAACTTTTGTTCACCGCGTCAAAGATATATTCCATACCCACTAGAAAAGGTCACAATAAAACACCAACACTTCCACATACCTTACCCCACAATGAATGCCATCTATTGTCCTGGAATTAATTTAAAAGGGCAGGACAAGTCTCGCCCTTGGGTGGATTGTTTTGTTTAACCTTCTATCAATCTATCGAATGTCCACCCTCAAAACCCGTGGGAAATTCCCCCGTCTTCGACTGAGTTTATGCCCTATGAATACGACCATTTTAGGTCAAGAGACTATTTCATCTACAAGGCAAGTTATTACGTTCATTTTGAATTGAACTTCTTGGTTTCAAGAGAGGTTAAAGAGCTTTAATAATCAAATTACAATATTAATAGCCTTGACAACACATATTGATAAGTAATTTCTTCGTATGATTAAACAATTTGTATCAAGTTTCTACATTGGACCTTTTGAAATTTTTAGCAGTTTTGTACTACAATGGACTCCTTTCAAGAATTTAATGTGCGCTATTTTGGACTTGGGTGTCAAGATCTTCATTAACTTTAACCGAGTCATGACAGGTTCACACAGGTAGCCCAAATGAAAACCCTTTTCAAGTCTCTGTTTGCAAAACTATTTGATCTTGTAACGGCAGTGCTTACCTGGTTATTACATATGCGGTGCTGCCGTGGAAATCTAAGGCAAGGACTTCTATCTCTGAAAAAAAATAATTTCAAGTATGAATGATGTAATGTATTGCGCATGTCCAGAAAACTGGCGGGAAAATGGCGTGAGTTCGCGAATAAAAATATTCAAGACTCCCTTTCAGTGCCTGATTCACACAGGAAGCCCAAATATTAAACCTTTACAAGTCAATGTTTGTTGGATCAAAGAAATCATTCAAAAAGAGATGACAACGAATATGGTCTGTCAACAAGATGTTTGACTTTGAGATAACCTGTGGATGTCTTAAGGGGCCGGGAGGAGTGTCGCGGAGGAAAAAAAGAAGTTTTTAGATACCATTGATCATACCTGTTGCATCTTCTACCTCTGAATTGAATTCCAGTCCCACACGTACGAGAACATTGGCTCCATCCAGACCACTCTGATAAAAAATCGAGGCCATCAAGGTCATCTTTTTCGGGTTTGACTTTGGGAACTTCGTCGGCGAAGACGCCCTGGATTGAAGGAAGAATAACAAATGCTTGAGATTCTAAATGCAAAAGGAATACATTTGACTGAACGATATGAGCTATTTGAGTTTCCAGAAATAAAGAAAGACTGAATGAATGAATGAGATAAAAAAATGTTTAAGATAATAAAAAAATTAATGAGTGATAAGTGCATGAATGAATGAAGGAAGAAAAGAAGGAAGGAAGGAAAGAAAGAAAGAAAGAAAGAAAGAAAGAAAGAAAGAAAGAAAGAAAGAAAGAAAGAAAGAAAGAAAGAAAGAAAGAAAGAAAGAAAGAAAGAAAGAAAGAAAGAAAGAAAGAAAGAAAGAAAGAAAGAAAGAAAGGAAGGAAGAAAGAAAGAAAGAAAGAAAGAAAACGCCTGACGAATATATTCTTTATTGTTTAATTCAAATGACAGAAAATTGTTAACCTTCGTTTAAAAAACTGTTATTCACTTCTTTTTTTAGTTCAAATCTTTTTTAGCCACAACACTCTTGAGAACTACACGTAGATTCCTCGATCTTACTAATAGGCTCAATATGGATCGAAAACCCACACTTGAAAAGCACTCTGTTATTCATATATATCTTAAATTCCAAACGCGTGCAAAGATCTGCGTTAAAAAAAACATTTATCTTAACAACTCAAATTACTACGGTTCATTGGCAAAATTTTACTCGATCCTAAACGTAATTGTAGAGCGCTCAGTTTAAAAATATTTTTTCCCCTGCTGTAAATATTTTCGCGAAGAGGATCGCAGTAGTTGTAAACTCACCGTGCACCACCACATGCATTTTCACTCTCATGATAACGTCATAAAACGTAAAACAAGATGGTAGATCTCGCGTGAGAAGTCAAAGTACAGAGCCATTATCTGCGTAGTATCCCAACCACATGTTATCAATGAATCCAAGTCCATTGTATCGAATTTTACGTTAATTAAGCTAAACGAATCTTGCGGTTTTGGTTGCGCTTTTTGTGACCGAATAATCAAACTGAGCGAAAACCACCAGGGTTAATCTATTCGGTAAGTTTTTTAACATTTACTACGCGTGTTTGTTGGTATGTTCTCAATTCTATGTACAAGATTGGTTGCGTTGTTTTTCTACTTGAAGCTCTTATCGAACAATTGAGAAATTGAATGAGAAAAAAACATAGGAATGAAACAAAAATTAAGATAATGATGAAAAAAATATCCCTAAATCATGTGAATCGGATACAACTGAATAGCGACTGGTAAACGTAAGAAAAACATGGAAAATCGTATCGTTTGTACACCGCTAGCTACAGTCAGACTTATTCAAAGCTGCTCGAAGATAACCAAATACATACCCCGTGATAACGAAGCAAAATAACGAAAGCCACAAACAAGATTAAAGAAACCAAAATCTACAAAAATAACCAAAAACAAAATAAAAAGAAATTAAAGAAATACTTCGAGTTGTTGTCCATTATTTTTTCGTTTGCGCCTTAATTTTTTCCTGTCGTTTTCACGACAAACTAACTCTTGCTCATGCCAAGATAAATCAAGTACTGAATGGAAAACTCGTTATTTCCAGTCCAAAGGCTTACGGTATACCACACATATTAAATATATAGATGCAAAAGTACAAAACAGTTTATTAGATTTCAAGTGGAGTAGATTAGTTTTGCATGACTGTGGAAAGGCACGAAACACGGCGCGGTCACGATACAGAGTTCACTGACTGATGATATATGTTCAGTCAAGTACGGGGCGCGAGATTTAACAAGTAAGGCCCTGTTATACTGTACAATTTTCTCAGCAACTTGTCTCGCAATGCTTGAAAATGCAGCGTTGCAGGTTGCTGAGGTGAGGTGTTACACTGCAACGCGACTCTCAGCAACTTGCAACGACTTGAAGAATCTGCCCTAGTGATTGCAAGAAAAGTTGCTGGAGGGGTGATACACTGTGCAATGGCGTTGCCAATTGATGCAATCCGTTAAGAAAAGTAGAAATGAATTCTACTTGGTTCAACGCTACACGCAACAACAAAAATTGGAAGACAACCACTGTTACACTGTGCAATTCTCCTGTAACTTGTCTCGTAGCGTCGATGAGAAAATGCATGCACAGTACGTGCAACAGAAAGTCATAGTTCAGCATGACTTAACTATTTGAATGGTCTAGTATTTATAGCGTGAAGAAAACAAGGCTGTTCGCCGCAAAGCACTGTCGAACGCGCACGCCAAGACGTGTTTCAGCATATTTTCGACATAAGGCACGCATTGGCAAACATTCTCTTACTTCAGGTTGTGATCCAAAACGTACATAGATGGTGCTTTTCGACTGAACGAAATGCGTCATATTTTTGGTGGAAAATTGTTTCAGAATTTGCGTGACGCGCGAATTTCAGCACTGAATAAAAAACTACGTGAAATGTTAACAAAACAATAGTTGCATGACATTGCTCGTTTTATGCTCGGACTCAGTTTTACCAGTTTAACTTCTCGGCACGCACAACATAGGTCAGTTGTCTACAGGAAATGCGCTTAAAATACTCTACATTACAGAGCGCACAGCAAGATCTAAAACAGAGCATTACATCACGAGAAAAGAATTCAACTCAAAAGTGATCTTCGACGTTTCTAGATTCTTTTGACCAGCTGACTTTAACAAAGTAGAATTTGATACTATCAGGCGAGACGTACTGATCAAATCCTTAGACTCACTTAGATTTCTCGATACTCATCCACTTAAGATAAAACAGCTTCAGCTTCAATGAATAATAGATAACTTGGAGCAATGCTACGTTCCCTGCTGGTTAGGGCGCCTATTCGTTTTGTTTTGCTGGGCTGTTCGTCTGCTTTCACTCGTCTAGCAGACCATTAAGACAAAAATGGGAGACAATAGAAGAAGAAGAGATTGCCAAGATATCTACATGTCGTAACGGAGTTTGGCCTGAATTGAAGATCAGTTATAAAAATAGACTTTATATAATGGGAGTAATATTTTCGCGCTTCAAATATCTTTCGAATACGATTTTTTTATTGGTGTTTTCTAAGGCATAAGCCGTAAAGAAATCTTACAAGGGAATGACACATGGTCTGAAATGGAAAAATACGTATGGAAAAATACAAATGGAAAAAAAAATTCTAACGTTTTGGTAATAAAATGTATATCCATTTGAAAATATTTTCTTGATCAATTTTGGTAGGGACTGGTCATAAAGTAAAGGGGGGTGGGTCGCATAATTTTGAGCTTCCAGAAAGGGGTGAGCTATGTATATAATTGAACATCTAACATCTTAGCAAGTTTGCTTCCAAACTGGGGGTGGATCATCACTTTTTCAGTGTAATTGTATCCAGTGTAATTGCACAAGATCTGTATTTTAATTTAATTTTTAATTTTAAGTTAAAACTTTGATCCAGTTATGTTTTGATTAAACAAAGGCATTACCACAACGTGGGTGTACCAACCACACTTTCCCGCGAGCTCATGAATGGATTCGTATGACACATCTGTTGATCAACTTTATGGGAGAAAATTGTATGCAAGGCCCGCAAACTGACATCGAAATTTTTCTCAAACCTCACAAATTACGAAAATTTTCATTCGGACTCCTTTCTTAGTCGTAATTAATGAAAGTTTGCGGAAAGGATTTCGGGTAAAACGAGGGACGAGGTGTTTTAAGCTTGCGGCAGGAACCCCAAAATTTTTGAATCCAAAAGTATTTCCTGTAATTCTCTACCGGAAATCTCCAGCTTTGTGTTGAAAGAACGTGGCCCGAAAAAGTCGCGCAACGTAACTAAAACTCCATCTTCTTGGCAGATAATGAAGGCGTGAAACAACGACACAGTGTAATTGAAATACAAGTTTAGAAAATATGTTGAACTTAGAAGATAAAGTGCGCTCAAAGTTGTTCAAAATCATGTGAATTGACGTGGGGGGAAAATGCGTGATGTATGAAGGGACCGAACAGCGTGACGTAGTGTAGAATCAGAATGGTGTTCCTCATATTGCAATATGAAGAATGACAGTTATGTGTGGCCGCGGTGTACCGTAGATGTAATCTTGAAAACTGCGGAAACTCTTGTGCAATAAATGGTTTTCGCATTTTGAATACATTCAAGTCATCAGTTCCATTCAATTTTTCCCTTACTATAATGCTTTTTGTTGCTGTTTTACGTTACACGTCGAAGGAAAACAAGTTGTAATGCATAGAGACCATAGACGATACTCGAAACTTTAAGGAAAATCCTTATATTCTAGATATTTTGGCAGCCCTTGACTAAAGGCTTAACCTAGGAATAATCACAAACCGCAGAAAATCTAGACCTTATATGAGTGAATTGTAAATAGGATGTAATATCAAACTCTCGGCACGCGCATTTATCTGTAACTCCTACCCTTTCGTTTAGAAAAGTGTCGAAAGCTTTTTCCTTCCGTTCTTATCTCATTCTCTTTCTCCTTTCATGTGGTTCTTGGCTTTTATTCTCTATTTTATATATTTTTCTCTAGTGAGCCTTGAAAAATATTAAAGTTAAAACTATTCATGAAATTGGGTGAAAAATCGTTTGATATCAATTGATCAGATCTTTGAATTCCTAGAAGCGGTGATAGCGGGTTTCCAGTTCCCATCGACTGACAGCAAAATCCAAGGGATATTGTAGGTTATCGGTAACGAATCTTCATTAATTGTTTTGACTATTATAGAATAAGAATCTCTAATAAATAAACTTTATTTATAGATAAACTAAAGCAGTTTTTTACGTTTAATAATACCCAAGTTGAAAAGGTTAAAACTGTTTACAAATTTAATTGAATTTTACAATGAAAGTTCGACAACTATGAGTTGTGTTACTAAAGAATGTCACGAAGTATCAGTAGCTCTCTTACAACATTAAGCCTAAATATTCCAAATGATTGAACGAATTTCGAGTTTATTGATATCAAAGATAAAAAAGCGATAACTAAAGAATTGAAGTTGGACAAGAAAGAGATTTTGGCGCCAAAAATATAAACCGCGTTTGATATTGTTGATTTTAGTTCCGTCTGTTTGTATATGGAGGTCATGACCGGACATCGAAAAGATGACCGGTTTGTAGAGTCGAGTAAATGGCAGACACTAGAAATTTTCATTGTCTATCTTGTGCGTAATCTATTTTGACCGGGGCAATGTTGGAATTCACTAATCTTTCTATCAATTCTTATCAACTGTTAAAGTAGAGAATATCGCTGAGATAAACGTGCATTGATATACAGTGGGAAAACCCATTGAGTGTTCAATTCAATGGAATCTACTTCGAGTCAGTCCAAGTGAACGTAATTATTTACAATTGCTACTTCTATACTCTATGCAAAGTTATTTCAAAATTACGCCGTCTAAAATGACAATTACTAATCTAACAAATCAGAAATTTAGTAATACATTATATTAAAGCACACATACCTCAATATATAATGTCAATAGCGCTTGGAGGAGAAAATATGCTACGGTCATCTTATGTGAAAACCTAAAATAAAAAAAGTAAAAATAATCAATTCATATGTTCTGGAAAAAATTCGAAGTATAATTTAGAATCCTGAAGTTTTAGTGAGATAGGATCTTTGGTTCTAAGTTAATTCCACGTGAAGCATTACACTATAATTTATGAAGAATTTTAGTGAAAATCTGAAGGACGAACAGAAACTCACCTCATCTTGCTTGGCCGTCGGTGCTGGTCAGAACGAACGTGGTGGAACTTAAACCAGGGAGCTTGTAATGCGCTAGGAATAAAATGAATTTCCAGACGATAGTCCACGCCGCTCAGTACTCTGCTTTATTGGGCTGACGACTGCGTTGAAATAACCTTTCCTACCAAGTGCGCTCAGACTAACAGCTTGCGAAAGGTCATGCGAATCAGTTTACATCGGTGACAGCTGAATATGACAGACATGGGCCTGAAAAATACCGCATTGGCAACACCCTACTCTCTAGGCGTGAGTCTCGATAGGTGAGATTATGATTGAGGCATGGTTGGGTAGATTTGCATTTGGATACCGAGGTGTGGGCTTTGCGGCAGCAATCATGCATATTACTTTGGTATCAGTCAATAGATTTGGGTCTGTTTGCACATATCTTAAAGAGCCTCTGTTTGTATGGGTTAGTCCATGTGTGATAACAGTAATTATAACGTGAAGTTAATTATTCTGCTTGACAAACACGATAATGTTCAAAGCTTAGCTGTAGCATAAAGATACACAACTCTTTAGGAAGTTTTTACTAAAAAAATGTAGCATCAAATAGGAAAAAGTCAGCGAAGAAAATGGGTCCTCGAAAAAATTTCAAACAACGCAAGAGAATGAGAGACAGAGAGAGACAGAGAGAGACGGAGAGAGAGAGAAAATTAAATAGTTCTTCTTGTTTAAAATCAGTTTAAGTTCAGTATAAATCACAATTTTTCCACACCGGCTCAAGCTAACGTTTCACTGGCAGCAAAAACGCAACATTGCAAATAATATCCAGAATTTCTGGTATCCTCTAAAAATTCATAAATCAGTTCACTAGTTGTGATGTCACTAGCCTCCTTTGCAGACGTTCTTAGTGTCGTGTCACGCAACGTTTCTCTCCCCACTAACGTCTGCTTACTTGAGCAGAACATTCCTTTCCAAGGATTGACCAATCAGCATGAACCTTCTAAAATCGAGAAGGTTCATGCTGATTGGTCGTTTGAGGACTTTGACCGCAATACTTTTGCGGGAACCACACGATAACGTATCTGATTTCAAACTTCGGCTTTTCAGTTGACTTATCAATTTATCTCTTTCTCTAGCCAGTATTAACTCTAGATCCTACAATTTTATAAGAGAAACTAAGAGAGACATTGAAGTAAGCGCTCATAATACAAATATTCAAGACGTTGGGCGGATATGAAGATTCGATGTCAAGAGCACTGAAATTTTCCAAACGCATTCATCTTTTATTGGTGCTAAGGTCACCCTAAGGTCACCCACATAAAAATCAAAACTTAGAACTGAACGATGAATCTTTTTTGTCCATAAAATCTCAGCACAAAACCAAATGACAAGAAGATATGTGTAAAGAAGAACTTTTACAGGCTCCGACAACGAAGAAATAACGTCCGAAATTTAGTATATTAGACAACTTGATGATAGACTATAAACAACATCGATCTACTTCAGCGCGAATTTTCTATCAACGTTTGTAATTGGTCCATTTGGATTGGCTCGTGATCACAATGGGAAAGGAATGTTCTGCTCAAGTAAGCAGACGTTAGTGGGGAGAGAAACGTTGCGTGACACGACACTAAGAACGTCTGCAAAGGAGGCTATGATGTCACTCACTTATCTCAAATTCCAAAGCTACCCCGTTAGGTCGTTTGTTTAGGTAGAGCCGGAAGCTTAAGCAAATATCCGCAGGAGTGTCATCAATTAGATCTAAAAGGAAAACAGAAAAACCTCGAGCAAGGTTAGCCAGTTCAAACCCGGCTTCCACCTTGGCCAAAAAGTTGTAAAATTGGGGTGTCAACATGCTTGAAACATGCCTTCTGAGCTCATTTGTTGCATATTAAGTCGACACCTTGAAAAAATTACCTGACATAATATTTATCTTGCTGGTGGAGTCGTTAAAAAGTATTTGAGCAAAGACAATGTAGGGCTGTTTTAAAATGTAACTCAATTTTGAGGTGAGCCGTGCCTTTACGACACTTGGATCATTTTAGTCATATTTTACTTAATTTATATTTTACATAATTTCAAGACAAATTAGATGGATTTAAACTATTACTTTTATCGTGAAACTTCTCAAAAAAATTTCAGTATTTTTCTTGCGTCGAAAATCGAAAATAAAAACTATTAGAACTGAACTCTGTTTGTTGGAAAGCCAGGCGAGATAGAGCTTTTGAATCTATTTTGACGTTCAATTACCTGAACTAAGTGAGTCATAACAAATTATTAAAGTTACACTTTTGAATACTTTTGAAAACAATAACAACTTCGGAGTAAGTGACCCATGAAATATTTATAAACATGAATTCAAAATTGTTATAAAGTTAAGTATAACAAATTAAACTATAAAATACACAATACTAATCTTGATTCTTCGACAGTCAAGATTAGTATTGTGTACATTCTGCTTAGAAAAGCAGGAAAAATGCTTTTTAGCTGGCTTAAAGATCTATGACTTTTAGAACAATCTGTTTATAATTCTTATCAATCGGATCGAGTAGGTTTTTAAGATTAACACGGTTTTCATCAGGTGTGGCCATGTCGTCACAGCTTGTTCGCGCCACATTGGATAGGAGTGGAACAAGATAAATGTCGCGCGATGAAACAGATACACAACTTAATTTTTACTCTTTTATTATGGTGTCTAGACCGCAAAATTCAAAATATCTTGCGGGGATTCACGCCTTCTTTAGACCGGGTATACTTGAGTAACTTTCTTTCAACGTTTAATCGAAACCTATCCTAGTTGTTGTGCTATGCTTGATGAACAATGACGAATCCGGAGACTTGTGGATACGGTCAAAACCAGATTATTTATTCATTTATAATCTATCTCTTTACCACAATAAGATCATAATATTTCTTTTCGTTTTGAGTGTTACTTTATATTAAATAATTATTATTTTGAGCAAAAACGAAATGAAACGACCAAAAGAACGAAGAACTCTAGAAAGTTTTTGCGAGTCTTCAGGACTTTCGTTTGCTGTCATACTGTTACATTATGCAAGAATTTTATGGGAAAAACCCGACGGAAGTAGTGGGAATCGTTCTCGGAAACCTATGTTTTCTTTTCCTCCCTATATGGTAAAAACTTTCAACAGACTTCAATACTTCAACTTCAAGCAAGACAAAGAAATTTTGATTTCTAAACTTGTGTTCTGCCAAACAACAAAAACAAAACTTCAGGAAATTGTTAGGACGTTTGTTGACGGAAACTAAAATGCTCTTAAAACTGTTTTCTAAACGACGAAAAATTGATATTCCAGTAATGAAAAATTAAGCTAGAAATGCTGGAAATGGCCGAGAAAAATTAAATATAGAGAATAAAAGTTGTAGCCTAAGTGAAGGTGGCATCAGCGCTTAGATAAACAGCTGGGGTTTTAGTTTTTTACTTTCTTACTTTCTTACTTTTGAACTTTAGAAAATACATACATGCCGGAAATCATCTTGCATTGCTTGCTTTTAATGTGTAAATACTTTTATTCTAATATTATTTTATCAAGATACCCAGACGACACATTAGATCGAAAAGCCTTTTCGGATAAATTAGATTGAGTGAGAAATAAGTAATTCATCTCAGTATACTCTTGATTAGGGTGGGGAACGAATTCTTAGCCACATTATTCTAAATATGAAGTGTCATCTTGGCTAATGCTTTAATCTACTATACACAAGAGGTTTACTACGAGACAAGTTCCGGAAGCAGACATAATGGAGTTATAACAATCCTCAGTGAAAGGCTAATTCTTGTTCAAACCCTAGTAAAATATTAGTTAAATATGCCGTTGATGATCCATTTGAAAGTATAACCTGGAAGGGCAGATAAAAATCGAAGATGTCGAGCTAGGGAAAGCCTGTAAGGATAGATAACAATCTTGCTTTAATGATCATCCCTGTTCAATGGGAAATACTTTATTTTTTTAGGGATTTAGATAACATAATCTGTGATAAAATACATAACAAAGGATAGTTATAGCAGTCAGATTTTTTTACTAGGGAAGGGTCTGTGAGGAAACGAATTGAGTTGCTTAAAGAGAAGGGTGGAAATTCAAGACTGATTTCACTGGATTCATCAAATTGCTCTTTCTTTCTAAAGCTTCCATTTTTTTTTCTTTGAAACCCAAAACTGATTTCTATGACTGAACCTTACATCTAGGCCAATTAAGAATTTAACACCGAGAAAAATATCAAGAAAACTCTTTAATTTAAAAAATATATATCTAACAAATCCTCAAAACTTTGCAGATTTGTATCATAAATTGAAACGCAAATTTTTTCATTGCATGACTTGCTTTTTAATTTTGGGAGGAAATGGATGTCTTTTTTTAGGTGTTTTTTTTAAAGAAATGAATCTTTTTTAATTTAAAAATTAAAAGAAATGATTTTTTTTTTTTTTAAATTTAAAAATGAAAAAAAATTAACTAAATGAACCATAAGTTTGACGATTATTATGGAGTTATGGATTACTATTAATATTATGATCAATAAAGTTAGATATTAATATTTTATTAATTATAAATGGTTTGAAAACTGAGTGGAAAAAGTTCAGATCGTAATATATTTTTGAAGTATATCCATAAAAAAATGCAATCCCGATTTGATATTGATATGAATATTAATACAGTAACAATATAATAAAATATTTCTCTTTTTTCCTGTCTTTCTTTCTTTCTTTCCTCCTTTTTTCCCTTTTATCTACTGCACCCCTCCCCTCCCCTCCTAGTCCCGTCGATTCAAATCAACAAAGACCTGAAGACTGGTACCAAATTTCGATCATCCAATCAGAAACGTCCCTTGACAAAAACCAGCCAATCAGAGGAAGCGCGGTCGATTTTAAAGCTGCTCAAACAGATTCGCAAAGCGTTGGATTCAGTAACGAGTACGAGGACCTTGTTCGGGAAAAATCAGAAAAAAAGACCTCTTTAAACATCAAAATGTCAGGACATCCAGATATTCACTACTCTATTAAATATACCGATGATACTGGCTTTGAATACAGGTAAGAAATTTGAATATTTGGCGTGTAAATGTGAAACAATTCTACGTAAATTTGAGCTCAAACGGACACCATGAACAGGAAAGACTTTGGATTTAAACCTTGAAGATTTTGAGTTTTAGTAAGCTTTACTGAAGAAAAACCGAATTTGAAAGTAAACCACTAAATAATAAAGCATTTAGCTAAGTTTCTGTCTATTTTTAAGTGGGAAATTTTGCAGACAGTAACGCTCTATGTCCTTCGTTGACACGTGTTGGTCGACATTATATTGCATTCAAAATGGCGACCGTTAATTCTTTTAAAAAGTCTTTAAAATCTCTTAACTGCTAGGAAAAAAACGCAAAAATCACAGCCTAGTAGCTTTCTTTTGAAGAAAATGTAAGTTTCCTTAAATCCTGATTCAAAGTGAACCGATTTTTAGCATAATGTTTCCATCTTTGCAAGTCAAAGACCTCGCCCCATGAAGTGGTTCCTTTTACTAGGAGATAAAAGGACACTCTGCTCGCACGATAATGAAGTTATCAATCGACATTTGCTCATAAAGATTGCTTTACGCATTATTTAGACATGTTATGCTCCCAAAATCCCTGGCCAAGAAAGTACCATCGGATAGACTATTGACTGAAGACGAATGGCGAGGCATGGGTGTACAACAATCACAAGGATGGCAACATTACATGATCCACAAACCTGGTCAGTATATAAGAGTCCTAAAGGGGGGAGGGGGGCCTTATCCCATTTCCTAGCCCAAAATTGTGCAACATACCAGTCCCAGTCATGCAAAATCTCAGTCCAAGTTATAAAGTTAGAGATTTTGCAAAATCCCTACATACCATTAAAGGCTAAATCCTAGTTACAGTGCATGAAATCCCATTTTTGCAGCCCAAGAAAATGTGAATCCCAGCTCCCATTTTACTCCTTCAACAACCTCGTATAGTGTAGAGTTAGCAAATTTTAATTTCTCGTATTCAATGAAGAATATAGTATCTAATGTCAGCCTTCCTACATTTTAAAATTTGACCTAAATCTTGCCTTACAACTTTCACATAGTCGTTGCTTGCTTAAAATTATTTTAAGTAAACTTATTTACTAACTTATTTACTTTCAGAACGCCACATTTTGCTCTTCAAAAGGCCAGTAAGCAAGTAACCCAGAACTATAATGACGACACAAATAAATAATATTATGATCCATTGAATGGCACAACAATTTAGCCAATCACAAAGAAAGAATCCACCATCATTGTAAATACCAAAAGAACAGAATTGTTATTTAATCAAGTCATTATGCTTTTTCTTGCATTAATATTGCTCATCTTGATGACAAACTTTTGCTTTAAGTTTTCAGTTCCTATCCTAATATAAATACAATCATACAAATTATTGCGGTTTGTTTAAATGCTTTGAATTATTGCTTAAATTACAACATCGTTTAATCAATATTTTTTGCAAGTTCTTGTATCCTGCTTGTCAGATATTGCCAATCAATATTTCTTCTTGCCAGTCAATATTTCTTGTAATTTTTCAACAATGGAATGTATATAATTATTATACATTGTACACTTTATATATTCTATCTCCTTATTTTTGCACTCCTTTATTCATTTTCTAGAAATACTTGTACATATACTGTAACAATCTTTTTTTGCAAATAAATTTGACTTGGCAAAGCATATCTTGTATGTCATGAATTTTTGGGATAAAAAGTTTAAAAAAGTCTACTGACAATAAACTACAACTTCTTTTCCAATACGGCCCTCTGGGAAATGAGTGTGAAAGAATCTTGAACACTGAAAGAAAGAAAGAAACAGAAGAGAGGAAAATAAGATGGTTTTTTTTAATGAAAGTTTTTAATACAAGATTTTTTTTCAAGATTTTACCTCCTTGTATCCATACTTCTTGAAAAATGAGTTGATTACCTGAAAATGACATGGATAAGTTTACGCCTATTTAAAAAAATGTTGGTTGGAGATGTCAGACTAAACAGAACTTTTGTGCTTTTATGTTTTTTAACTAAAATATGAAATATTACATTTCACAGCATGTTACTCGGTCTCCGGTTTCAGACATTGTATCTCCAACTGACAACGTTTTTTGAAATAGGTGTATATTATGGAACGACAGAATAATAGAGAACTACGGTAACCAAGCATTATATCAGTACCTTTGTTAGCTTGTCGAAGCAAATTATGTCAGTTGGCAATGCCTGCTGCCTTTCATCCTGAGCCGCTATTCCATTATACTCCTTGTTTAACCATTCATTTGGATTCTGATAAAATATGTCCGCTTCATCTATGTATCCTGGACTTTCATTGGGAGGACACTCTAGAAACCTCATGGTTATATTTTTGTGAACATGACTGAAAGATTTTATAAATGCAAAAAATATTTATGATTGAGAAATATCATATATATCAAAGAAATGTTCCTTGGAAGCAGAGTGTATATTAGATCCCTTCCTTTTGCATCAATTCCACATTTATAACCTAAAACATTTGGACTGGTGACTTACTTACCCATAGAAAGGCGTTGAGTGACAGGGCATAAGAAACAACACTGATCTATTGTTACTGTCACGGAAATCCTTGCGCAAGTAGGCCATCACATCAATGACACCCTTCTGATGGACCAACGAAGTGTACAGTGCCACAGGGATGTTTGTGATACAAAGGTAGGCAACAATAACAGGCAATAAAAATGATTTGGGTTTTCTCTTTGTTTTCTTGTTGTTGCTATCAATACTTGCTCCAAGGGTTGACAAATAAAAGCCAGCGTAGCACATGCACAAAGGCAAAATAGGGAAAATGAATCGAAATTCCTTGTGTCCAAGAAAACTGTAAGGAAATTGTTACTGGTCTCATTAAGATACTCGGTGGGTGTAAAATTATGTAACTAAAAAAAGAGCAGCTTCATATCAAATGGTCAAAGAACTCATTATTTTGAAAATCAAAGAATCCTCAAGATATTGAGAGTAAAATGAGCAGTTCCAAGATCATCCAGCCCTCTATATGAAGGCATATTTTTGAAGATTTCTTGGAACTACACAGCCAGTAAGTTTTTTGCCAATCATTAATCATGAATGGCAAAAAATTCTTAACTTATTTCAATTTCTAATTTCAATTAATAACTTTAGAGAATTTTTAATGAAATACCTGTAGATGAAGATGACCCATAAAATGAGTAGCACAGGCATTCTTTGACTTCCTTTTGATTTGTAAACTCCAGCACAAAACAATGGTAGATGAGAAAATATAATTGTTGGGAAGCCTTGAGTGAAATACCTATCAAAAGACAAACATTGGCATAAAATGTTACTTTGTACATATATATGATCTCATTGAAAACTCAAGTCCTTGAGTGTTCAATGAATATGGGAATTTTTTGGGGGAAGGGGGGAGCTGTTATGCATGCACTTGAGTACTGTGCACTTGCCTTGGCTCACCCTTTAGGGGTCATTATTTTGGTTCCATCCCTGGCTTTTGTGGGCATATCCTCCAAGAATCAATATGCTAGTTCATGTTCGATCTGTTAGTCAGCTGTACTGCTCTGACTTAGAATACCCCCAGAGATTGTTTCAGAATATGATAAAACTGATTTTTTTTCATTTTTTAAAATATATTTGCATAGTTATGCATCTGATGCAAAGCTGTCTGTTTTTACAAAATAAGGTGTGTAAAAGCTTGTTTGACAGCAAAAAGCCAGTGAATAGAAGTATGCAAATATAATCAAAAGTAGTCATACTTTTGTTTGTCGTAAACTTTTGTTTTGCTGTAAACATCAGAAATAGGAATAATGCTTTAATTTTCCTAATTGCTTTACTTACCAATGCCATGGGTGGCTACCATAGAACGTCCCCATATCCTTGACAACATTGAACATGACAAAGTTCAGTTGAACTAATGTCAAATTGCCATAAAACCAGCTGTCTATACAAACAGACCACAGAAGAGCAAGAATCCCAATAGGCATGACATGTGCAAATATAAAAGATATTTTTCTGTCGCTTTTGTAAAATGATATAATGGCTAACAGAATCCAAATGATGGCTGATGTTGGTCTAACCAAGCATGACAAAGCAGCAAACAGCAATGCGAGAGTTAAGTTCGAGTTCTTTTTAGAATCTGCTTCTATCTGTTTCTCCCAAGGCCAATAGTATAAGGCAATTGTAGAAAGAATAGTTTCTGTAGAGTTAGTAAGAGTTCTTGTCACACAGTAAAACGTAAACCATGATATCAAGCTACAAAACAGAGTCCATTTTGCACTTTCTTTTCCAAACATTTTGGTTGACAGCTTAAAGAGATACAAGTCTCCAAAAGCTGCAAGTATAGCTTGTAGAAAACGAGGTACCACTATCAAGGCAGTAGTGTTATCTAGACCAAGAATGTGTAGTGCTTTGAAGGCACCAGCAAAGAAGAGAGGAAAGGTATAGCCTCTCAAACCTTCCTGCCATTCCCAGGTCAGATAACCATATCCAAAAACCAATCTATGCGCCACCTCTGGTCCTTGCCAGAATTCGTCTGGAACGAACCATGTTTGAATCAAACAAGCGTTAAAAATTCTAAAAACGACAAGAAAAGGAAGTAACATTTGTTGTGAGTGCAAATTCGCTTCCACCTTGGGCTGGGATGAACTGATTTGCTCCTCCTGTTTGACTGAAGAATCTCTTGAAGAAACATCAGATTTGACTCCACGTTTCTTCATTTCTTCTCCGAAACTTCTCTATTTGTAAATATGGTTAATTTGGTAGGAGAATTAATTTTTTTCATTCAAGAATTCACTTGCAAACCATCATTTTTCTATAACTTTACAAAACGACCAGGCGTTTCACGTCCTTGGAGAGTAAACTGGTACTAATGATAGATACCGCTCGATTAACCTGCAGGCTCGTGTCTTAAAAATCTTGTGAAAAATATTGAAAAAGTACAAATATTTAGGACAATATTTTAGTATATAATTCAAAAAGAAAGGCACATAAAGACTAGTTATGGTTTTCAGGACAATTCAAAGGCTTCCTTTGCATCAGCTGTTTGTTGCAACGCTGGCTGGTGTGCTAAGTGGAGTGTATATTTTCAAACCTTTATTCACCAAGACACAGGACCAAAATGTGGATAATGTGCAAAAAACAGTGAATATTATTGAAGAAGGAAAAAGCATGGAGACTGCTGAAAAATCGTGAATCTGGAATTGAGGAGAAGATATCTTTCTTGGAAGTTATACTGGAAGTATTCATATCTCCTCCATCATATCTCCTCCACAGGAAGAGTGGAATTTCCATGGATTGCTGAAGTAGAAGCAAGGGGTGGGGAGGGTCTGAGGAGGGTATTCTTTGTACTTTTAGAAAATATTGGTATCCATTTACCTAACAGAGAGGTGTCAAAGAGCTAAAAAGAATGGCAGGTGATAGGACAATGCCAGATTTTGAACTTAATTGGCCAGTCAAATCTTTGCCTTGTTGGTTGTTTTTGACCAGTAAGCATTGAGCCAGAAATGGGGTATCACCTTGCTAAACTAATTTGGCTGGTCATTATGCCTGAACAGCCATTATTTTTAGCTCTAGGTGTGAATGGTATGAGGACAGTGAATTATGTAGTGTGAGAAAACAGTTTACCCATTGTAATTCCACCAAGGGGATTGATTGTAGTCCTATTATGTTTATGATTTTTTTTTATAAAACATGCAACTATAATGCACTTTCCTTTTCTCCCCTCCCTACCCCTGGAAAAGTTCTCCCTCTCTCCCTCTCTAGGGAAAAAATTAGACAATTTCTAATTCCACACAATATAATGTACATTTATTCAAAAATTGCCATGAAAAATGGAATTTGTGGTACTGTTCAAGGTTGTTGAAAAACTATGAGACTCCAAACTTGGAAAGTAATAGCATGGAAAATTTAGATGGCAAGTCAAGATGAAGAACTGAAACATGAAGATAATTAAGAGTTCCAAATTGTTACTTTGAGACATGTTAGCTTACTTCACAAAACCATTAGAGCTGTAACTTAGGCTGTTTACAACTAACTCCTCCTTGGCTCAGGAGTTCCAAGAAATAGGTTATATATGTACAGAAGATGGGCTTATACACATATACTGTTGCCATACAGTGAAAATTATATGTTGGAGATAATACATTGCATCACAATTATATTAGCAGTCTTAAGAAAGCAGTGAGGAAATGAATTTAAGAAAAAAACACCACAGACTTCAATTTTACAGACGTGTTGTGGCAGAAACGTCCGCCATCATCAGTGATTTGATGACAAAAACGTAAGCATACAATGAATATATTGAATATATGAGAATATATAAGCAGTGTTGACAATATTAATCAGTCAATCTTTTTAATGACAATAAGTCTTATTTTTGCACATAAATTAAGCTCTTTCATTTCTTATTTTTTTTCTATTTTGGTTTTATTTACTTAAACTACCTACCACCAATAACCAACAATGATGTCAGACAAATAAGTGTGCTTAATTGTTGAAAAGAGCTATAAATTATGCCACCAAACTATCCTCCAGATTTTTCCTTTTCATAAGTAGAGCTGTTTTTCTTCCTGAACTAAAGCCAAACTGGAGAGTAGGAAAAGGGCCTCTGCAGTGCAAGGGTACCTGCAAACTCACCAATCCTGTCAGCATAAAAATTAACAACACCATTATTTTTGACATCTAAATGGCCAGATATATCTAGAATTTGTCAGGTATCTTTGGCAGCTTTCCGGCTTATAAAAAATATACAGCACACTACCATAGCTTCAGCTTCTACTTTATTACTTCCGGCAAAGCCATTACAGCAAAAAACTGATGCTGTTTAGAGACATAAAATAGTATAATTTATCAAATTAGAAGGATTGTTTATATGATATAAACCATTTTTTTTTAATTTTTTACTCAAAATGTGAGGCACTGCAATTTTACTGGTGTTTATTCATTTTTATTCAAAGTGCTTGAGAATCAGTCTTTTATAGATGATCAATCCATACTCTCTGTACTTTAGATGCGGTTCCCATTAGATATACAAATTAAGAATGATTCCTATGGTATAAGAACTTGTTACCACTAGCAACAGCTAAACCTTCACATTCATGATTCTGGCTTACCAAAGGTTATACCACATTAGCATGTGATATCTTTGAGGGTTTATATAATCAGACAGTTAAATGTATTAGGCATCCACACATCAAACATTGATGGAGTTTGTGACCTAGTATTTTTGCCCTTTGGTTATTTGCTTCCACAAATAACATTCTAGGTATTTTGGATGTTTATAGACCCTTTCAATAAATCCTACGATGCTTTATTTTCTGCATTTGACATCAAATATATTCTTTTTTAATTTCATTTTTTTTTTAATTAAAAAATATAAATTTGATGCCAAACTCAGAAAATAAAGCATCGTAGGATTTATTAAAAGGGTCTATATATTAATTGGAAAAAAAAATTTGTTCCTTTTTTTCTATTCTGAGCTTGTTCAAAGTCCAAAATGACCTCAATGTCCAAGATTAAATTTCTAAATTAAAAAAAAGCCAATGATGTTCATTCAAAATTCTAGAACGACTTCCCATAATTTCATTTTTCCATTTCAGTTCCAGCTCCGATTCTCCCACAAATAATTCTGAAATATTCAATACTTCAATATTTGAAAAATAAGCTAAAAATAATCCATTGATATGCAAATAAACTGTTTTTATTTGGAAACAGCGTTATGTGCGCGTCTTTTCGATGCTGGTTTGTTGTCGCTGTTTCTTGGCACGCCTGATGCAAAGCCAAATACCTGTTACCACCAAACATGCATATTTATTTCTGGTAATAATTTTGGTGAATACAATTATAGAAGCAAAAAATTCTGGGTCAATATGCAAAGAAAACTCGAGAGTTTCTGCAATTGCTACGTGTCGAGTTTTGAGAATGTCTACAAAATTTCGAAAATTCAGCATTTTTTTCACCAAACCCAAAATCTTGCGTCATTTTTATCCAGATGATAAAATTTTCCGTGTTTTATCATTGTTTTCTGATTGGTTGATTCAA
This sequence comes from Anthopleura sola, assembly GCA_023349425.1. Classification (NCBI taxonomy): domain Eukaryota; kingdom Metazoa; phylum Cnidaria; class Anthozoa; order Actiniaria; family Actiniidae; genus Anthopleura; species Anthopleura sola. The sequence continues at coordinate 1,642,504 of JALHLI010000016.1, read as the reverse complement.
AGCAGGTTTAATCTGATTGGTTATGTTTGTCACGCGGTCACAGCTCATCGTCGCTCGATCAAAACAACAACAAACCATTTTCAAACATTTTTATCAGTCGCAGTAGAGGTGAAAGTTGCGTTCTTGCTGCGATCTAGCTATTATCAAACGTTTTTCGAATCTTCTTTTGCAAATTTCTTAAGTTTTATTCCATCATGATGTAAAGAGAAGCTAAGAAATGGCAACAAGAAACCTCAAGCCGAAGAATTCGTCCGATTCTGAGGGTGAGGCGGAATGGACCTTTATCGATACTGATGAAGGTACTATCGAGGTAAGTTTGTCAAAAGTCTTTCACTTATAACATTTCCCCGTAAAAACTTTACATAATTCTTCTAATTTCATCAGAAATTTGAAACTCATTATTTCTGTACGACAAAAAGTTTTTTGTCGCGCATCTTCTAGTCGCACAACATATCAAACAAAAATGTTCGAAAAATATCAAATTTTCAGACCTTATAAGTACAAATATCTAAAGTACATTTCGAAAAGCGTCAACTTTATTTCAAGAATATCAAAACAAAAAAGAGAAACAATCAACTCCATAGTGTATAGTTCAAGGTTAGGTTTTTATTTCGCTTGTAAACATTGTATCATGTGATTGGAAAATAACTCGTACTCGATCGAATTACAGCTCCAAAATTTCTACCCCTCCTTGATCTACCAAGACATCCCTAAGCAAAACGAAAGATTTAGTCTAACTGTATCAGTTATTGTCAACGAAATCTCAAATGGTTTAAGATTATAGACCGAATATCGAAATTAATGCATGCGAGAAATGGCATTACGTTATTTTTGAATGTATGCAGATTTTTTTGTTTCATAATAAAATGTTATAATCCTAGCATATTTACGAATACTAATTTTCTAAGTTCGCTAATTAACGCTTTCTGATTACACTCATATAACTTGTGAAAAGAAAATAAAGCATAGGAAAATTATGTTTAACATTTTTTTTTTTTTTTTTTTTAAATCTACCACTTCTCATATTCAAATTGAATAATATTTTTGAATTTAAAACTAAGCTTTGATATACATAAAATGAGTGGCTTTGTGTACTTTAATTCATATGTTCAATATTGGCCCGAATTTGCTTACATTTAACACTCTACCCCTTTCAAAGTTTATGTCAATTTATTCTACCATCTATTTGGCTGATATATTATTTCTAGGTCAAATTTTTTTCATTTTCATTTTAACTTACGGAACTGACTTACAGCTCATACCCACAACAGTATGATTTTATATTGAAGTAGATTTTTTATTTAGTTATTTAGCTTCGCCATTTAAAAACCCACACACACACACACACACTCATGATATTGATAACCTGGAGTTGTTAATATGAATCTAGACCGAGCATACTGGGACCTGGAAACCTATATTCAAGTCATATTATAACATATGTATATATATAGACAGTGAGGTTAGATAAATGCCTGGGGGGGGGGGAACTACTAGGGGTGGTTCGGTGATGGGGATGATCCGCTGGGATCTGAAGACCCTGACCCTGTCTAAGACATTGAAGAATATCTTGAAAAACATACCCTGTTCAAGACACAATGTAACTTTTAACCCTATCTAAGACTCAAGAAAAATTCTATAACCTGAATATGCCGGCACAGTTGAAAGTTACATGCCAAAAGCTTTTTGGCAGTGAAAAGAACTAGTTTCAAAAAAAGTTGAAATTGAATGCCCTATCTAAGACTTGAAAATGCCTGTCTAATACCAAAATCTCGAAAAACCATACCCTATCCAGCGGAACATCCCCCTATAGGCTATGTATGGAGTGCCCCCCTCCTGGGATAAGTGTATGACCTCAGTTCTCAGGCATCCATGTGAGGGTCACCAGATCTTTTAAGATTCATGAGACTTTTACCTGTAGCATCCCATGATTAGAGGGGTATCACAATACAGGTTAAGTAAAGTTACCATACAATCTTGTTTATAGTTAACCTCAATAAATCCAAGTACAGCAACTTTGTTATCCCTCCCTCCCACCCTATGGTAGTCTTGATTTGTTGTTACAGCTGATTCAAATTGAGCGTTTAACGGCGCTGTTTGTCTCGATTATTGCAACCGTTAAATTTGCATGTTTCTATGAAGAATGCACAACGTTTCTAGGCGGCTTGGGACATGTTCAGCCATTATTGAGCTCTTTAGGCTTTAGCTCCTTATTGCTAACTATACCAATACCAATGTATTTAATTTTGGCAAAATACAATATAAAATACTAGACACATTTGATAAAATGTCAGTCTTCTTTTGACTCTTATTCTATTATTTAACAAAACACAGGAAGCCCATAAATCTGGGTTTAATTTGAATACAATTATTTTCAAAATTCAGCTGCTTTCCATTCATAATACCTGCAAAAAACCACAGGTAGCTCTTAAATCTGGGTTTATTTTCATTATTGTTATTTTTCAAAGGAGATCCATAGATCCCGTTGGCTGTTTTGTACCTGCATAAAACCACAGGAAACCCACAAATTTGGGTTTGTTTTGAATATAGTAATTTATTATTAATTCTTTGGTGTTGTCTTGTTTTGTTATTTCAGACAAGGAAAGACTCTGTCACCTATCGCAAACCTACATATTCTGAGATTCTCAAGGGAGTTGTCACAGAAGATTTAGTGGAGGAAGTCGACAGTGAACCCGAGTTTGAAGTTCTTGCTAGTTTCAAATTCCGATCCAAGGGAGAATCGTTTGGCCTTGGAAGCTCAGCTCCTAAAACTCAAGAGAATGCTAAGACCCAAGGAAAGGAAAACAGGCATGATAAAGATGATGATGATGAATCCCAAAATGGTGATGGTTCAAGCAGTAGTGATGACGGCATCATGATTATTTCAAGTCATAAAACTGGTGAAGAAAAAGCTGATGAAATAACCAATATTGAAGCTCCAACACAAGCTTCTAATGATGATGATGACTTCGATACAATTGATGAGAAAATAAATGCAGGGTCTCTAGATGACGAGATCCAAGATAAAGAGGCCACTGTTGACAAGAATGTACATGATGATGATGATGATGATGATTTTGTGATTACTGATGAAACTGAGTCTGATTTCGAAGAAGCAACCGTGAATAATACTGCTGAACCTGATGACGATAAAAATGATGATGAAGAAGGCAAGGAAGATGTTGAATCAGAAGAAGAAAAACTATATGAAAGCACAGCCAACAGCTTGAATGCAAGCACCATAAAAGACCCAATGCCATTGAATAAGGAAAGCCATGACGAAGACAGCAACAGTGATGGCGACAGTAATGTCAACAGTGATTATGGCTTCCTTGGTATTCACAAAGGGGGTATATGCGACAACCCGGAGAAAGATCTGGATTGGGACAGCCTCACTTTTCAGCTTCTAAGCACTCTACCAAGAATGGACGACAGCACAACAACAATTGAAGACGACAACCAGAACCCTACATTAAAAGACAGCATGATTGACAGCATCCAAGAGTCTGACAACGAAAGTAATTCACACAGCAGTTACACCGCCATTAGCCAAGACGAGACATCTTCCATCGACGAGTTGAGTGACTCAGCTGATGTTAACATGGACTTAAGTTCTGAGCCTATGATACCTCGATGGTTCTTTAATGCTGATGAGGACATCGAGGATGAAATAGTATCATTTGATGATAACAGTGATTACATCATCTCAGACACAGAAGAACTCGACTATGAGGAATCCAGGCTAATTCCACAGTGGCTCTTCGATCCCAGCTACAAAGCAGAAGATTTAGAGGAATCAGTTGAAGGGGACTTTGAATTTATAGACTCAGACCTCGACCTTAAAGAAAACGACCCAGTTATCCCTCATTGGTTTTACAACCCATGCTATAAACCAAAAGATACAGATGAATCTTTAGATGAGGACTTTGAAGAACCCAACCCACTTATCCCACGATGGTTATTCGATCCCAACTACAAAATACAAGACCTCGATGAATCGTTCGATGATGACACAGACTACAGTGATTACTCTGATTACGATTCAGAGTCTGACGATGACAGCTCGATAGCCTTACCACGGTGGCTCTTCGATAAAAACTTTAAACATCCAGATCAAGATGAGGAAGGATTTTCCTGGCCGTCTCAGTTGTTTATGGATATCCAAACGTTCATTATTCTCCTCTGTTTGACCACAGCTCTTGGTTTTAGCATTGGACACGGTAAGAATCGCAAAGTTTATTCTTAACTTTGATGTCTAGATGGAATGCGTTTGATATGAGCTTCCTGGATAAATAACATTATTATTAGTAATTTGCGCGGACACAAGAAGAATATTGTAGGGGACTTTGCGCGCATGAAGCAAAGAGTCTGATTAACGCATACACAGATTTATATCCCATTGTAAAGGCTTGGACACACGGTGCAATATTATGCGCAATATTGCTAGCAATTTGCTGCGAGCCATGTCACACGACACAATTTGTTGCGCGCAATGTTGCTGAAGTACATTGCCTGTAGTATTGCGCACAAAGTTGCTGAATTACATTGCCTGTAATATTGCGCGCAATGTTGCTGAAGTACATTGCCTGTAATATTGCGCGCAATGTTGCTGGATTACATTGCCTGTAATATTGCGCGCAATGTTGCTGAAGTACATTGCCTGTAGTATTGCGCACAAAGTTGCTGAAGTACATTGCCTGTAATATTGCGCGCAATGTTGCTGAAGTATATTCCCTGTAAAATTGCGCGCAATTTTGCTGAAGTACATTCCCTGTAAAATTGCGCGCAATGTTGCTGAAGTACATTGCCTGTAATATTGCGCACAATGTTGCTGAAGTACATTGCCTGTAATATTGCGCACAATGTTGCTGAAGTACAATGCCTGTAATATTGCGCGCAATGTTGCACCATGTGTCCCCGCGCTTTACTTCTTCTTTTGCGACGTTATTACAAAGCGCGCAAAAGCGTGCGCTTAATTAATCAGGTTAGAGCATCTGGCCACTGTCAGCAAGTGAAACATACGGTGAAACCATTCCTTTCGAATTCAAAAGAAAGGGCTCCCGCGCGCGGCAAATAGACCATTTTCGAGATGCGCGAGCGCTTTTTAAAATATCGCAGGCGCGTACATGATCTCGAGGCATTTTCGGGCAGAGACAATAGCGCGCGTGATCTTGGCCGAAAATGCCTCTTTTTCATGTCTGCGCCTGCGATATTTTTGAAAGCGCTCGCACAACTCGAAAATGGTCTATTGCGCAACAGGTTTGAACTTTTTAAACTTTTGAAGTTGAATTCAATTTCCTGATAAGTTTTTTTCGTTCCTGTTCATAGGTTTGACAATGTATTTTAGCAGCCAATCCATCAACAGTAACGCAAAGCTACAAACCATGGAAACGCCAGCAAAACAATTCCCAAGTCCTCTAGAAGACCTTGGTTTGACTCCCGAAGAAATAGCCAAAATAGACTTACTAAAACTGGAAGATGAGCTTTATAAACAGAAAGAGTCTGATATGCTATCGGATCACCTAAGGTTTGACCTTAGAGAACTTTACAAAAGTCTTAAAGAAAAACACTATCGCCTTCTTCGTAATCAGAAAAGTACTGAAGATCGACTTCATATTAGCAAGACCATGTCTTGGCATTGGCGTATGAAGTTTGATGAGGAAAAGCGACGAAACCAAGTGACGGGTTTTCCTACAAATCTTCGGCCCAAGAACTTCAGTGATATGGCAAAGATAGCCAGAAAAACGAAGCTTGCAAAAAATTGGAGGCGCCAATACAAGAAAAATTACACTACTCCAGGACTTGGAAAGACTAATTCCTTGAACTCTAATCTAAAATGGCTCGTTAAAAAAGCGATGGCTTTGTCAAAGAATAATGACATGAAAATTTTCAAAAAGCGTTGGACACAAGACTTGAAAGAGCTGAAGCATAAATCCCGTTGTTCGCATCCAAAAAAAAGCATCCTCTTACAAAAGAAAACACCAGTTTCCAGTCCGTTTACATTGGTTAACGATAGCAGGGGTTGCAAGCGAGCGAAGAGAAGCGATATCTTAAGTCTTTGCTTGACGAAAAAAACTACTCTGGAAAAAAAGAAAAATATCATTCCAATGTTTAAAAAATCAGCTAAAAAAGACTGTGGACGAAAAAACAACGATTTGAAGCATAGACCTTGCTTTTCAAAGCCAAAGAAAACGAATAAAAGAAAGCAAACGTCGAAAAATAAAGTCACAATTTCTTCAAGAAAAGTAACTCAAAAGCCAAGAAAGAATTCAGCTCAACGCTCAAATACGCAGGAGAAAGTTCGCAGGGAAAGGATAAAGAAAAGAGAGTTGAAGAAAAAAGCTTTGGAAATCAAAAATCAAGTCAGTGAACTTAAAGCTGTTCTTGTTGAGCTTCGAAGAGAAAGACGCAGAGCTGAAAAGGAAAAGGCTAAGCTAGAAGCAAGTTGGAGAAAGTTAAAACGACAGCGTCTGCAATTCGAGAAGGAAAGGAAAGAACAAAAGAAAAATCATAAAAGCAAAGTCAAGAAAGTAAAGTCTGAACTAACAAGAGAGAAGACTCGATTGAAGACGTGGAAGACCGTTGCGAAAAGAGCTCAAAAGAAAGCTCGGACTTTGCACAAGAATCTAAAACGTGTTTCTGTTGCAAAGCAAAAGTTAGAAGATATTAAAAACATCAAAAAGGACCTGAAACTCGAGAAAAGAAAGCTCCGTCAACAGCAAAAGAATCTAAAATCCATAAAACAACAATTAAGGAAGGAGCATCGAAATTATGCAAGGGAAAGATGGAAGACCAAGAAAAAACGTAGAGAACTGGAAAAACAAAGATTTAATGATTCCGAACCAATTGAGAAGGAAAATAAGGCCAAGAAAGAAAGAAAGACAATGGCTAAACGAAAGAAAGCTGAGAAATGCCAAAGAGAACAGCCTTCCACGAAACGTTCTCAGCACAAGAAAAAGCAAAAAAGTCAAAAGAAGTTTTGGGAAAATCTAGAAAAAAGTCTATACGATTGGGCTCAAAAAGTGAACAAGACAATAACGCACCATCGTCGTGGAAAAGCGAGTAAGATATGGAAAAAGTTGAGGTCTCAGTTCGATAATTTAGTGGCTTGGACAACAGGAAAGAGCTCGAAAAAAACAAGTAATAAAGGAAAGAAAACTGAGAAACGTCAAACAGAACAGCCTTCCAAAGAACGCTCTCAGCACAAGAAAAAGCAAAAAAGGCAAAAGAAGTTTTGGGAAAATCTAGAAAAAAGTTTTTATAATTGGGCTCAAAAAGTGAACAGGACCATAGAGCACCATCGTCGTGGAAAGGCAAGTAAGATATGGAAAAAATTGAGGGGTCAGTTCGATAATTTAGTGAATTGGACAACAGGAAAGAGGTCAAAAGCAACAGGTCCAGCAAAGAAGAAGAAAAAGCATCAATCGAAAACAAAAGTGAAAATTAAGAATCCAGTTTTTGAGAAAATTCTCGCAGAACAGATGAAGTATGACGAAGGTAAAAGAAACCGCCAAAAGGACTCTGAAAATCAATGGCAATCGAGGAGTCCCGTCGTCAACAAAAGAAAAAATCGTGACGCGAAGAGGAAGAAAAAAGAAAGAAAAAAGAAGGATCCTGAGACTGTGTTGAGGCAACGGCAAAGAAAGCAAAGGAGGAAATACCAGCGAGAACTTGAACGTCTTCAGCAATGGGCTTTACAGATGAATGAGAAGAAACTGGAACACGGGAGGATTTATAGAAAGAAGGAAAGAAAGAGCCGAAAGCGTTTGAGGACTTACAGAAATCCCAAGCCTGGCACCGAAGATGAAGTAGCAGAGGGAAGGAAAAGGTTTTCCAACAGCCAGGCTTTAGTTTCTGTTGAAGATTCAAATAATACATTCATGTTGCTGTTACAGCCCCAGCTTAGTAAGTCTGAGAACATCAAGACTCCAGAAAGCAATAGAAAACAAGAGCCTGAATACCGAGACAAGGAGAGCACCATTCAAGGAGTAACAAGGTCGCAAATAAACCACGAATTGAACAAGAAGAAAACCCACACAAGCTTGACTCTTCCATTAGAAGATGATGTCATAAAGCCACCAGATGACGTCAATAAAGGAATAGAATCACGTAGTTCATCGGATGTGACGTCACTTGGAGACGAAAGTCCTAGCAGTCAAGAACCAACGCCTCCATCCCTGAGTCCTACTTTTTATAAAGATTTTCCCATCCTTAGAATCATAAACGAAGCTAAGCGTAAAAAAGATGGCGCTATTGATGTGGCGGACATCTTATCTTCTGACATTCCCAAAGGTCCTGAAAATTCACAAGACGGTGACAATGGCCAGTGGTCGAAACCATGGTACATCCGCAGAGCCGGACTGCGTGACGAATCCCGCAATGAAAACCCTGGTCTGACGTTGTTTCCACGCCCCATTGGGCCCTTTAAGTCCGATGGCACGTGGTTTTTCCACAGATCCAGTGATCGCGCCTTACAACGGGAACTATACGAGCCCTTGAACAGGCAAAGCGCGAGAGACGGGTTGAAGCATAAAGATTGGAGGTCCTATTTCCATCGCGGGAGACGTAGGAGCGCATTGAACGATGGGGAGTGGGTGTTTGAACGAGCAAGCGATCGTGCTGAACAGCGGTCTAATAACGAACCTTGGTACATGCGCCGTGCGGAAGGAAGAGAAGAAGACCGAGAGGAAAGCAAAGATTCGTGGTTCGTCGAGCGTGGTTTCGACCGTGATATGCTCCATGATTACGACGAGGATGATGAATACGACGATCTCATGAATGATTATGATGATTATGCTGATCATGGCTACGACGAATACGAAAATTCATGGTAAAAAAATTCTTTGAAGAACCGTAAAATTTTTAGCAGATTTTTTGAGGTAAAAATTCCTAATATGTTGCGCAAATATGTTAGGATCTCAGTGATAAACGTTTTCCTCGTCAAAAAAGAAATATTCAGGCAGGGTTAGCCTTGTTTTTAATTAAAATGTTTTTGGAAACAGTTTACAATCCAAACTAGGTGTTTGAACCAAGAGATTGCATTTTTGAAAGATCTTTTTTGTCCTTTTTTCTGCTGTTTCTTTTTGTTAATTTTTCCATATTTTTAATAGAAAAAAGGCTAACCCTGCCTATAAGCGTGCGCAAATAATCAGCCTTGGCTGCACAGTACGTTATGTATTGTGAACTGAGGAAAAAACTAATATTCCAGGGATTTTATCTGTTGCAACCTTAGTTCCTCCACAGTTATTTCGTTCCCATTTTCTATTCCTTGGGCTTCCTGTCCCATGCGGAGAGGTGGAAGACTGTGGAGGGACACAGGTAGCCCACTAGTAGGAAAATCCAGGAGAGAGAGAAAGAGAGGGAAGCTTGGAGGACGCTTATTCCACACCAACTTGGAAATAACTTCATCAGATCACACAAATTTTATCACGATTTGGGCGTCAATTTTGAATTAGATTTGAAACATACTGAATTTAAAATCAGTTTTCGTTTACTGAATTCTTTTGAAAGTTGATGGTATTGTTTTGCTGGTATTATTTCGTCGGTTTTATTTTGCTTTTCCAAAAAAAAATCTTTTCGGGACGGTAAGCGTTAGTTTTTATTATTTATGGTGAAAATTTAAAAAACAAAATTATATATTGGGAAAAAAGTTTTGGCTTCCTGTATGTACTTGGTTGCGTCGAAGTAATATTTCTTAGGCCATTTTTCTTCAAGAAATTAGATTTTAAGCTGTCGTTTTATTGAGATAAAATTTCAAGGCATCTCAGTTGCAATTTAATGGGTTAAAATTTAAAAAAGGCGTCAACCTTTGTAACACGATCGCTCGCTTTGAACTCCGACTAACGAACCTCCTACTACGACCATTTAGAAAACTTGTCGATACGACCATCAAGAATGAAATCTATTTTAAGTTAACCTGTTTAGTACGAACTCCGAACGTTCGTAATATTGATCTCAGGACCTGTGTAATACGACCTGAACTCTGACAAAACAATCGAGCATTATCTGACAACTATACTCTTACTACTACTACTACTTTGAAATTATTTTTTCTTAATCGAATGGGATTATGATACATAACTTTTTCGGAATATGACATCTAGATAAATAAGTATATTTATTTTGTATAAAAATCTGCCTTTATTTATTACTGAACTTCTGGAACTGAAATACAATTTTCGCTGATATTTAGATAAGAAACCATCTCTATTAGCCTGTCATATTTCTAAATATTGCTGAGGGAAGGTTACTCAGTTATCGTAAGCGAAAGGTCCAGGAATTAAAATCTTATTTCCAGTCGGTGACAACTCTATATTTTCATTTCTTAACATAACTGGCTATAGCTAACAAATTTTCAATTTAAAAGTCTGGCTATTTTAGCTCAAACGGTTGAACTTCAAAGTTTTCAAAATTCTTTTTTAACCAAGATTACTACACTAAGTGTGTGTGTAGAGGGGAGAGAGAGCGAGGGAGTGAGTTCAAGTTTAGCTAAGTTTATAGTGATTCAATTCTGTTTTTGCTTTTTTGGAACTATCAGATCAATCTGTTAAAATTTTAAGATTTCAAACACATGTTTCTTTTTCAACCAAAATTACTAAACTTCTAATGCGGTATGTAAGTGTGTGTGGGAAAGAGAGTGACAGAGTGAATTTAAGTTTATTGCGATTAATATTTTTGCTCTTTTTGGAACTTTAGGGCTTGTTTTTTGGGGCTTGGCACTGATTTAAGTGGTATTGACATTTTTGTGGGATTTTTTTTTCGTTTGGGGAAAATTGAGGGTTTTTTCGCGAACAACGTTTATAATTAAAATGAGGAAAATTTAAAAATCGTAATTGAAAAAAAAAAATGCTAACTTTTTAAAAAAAATAATTTAAACCAAGTTTTTCCTTGAAGTTCTAACTAACAGGAATACGAAATTATTTTCAGCTCTATTTGGGGATAATTATAAATTAATTTATTTTTCTTAAAACTTAAAAAATGAAAACTAACATCTAATAGGAATGTGGTTTCACAGCAGATATCTTCGAAACCGTCACTGGATTTTCTGATTTCTTGGTAGGAATTCAGTACGTGAAACACTGGAGTGCCTTCCGCTTAGCACCGGAATAGTTTCCTCATAGCACTTGAATGGTTTTCGTTTAGAATTTGAGAGATTTTTGTGTCACATTCGAGTGGTTTTCGTGTAGCACTGACGTGGCTTCCCTGCAGCAATGAAATGGTTTCCTCGTAGCACTCGAGTGGTTTGCGTGTACTAAAGTGGTTTTCGGGTGTTTTCCTTGTAGCCTTCAAAATTTTCTAATGCGATGTTTTCAATTATCAAATTTTTGTTTCTTTTTATGGGGAAATATTTGAGTCAAGGATTTTCTAAGTTTTAATGGCATTAAAGGCCTTTAACATTTCAGAATAGGCATATTTAAGTCGAAGTATTTATTTGGAAAAATCTAACCCGATATATTATTTTAAAAGTGAGATCTAAGCTTCTCATGCAGTCTTTCCCGTTTTCCAAAAATTGAACATCCAACTGTCTATCGAATCGTCAAACCTCCTTCAACGTTGAACACTTAAACTCTTTCGCAAAACTTTCCACAGTTGTAAGAAAGATTTGAAAACCAACCCCAGTTAGTTGCAAGACGCTTCGATTTTAGTAACCATGGTGATGATGACGTAAACCAAGATTTTTTCGTTAGTCTACAAACGTTTGCTCAGGGTTAAGTTCAGTTTCATAATTTCATGAAGTTTGTGAAATAACTTTTTTGTTACGCCCATAATTTCTACATCAGTGAAAAAGGTCCCTCCCTCCCTCCCTCCCTCCTCTGTCTCTCTCATCTCTCTTTCTCAAAGGATATCAATATTATTAAAATGATATCAATAACTTAAAATCAAAAAGGTGAACAAGTGTTACGTTCCCAGACTCGGCATCACATGTGAGTAGAGTTTGTTAGGTCTCTCCTCTTGATTCAAGGGATTTTCACCGGTTTTCCCGGTTTTCCTCCCTCCGCAAAACCTAACGAGCTAAATCCCAATTCGATCTGTAAGTTAGCCATGTCCTGACTTTGATCAGCCCAGAGGTTGTTTCAGGGTTCATTTTTTAGTGAAGAATGATGATTTAAAAAACAGTGCATTTTTTCTACTGGTTTTTAAATTAAGTATTAACCAACTGGGTTAAAAAAATAAAAAAAAAGCTGTACAAATAACAAAAAAAAGAATATATATTTATTTATTTCTGTTGGTCAACTGAGGCCAACGGACTCAAAAAAATGTCAAAATTCCCAAGACAATTCGTTTGTCCAAAAAGAATAATTTCGTATAGATTTAATGCGGGGAAAACGTCTGTTTGTAGCTTTTTTTATCTTTGTTTGTAAGGTATCGCGGAAAGCTTTCATTGATTGAGACTTGGTTGTCATTGCTAAGCTAAGATCTTTGAGGTTGCTTAAGCTGTTTGGGTGCGTTTTTGTTAGTTCAGTTGATATTACCACGGAGTGAATACTCCAGTTTCGAGTTCTCTTTTACGCTGTGTTAGGCTCAAAACCGTGTAATATATTCTTTTATTCAGTAACAGCCCGTGGAAATTCAAGAGATCTGTGTGTAAAGAAGACAATAAAAATACTTTGAAACTATACGAGTTTTATCTAAATTTCTGCATAATTTACGCACAATTGAGGCTAACACAGCTTAAAAGAGAACTCGAAACGGGAGTATTAGATATAAAAAAAAAAAATGCCAAAGTTGTTCAAAGAAAATAATAAAGATAAGCTAGATAATCACCAACAAATATATGAAAATTGATTTTACAATCTATATAATTTGTGGCTTATTCTTTAGGTATTGTATTCTCTTTGTTAACCACGATTCATAAAGCTTTGTTTTTCGCCTGGGGGTTTTATTGCGATTTTGATTCGCCTTTTGATAAGATTAAACTTACATTAATTTATGCTGGGCATCAGTTCTTGAGAATCATTTAAAAAAAGTACGGTAGCTAAAGTAAAAATCAAAAGTGTTGATACACTGTCTCATAATGTTGGAAAAAGTAAGCATGCAGTGTAAGAAAAAGTGCTTTAAAAATCGTATATAAACGAAAGCCCCCACTCCTTCATGCAATGTTGTTCCTTGGGAATGTGGCTAGCTCACGGTACCAAATTTTGGCTATTAATTCAGTTATACAACATTGCAGGGGGAGGGGAGCGTACATTCGACATCAGTCATTTCACACAGCCAATCTTGGGAGAATTATAGGGTTAATGTATCAACACATTTTGATTTTTACTGTAGATCAATTAAAATAACCGTCGAACTCGCGCGCGTATACCCGCAGTATATTTACGATAAAATGTAAGTAATTTGATACATAGGTGATTTTTCAAATTCTATAAACCTTTATATGTCTTTCTACTAACTTTAACATCAATATATATTCGCGTGAAAATAAACTTTTGATATATATATACCTATATTCTTACCCTTGGCTTGGCGTTGAGTTTGACTTATATTGTATTTAGATGTAAAAATCTTAATAAAAAGGAAAATCAAAACTCATATGCGTTTGATGGTAATTCATTTGGTTGTTGTTGTGATGCCACGTCGTTACTGAAAGAGACACAAAACTATGGCTTACTGGAGTGCGTGATCCGATTAAAAGTAGAGGGGCATGAAGGGTTCCTACAGGATCCCCTGTGAGAATTTCAGTCCAAAAGTTTCCAGAACTTTCCAAAGCCCCTTGACTCAAATGTCCAAATCTACACATAATACATTAAAGCCAAATTCATGGATCTGAAACATTCAACATACATTCTTTCTGATGCAAAACAATACTGTACACGTACAGTGCTGACCAGAGTGCTGACAAAAAATAACATCGATCGGCACTTTACGACGAAATCAATTCTTTGCAAGACGATGTTTGCGCGAGCCGAATTTACTAGTGTCAGTATATATGTTTCTCAGTCTGGAAAGAAAGAAAGACACGCAATTAAAAATCATTTCGAATTCTCGAAATCCGAAGATTTTTTAACACTTTTAATTATAGATTCGGCGAAAAGGAGCTGGCACCTGTGGGATTAGTAAGCCATTTTTTTGTTGTCAAAACTCCGAATCCCTTGGGGTAGGGGCAGGTGCGAGTAATATAATGGTGTACAAGCTGCTTACGGGTCGATTTGATGCTCGCAAAACCATTACTTTTTTAGATCAAAAGTGAAAAAAATCACACCATTCATGCCTATTTAACTTGCTCTTTTAGAATTTGATAGTTTTATTGCCAAAATCCAAAATAAAATTGTGGAAAATCCGAATCCGTGGATGATTCTCTTGGATCGGACTTTTTCCAAAAGGAGTGTCGGATCGAATTTTTTTTTTTTTTTTTTTTTTCATATTTCAACTCGAAATAAACTAGGAAAGTCAAACAATACTTAGGGCATTACTTTGACGTAGTTATCTTTGAAAACGATTATCAAATACGGCTGTTTTAAAAAGAAACATATAAGGATAGATGTACTGAGGAATTTGTGAATTTATTCCGCATATTTTACAATTTCTTTTCAGCTTTATCAAACCAAATCTCAAAGAAGCGTTCTAAAGTCCCTCACTAGTGGCAAGAAAACATGGCAAAAACAGAAAGAGGACGGTCGTATCGTTACCATAGATACCGTAAAGTAAAAACTGAGAAAGCATTTCCAAAGACATCGATATTCTGTATAGTATCAGATGTATCACCGCTTCAATACTATTCAAGTGAAAAAAAAACTTAAGATAAAGATTTTTATCTGTGTTTAACAATATTTACAGATTTGTGTCTGTATATTCTAGACTCTACAATCCTATATGGGCTGCCTGTGATGCGCTGAACGTCCAGGTGCCACAGGGAGCCAAAATATTTTTTCATAGCCATTTTTTAAAGTTTCGTTCAATTTGTGGCATCTGGATGATAAGACAATTAGTGATAACTAGCTGACACAAGAAATAGCGCACATAGGAATTCTGGTAGTTGTGGTAAAGGCTTTCATTGAAAAGACTCGTTTTTCGAGAGATGAATACATGGATTCTATACGAAAAGGCAGCGCACTTGAGCTGGTAGTAAATTGGCAATATCAGTGAAAGAAAGGGAGCGCGCTTGCATTTATTATCACCAATATCATCAATGAAGGAGTGACGATGGGCTAATAGATGATTTACACAAGGAGCGCACTTGCGCTCTCACTGCGACTATGGAAATGACAGAGAAAACTCACCCAGTAATTTAACTTTTTCTTGATGTTCAACAAGATAAATTGAAAATAATTCTCACCAAGGGCCTTACTACTTGTGGCAGCTCAAAATTATTCATTTTTCTTAAAATATTCACAAGAAAAGTTCAACTTCGTAAAGAAAAAGAAAAATATCAACGTGAAGCGCACTCGCAAGGGACACTGGGAAATTTCTCCCACAATTGTTTGCGCGCTGAAATTCAAAATGGCGGAAGCAGAAAAAGAAATGGCTGAAAAAACATCAGAAGAAGAGAAAGATTTATCGATACCTGAGAATGCAGAGCCTTACACGAAGTAATTAATAAAAAGTCCTACTTTTCCTCTGTTGTATTTCAATACTTTAAAGTCTCACGGTTAAATTTTTATCTAAAATTTAGCGCGTCTAGTGATGGTGAAACTGTGGAAGCCTTGTCAGACAAAATGTCAAAACTTGGTATGTATCGTATAGAATAGTTATCATTCTTTATATTATATTTATTTAGAGCTGTTGTATTCCAAAATGATATGTTTTCGGAAAATATTTCAGATTCATAAAGTTAAATTTCAAGATTTTAAAACTAAAATTGTACGATAAGACTTCAAAAAGTTTTTCTTTTAAAATATCAAATAGGATTAATTCTTAAACTAATTAAGCTTAGATGGGTTTAAAGGCTCACACAAAATTTAATCTTATGAGTTTATTCTAAGAATATTTAAGAAAGTTATTATAATTTATGTACAAACATACATAAGGTCTATGGTATGATCTTATCAGCGTCATCATCATCATCACCATTAAATATCATCATATCATCAAAAAATGTTGAGTATAGAGCAATCTTCATATGAGTGGGAAACAGCAGATTTGAAGCTGTACTGTAGCCTACCATTCCTTATCATGCCTCTAACTACATGTGATTGGGTGAATTACTGAAAGACAATGGGAAGCCATTTCAATGTTACAGCATGTCGTACCATTTACGTGCTGTAAGTCAGTACTATATGTTTCCCACTTATACAAAAACTGCTCTATATAGTATATATACTGCGCTATATCCTTTCTTCGCTTGACTGCTATTTGAGGGCCATATATGTTACACCAAATTCAAAAATTTGACTGACAGAAGCCAAAAACCTAAACATCTTGAAATATATATTGTGTAATTGTGTAATTATGAAATTGGTGATGTATAAATTTGGAATTTTTTGAATATTTCTATCAGGATCTGAAGAATATCAACCCAAGTATAACTGGATTGATATAACAGAAACTTTCAAAGAATCCTCAAAAGGTAAAAATAAAGTATGGTCTCAAGTAGAATGGAAACAGGAAAGATCAAACCCATGACTGCACTTAAAGTACTTAACAAAACAATAATTGTTATTATTGATGAGAAAATTTTGACTATTTAGCATTGTGTTATGAGCACTTTTCCTTTTCTCAAGGCTGCAAATAAGCACTGGTCACTGGACAAATTTCTGGTAAAAATGACCACTTGACTGGTAAATGATTCCCATTCTCTGGACATTTGACCAAGCACACTTGGGTTTGACTGGTCGAATATTCCTCTGGCCTGACAAATAAACTGCCAATCAAAAAAATTATTTGCAGCCTTGTTTTCTATTTTTTTTTTCCAGAGCTAAAACATGGAGAACTTGTGCATGATAACATGTAAGTTTGACAGTAAATTAAAATTTAATGCAATTTATACAATTGTTGGATTTTACTTGACATTATTACCTGTCTCAATTGGAATGTTCATCAGCTGAATCGCAAGATTTAAATAGAATTATTTCCAGCTAAAATTGCAAATTGCACTTAAGGTTACAGTACATGCCAATGCTCCATTCAACTTGTCTCACAATGCCGTTGCGAGACAAGTTGCAGAGAATATTGCCCTGTGTAATCAATCGTGCCTTTAATGAGTTCACTACCGGTATATACAATTAGTAACATACAGATCTGATGTAAAATAATCTGGTTCGTAGGTTTGGATTGTTTGAAGCAATGTCTGCTATTGAAATCATGGACCCAAAGATGGATGCTGGAATGCTTTGCAACAAGACTAGAAAAGTTATTCAGTTCATACCCGCAGTAGAGGTAAATGATTACTATAAGAGGGCAGTTTGCAAAGATTTTCCCAGCCAAAAACTGTGGAAAAAGTTTGCTAGTTGGAAAGAACAATGCAAAAGGGTCATTTAGAAAGGTTCTAAGTGTTAGAACTAAATATGTTCGATGAATGTTTAGGCTGGAATGATAAAGATAAAGGATTTCACTTCAGATGAACTTCTTGGAATTATGGACCAGTTAATGGCATGCTTGGTGAGTGACAATTCAAGTTTTGTTGGTGACTGAAACAACCTCTGGGCTGATCTAAGTCAGGGCATGGCTAACTCACAGATCAAACCCTGAAACAATCTCTGGGCTGATCTAAGTCAGGGCATGGCTAACTCACAGATCAAACCCTGAAACAATCTCTGGGCTGATCTAAGTCAGGGCATGGCTAACTCACAGATAGAACCCTGAAACAATCTCTAGGCTGATCTAAGTCAGGGCATGACTAACTCACAGATAGAACCCTGAAACAATCTCTGGGCTGATCTAAGTCAGGGCATGGCTAACTCACAGATAGAACCCTGAAACAATCTCTGGGCTGATCTAAGTCAGGGCATGGCTAACTCACAGATAGAACCCTGAAACAATCTCTGGGATGATCTAAGTCAGGGCACAGCCAACTCACAGATTAAATTGGAATTTATCTTGTTGGGTTATGCGAGAGGAGGGAACCAGAGAACCCAGAGGAAAACCCTCAAATCAAGCGAGAGACCTAACAAACTCTACTCACATGTGATGCCGAGTCCAGGAATCAAACCCAAGACCCCAGAGGCGAGTGTACTACTGCTACACCAGCCTTGATTCCCTGCATATTGCATTCTCTTTGATCAACTTGGATAGGTTTGTGTGGTTTTGAAAGTTGATTTATATATTTCGCAGGTGACGTGGCTAGATGGTCATTCATTGGTACAGACAGTATTTATCTGTCTTTATATGCATGATCCTTTCCTTATCGAAGATCCCTGCCTTAAGGTAGGTACACATTACAGTATCTAATCAAGCACTTAACTCAGGGGCGGATCCAGGATTTTCTTCAGGGAGGGGTAAAGAAAAAGAAAGAAAGAAAAAAAAAAGATATCAAACCTTGTGTCATATATTTTGCAAGTTACAAAGTACGGGCAAAAAGTTGGCCCTGTGGGGAGGGGGTGTGAATCCTCTGCACCCATTCCCTGGATCTGCCCCTGTAACTGATAACAGTGGCATTGACATGAGAAAGACCATGCTGTGCCAAACCTATTGAAACAAGTTTATTTCAAGCAAGACCTGACAATGAAAATTCACACTCATATTTACTTTTTACAGGCATATTGTATAGCAATATTGAAGTGCTGTGAGTTCATTAGAATTGCTGTCAACACTGCTCAAGTGTTTGAGGAGGTAGGATTTATAAAAAAAATTGATTTTGCCAGGGTTTTGGCTAACAGCATACAGTCACCTTACTAACCCTTTTTTTTACTTAAATCCTACAAACACTCTGGTGACAACCTACCAATAACCTACCAACATACTACCAACACCCTAACAACAACCTACCAACAACCTAACAACACCCTAAAAACACCAATTTTGGGGTTACATTCTGACATTATCTATATGTTGTGATTGACAGGAAGATTTCCAGTCCATGACGTATGGATTCAAGATGGGGAGCCAAGTCAGTGAAACAAGAACTGCAGGTGAGATGATCAAGAAATAATTGAAACAATCTACTAGAAATAAATCCACTCTTCTCTGAGTGAATCAGCCCAGAGGTTGGGTATGAAGTTGAAGCTATTTTCTTATATTTGAATTAGGCATGCTTAAAGAAGCAGAAGAAGAAATTTCAAGGAAATTGAAAGTAAGTGTATGTTATATGAGTGGATTACTCTCTTCTTCTTCATCTTTAGCCCATATCTGCTCAAGCAAACATTGGGCGGTTAAAGCCTTAGCCAAAAATATCCAGATCCAAATTTCTTTTTAAAGAGCGCTTGTAAGATTCATCAGCGGTCATGTTGATGTTCTTCAATACTTGTTGTTCTAATGTGATCACTGGTCCCATTTGAATAGACCATTTTCGAGATGCACGAGCGCTCTCAAAAATATCACAGGCGCAGACATGAAAAAGAGGCATTTTTGCGCCTGCAATATTTTTGAAAGCGCTCGCACATCTTGAAAATGAATATCTAACTGTAACAGTACCTGACTATATAGTATTCTAATGTTGTGGTTTTTTCTCTGGGTAGAATGCTAGAATATCCTTAAAAACAGAAACAAACACAACTGATCTTCAAGTAAGTACAAAAGATAAACTGATATAGAAACAACCTTCTGCCTTTGAGTAAATCTATACGAAATTTACTCTTTGTGTAGATTATACATGAAGTTACTCCCCTCATTAATTTATTGTAGGTAGAAATAAAGAAAAATGAGGCCATTCTTGCCAGACTCAAGTTTCTTAAAGCCTTTTATTGTGCAATAGTAGCAATGGACAAGTCAGAGGTAGGATAGACTTCTATAGAGGCTTTGCGCCATCACGTGATGGCAGCTATGACAGGACGCAGGAACAATTGAATCTGGTCTACGGTAATCTGATTAACATGAGAAAGAATTCTGTTTCCAAGGGAAAAAAAGACTCTACTGTTGTGCCTCCTGTTATTGCTGCCATTATGTGATGGTGCAAAGCCGCTATAGACATCTTCACCTTGGGTATAATTGTTTTCCATTTGTAAGACTATGTTTCATTAGAGATGGCCATTGTATTACCAAAGTAGTCCATTGAGAAAAAAATATGTACCAGAGGTCAGTGATCGCTAATCATCTTTATTTCAGTGTAATGGAGTCACCACGGCCAAACAGCTTCTCAATACTGCGCTGACTCTTGTGGATCCTATCAAGAAGACATTAGAACTGGGACTTACTAGAGACTTAGAAAAAGGTGTGTAGGTCACTTGAGCTCATTCTAAATTAGGAGAAATCAGAATACTTTTTTTCCTTTTTCCAATTCGAATAACTACTGTATTTTTTCTTGACTGATTAGCCTCATGTTCACATTTTTAAAAGCGGTTTTACATGACAAGAGGCTATCAGTCCAGATCAATAGTTATTCAAATTGGTCACCATATTTCGATTCAAAGACATTTTCAGCTTGGGTGTAATGTTTTCCCATTTCAGACCACATGTCATTCCCTGATTGTCATTTGTTTCCTGGTAATGCTTCAGAAGATACATTAATTTTATACCTCATATTAAGAAAATAATTACTGTATGATAATGATTAATTTGCCACAGGAGAAATGCTAGGTTTTGAACCCTTAGTAAACCAACGTCTTCTTCCTCCATCTTTCCCTCGTTACGTGTCGGTGTTTAGCAGAGAATCGGTAAGGATGTTTTTATATGTTGAAATCTTTTGTAAAAGCTTTTCTATGGAAGTATTGTCGAGACAGGATTATTGGCTTAGCATCACTATAAATATAACAGGGATTGCACAGAAATCATGCTTTTTTACACAAAAAAACTAACATGAAATACATTTTGACAATTTGTTTGCATCCCAGGATCCGAGAGCTTCATTTCTTACCATCGCACTAAATTGCTTGCTTACGAAAGAATGCGATCTAGATTCCATCAAATATGTTAGGGACCCCAATGTACTCAGACACATGGGTCCCACGACACACATTACAAAATCCTAGCGCAATCTCTGACAAAGCAACCCTGAAGACTAAATAAATATATGAAAATAGGAATATATCATATAGATAATAGAATGTGATCCAATATCGGTGTCATAAGTTTGTTGTAAGGGTGTTTGAAGGATGTTGGTAGGATGTCAGTAGGATGTCAGTAGGCTATTTGTATGGTGTTGGTAGAGTGTCGGTCAGTTGTCAGCATGCTGTTGGCTGACTGTAACAATTTAACAAATATGTATATGAATATGTTTAATGGGTTTGTTCGCTCACTTCTTAGGCTATAGACTATTTGCAACACATAGTGAAGAGACTTATTCATGTGTGTGGTATAGTGGACTGTAACTTTCTACATATGATTATCGTAAGTACTGATTATCATCATCGTCAAATATATTCCCACCACCACCATCATCATCATCATCATTATCATCATCAATCACCACCCTGTCATTATCATCATCAACATCAACATCATAATTATCAATCACCACTCCCATCATCATCATCATCATTAACCACTGTCATCTTCATCATCATCGCCATCATACATCTTCATCAAATATCATGCATAGGAGATTCTCATTTATGTCTGTAATTTTTATATTCGGTTTTTTCAGGACTTTGTTTCTGAGTTCAGTAAGACCCACCCGTGTGTTCTCACAAGATCTAACTTACAGGTATGTTAGTACGTCAGGTTAAGGGATACGTCCAGATACTGAATCGATGCAGATGTAGGGTCCATTCTTCCTCAAATCCTCAGAACCACAGTATGAAATTATATATGTGTTTATTTTAGTGTGGAAGGGAGGGGGGGGGGGGGGGAGGGAGAATGCAATATATATATTTAGAAAAAAACTACTAATGGTCTATCACCAATCGAGCCCTGTGATTGGCTGAGCTACTAGGGGTCTATTAGTGATAGACCTCTAGTAGCGAAAAGCGCCAGTTTTGAAAACCAAAAAATATATATTCAAAGCAAAAACTTTTTGCATCCTTTTATTGGACCGATTAGTAGGTTTTTACTAAAACAATTAGACCTCTCGCTTTCATGGCCTACAAGTCAATATTGAATCGTAGACCATTCGGACTCGAGGACTAATTGTTATATATTCCTAGCTTTTTTGATCATCTAAAAGTCACTTTGTTTTCTTTCTTCACTTGGCACAGCTTATGGTTTGGCAGAATAGTAAATTGTTTGGTAGGCTTTCTGGAATTGATGTTGTACGAGATGCAATCAAGGCCTTCAACAGTCCTCCATCCATAGCTGAAAAGTAAGTCCATATTGTTACCACAACTCATTAGTGGGTTACCTGTGGAAAAGTAAACCAGATGTAAATCACCTTTCTTAAAATTATTAAAACCAAGAAATGAGGAACACTTTGACTTAAACTTTCCTGGAATTTGTTTTCTGTAGGTCGTCGTTGATGAATAACCCAAAGGCTAAAGAAATATCAGACTTGTTTATAACTAGAGCAGTACGGGTATGTAGACCACACTCACTGTGTTGGGCGGGGCATGCATGTGGGTAATCAAGGGTTGTATAGCCATAGTAGACTAACTCTTTCACCTCTGGGGTCTCAGGTTTGATTCCTGGACTCGGCATCACATTGTTATATTATACCCTCTTTGCCCATAAACTCCCAGGTTTTACCCCTCCCTCCTCTCCCATCACATTCCCCAATCCCCCTTCATGACAAATTTGTGACCCATGAGATTTATCATTGCAGTCTATGAAATCAGTGACCCACACTCTGGGTCACAATCGTGCAAGGCAGAGAGACAAACTAGGGCAATTGTTAGAGGAGTTTGCAAGCTTACAAGACGAGGTGAGTCGTGTAGGACAAAGCTGACAGTAGTCCACAAAAACATATAAAGGAACTATAATCGAGGCCACGTGGTTTGCTATTATTATGGAGAGGAAGCTGAAGTTTCTTCTTTGAAAACCAGTATAATGTGGGGTTTTGTTCTCAACAGGCAGACAGAGCAGACGCTGAACTTCATACTCTGTTGACCAAATATGAGCCTCAGGTAAGCAAAACTTACCCTAACCCTTGTTACCTCCCCCTACCTCTACCCCCCCTCCAACCCTGAAGGGGAAGGGGAGGGGAGGAAAGACTCGTTCTGACGTTACGTATTTATTTTTTCAGCGCCAGCACTTTGCATGTTTCGGTTCCTGGGTTCTCTACCACACCCTAAACATCATGGTTCAGTACTTGACTTCTGGTTTTGAACTGGAGCTCTATAGCCCTTATGAATACCACTACATTTACTGGTAAGATTGCATGTCCGCTAGAAGGGTAGGGAAGGAATAGGCTTTAATTCCCGTGCAAATTGACTTTTTACAAACATGTTTTGATAGTTTTATTGATCCTTGAAGTCGCTTGTATTTTTCAGGTATATGGACTTTCTTTTTGGATGGCACATGACGTGTCTTAATCGTGCGGAGAAGTTACTACAAGCACAAGAACTCGCTTTAGGTAGGAAAACGTTTGTATGAATGGTTTTATTTCTCTTTCTTCCTTCCTTCCTTCCTTCCTTCCTTCCTTCCTGTATTTACTGTAACATTTCTGTTTTTCATTCCACAGAACAAAAGAGTGGAAGAAGTGGGAAAAAGAATAAAAAGAAAAAGAAAGGCAAGTCATCTTAGCCGGGAAATCCCCTCATTCGCTTTCCACATGTTTATTATATACCTCTTCTTGCCTGTTGGGTTGCAAATGTTAACCGCGTCTACTAGCATACCCTAAGACACCTCTCTGCTTCGATCTCACTCACTGGTATAGCTGCACATCAAGCTCTGTCGCTCTCACTGCGCTCAATCACTGGATTTCAATCAGCTGATAAAAGTCTTTGAATCTCATTATCTGCTCCAAATGGTGTTCAAACACTGACCACCACGTGCTGTCAGCCAGAAAGAATTCTATTGAAAACTTGCGATTCACCTGATGAAGATTGCGCACGAAACAGGAAATTACTTCAAGTGAATGCAAGCGCTAATACCCACGGTATCACATTTTTTTACAGCAAGCGAGAAAGCCATTCAAGAGCACCAAGGAATGCGACATTTGTACCAAGGCATGAGGTACCTGTGTCAAGGATATCTAAGGGTAAGAATACCGGGGGTGCCTCAAGGTGCGGTACTAGGGCCAAATATTATCGGAGGAGACTTGAGTTTTAATTCGTTTTCAGTCCCTCTGGGCCAAATTATAGACACAGGCAACCCTCCAATATTAATCTCCGACAATGCAGACTATGCAATTTGTCGTACAAGATGGTTGCGTTGCATGTTGCATAGCGAATGTTACTCGTAATATTACTAATCAACCCGCAATAAATTTAAGCTTCTACATACTTGAGAAGTGCATATTTTTAACTAAAATGTTTGGACTGTTTTTAATTCGTCCCCAGGCTCTGGAAGGCTTCGAAATAGATGGAAAACTAAAGAAACCAAACTTTGAATTTAGTTCAGAACAAGTGAGTTTATGGAATAAAACTTAATAGAATAGGAAATGGTACTGAATAGCGATACTTCATGTGACGTAAGGCTTTGTCATTCATGTGCCATCTAGAGATGGATTGGCTGGTAAAACAAAGCAACTTGTGAAGAGCTTTTGTGAAAATGATTGACATATTAACATCACAAGTAAACATGAAGTATCGCTCAGTGTAGACCCCTTACAGGTGACGTCAGCGCAGCTCAATTTGGAGGGCAAAGCAAAAGAATTTCAATCTCCTGAGAATTGGAACCTATTGTTCTGCTCTCCAAATTGAGCTGCATTCCGACTTTCCGCAAGGTGTCTATAGAATTTTCTTAGGCCTAGTTCAAACGTTGATCTTCTCATGAGCAGAATCAAATGACATCAAATAATACCGCTCTTATTATCCATTGTTTTCAATGCGTTCGGCTCATGTGAAGTTCGACGTTTGAACTGGGCCTCAGATGCGCAAGATTTTTTACTTCCCATCTGCATTTCTTCTTCCATTTCCCTTTTCGATCCCACAACAAGGTAGCGAACAAATGAATAATTTACATGGATTTACTTGTTAATTTAGATTCGTTTCGAGCGTCGGTTCCTTCCTTTCCAAGCCATAGACACACCTCAACCAATGTACTACGGACACTACCAAGAGTTTGTAGACATGTCTAAAGCCAAAGACGTAAAGGTAACTGTCATCAACATGTTATTAGAACGAGGTAAAGCAATACAATACAGTAACTGTACGTTTTACACTATTCTTCTTCAACGTTCCAGGCCCGTGATCTTTACGTATTGTCTGCTAACTCATTCCACCAAGCAAAGTTGATTTTCGATTTGGTTTCAACTTTACACGAAGAGGTATTTAATGTTCTTAGTTGCAAGGCTATATTTTCAGTCTGCATACTTTTGTTGAATTCCATTATACATGCTTTTACGCGTCTGGCTTTGAACGTAACTATTTGACCGCATAACTGATAGCCTGCAAAAATCAACCCCACCTCGCACCGATCTCTAATAGCAACAGGGAAAATACCGCGACTACAGCGCAACTTTTCAGTGTTTCCATGTCCATTATCGAAACTAGCGCGGCACGGTAACAGTGCTTTGAGAGTGTTTTTCAACCAAACCTGACCTACTCACTTCTCGACAGGTTGCGTTGGTGCTAAAAGTTTCAAAAACTAACCTTGTCGTGATGAAGTTGGCTGCAGGCGGCCATAAACAAGAATCGTCAGTAAGTATTTTCATTCTTGTCATGTTGCTTTAGCCAGCGACCCTCTTGGTCAGCACCGAGGAACGTTGAGCCTGCGCTACTTGTACCCAAGGAACGGCGCGCCTGCGCTCCTTGTGGCCAGCTCGAAGAAATTGTGAGCCTGCGTTCCTTGTGGCCAGCTCGAGAGCCTGTGCTCCTCGTGGCCAGCAACAAGGAACGATAAGCCGGCCTTTCTTGTAATCAGCACGGAGGAACTGTAAACCTCTATGCTATGCTCAGCAGGCAGGGATTGTATTTCTAGTAATGAACACTTGGTTGCCACAGAGCTCTGATCTCGGCCCCTCATGACATCCATTTTGCCACACTCCCGTATTTATTTCACTTGTTTGTTCTTTTTTAGAACGTCCCAACATTCGAGTTCTCAACACATCGTGCGTTCCCGATCATCCGCCTAACATGAATAATAATCTATTGAATATATTTTATTTCATTCGATGAAAAATCGCTTTTAACTATTTAAAGATTCTGCGGAAAAACGAATATG
Source organism: Anthopleura sola (assembly GCA_023349425.1). NCBI lineage: Eukaryota > Metazoa > Cnidaria > Anthozoa > Actiniaria > Actiniidae > Anthopleura > Anthopleura sola. Next base: position 1,616,275 of record JALHLI010000016.1, on the reverse strand, counting down.
CTACACTATCCGGTCCCACATTTTTATTACTGAACTTTTCTTGATATCTCATCAAGTTGAGAACTGATTCTTTCTACCGGCTTGGGAAGGGGGAGGGAGGGGACATACTGACACTCAAATGACTTCTCGATTCAAGCTCTCTGATTGGTCCATGTGCGCGTTTGCGTGTTTTGATTGGTCAAGATCAGAGCGGAAGCCATGTAATCGTCACATTACCATAGAACCACTACCTCTCATGATTTATTATCTGCACGGCTTACAACAAAAATATTTTCCTCTGATAATTACGCTATAATATGAAGAACATTTACACACGCTTTTTGTTTTAAAAAAGGTGTATTTTGTGTACTTTATTTTATGGTGAAACTAAATAAAAATCATGCGACTTATAAGCGAACTCTAGAACAAAAATTCCATAATTAAAAAAAAAAAAAAAAATATCCAAATTAAACCTTTTTTTTATCACAGGACACAACAAATATTTCGTGAATTTGACTCAACCATCATTATTTTATGAACATTAATGAGCTTAACTCCAACGTAACTAAAGTAGTTCATTCAGGATTTTTCTCGGGTTTTATGGAACGTGATGCATGACGGTACATAATCTATTGTTCGATCGACATGTTATATATGGTATTATTCGTACCACAGCAAGATTGTCCCAAAATGTAAAGGAACAATCTTGCTGTGCGCGTAACAGGTTGTGTCGTGTGAGAACACGTTTGCAACAATTGGGGCCATTAACTTCATGCTTTTTTTGGTATATACCGCTGGCCAGAATACTATGACTGTCGGCTCAGAATTTTTAAAATCCATTGTCAAACGAATTACCAGACACACAGTTCACGTATGTAACGTAGCTATGATTCCATAGCAACGCAGAGTTGCACACTTGTGCCTTAAGCAAATCTTTTCTCTTTCGTTTGTAGATTCAATCCGATTCGAACGTAAATTTCTTCAAAAATGAAAACCGTTTCATAGTCTGTTTAATTTTCCTTATTTGTTCTTTCGTCCATACCACATTCTTCCTCGTAATCGATGGCTCTTTAAATATAATCTTAACACAGTCTTTTAGGTATCTCTCACTGCACGACAGTCCAAGAAACTTGCAGATTCCTTTGAGGATTTCTTTAGGTTTTCTGATCAGCTCTATGCTCTGGATTTCCAAGAGATTTTTCTTGTACTTCTGTGATAGGAACTGATTTCTTGCAGCTAAGTTAAAATACTTGAAGATTTCTCTTTCGAGGGCTTCTGTGTCGTTCAACTATCAACAAGAAAAATATGATAGGCACTTGTAAAGAAGGCATTGATAGACACAATCTAGTGTGGGGAAAACAGGGAGAAGGATCCAGGATTCATGCACGCTATCCACCTCGTGTTCCTTACGTTGCTTCTCTCGTGCTTTACAGCTCCCAGCGTGCTTATAACACGGTACAGAGACGAGTGCGCTAAATTCGCTAGAACAGATTTCGTATCAACGTGAAAAGTCACGGCACGGTTGTGGCGCAGCGCGGACACTGAATGTTTTCATACACGGCACGGCGCTTGGACTTGGTCACGGCAATGCGTGGTCCGTGCCGTAGGTTTTTCATGGTCATACGAAAACTGCCCTAGTATAATAGTTTCCTCCGTAGTTGGTATTACTATGGTCACGCAATGCTTCAGAAAGCGTTGCGTGACGATACTAAAGTGACTACACGCGCGCTTGTTTTACATTGCTAAAAAATACCGCGACCCTATAGTTTTACCTTGAATCCCTTTCTCATCGATACCCGTTTGCGCTTAGTTCTCAGCAACATCGTAGCAATGTTATCGTAAGGGTTCCGTACGACATGGAGAAATTTGAAAGGAATGTGGACAGACTTCATGATTTTCTCCATAACCTCCATTCGTTTTTTCTTGGCGAGCAACCTTGTAGTTTTTCCTCCTTTCTTAGCTCCAATCACCTGGAAAAAAGGTAATATCTTAGTGAAGATAATATCTTAAGGGGAAGCACGGCTGGCGTAGCGGTGAGAGCGCTCGCCTTATGCGACCCGGGTTCGGGTCCTGCCGGGCTCGGTGTAATATGTGAGTAGGTTTGTTGTTTCTCTCCTGTGCTTCGAGGGTTTTTCTCTGGTTTTCCTCCCTCTGTAAAAATCAACTCTTAAATTCCAATTCGATGTTTGGACTTTCACCTAGTTTGGAGCCTTACTCTGTCGTGATTGTCCAATTAATAAATGCTTTACCTTCACGCGCATGGCTTCACATACCTTCAAAGTATCTTTAAACTTCCCCTGCCACTGTCCAGGAACATAGTAATCAAATGTTTTACCAGCTTTCTTTGATCTATAACCCTTCTCGGCCTCCATTTTGGAGTTTTTGTACAACTGGTCAAACAGGAAATACTTGTTTCTCTGTTGTGGTTTCCACTTTTCCCATCTACCAATAAGGTCAAACTCGTTGGCGATGATTGCATGTGGATGCGCATCTATCAGAGAGCTCACTAGTGTATGACCGCTTCTTGGATAACCAATGAACACTATAAAGCTCTTCACTTGGTCATAGACCTTGTTGCTTGCAAGTGTTTTGCCACCGATGACAGTGATTTTTCCCGCGTTTCTTGCTGCATCTGCGAACATAAAACATATCGTTCAAGCAAGGGGTGGCGTAGTAGTGAGAGCGCTCGCCTCTCGCCAATGCGACCCGGATTCGAGTTCCGCCATTATCGGTTTCGTATGTGAGTAGAGTTGCTTGTTGGTTCTCTCCTGTGCTTCGAGGGATTTTCTCCGGTTTTCCTCCCGCAAAAATCAACTTCTAAATTCTAATTTGATGTAGAAGGACCTAAATGAAAATCACTCCGTGTAACTCTTATCCACATTCTATCCATGTTCCTGGCTATTTTTTGGAAAAGAAGGAAAAACGAGATCTCGCGTGCTAAAAACTAACGCATTCTGCGGACAAAGATAACAGAATGTTATCAAAATCTTTGGCAAAATTCAAAGAAATGTTTTTTGCTGTGAGGGCGTTCTGTTTATCCACATTCTAACCATGTTCCTTGATGTTTTTGGACAAGAAAGAAAAACAAGATCTTGTGTCATAAAAACTAACGCATTCTGCGGACGAAAATGACAGAATGTTATCAAAATCTTTGGCAAAATTCCAAGAAATGATTTTGCTAGAGTTGTCAAGGGACTGAAAAGACACTGTTGAAACCACAAAGGAACAGACATTGCAGCCAACGGAGAGACAGCAAGCAAAGGGGACTGTTGAACAGATGGCCCAACTGAGCTCGCTGCATAATTAAAATGCATAGCCGAAATTAGTTTCTGTTTCTTGAAAAAAGAAATTGGGAAAAAAGGCTGAATCTTTGCCCGGAAACTTTGGATTAAAAAACACAAAGAAGATTTTGACAGCAGTTGATACAACAACCTTTCATTTTTTCCAAGCTGAAAACATATTTACAAATATTTCAATGTCTTAAAATTTAGGCTTAAATATGTAATGAAGTTTATTCTCGCACATAAATGCGACCTGAAAACTGCAGGATACTGAAGTTGAAATTTAAAATAATTTGTTGAAATTGTCCAAATTCCCCGCCACGTTTTCACTAGACGAATTTGGCCATCCTTTTTTGGCCCTAGCGGAAGCATGTCTGATACGGTTCGTACGCCAAATGTTTGAAATATTTTGGGGGGAAATATTGGAAGTACGAACAAGGCATACCTCTTGACTTTATTAAAGAAAGAGCTGCTGTTTTTTTGGTTAAATATTGGTGAATAATTTGTGCCTTTAGAAGTTGACAAAAATTTGTATTTTTTAATAATCTCAAGATTTTATAGTCAAAATGATGCTCACTATTCAAATGCCGATCCAATAGATTGACTGAAAATTAAACTTTTCGAGGGATCTCAGCTGGACTACTGCTATAATTCCAAACAGAACAAATCAAAAACGTCTAGAATTTCATCAATCAAGAGATACTAATCACGACAAACTCAAAATGGCCGACAGTTTTATCGCTTGAACGCGATAGTCAAGATCAGGATCGTGAGTTTGACTTCGCGCAGAAAATCTTAGGCCGTCCTCAATTGTTATGGGAGTTGACGATATTAATTATGAAAATTCTTGGTATGACGAAGGATCTTAATAAATGGATTCTGGACTTTGGTAGCAGCTTGTAGTGAAGAATACACGCTAAATAAAGCTATTTTCGGGCAGCAAAGTTCGTCAGTAATGTTTGATCCAGAACCATGTCAAGACAATGTAAACCTTAGATTTTAAACCTTCATAATTGCTTGTGTAAACAGAGAGGCTCGCTAATAAATCCCTTGATGAAGCATTAGGAGTAATTTTGACAGTTTTTTAGGATTTTTTTCTTACCACGTTTGCGTTCAGCACGTCTGCCATTTGGCTTGTTGGTTAATCGAAACTCATTCCATAGCATGTACGATGTGAGAAATACTATCACAAGTGCAGACAAATAACAGAGCTTTCTGTAGGACATATCTGGGTCAAGGATTTAGAGGAAGAGAAGCTATCTAGCTGATGACTAGATAGATCAACTTCATAAGTCTGTCCAAATCGAAGAAGCCAAGCTAAAAGACTACACAAGCTTTGAATATATACACAAGATATCAGATTACGCTCCCCGACACAGGAATCCCGCGAATACCATATTTTTATGCTATCGAAAGTTTGAAACCGCGACTCCTAAGTAAAAAGTCTTGGAGAATCGCATTTTTGATCAACTCTAGTACCTCCGAGAATATTTTTTCCTTAAATCTCGTCAAAGAAGTAAGACTTTGTTTGTACTTTCAGTCAAAATAAGCGACCATTTGTTATACTTTGTTTTTGATTTTCTTAATGCGTTTTCGGTTTTGTTATTGATTTTGCGGTTTCGCTAACGTGTTGTCTGATCTGTTTTTATGCAGAAATGGTCTGTCTTTTGGACTGACCTTGTACTGTTGTATTTGTTCCTTTGTCTCGTAGTTTCGCATCTGCTATCGACCGGGAAGTTTTCTTGCTGGAATCGGATGGATATTATGATCATTTTTTCTCTCTAGCATTTGCTGTTTTGGCGCTCGCCCAAACCTACCTGAAGCGAAATAGGATAAATAGAATCTCTGGAGCCCAGAGTAGAAGGTTACTGACTTTGTCTCAGAAAGTTAACGAATTTCAAGATGTTATATTTGGCTTTTTTTCCTTCCGGTTTGTGGAATTTTATCAACAAAAATTATCAGTACAATCACTGACCTACCGTGATTCTCTTTTTCGCATTGTTTCTTGGTATCTGTCTAAATGAAACATTGAATGTCACGAGAAAACCATTTGAATGTCACAGATTTTAATATGAAACATTGGATGACACTGGCGAGTAAACCATTTCAATGTCACAGATATGAACCATTGAATGTTACGAGAAAACTATTTCGACGGTACGAGAAAACCATTTCAATGCCACACTGTCACTGGCGAGTAAACCATTTCAATGTCAAAAAACATGAAACATTGCATATTACGAGGAAACCATTTGAATGTCATAGATGAAACATTGAATGTCACGAGAAAACCATTTCAATGTCACACTGAGATATATCAAACTTTGGATGTCACTGGCGAGTAAACCATTTCAATGTCAAAGAATATATGAAAAATCGAATAACGAGGAAACCATTTGACTGATGTCATAGATGAAACATTGAGTGTCACGAGAAAACCATTTCAATGCCAAATTAATATGAAACGTCATAATTCGCTGAAGAAAACTGAAAAACCACTAAGTTATCTCAGAATTAAACTAAATTTTACGAAAAGGAACAGCAGTACCGCAGGGAAACTGAAATGAATAAAAAATAGAAACTTTTGAGAGTTACGTGGAACCGCATAAATTGTCACTGACATATTACGTAATCAATATTCTAGCACGAGCGTGTAGAAATTATAGTCTTTAACACGGATATCAAATACCCGACGTGGTAATGATGACTAGGGGTTAATATACAACTATTATTATACAAATTAAGGAGGCTCGAAACGGTTATCCTTCACGTAGATCCGAACATAGAATTTTAATACAACTTTGCAAAACATTATTCTTTCTTTTACAAAGCAAAGAAACAGCTGGATGCCGAGTTCCTATTTTTTACATTTGGACCTTTCTGAGAGTCCCCATTACATTTTTTTTCTCTCGTTCATATCAAAGATTGGATCGTGAAGTTCAAAAATGCCGTGCGGTTTTTGAGTTATGAAGTTCAAAACCATATTCGAACGTCCTTAAGCAGAAGGGAACTTGGAAACCATGGAAAAAAAAGTTTGTAACTATACTGACATACTGACAAACTTTTTTTCAGCTGTCTTTGAGGTTCCCTTTTTTCCTTTGTTGAATAAAATTTAAGTTTTTACCCGCAAACCAAGAATACTTTTACACATTGTTTTATGTAATTTTATTTTTTTACATTACACTGACGTCATCAACCTGAATAATAACGATTTACGTCACATCTACAGAGCTTGGCTATACTAAAAATATACTGACACCACCCCACACGGGAGGTTACATCACGTTTGTACATTTGAGTTAATCTCATTGTGTCAATCAGCTTCGTGCTAAAAATCCACTGTCACTACCCTTGATGGGAGTTTATGTCACGTCTTCGATAGAGCCAGCGTGATCATCTCTATGGCCTTGGATCCAGTCTTCCTCTGAAGTATAAATAATTGTGACAATTAGGAGATAAGGAATCGCGATCACCGTGACAACGAACACCATGGCAACGAATAGCATGGTTACGGTCATTTAACGAAAAAGTGGGGGAATGGATGGAGGATGGATGGATGGATGGATGGATGGATGGATGGATGGATGGATGGATGGATGGATGGATGGATGGATGGATGGATGGATGGAAGGATGGAAGGATGGATGGATGGATGGATGGATGGATGGATGGATGGATGGATGGATGGATGGATGGATGGATGGATGGATGGATGGATGGATGGATGGATGGATGGATGGATGGATGGATGGATGGATGGATGGATGGATGGATGGATGGATGGATGGATGGATGGATGGATGGATGGATGGATGGATGGATGGATGGATGGATGGATGGATGGATGGATGGATGGATGGATGGATGGATGGATGGATGGATGGATGGATGGATGGGTGGATGGATGGGTGAATGGATGGGTGGATGGATGGATGGATGGATGGATGGATGGGTGTTTGGATCAGAAACTCATAAGGGAAGATATCCGTATTTAATCAAATTTCATGAGGACGTGATTTACGGAGAAGAAATTCATCGACAAAACATCTGAATATTCTGGAGCATCGCACTAAAGAAATGTATGGCTGTGACACGTTCCAACCCCCTTATGAGTTCCTGGTTGGATGGATGAATGAATGGATTAAACTGAAAATCTAAGAACGATATCTAGACATACCTTGACATTTTCTACTGCAATAAAATCTAGTCCTTTTACCATGGCATCTGCAACAAGACAAAGAATACAAAACTTAAAAGATTTGTCATACATTAACCAAATTCCAAAAAAAAAAAAAAATCCAAAGATAGAGAAAATTTGATATATTATATTTGATAAATTAATATTTTATATTTGGACTTCTCGGTCTCGTATGTGAGTAGAGTTGCTTGTCTCTCCTGTGCTTCGAGGGTTTTTCCCCGGTTTTCCTGCCTCCGCAAAAATCAACTTCTAAATTCCAATTTGATCTCAGAATCAGAGGGCCGTATGTTAGATAACTCTTTGAGGTTAAAACGTTTTACCCTCTTTAAAAAAATAACGCGGCTTCATGAGAAAATTCACTTACTTTTGGCATTTTTTGAATTTTTTCGGTTCAGGCTCCACCACTCGGCAGTTTGCACATGCGTGCCTCTTCTTCCCTTTTTCCCCTAGAACAGCATCTGATCTCCATGGATCTTCATCCAACGATTTCCTGTTCTCCAACTCCGCTTTCTGCTGAGCTTTCCGTATATACTCCTTGCAATTTTTCAATCTTTTCGCATCTTCTTTGCTGAGGCTCTTCTTATTAAGTTCCTCAAATTCTACATTAGGATGAGATTTGCCCAGAAGGAACATTTTTCTGACCTCTTCGTAATTCTTATCGCTACTCATTGGCGCCTTATCGTTCTCCTCTTCGCTGTCTTTCGCCTCCAGACCAGACTCGCAAGCTTTCACGTACATCTTCGCCTTGAGGTCTTCCTCTTTCTTCCTGGATTTTTTCTGGATATTCGAACTTGAGTCACTTGTTTCCACTACTGTTTTGCTCATCGAAGAATCATCACTCTTCTTTGGAAATCCAAGATACTCGGAGAGAGAAAGTCCCTCGTCCTTTGAGGTATCTTCTTGTGCATCTGTCGTCTTGGAATTACCACTCGTCGAGCTATTCGTCTCCGTTTTCTGGCTAACTTTTCTACCAATATCAGCCAATTGAGCCGATATTTCATCTTGATCGAAGCCATAGTTACGAGGATGATAGTCCAAAAGTTTTCGAAACTGATAATTAAATTCTTCCATTTCAAGTTGTTTTTGAATTTCCTTTCTGATTTCCGCATCAGTCATGGCTCTCTTTTTTTCTTCTTTTTTCTTGCCTTTTCCCTTGGTTTCTCTCAGAGGGTTGGTAGTGACAATCTTCAGCTGCGCAACCACTGGTTCAATATCGTCAGCGTCGAGCCATCGGCGAAGATATCTACAAATCGACCCTCCAAACTTAATGTGAAGTGGAAGGACACAAACGACCTGTAAAATGGCAAAAACAACAAGACGTCTGCATCAAGACGTAAACTACCGCGAAACATGCTTCGCGGCTTCTCTTTGAAATATGTCTCGTCCAATGAGAGTCCTACAATAATTAGTGCTAATGAGCGGACAAAGTACAACAAACAAAGCGCGAGTTCAGTACAACAGCATCTAGTCTGCGTAGCGGCATAAGGGAGTTAAGGACTGGGATCAGAGGGTACGCCGAAGCTAATTTTCCCTTCTATCGCCTTGCGCCGGTCGGGGCGGTGCGCAAACTAACGGAGCGGCATCTTGCAAAGGTTATATTTAACGCAAGCTTAGACACAGGTGTGAGGTGACTTGGAATATCTTATATTAGAAAAAACCTACTAATGGTCTATCACCAATCGAGCCCTGTGATTGGCTGAGCTACTAGGGGTCTATTAGTGATAGACCTCTAGTAGCGAAAAGCGCCGGTTTTGCAAACCAAAAAATATATATCTAAAGCAAAATCCAAAACTTTTTGCATCCTTTTATTGGACCGATTAGTAGGTTTTTACTAAAACAATTAGACCTCTCGCCCTGATGGCCTACGAGTCAATAGCCCATGCGGCCTTCGGCCGCATGGGCTATTGACTCGTAGACCATTCGGGCTCGAGGACTAATTGTTAAATATTCTATCTGTGAGTTAGCCGTACCCTGACTTAAATCAGCCCAGAGGTTGTTTCAGGGTTTGATCAAATTCATCGTCTAGCGATCAATGCAACCTCTCTCTTTTCCATAATGAAAAGGAAAAAGAAGACAAGAGGAGAACCTGAAAGTGGCAAATGCAGTATCCAGTCATTTAAAAACTTTTACTAACCTTTAAACAAGTTCCCTTCTCACTTGGCTGTCCAAAGAGTCTTCGAAAAGTATCTCTAGTTTCTTTATGAAAGAAAGGGTCTTTGGCTGCAAGATAAAAAAAAAACATTGTATGAGCATACTGGTATTAAAATCACATACTACTTTGGAACAGGTGCTTTTGTAAAGTTAAAAAAGCAATTTATTTTACTTTGAAATGCTGGGAGTGGTTGTGCAATTCTCCCGAGCCAGACGCTCATGTATAAAGCGTTCGAACGTGTGCCCTCTTTCCCCTCAAACTATCAGTGTTCATTATTTATATTATGGGTATTTAAGCCTACACAGAAAAGGATAAATTAACACAGAGGTTGAGATCTGAGTATCAAACTGTGGACCTCTAGCTCTGAAGGATGCATGCTGACCAAGTTAGCTACACATGCTTCTGAGGTACACCTATATCCACATTATTTTATGTCTTCTCATGTGCAACCATTAAACAAAGAAATTATACATTAGGGAATGACATGTGGTCTGAAATGGGAAAACATTATGCCCCTGGTAATGAGGTCTTTATTCTATACTTTGCTGTTAATGGAATGGACTGCTTTATAAGCAGGTATACTTACAGTAAGAATTAGCTCCCATGTATTGTAAATTGTGTCTATTCTGAGCAAGGATTACTGCGTCCATCACTATACTCTTAGCAGAGCTGAATTTGCCTATGAAAAAGCATATTACGGGGAAAAAGATATTGAAATAGCTGATCCAATATTTGCATCTTGAAGAAACCAAGGCATTGAAAATTTTATTTGTGTCAATCTCACTTTGGGGATGGGGGGGGGGGGGGGTTGTGTCAATCTCACTTTGGGGATGGGGGGGGGGGGGGTTGTGTCAATCTCACTTTGGGGATGGGGGGGGGGGGGTTGTTTCAATCTCACTTGGGGGGGGGGGGGTTGTTTCAATCTCACTTGGGGAGGGGGTGAGTGAAAGAGAGACCATAAGCCCACATAGAGAAAATGACTTACCATTTACAAAGTTTTCATCATATTGTGCAATAGCTTCATCTAGATAGTGCCGATTGTCATTCTGTGAGGGATTTCAAAAGTAAATTACATCCAATTTCATACATTTTATTTTATTTTTTTAAAAGAGTGCCCCTCTTATTCAAGAGCGACACTCTTTAATATTTTTGTTCTCATATGCGAGCTTAATCGAGGACAACACTTAATCAGCTGGGGCAGCGCTTAAGTAAATATGGTATGCTTAGTAATATACAATATTCGTGTCCAATATGTATGGGTTTTCATCAACAGTTCACCATTGTAAATGCCCATACTCTTCTGCCACTAATGTTGTAAATATTACACAAACACTTTTCTATATTAGAAAAAGTTCTAATATAAATATACTTGTCAATACCTTTGATGGACAGCCTTTCATGCAGCCATGCGTCAGCGCAAATGTTTTAAACTTTTCAACAAACTCTTTTTTCTTCTCTCTTGACTGAATATAACAAAAAAGGTTATTACTAATATTATTACTCAAAAATCGAATAAAATCGAAGTTTAAAGTTAGAAATCATATAATTTTTTTTCAACACCATTCTATCCAACATTTTGTTGTTCAAAGAGTAAAATCTTTTGGTTCAAAAGAATAAGTCATACTTTTAAATGGATATTGTTATATGATTACCTGGTCTTCGAGCATTCTTTTAAGAGCACCGGTATGTTTTTTGAAGAAATCATAATCGGATGGACTAATATCTTGGTCAAACAGATCGACATCTGACAAACTGAAAGTAACTTCTCGCATCCTTAAAACCCTTTGAAACCTTTCCAACAACGCCAGATGTTTCTAGAATAGTTCTTTCGTCTATGGTCTATAAATAATATCTATTGTATTGGTATTAAACAAGAAATCAAGGTAAAAGCGAGGATTTTAGTTCAACAACACTGGTGGACGCCATTTTGAAATAATTTCATTTTCGATTTAGTAGACGACGAGAAAGAATGGGGCGAGTCATTTTCGAACGGTGACGTCATACCAGCACGCGAAGATTCACGCAAACCCCACGCAGATTCACGAGCTTCTATTGGACTTATTCGATTCAGATATTTCTCACATATTAAGACTAATGTTAGTATTCTAAGATTCATTTAGTTGAAACCGGAATTTCAAGTTATAAAGCGCAAAGATTACAACTGAAATTAATGTTCAAAAACTATAATTGGGCTTCCTGTGTAAGAATTTGAAACTTTACATAAATAGAAAGTTGTGTCTCTAATTTCATGTTTTTCTTTGTAATTTAATAAAAAAGCTTAAGGTTAAAGACTGTCATTAAGTCGTCAACAGTCTATTTTACCTGATATGTGATACTGTGATAAGATAAGGGGCTGTCCTTGCTTTATCCATCGCCTACCAACTTAGCTCAACTCAACCAAAGTTGTTGTAACTTAAACTTTGCGATCATACAAGCTTGTTCAACGCAAAAGTCCGTACAGGAAAACACAGAAAAGGTATGGTTCTTGGGGATATGTTTTGGTTTTCGACTTAAGGCACAAGAAAAAGAATTGCGACTTTGTTAAGAAATATTTCCATTTTTGTGACGCATGCAGTGTCGGTCATATTCAAATGTACAGAAATGCTACCCAAAGAAAGTTGAAACGTTTTCAAGGTCAGAGTTATTGGTTTTGCTGGGAACTATTATTCTAGAGATTGGCTACAGTTTTGCTTAATCAAGAGCACTGAAGCTAGTTTGATGGCCAGGAATGTGCGTACTGTACGCATTTCCTGTTTCGATCACATGTATTTTAGTACAACTGACCAGAAGCTCATAGTTAAGGACTTCTGATCTAGTAGACCCTATTCATTGTGATATGTTTAATTGGATAATTTTCCCGTTTTGTGACAAGGAAGCAAGCAAATTCATGCCCAAGATTTTCAGTTACTTTGCTATTTTAAATCACTACGACAATTAACATATTTACTTAGTATATTTTGTTTCCTTGCCAATTTTTAAGAGCATTATTATGTTAAGGCGCGGTAATACGAGCAACAAAATCATGCAACTTGTCGCGCAACACTGTTGGGTTGCAAGTTGCAGAGTGAATGTTGCTTATATATTGCCACTCTGTGTATGTACAACAAAATTTTGTTGTTGCAGGGGGTGTTCTGTAATACGAGCCACATTCACTCTGCAACAACAATGTTGTACGACAAGTTGTGTCTCTTGGTTTTTAAAGGTGGTATGGTCCCCCAACACCCAGCTATATATAGCATGATTAGTTTTTTTCTTACCCGAACTAAGTCTTTATAATTCAAGTACGTATTAATGCAACTTAGGAGTTCGATTGTTAAGACGATTTGATGAAGGTTGAGAGCTGCACTCGACCTTTGCCATGACGTCAGATTCGACATTGATGCCATCAGAGAAATTCACTCTGACTTTGATCATACCCAGAAGATGTTTTCTCGACCATGTGTACTTCTCTTTGCTCTGCTAAAAAAGCTTTTCATAAATTATTTGAAACTTTGATGGATTGATATATATAGGTTGAAATGACTTGAGATATGCCCCCCTACGCCTCCCCTGCCCTTCCCAACCCTACTCCCCATCTTGCAAGATCATGCATATGCGCGATTCAACACTTTCCATACATCGGTTGGTGAAACACAAGGCATTCAGCAGAGGCTGCATGGTTGAAATTTTAATAATCCTTTGAAACTACCTTGAAGCCTCGATTGAATGCGTTGCCTGTGACTAGCGAACCGATGTATGGAAAGCAGTGAATTGATCCTAAGCTATCCTGTATCTTTTCTCTCCTGACCTTGAAGAATTGATACTCCAGGATCCTTTCCTTCTTACGTGCTGCCAAGAGGTTTATTCAGGGCTTCCATTAAGCTCTTTGATACGTAACCGGAAATCATTATGGAACGGAAGTGTTATTGGGTCACTACTCAAAACAATTGAGCAATGATTGACGTCAAGTTCAGTGTACTATATAAATAAGATGTGTTGATTATGGCCACGATGCGTTTGACCTATATTAAGATCTATATTAAAATATCCTTCAAAACTACCACGTACATTATAAACAATATTTTCTTACTAGGGAAAATAGAGGAATCAAGGGTGGCGTAAAGTTACAATTCTTTATTATGGTACTGGGTGCGAAGTTCCGAAATCTTTCCTCTCGAGCTCCCTTTTCTTGAACCGTCTTTTAGGAAGTTTTGTTTTTATCAGCATTACTGGACGTTAGCGGTTTGGTTATTTTTATTTGTAGAATGGCTCACGTTTTCCGACTTGTCCAGTCCTCAAGAGCTGTGCTATTTGTTCTCGCTGCTGTAGTTATGGTTCATGCTCACCAAGCAGGTATGTATTCTATATTCTTTTAGATTGAAATTTCAAAAATGGATGTAGCAGATCTGAAATTACATTTGCGCATGCGTTCCTGAAAGTAAGGAGTCATCCATAGAGCAATATCTTATCTTTTCTTTCATATGTCGTACAGCAAGCTGTAAGGAGAATGAATTCACGTGCAGCTCGTCGAAGTGTATTCCTAAGGACCTGACATGTGATGGAGAAAATGACTGTGGGGACTTTGCCGATGAGATCAATTGCAGTAAGTGTTATTGGAACAACTAATACTTTATAAAATCTGCCATTTATCCCATCATAAGTAAGTTCACCACTTTGTTGCCGCTTGCTGGCTTGCTTCTTTCCTGCTTACTTGTTTGCTTCCTTTTCTCTTTCCTTCTTTCTTTTCGTGCTTAATCAGTTCTTTTTTCTTTTTCGTTTCTTACCTATTTCCTTCCTTCCTTACGTTTTTTCCATTCATTTATATTTTTTACAATTTTCTTCCAGCCAATCGTGGCAAATGCAGTGTTAACGAATTTGAGTGCTCCGACGGAAGCTGTATTTCATCCACACTTGTTTGCAATGGAAAATTCGAGTGTCCACGAGGACTCGACGAAACAAACTGCGGTAAACCCAAATTTAATACGATTCCTCTCTGCCTCTCATGCGGTGCTACCCAAAACTTGTTAGATATTACCTAAGGCTGTGCTGATGTGGCGACGCAAGACGATATATGCCAAAAAAGTGCATAACAATAACAAATATATATATATATTAAAAATATCTATGCTTTATTAAAAACGAAGTTAACACAATTTGAATCTAACGATTGTCATGATCCTTTCTTTAACAGAGTCAAAGACTACAGCACCAACAACACTATCATATGGTAAGAGATAGAGTGTTTAATAATCATGATCCTTAATTAAGGCATTACCACTAAATTGGTAGGCACCCTCTAGAAAAGATTACATAGCATCATTTTGAGTTGGGAAACTTTTGCGTCAAAATAAATATTTACTGCAGAATCATTTGCGCTTTATAAGAGATTTTAAGAACCATCAACGTGAAAAATTATTTTTCTTTTCAGAGCAAGTGGGAATCTTTCACACAGCAGAAGGAAAGGTGAAATCCTTCCCAGTTTTTAACAAATCTCTGGGGATCAGCATTTATCTTCGCTTCACCGCACACAAATGCGCCGGGAATTTATTCGAGATGACCAGTCAAAATACAGATCAGTTCTTCCTACTTTCCCTCACCGGAAACGGAAATATAGAATTCCTTTTTAAGACGTCATCGGGTCCAGGAATGATTGTCATACCCCCACCCCCTGGAGACTCGTTTTGTAACGGCAAGAGACATATGTTGTCCTTGCGGCGATATTTAGACAAATTGCGTTACCGCGTGAACCGTAGAAGGAGCGTTATCAAGAAGATTGGAGTTCTAAGAGAACCGTTCTCCAGACCCTTTCGAGTGTATGTTGGGACGACTTTGGAGGGCTGTGTATCTGGCATTGACGTTATCTTTTATCGCACACAATATAAGACGTACTCTGTGGGTTTCTCCAAGGGGTGCGCAAAAGCGCCAGGTAACTTATTGTTTGCTATATCTTTTATTTATAAGTTTTAAGTTTTCACAATAAGACATTGATAATCTTGTGGCCCTCATCAGCGTCTCCTGATAATGATTTTTTTTTTAATTTCTTATCTTATAGAAAAAATTACACCTTCACCTCCTGTGACAACCACGTCTGCACTAGGTTTAATAGCAACATCGGTGCACACTAGAATCAGAAAAGAATCCGTGATTCACACTTCAAAGAAACGTCCTTTTACTGAGAGTGTCAGTCCAAATGATAAAATCACGCAAGGAGATACATCTGTCACGCAAAATAAACGAGTATCGCATTCTCTGCCAGTGACCCTTCCAATGAATGGCTACACTACCCAGGGTACGCATGCGCAATCATCTAAAGAAGTCACACAATCTCAAAGCACGCGTGCGCAAACACCCAGTG
Source organism: Anthopleura sola (assembly GCA_023349425.1). Lineage (NCBI taxonomy): Eukaryota > Metazoa > Cnidaria > Anthozoa > Actiniaria > Actiniidae > Anthopleura > Anthopleura sola. Next base: position 1,600,331 of record JALHLI010000016.1, on the reverse strand, counting down.
TCACGCAATCTGATGATATCATGGATCCTTATTTCATTGGCGAAGGCGGAAGTACTTCTTTGCATACCAACCATGTCACTAGTCCGACTCCTATGTCTACTTCCGGTCCAAAAGGGTCAACGGAGTCAAACTATGTCACGCATTCCTCTTCCACGGTGGAATCTGTGACTGCAACAACAGAAATAAGTAACACTAAGGTTACAGCTACATCACCTTCAAGAAAATCAATTTTTCAAACCACCACAAAGATGCTGCCAAAACATAAAAGATGTGAGCCATTACGGTCAAGGTTTTGTACTTACATGGGCTACAACCAAACACGTCTATCATCTCGAGCAGGCTATAGAGACCAACTCCAAGCAGAGAAGCAAATGAGCCGCTTTCTGCCATTCATACGAGCAAACTGTTCCCGCGTTTTGAGAGACTTCGTCTGCATCACATATCTTCCACCCTGTTCTACGGTACAACCATGTCGAGAGCTTTGCCTAAGGTCGAAGCGCGAGTGCGCTCCACTGATGAAAGCATTCGAATTTGAATGGCCTGAATACTTGGACTGCCAAAAATTCCCAAATAGTGAAGATGGAAATTGCGTCGGGGCGCACGATACTGGAGTCCCTATTGTGCCTACACAAGCAACAGAGCACGATAGAAGCCCAGGTTAGTTATGAGTGCTGATGGATTATGATGAATAGACCCCTTGCACGTGACGTCAGAGCAGCTCAATTTAGAGGACAAAACGAAAGAATTTCAATTTCCTGAGAATTGGTAACCTATTGTTTTGTCCTTTCAAATTGAGCTGCATTCCGACGTGCTGCAAGCGGTCTATATTACTTCTTGTTTCGTCTTAATGCCATTCAAATCCATAATGAATTCTTTTCGCAAGTTTTCAAACACTTATCGAGTCGTAAACTCTACTGCTAAGAAGCTGTATCAGGTCCTCTTAATTAGTTTACCCTGGATGTGATGCCAAGTCCAGGAATCGAACCCGAGACCCCAGAGGTGAGAGGCGAATACACTACCGCTATGCCACCCTTGATTCCCTAAGCAACGTTTAAAGGAAGAAAGTATACATAACTACGTTTGTCTTCTCTCATAGGATGTGGAGGAATCCTAACCCGTCCCTCTGGTATTATCACAACTCCTTATTTCCCTAACCCGTACTCTTCTAATACCTTGTGTAAGTGGGTTATCATCCTACCCAAGATCTATCACGTGATAGATATTATTTTGGAAGAGGTGTCGCTGGAAGCTGATGTAAACTGTGGGTAAGTATGGGTAACTGTGGGTCGTGCCGTGACCGTGAGAAGGGCGTGACTGTCCCAGTTGTCGTCATGTAGAGCAGTTTTTGTATGAATATGAAAAACTGACTCAAGACACGGACCGCGCCTTGCCGTGACAGCGTCAGTGCCGTGTTGTATATTAAAATATTGGGCATTCGGTGCCGTTTCCGCGCCGCGCCGTTACCGTGCCGTGATTTTTCAAACTCATACGAAAGCTGCTCATGGGTATAATTTGGAGACGTGCGGTACTAGCTTATGCATCACTGGACGACATGCTCTAGCAGTGGAATGGCTTTCCATTGCTTCTCTATGAGTTATATCCAATCACAAAGCTTGGTTACTATAATTTTTTGATCTTTTGGGACATAGCAACGGTTACTAAGAAGAGATGGAGCTATCAATTTCTACCGTTTTTCCCCTAGGTATGATTATCTATTGTTCTTGGATGGTTTGTCCAATCAAGTTGGTCCAAGGATCTGCGGTTTTCTTCCATATCCTCGTGTAATCACCGTCAAAGGGAACATAGCATCTATCGTGTTTAGATCTGACTCAGCTCTCAACAAAAAGGGTGCTCTCCTCAAATATAAAGCACATGTAAGTACGACTACCATATCCACGATCTCCCATAGAGCGAGGGTTGTTTCTTCACAATACATTCACCGTAACAAATTATTCCTCCATGGATCCGATACAATTGCAAATCCTGGTTCACGTTTCAAGCGCGCACGTTGCTTTTTCATTAAACCTTGTAGCACTTTTCCCCTAAAGTCTGAACATATTAACCTAAACAAATAGCTAGTAACAAAATCCCTCTTTTAGTCTTACCCCTAGTGTCCGTTCTTATCATGCAGTGGAGATGACGTCACGTTGATCACACAATACTAAACAAGTCACGCAACCAAGTCACGCATCGACAACAGTGCTGTACAGAGCTTTAACGCGGAGGGACACTAAAGCAGATAAGACATACTTCATTCTGAAGGCAAAATATACTGTTTATCGCTGTTATAGAGAACTGACAATAGACCTCTTTACCTTGGACAAAGTGTTTTTCCCATTTCAGACCACGTCATTCCCTAGAGTATCATTTCTTTGTTTAACGGTCGTGCACTAAAAGACACATGAATGTGGTCTGAAATGGGAAAAAATTACGCTCAAGCTTGAGGTCTGTTTAAGCATTTGTTTGTATCAAGCAAAACAAGTTTTAGCTGTGCATGTAAAAGAGCAAAGACCAAAAAAGGTTCTTTGCGCGCGTCTGCGCACTTTCGTTGTGCATGTATTTTTACCGCCAATAGTTTTTTTTTTTTGCTCTTAAAAAATTAATAAATTTTGTGCGCGCACCTGTGCACAATTTCTCCAGCCCTCATGCCCTCTCACAACGTACATTTCTATGGTGTATTTTTTACTTAAATCAAATGTTAGGCTGATATCGCATATTTTGACATTTATTGATGATTTGTGAGAATTTCTTGTGTAAGAGCAAATATCTGACAACGCATTTTGCATTTAATTTTCAGTATAAATACACTGTTATTCTCTTATCTACATTACAAAATTCTAAAAAAATGTGAAAATAGTTAAATTTCTTTGAATATATTAAAATATCTACTATCTTCATTGCATGAGTCAATTTGTCTTTTTTTCTAACAAATTTCTTTTATCCTCAAGATATTTCTACGCAAGACTGGTTACTCTCGAGCCCCTTCCAAGATGAGCTGCCTTTGTCAACACATACAATTTCTGTTCTTTCAGATGCCTTGTTTTGCTTCTTCTGAATACGTATTTTCTCGACTCTTTCCGCAACTTTCCGACAGTGTTTCAACTCTCGTTTCAAAGTTAAATTCTCCGAGTCCAGATTCGCTACTTGTTCTGACAGTTCTAGTATTAATTTCATGCGCGGGTCATCATGGTTATCCATGACGTCTTTTGGAACATCTTCAATGATGTCCTTGTCACGTGATAGCACTGAACGTTGACTACTTGCACTGCCTTGACGACCAAAGTCTCCGGAATCGAGACTCATTCGTTCTATGCGCTCTAAAATATAAACAAATGAGAAACTTTAGAACATTTCAACAAGTTAGACTGGGGGAGGAGGGCTACAATATTTTGGGAGGCAGACCCCCTGGGTTCCAGAGGTCCTCTATTCTTCTCAGCCATAGGTTTCATTATTGCCTTCATAACTCAGGGTGTAGGGGTTGGGTGGTCATTTCAAGAGCAAATGTTACACATCATACATCGGAGACACAGGTTTCTATAGGGATCAAATTTTTTGATTTCTAAGATTTTATGCCTGGCAGTCATGGTGCATTTTCTTCTTTTACCCCACCTCCTGCACTTCATTATCTTCATTAAATAATTTATATTTATTTTCAATTTCCTACTTAATTGTATCAAGAATTTCTAGTTACCTTGTAATTTTGTATTTTCTTCAACTAATTTACTTTTCTCGTCCTTCAGCTCAAATAACTTAAGAGATGAATCCTGCTTTGACTTGGACAACAAGCTCCTAAATTTCTTGAGTTTCCTTTGATATCTTTCATCCTGAAAATATTAATTAATACATTGATTTTAGAGAATCATACACATTTGCATTCAAAAAGGCTTTCTGATTTGCTTGAAAAGCCCTCTAGTTTTGCAGGCCTTTCTCTTCTTCCTAGTGCTATCCTTAACCAAAAACCATTCTTACCTGTTTGGCTGTGAGCTCTTTCATCATCTTCATTTCTTCCTCCAAAGTTTGGATATACTATATGCAAAGCAATTCAAATATTTCTATTAAAATTATAAGATAAAATCACCTCTATTCTCCTCAGACTCTGGGAATCAACTCAAAATGGCATTGCAATAGTGCACTTGCCTCTCATCTCTGGCATCTCAGGTTCAATTCCCAGACTCAACATCACATGTGAGTAGAATTTGTTAGGTCAGGCCTTTCCCTTAATTGGAGGATTTTTCTCTGGGTTCTCCAGTTTTCCTCCCTCTGCAAAACCTATCACACTAAATTCCAATTCGATCTGTGAGTTAGCTGTGTCCTGCCTTTCATCAGAGGTTGTTTCACCATATCAAAAAATTTGAAGATTTTTTTACTCATTGAAAAATTTATCCTACCTGATCTTTAGCATGAATTGTTCTGTCACATTTCTCTTCGACATCATTATCGCTGTGTTCTTTTTCCTTATCACTTTTTGTAGAGATAGAAGTTTTTCTTTGTAGACTGTCTAGTTCTTCTCTGAGTAAAAGGATTTCTCGTTCTCGCTCATCAAGCTATTATAAAGTAAAAAGTTTATCATGATTAATAGATGTTTGATGGCTGCTTTTCAGAGCTAAAAGGAACAGGCTATTTCTATGCTATTTTTTTCCCTCCTGCTAATCTTTTTCAGCTGTTTCTCCATTCTCCCTTGTCCTCTTTCCTAGCTCTCTCTTCTCCCTCTTAGTTTTTTCCATTGTTTCTCCCTCCCCCCATCTTTTTTAACCATTTCTCCCTCCTCCCTGATCTGTTCCTCTCCCCTCTTGTTGATAGCATGAGTGGAATCCTTCAATTTGCTGGTGTGACAAAATAGGATTGATGGATGTCAACTAAAGCATTTCCATGACATTTGTAAGAAACACAAAGTTTTCAAGGGAAATGTCTATGGAATGTAGCATCTTACCTGATTCTGAAGTGAATATGATATCTCTTCTGAATTAGCATTTTGTTCTTTCTCTGTTTTTAGCTCTGCCTTTAGTGCACAGAGTTCTCCCTTCAGATGATCAACCTGTGTTCCAAATTATAAGATATTAATGGAGTCCATAAATCCTTCCACATGGGTCATATCATTACTACAAGCTTATAAATTTATTGAAAAACCATGTGGTGGTGAGATCAGAGAAGGGGACTTAAATTTCCAAGGGGTGGGGAGGGTGTATATATTTTCGTGGATTTCCTGTGTTGGCTTCTTATAATTCATAGTTATATACACTGTATGCTACCACATTCAATATTGATAAATTTATATTTTGCTGTACCTCTGATTGATTAGTTGTCTTGTTGGGCTTTGAAGATGAAGAATCGTCACTGTCAAAGATAAGTGCAACAATATATTTAGATTAAATTCATGATTTATGATTGTCAATGGAAGATTTGGTCGTATAGCTTCGCTATCCTTCTGAAATCTTCTCTTATAGCATGGCTTAGAGCTGCCTAAACCTGTACTGTTCCCTCTTAATAGCTCATAGGTATTTTCCAGCATAATTTGGATAAAATAACACGACAAATTATGATCCTAAGTTCAGTATACAATCTGAATTCATTTTGAACTAGCATGATACATTTTCAATAATTTATTTTTACCTATAGTCTCTCTTGCCTTTCGATGACGGAATCCGAATCTTAACAACTTCATTCTTCGAAGGATTAGATCCCATCCCCTAAACACTCATCAAAAGAATCCTTGTAGTGGAAAACAGTCCTCAAAAACCCAAAATTTCAGTGTTTTTGATCTGAGCTTCAATCGAACCTTCTTTCTTCCTGTGATGATGTTATTGTTACCATGGCAATTATCACCGCTGTACTAACGCGGGCGTGTAAAAGGAATCCCAGAATGCATTGCGGGTATTAATCAAAATGGCGGAAGATTTTTGTGAAGATAGGAAATTTTCTCTCAAATTATTCTAAATTTTTGGGACAATTTATAAGAAACTAGAGGATAAGGACAAGGTAAGAAGACTTGAAAGGGTCTAGTGGATCCTCCTTTGGTATTTTTTTGATTCATTTGTTCAAGATATCAAAGTTACACCCACTTCTGAAATGCTTTTGCCAAACATAAACACCACCACCCGAGGGCGTATTGCCTTTAATCACCACATTTTTGCTCTTCTCTTAGCTCAAAATTATCCTCTTTTTCAGGAACTAAGCTGCTTTTAGTAGTAGTTTAAATATCCAAGATGGAAGAGGCAATGCGAGATGAGCGCGAGGAAGTCCATTCTCAGTTTCGTGAGGATGTCCTTCGCGACAAACATATCAAGTTCTTTCAACGATGCTTGGCGGTTTTACCATCGGAATATTCATCTTTAGATACCAGCAGGTTGGTGAAATAATGGAGTTTTATTCCTGTCATTTGTAGTACAATAGTACAATAGTTTTCTGAAGTACAATAGTTTTCTAAAATCTGATATGTTTTCATCAGAATGACTGTTGCATTCTTTGCTGTTTCGGCCTTGGATGTGCTGGATGCTTTACATTTGATTGGAAGTGAAAAGAAAGACATGATTGAATGGATCTATTCAAACCAAGTTCTTCCTACACAAGATGGTATGTGATCTTTAGGAGGGGGGGGGGGGGGAGGATTGGTAAAAAATGTATTGGGGTGTTGGGCAACTAGTGTTTTTCCATTCATTTTCTCATTCCTTTCCATATAAGTTTAGTATATACACCTGAATCTATTCAGCTTGTGATTATAATACCCTATACCTTGCTTTGTTTATTGTCAAAAAAATTTTTCCTCCAGGGAGAAATGAAGGAAAATGTGGTTTTCGTGGATCTGCAATGACTGGTGCAAATTTGAAGGTAAAGAAAAATAACACCTGCATCTCCTATCTTTATTGCACATATAATTAAATATGCTCCAGTGGCATGGTTATGATATTTAACATATGATTATCATATGGGTGATTGATTAGCAATATGATCATTGACAAATAATTCTTATTTCAACAATAGGATCCTGAGAATGTCTGTGAATTTGAATGTGGGCACATAGCCATGACCTACACTGCCCTAGCCATGCTACTTATTCTTGGAGATGATTTGTCAAGAGTAAACAAGAAAGCAATTGTACAAGGGCTCCAACACTTACAACTAGAAGATGGAAGGTGGGCATATGATGTACTTCGGTTTTTTGTTGGTAACCGAAGGCTTCTATTATATATTGTAAAGACCATCTTTGGGTAGCATGGGTGGCATATGCTGCTAATACATCGTCTTTCACCACTGTGGTTTCAAAGGTTTGGGTCACTGGTTTCAAGCCCTGCTGACACCATATGTGAATTGCGTTTGTTTGATGAGTCGTTCTCCTCTGCAATGAGGTTCTCTGGTTTCCTCCCTCCATAAAAATCAACATGTGAGTGAGCGTTGGGTGCATAGGGAATGTACAGCTGTAGTGGTAGTGTGTGTGAGTAAAAAGTGTCCCCAATTAGTGCAGAAGCACTAGACGCTTAAAAGAGATTTATTTATTATTCATTCATTACTATTCCACAGTTGATTTTAGAAGTCATTGCATCTCACAATAAATTAAGTAAATATTATCAGAAAGTTGGAAGATGACTCCCTCTGAAGTCCTGCAAGCTGTGAAGTCAGTATTGTTTATCATTTATTCTTTTTTCCATTTTAATTCCAGTTTCTGCCCTACCTTTTTTGGAAGTGAAAATGACATGCGGTTTATATACTGTGCCTGTTGTATTAGCTACATACTTGATGACTGGAGTGGAGTAAATATGGATAAAGCCGTAGAATATATTTTGAAAAGCCAGGTAAATGAACTGTTTAAAGCTCCAGGAATTGTCAATGCCTCCTCCTCCTTGGAAGGGGAGGTTGATAATATAATATTAATACTTGCTTCTTCTTTCATATTATTTTTCAGTCCTATGATTATGGAATTGCTCAGGGTCCAAACTTAGAATCACATGGTAGGTATTCATTGTTAAAAAATTGCTGTAAAAATAAAGTATTAAGTTTTACAACTCTTTTCATAATTGTGCTATCAATACAATAGACCTCTTTACTTTGGGCGTAAAATTTATTACATATAATTTGCAGAAAGCAAAGGCTCATGTATTTCATAACTCTTGGCTCGTTGTTTTAATCACACAATCATGAAATTGGCTTGTTTTAAAATTTCACAACATTGTCATGAATTGCTTTCTAACTATTCTTGTCTCTGTTCTAGGTGGTTCAACATTCTGTGCCATCGCATCCCTTTCTCTAATGAATCGTTTAAATGATGTATTTTCTGCCCGTGACTTGGAGAAATTAAAACGATGGTGTATGTTCAGACAGAAATCAGGGTTTCAAGGAAGACCAAACAAGCCTGTTGATACTTGTTATGCTTTTTGGGTTGGTGCTTCATTGCAGGTAATTGTTAACAAAAAATATATATTCTAGTATCTACTGTTAAGGGAGCTAGAATTTCCAAGGGTGGAGAGGGTCATTCCTTTTCCACTTCTAAATAGTTCAAGACAACCATTGCTACAGAGTAATCAGGCAATATACTGCCATGAATTAAACAAATTGTTTGGTACCTTTACAATTAAACTCTGATTTATGGCAGACTGTGTATTGCTGGATTTCCCTGTTGGTAATGTTGTCTTGATTAGTGCATACTGATAGCAATAAAAACAGTAATCCCTTTTTTTTCATGGTTCTGTTTACCATTTCAGATTCTGAACTCATTTGAGATGATTGACTTCATGGCTAATCGTGACTACTTGATGCAGACTCAAGCTATTGTTACTGGGGGATTCTCTAAATGGCCAGGCAACCACCCTGGTAATATAAATAATGGCACATTTAATACTGTTTTGGGTGTTATTTTTAAGGGACTCTTTCCATGATAATAAATAATACCAGGGACCCTGAAGATAGAGAAAAGAAAAGAAAAAACAGATTTACATTTAAACTGTTGTTTTGGATGTTAGTCTTTTGTCATCTTTTACTCTGACGAAGTACAGTGTACTAACTTTCAAAATGTCAGTATAGCTACAAACATTTTTTTTACATAATATCCAATCTTCTGATTTGCTGGGCTACCTTACTTCCACTAACATATAAAAGCTAATCTTATTCTTATTTCTTGTTTTCTTTAGATGCCTTACATTCATACTTTGGAGTGTGTGGTTTATCGCTGATGAAGGAACGTGGTCTATTACCCATACACGCAGCACTCAACATCACTCAACGAGCAGCGGACCACCTCAAGACACTACACAACTCCTTCAGTTGACATAATTCCTAGTTAAACTATCCACATACAGCATCTGTGTTTGTTTACTGGCTATGGTATGCAATAGTAGGAAAAAGTGGGGGAAAAGAAATGAAAGGGAAATTTTGGGAAAATGAAGAAATGAATACGTAGCTCTGGTATACTGGAAAATGGTGGTCTCTCTGTACATAACTGTTATTGTTATTATTATTATGGTATCTTGCGTGAATTAGTTAACTTAGGGAATAGTTATGAAATATGTGGCTAAAAATAATTGCTGATCAGTTGCTGCTGTCATGATGACCTTGCTGAGGTATGCAGTTGCTTACAAGTTTATAGGTAATACTATGGACTACGGTAACAACCAGCCCTATCCCTAAATCACGCCTGGTATATGATGACCAGCCAAATAAGTTTTAACTTGCTTATACCTCATTACTGGTCAAAATGACTGGCAAGGCAAAGACTGAACAAGCTCCAATTCTGGCCAGGCATTGTACAATGATGGAGTGATGGAGTTGGGGCTGGGGAAATTTCAGGAAGGAAGTTATAAAAACTGTCTATCTTTAAGTAGTTAGTCAAATCAATTTACTTTTTTCATTGCTCTGTCTGTTTTTTACATTATTAAAAAGCACAGAATTCTGGAAAAAAATCCTTTAAGATGTACACAAAAGACATTTGAGACCCCAGTATTCTTTGTACTTTTAGACTTAGATCTTACTGAAAATTTGAGACCATTTATCACTCATAATGTGCAAAATCTGTCACTGAAAATGAAAATTACCTATTGTATCTGGTGAAAAAGTACTCTATTTATTTGAAAAACTTAAAATCATAAGATACAGACACAACGATGTACCAATAAAGAGTACACTTAGTGTATTCTTCATCTGTCTTAGTAAAACTCACTCATGCAGTTAAGAAATTTGGGATTTACTTGTACTGTTGATGACACAATGATATACCAATAAACAATACACCTAGTGTATTCTTGGTCTGTTTTAGTAAAACTCACTCGTACAGAAATTTGGGATTTACTTGTACTGTTGATGACACAACAATATACCAATAAACAATACACCTAGTGTATTCTAGGTCTGTCTTAGTAAAACTCACATGCAGTTAAGAAATTTGGGATTTACTTGTACTGTCGAGGATTATTAAATAAAATAGTAAGGGAATCTTATTGTGGAATAACCATGTATTTGACCTATATCTGAATGTAGTCTGGTATATATTTATAACCATCTTTACATAATTTATATTTCATAGCCAAGATGGCTCCTAGACCTTTTAATGTTTAATTGAGTGTTGAGAACTCAGGGGTGGAAATGTGAACAATGTCAGTTTTAGTTCAACCGAAATGACATAATAAACTAATACTCTTCAGGTGTTGCTTGAAAAATGATTTTTTTGCACATCCACAGCCTCCAAAATGTAAAAAGAGTTTCATAGAAAAAGGAAAAAACAAAAGGAGTTTATGCACTGGGACTGGGATTTAGCCATTACTGGGATTGGAATTTTGCACAATCCCCAACTCAAACTGAGATTTCGTATGACTGGAACTGGGATTTTGCAAAATTTTGGGCTGGGAAATGGGATTAGGACCCCCACTCCCCTCTTCCGGACCCTCAACAAAGAAAGAAGGAAAGAAAACAACAACAAAGAAAAAAATGAAAGGGAGTGGCAGGAAAAACTAAGAGGTATGAGAAAGAAAGAAATAAGAAAAAATTAAAGAAGGAAAGGAAGAAAGAGAAGAGAAGAGAAAAAGAGGAAGGAAGAAAAGACTGAAAGGAAAGATAGAAAGACACGATCGAATCTAATTTGGTCAGCGGTCGATCCCATTTCTCCTCAGCTGGCGCGCTTTTTTCAAACATGGCGGACGAGCAAAACAACAGAAAGTTGTTCAGTTTTGCTATATTTATCGTCACTAAAACCACAATTTAATGTAGCTAACCAATGGAAATGCGCTTTATGCATGGATTCTTTCTTAAGAACTCTACGCCTTGTTTAAAATTGATAAAAGAATAGTTTCTAGAGAAATATTATGAAATGTGAAAGTGCCGTTTTGAAAATGGCCGAAAACCTCTTAAAAGTTTAAAGTTCTTTGCTCTAATACGAGTAAAATAGGACTTCCATTAACTGAAGATTTAAATTATGGAGGGATTTCAGTCCGGCCAACCAGGAAACTGTAAGTCTTGATTGATCTATGAAAATATTATGATTATTTAGATAGGCTATATAGCTCTTTTCTAATCGGATAATTACCAGTAAGTTGTTGTTCCTACTACTGTTGTTGTTCTTGTTGTGGCTACCTCAAAATACATTGTAGACTAAGACACTATTCTGCATACATAAACGCATTATTTCTTGTTGTCGTAGTGGCTGCTGAAGTTGAGAGACTTCTTGCAGAAAAGGTTTCACTTGAAGAAGAACTGATGCAGTGCAAGGTAGGTTCACATATATTCTATTCTTGGTTTGCAATCATTCCCAAGGGAGTAAAACAAAGCCATGGCTGCTATGACATCATGTGAAAATTAAGAATATAGGAATCTAGATCATTTTCTTTGTTGGTTCTTTCTCAACGTTGCAACACAGAATACAGATAGGCTATGATACACTCTACTACGTCCTCTACTACAGTATATCAACATGGTGAAAATAAAATATTTTATGCAGCTCTGCATGATTCCCACACAATAACCAAGGACAGCGAAGCACCCTAGAAAGCGGGATGGAGGGTTAGATTTGAAAGTGGGCTGAAAGTGAAAGTAAGGAGTTGAGTGGATGTCAGCAAAAAATTGGGGAGGTGAACACCCCTGGTCCATCTTTGCAATCCTTGATCTGTTTCAGAACTAGAACACATTTTGTATGAGTGTGAAAAGTCATGGCACACAACATGGCACTGACATGGTCACGGCAAGGTGTGATCCGTGCCATAAGTTTTTCATCATACGAAAAAATGCTCTAATGTTTACTTGCCCTGCTGGTCAGATTTTGCATATGATTTCAATTTTCATTTAGTTCTGATTAATCATACCTGATGTTTCATAACAGGCTGATAAAGACTTTGTGTGGAATCTGTGGAAAAGATTACAAACTGAAAAACCTGACATGGCATCCGTTATAAGCATGGTGGTTGCGAGGTTGGTTTGAGTCTTATTATTTTGTACTTGGTCCTTTTTGTCTTACACCATATAGGATACCCCACAAGAGTGCAGCATCATTCTAAAATACAAAATTACTTTGTAGAGAAAAAGAAAAAATTGAAAAGAAAGACAAAAAAGTCCTTGAAGTACTTCGTATGAAAGATGAAAAAATCATGGAAATGCGTCAGGTTAGTAACATTTTTTAACATAAATTAAACCAACTTCTATTGCTTTGTGTCACTGGAAAAACCTTAGAATGGTTCACATACTCCTGCATATCCTGTTCCAGACCCTGTGGTTTTGTTCCTTGTCCTTGTAGCCTGAGAAAACAGATGTCCTGCATCAACTTGATAAAACTTTTTGTGGGGGAACAGAGTTTGAGCTAAAGTATGTCTGTTTTCTCCAGCTATTAAGCACACTAAGCACTAGTTTTGTTATCATTAGGTACAGAACTCTGACAAAGAGGAATCAAAAATTAACAAAGAAAGGTAAGCATGACTTCCTTTCTGAAGGACTAGATGTTAAGGGTGGCATGCACCACTATTGCACTGTCTCACCTCACTGAAAAGCTGGTTTATTTTCATAGGCAGTGATAATAGACCCCTTTCAGCATGTTAGAATGTGGCTCAATTTGGAGAACAAAACTATATTTTCTAATTCTCAAGAGATTGAAATTCTTTTGTTTTGTGGTCCAATTTGAGCTGCTTTGATGGGTCTGTATTATGTGAATTGAGTATAAGTCTTAAAAGGGTTATTAATTTTTGTTTCACTAGACTCCATGAACTACTAATCGAGAATGATGAGTTGAAACAAAAACTGGATGAAAGAGAAAATGAACGTTTTGGTAAAATGAATGAGATGGAGGAAAGAACGAAAGAAATAGAAGAAAAGAATAGATATTTACAACAACTGGTAAGAAAATTTGATAGTCTTTAAAAGTTTTATTAGGAAAGGAATTAAAGAAGAACACAATTAAATATGTGAAAATTGCAGCTAGGATTGTACAGTTATATGGTGGTATAGTTGTGATCCAATAACTATTCCAAAATATTATTAAAATGTAGCCATTTATAAAACTTTACCAGGTAAAAGCTTACCAAGAAGAGAAGGAATCTAAAGATAAAGAACTTCAAGATAATTTAGAGGATATAAATAAAGAGAAAAATGGTAGGATTTTGAATGAAAAAATAGTTGTGATTACCACTTCAGGGAGAGTATTTTTTTGTGAGCTTCCACAGATTTTGGCAATATTTTTCCAGCCAAAAACCCTGGAAAATATCTTCACTCATTTGCTAGAACCATACAAGTGGGTCATTTGCAAAGATTTTTCCAACCAAAAAACCTGGGAAAAACTTCACTAATTTGCTAGAACCATGCAAGACAGTCATATGACATCTGATCAGAGGCAGGGCATGGTTCCACGAATCTGTGTTGCCTATTCGGATTTAAGATCATATTTTTACAGGTCTCAGAACACAAGTTAAGGAGCTAGAGAGTAAACTAGGAAAGCTCACTCAAGATAAAACATCCTTGGATGATGCTATGAAAACAAATTTTCATTTACAAGAGCAAATTCAGGTGAGTATTGGCCTGGATAAAATAGAGCTGGACCCTCTTTTATCGATTTGCCAGTGGTGAGGACTGACCCAATATCTAGCGAGAAAAGACTTAAAAATTGTATTCTTCCGATTGTACTTTTTCCCTTTTTTGCAATATAAAGTAATAAATTAGTGAGGAAAGTATGTCCAGTTCTGGAATATGTTCTGGATAGCATGAAATAATGACTTTAGAATTTGCACTTTTCCATTCCTTCTATTTACTTCTTTTCTGTTTCTTTCTCTTCCATTTCTTCCATTGTATCTTGTTTCTTTTTTTCTGCATCTCTTTGCTTTCCTTCCTTTAATTTTTTCTTCCATTTTTAACCTTTTCAGTTTTTCTTCCATTTTTTAACCTTTTCATTTTTCTTTCATTTCATTTCTTGCATTTTCTTCCCTTTCTTTCCCTTCCAAAAATTGATATATCTTGTCTTGTTTTTACTGAAGGATATGGAAAAGAATATTGAAGAATTAACCAGAAAGAGTGAGGAATTTGAGAATCAGGTAAAGTTTAACATGTAAAAAGCAGTCCAATAACAACTAAGGGAATTTCTCCAGGTTCTCAGGTTTCCCTCCCTCTACAAATGCTAAACTTTAATTCTATCTTCTTGTTTGACATTCCCTGACTTTGATCAGTACAGTGCAGATGTTGTTTCAGGGTATAAGCACAATTTGAGGCTAGCTTCAAACATTTTACTAAGATTAAAGAATGGGTTCAGTGCGTATAGATTTTAATTTGATTTTTTTCTCAACCAGCATGAGGAAGCTATCACAGCACTAAAGTTAAGAGAGAGCCAACTGCAAGAGGAAAGCAAAGCAGCTCAGTTTTTGTCTGGTGAAGTTAAAGACAAAGAGAGGGAGCTTATAAGATTAAGGTAAATAAACTACACAAACTAGCAACCAAATAGACAAAATTAAAATGATAGCTCCCTTAGCCCCTCCCCCTCCTTCTCCGTAATCCTTGTGTGTAGGTTTATGTATCACTGAAAAGAGATTTTTTTATACAGAAAAAGTAATTTCATGAGTTTTTACATTTTGAATTTAGGGCAGAAATTGCTGAATCCAAAAATGGTTATGACCAAGCAATGGGTATGATCAAAGAACAAACAGAAATCATTGAACAGTTACAAGTAACACAGGACCAGCTATACAGAGGTGGGTGGTTTATATATGTTTTTAAAAGATTACAGTACTTGACACACCATTTATACTTGGCATATGTTTGAGACCCCCAAATATACTTGGGACCCCCATATGTGATTGAGACCCCCAAATATGCTTGAGACCCCCAAATATGCTTTGGGACCCCCATATGTGATTGAGACCCCCAAATATGCTTTGGGATCCCCAAATATGCTTCAGACCCCCAAATATGCTTTGGGATCCCCAAATATGCTTCAGACCCCCAAATTTGCTTGGAACCCCCAAATATGCTTGGGAACCCCAAATTTGCTTGGAACCCCCAAATATGCTTGAGACCCCAAAATATGCTTAGGATCCCCAAAATTTCCTGGGACCCCAAACGATGAATATTGATTGTATTTTTTGATCATTTTAGTGATCGAAGATCATAAACAGTCGTACGAAAAAGATATTGCATCTATAAAACAGGTAAAAATAATCATCAAAGCGCTGCCACATTAGGCAACGTCCCTTCACGAAACTTGTCGCACAATTTTGTTACACACAAGTGTTATTTAGCATCAAGACGCGAACGTCAACATTTTTCGTGTGCGCGCCGTCCCCAACGTGGTTGACGTCCACAGGACTCCACAGGACGTGAAAACGCTGCAAATGGCTTGTCAACCACGTTGAGGAAGGAGCGCGCATGGAAAAAAAATGCGATTACGCAGTCGTCTTTGACGTTCGCGTCTTGATGGTAGTTCACTTTGTCTAGTGTAACAGCATCTTGACAAACTTATCATTTCTTGATAGCTCGGGGGAAATTCTTTTCAGCACGTGCATCGCAATCAACTTCCCCTTTTTCATGCTCAATTTTTTTCTCTCAGACAAACGAGGACTTGCAGCTTCTTTGTACTCAGTATCAAAGCAGAGAGGAACACCTTCATCATGAGATTGGTGTATTGAGACAGGTTGGTTTACAACTTCTTTTGTAACCTCTTCTATAATACTAGGATAATCTCTTTATTTAAGTATCTAGTCGTTCTTGTGCTTTAGGCACACTTTTCACTCACACACTACCACTCAATCAATATTCTATGCACACAACACTCAACTCACATGTTGATTTTTACGGCGTGAGGAAACCGGAGAACCTGGAGAGACCCTTCGTAGCATAGGAGAGAACAACATATCAAATTAATTTCACTTATGTGTCGACCATAACCAGTGACCAGAAACTTTGGAATCACAGTGGTGAACAACGGCGCCTTAGCAGCATAAGTTACCCATGCTTCCCTTCTGGAAGAATTTTGCGAAAAACAAAAAATCCCCCCTCTCCCCGCCAAGTTCCAGCAATGTGCAAACCTTTTCAGAAGTGAATAACGTCTAGTTTTTTCTCCAGGAAAAGGCAAGTCATTTTGAGGACGTAATAAATAAAGAACGTCTGATAGAAGAACTGCAGAATTCCCTCGATGAGCCCGGCCGTGGTCCTGCTGCAAGCCCCACTAAACGTGCAAGATTGGATTCAGAGGTAATGGGAATCTCATCTAAAATCGTAGACTTTTACTGAGATAGCGAATATTATGCATTGTAGTCTAGCTTGGGTACAAACAGCTTTTAGTTTAACTATGGTTTTGTGGTTTTTTTGTACCCAAGCAAGACCTGAATGCACCTTGTTTATAGAACTCTATAAAAACTACGCATTTTTACGAACTATTTTTCAATATGAAGTAAAGGTTTTGCGTCCACATTAGCATTCTTATCGTTGTTTGATGCGTCATTACAAAGTCTTTTTCCTACCGAATTGTCCAGCAGGCTTGTAGGCGATGTAAAGAATTGGGAGATAAACTGGAGGTCATGAAGGTGGAGAACGAGGAACTTTCTGAGGCTTTACAAGAAAGATCGAGGTAAGAACAAGTAGTGAACAGTCTAATCTTTGAAGAGGATTGCTTTGGGATGATGGTGATGACGACGACGATGATGATGATGATGGGTCAGTGGCCTGGTGTTGATGATGATGTTGGCATAGTATAGGCGATGCATAATAATGTTGATGGTGGTGGTGGCTGTGGTGTTAGTTGATGCATTGTGATGATTATTGTGGCGTTACTGGGGACGATGTTGGATATTGCGGTAATATATATCTTGGTTGATGATTATGGTAGTGGTGGTATTAGTGGTGATATCAGAGCTGTTTCATGCATGCTTGCTGGTGTAGATGGTAACTGATGGTAATGATGAAACGTGATATTGGTTGAAATGTTGACAGGTGTTAATAATGATATGGTAGCTATAATGATGTTCTACATCTCAAATACAATTTTCATTTCCCCCTAGGAGGATTTCTTCACTGCAAAAGACATTAAAGACCACTATAACAAGTAGACGTAGCAGTGACAAGCAATCTCCAGGAGCGGTTAGTAGCATCACCCCGAAAGTTGAGCAGTGCTGTCATTCTTGTTCCCATAGCCTGCGTGCTCCTTTTGTAGTGGCATTCGTTTTTACTTCTTTTCTTGGGCACTACCAAAAGGAACGCTGGGGAAACATAATCGAATGTGATATGATAAGGTGTTTGAACTGGGCGGGTTGGTACTATTTTAGCGCATTGAACGACGAAGGTATACGAAAGATCCTTCTGCTAACTTCCCTTCTTGTCATTTTCAGGGTTCTCAACGGATGGAAGAAGAAAAAGATGGAACGGGAGAAGTACCAACTCACGACCAAATAGACACCTTGTTGCGCAAACTAGATCGATGTGAGAGAAGAATAGAAGATCACAAAAGACTACTGGACTTGAAGGTAGGTATCCTGAAACAACCTCTCGGCTGATGTAAGTCAGGGCACTTCTTCTACTCGCAGATCGAACTGGAATTTAGCGTGCTAGGTTTTACTGCTCAGCTCGATTAGCTTTATAGTTTAATATTGTGAGTAACATTTACCTTTTTCCAGTTAGATTTATATATTTGTATATTGTAAAATTGAATCGTAGGGTAATAATAAAGAAAAATCTGTTGTTTTTCGGAAGGAGGAAAACCAGAGAATCCGGAAAATTTTTTTTTTTTTTTGTCCACTTGTGAACCCGAGACCCAAAAGGTGAGAGGCGAGTAACTGACAACCGCTACACCGCCCTTGCTTCCCAAAAATATGTCAACCTTACTCAAAACATTCATCAGTAGTGATTATTGAATGATTATTATCTCCCCAAAGGATAGCGAATTGAACGAAGTTCGTCGCGCCCACAATCAGAGGCATCAGCGGTATCGTTTATTAAAAGAGAACTACGAACTAGTTCAGAATCAACTGAGGACATTTGAAAATGAACCGTAAGTACATTGAATAGCCAATGAGCATGAGCTCGAAATTCTTGCACAAAGCACTCTGGGATAGTAAGTTCTTATGCTTTTTTGGCTCCTCTAATTAATCTGAAATTTTTCCTTCAATATTTTCTATGGAAATAAAAGGATTTCAGCAGACGAAAATAACAGAGTAATTTTTTTCTGATGGTTCCTTTGATTTCCCTGTTACATTTTTAAAGAACTCACTTTCCCAAAATGTTTTGTGAGCTTTGATGCACATTGTCTATTGAAATGAAACAAAATCATTCTTGCGCATCACTGAAATGAAACATTATGCAAAGATGTAAGGGACGTAAAAGAACCATTGAGGACGTAAAGAAACCCTGGAAGTGACCACCTTCAGTGCCTACACTTCATACTAACCGTATGGGTCCTCGTAGTGGAGATTTGCTCTGTGCGGTTGCCCTGTCCATGTGACGAAGTTTGTAAAAAAAAAAAGAAAGAAAGAAAAAAAGATGGACGGATGAAAAGTGAAAAGTGACTTGTTCACCCTTTTCGCACATGGTTTTAGATCGACCCAGTTTTTCCCTCAGCCTCAGAATGGCCAATACCTTACTATATTTTTACAGGAGAGAGAGTACCCCACCTGAACGCCCAAGTGAACATGCTCTAAGACACGAGAATAGCGATGGCGTTTGGAACGAACTGACGTACTACCGAGGAGAATTTGAAAAATTAAGCAAAGAAAGGTAATTGCTTTATTTTTTTAAAAAAGAAAGCTCATAAATATTTCATAAGGCTTTGGTCCAATTGCAGCGACATTACTACGAGATGGTATTACGAGCCACATTGACTTTGCAGCTTGCAACGCAACAATGTCGCGCTTTTAGACTCACCAAGGATTGCTTTTATTCCTATTTTATTTCAGACATGAGGTCTTAGAAGAGTTGGACGTTCTTCGTGTTGAACACGCAAACGATCTGACCACCATCCAAGAACTAAAACTCTGTTTGGAAGAAGAGAAAGAAGGTATATACTGCATATTATCGTCTTATTACCATGGATATGCACAGTGCATTTTGGTGTCCAATAACAGGGCATAGCAATGGAGCGGTATATTATTTGCCTTCTTTTTTATTAGGTCTTCTTGACAAACTAAACGAAGAACACAAAAGAAATGCCGCCAAGAGTATCGCAGAAGCAAGAAAAACAGCATCACTGCTGAAAGAAGAAATTGCCGCGCTGAAGGATTTGGTAAGGAAACGAGAGGGATTTCAAGGCTAATGTATAAGGAGATGGTGTTGAGTGTGGAGCAAATTTCGTATCACCCTGACTTTGAGCGTCAATTTTGTGTGATTTTTTCAAGAACTCGGAATATGAGAATAAAATAAATGGACTAGATGAAGAGGTATTACGTTTGCAGCAGGAGAACAAGTAAGTGAACTCAGAGAAAATCTGGAATTCATTTTCTTTTTTTTTTTTAATTCGAAGTTGATTAATTGTGATTTTTTTTTTTTTTTTTCAAAAGATCCTTTATCGATGACAATGTGGCTTTCAAGAAGAACGTCGCCAATCTTGAACGACAACTCGAAGCAGCATCACAAGAAATCGAAGACCGAATCGAAGAGTCTGAGAATCTGAGAATGGATCTGGTGGAGAAGGAAAACCGTCCAGCTCGATCGCCAGTCAGCAAGTCTCCTACATTCACTAAGAGACGTGGGGATGATACTTCTGATCGATTGATCAAGCAACAGGTGGGATTTATGGGAAAGCAATAAAGGCCATTTATTTTACTTCGAAACGCGGGGAGTGGTTGCCCAATTCTCCCGCGCGAGTCAGGGACTCATGTTTAAAGCGTTCGAAGGTGTGCCCTTTACCCCCAAACTAAAAAAAAAAAAAAAAGTTTTTTTGTTTATTTCGAATGTTTTTTCAGGCAAAAGACATAGACATCTACGACCAACAACTGAAAAAAATCGCTCAAAAAATCCTAAGCCCCTCCAAACAAACCAAATCCGATCTCCCCTCGATCTCCCCTCGTAAAGAGAGTCAAGCAACACAAACCTTACAAGTGTCCCGCACTGCAGACTTCAGCTCTTCTGTGGACTTCGATCACGAAGGCGATGAAGAAATTGGGATTTGTGAGGTGGACGCAAGAAGAAGGGTAGGAGAGAGCAGCATCAGTGGGAAACTAGACACTTCGAAGAAATTGCAAACACCTCGAGGAAAAAAGGGCGTCACTGTTAAAAAGACGCCTGTTAGGGGCGAGTGGGCCAGCATGAAACAGAGAATCCTTAGTCTAACGCAACAGGTAAGGAGTTACTAATAGTGATGAGCTACGGACACACGTGCAACATTGCGCGCAATGTTGCAGGCAATCGATGTTGCGAGCCATGTCACATGACGCAATTTGTTAAGCAAAGAGAATTCAGCAGAATGAATTTTAAGATATAAACGTTTTTTCTGGACTACCTTAAGGTTGCAGCATTACGATCCGCCAAAGACAAGGCACTCAAAGCTTTGAACGAAGAAAGGGCGATCAGTGAAAACCTGCGATCTGAATTCAACACAGTCCTTCAACGACTTCAAGTTAGCAAGAACACCATTCAGGTTGGCATGGTAACGAATTGTACCCTGGGGTCCAGAGATTATTTATCCTAGCTCCTGTTATAAAACCTATTCAAAGCGAATAGACCCTCTTAGCTTGGGCTTAATGTTTTCTCATCTATGCTAACTTCTGGAAACTAAGGTAGCTAGGGTTCGTGTGAATCGATTCTAGGTTTTGAAGTCAAAGTATTTTACTTGCAGACATTGAATGAGGACTTGAGGAAGTGCATGAAAGAAAAAGAGGAGTTGAAGGCTGAGGAGCAAATTGTGATCCAACAGGATAATGATGCCGAGATTGTTAGACGAAGGCAAGAAGAAAGGCTGAAGGTATTAAAGATTTGGTTGTCAGTCTTATCACCAGCATTTATCATCAACATCATCATCACCACCACCACATAGTCATCATCATTATCACCTTCATCATCATCACCGTCATCAGCATCATCACCCTCATCATCACCGTCATCGTCACCATCACCATCACCATCATTATCGCCATTATCACCATTATCATCATGACCATCATAAAAATAACTCGTCACCATCATCACACAATCCTTATGAAATATAATCTATAACAAATAAATTCCTATTCTTTTCTTTCGCAGACTTCAGGCAATGAATTATCTCGTCTCACTTGCATCGTTAAGACTTTGCGCAACGAGAATAAAGAATTAAAAGAAAAATTATCTGACACGCAAGAAAGGTAAAGGCGCAGACACGCGA
This sequence comes from Anthopleura sola, assembly GCA_023349425.1. Lineage (NCBI taxonomy): Eukaryota > Metazoa > Cnidaria > Anthozoa > Actiniaria > Actiniidae > Anthopleura > Anthopleura sola. Next base: position 1,578,604 of record JALHLI010000016.1, on the reverse strand, counting down.
TGTGATTTTTCATGCGACGTCGCAAAAATTAGAGATCGCGGTGACGGCGTGCGACGTTGCGTGCGCGGACGTCGCAACAAAAAGTGGAAATGAGTTTTACCTTTGCGACGTCGCGGGCGATGAACCTCACCGCGTGAACACAACGTTGCATGGGTGGTCACACGTTGCGATCTAGTTTTTGCGATGTCGCATGAAATCACATCGCGTGTGTCCGCACTTTCATGTTTAATTAATGCCCAAACAAATAACCAATTTCGTTCTTAACTTTGTACTATTGCGTTTCAGACTCAGTAGAGTGGAGAAGGACCTTGCACAGAAAAAGACATTCGTTGAGGAAATGAAAACTAAGTTAAGAAAAACACAAGACACGGAAGAAAGATACGCAGACACGGTGGTAAGACTTGATAGATTATAGTAGTGATTAGAAAAGACAACAATAATCTCTTAAAAAATTTATCGATTCCCTGAAAATACCTCAAGCTCTTGGCTGATCAACGGGCACAGCTAACTCACAGATCGAACCGCCTGAAACAACCTTACTGGGCTGACGGCACGGGCACGGTTAACTCACAGATCGAATTTAGGTTCTGCGGAGGGAGGAAAAGCGGAGAACCCGGAGAAAAACCCTCGGATCAAGGGAGGGGCCTAACAAATTCTACTCACACTCATATTTTCTAAACATGGCTGCATTGACTTTTTTTAGAAAGAACTTGAAGAAAAGATCCGACGACTGATGGATCGAGAAACACAGAAGAAAATGCAGGTACTATGAACCACAATCATTTATTATTTGAAATATTTCCTATCCTTTACTAAAGGTATTGCTCACTGTTGTATTATAGATCGATAGTCTAAAGCGACAACTTGAAGCCGAGACGAGAGAAAAGGGAAAATTTCAACAGCAGTATTATCTATCTCAAGAGGAAGCCAAGAAAAAGGTTGTTTTTTTTTATTTTTATTCATTTTTACTATGACCCCTTTCACGTGACGTCAAAGCAGCTCAATTTGTAGGACAAAAGAATTTCAATATCGTGGGAATTGGAACCTATTGTTTTGTCCTCCAAATAATTAAGCTACATCCCGACGTATATACAAGGGGGTAAAAGAAATGGATACTAAATTAGGAAAAGAAAAATATATCAGAAAAAAACCGTTCTTGTTTTTCGAGAGTAGTCAACAAACCTTTAGTCCTCGAAAAAGCGGAATTCGAAAGAAAAATAATAGAAAGGAAAAGGAAAGCAAATATCAAGATTTTGTTTTTATGTTTTTATGTTGAGGTTTTATGTTTTATTTTAGAAAAAATCACTTAATAAAAACAGAATTTCTTCAAAACCTAAATGTACATTGTTTATTTTGCAGACGCGGTTGTTGTCCGATACCCAGTGTCTACGCGGCCAGGCCGAAAAGGCGGTAACCGAGATGGAAGCAGCGGCGACACAGCAACTCCAGGGACTGGCTAATAAAAGTGAAATGGCAATCAAATCGATACGCACTAAACTAAACAAGGCAAATGACATGATAGAGGAATTCCAGGCCTTGATTAAGGTAAATAGAGGAAACTTTCGGTATCGTAGCTCGTAATTGGTTTTCTGAGTTTTTATAAACATCGTGATTGGATGGCAGGCGTTTTCTTGGGCGTTGATTGCCTTATGAAGGGAGCATCATGAAAGCCATTTGAGAGTCACTAAAAAGGGAAATTCTTGGACACCGAGTTAATCATTTTGATTGATTGATGTCTATTTTCTTGGCTTCTTATTGGTTTATGGCGGAAAACATTTAAACCTTATTTTGTCGCGCGGCGATTCGCGCGTGTGATTGAAAAGCGCTCTAACGGTTGTGCATGAAAAGACACATGAATATGGATAGTACTCAATCAAAGAATCTTATTCTCAATAAAATGACTAGTGGTCTGAAATGGGACAACATCACACCCAAGCCGAACGGTCTATACCAACAACTCGCAAATTACTACGTGTTCTTGTTTCAGACACTCTCAGACGAACTTCTAGCAGACATCGAGAGAGCGCACTATAAAATATATCGGTTGGAGGAACAAGCAGAACAAGAAGAACTCCGTAAGCCAGCTTCGAGGCAAGCACGCGATCTGGCTTGTTCAATCCTTAACATGACAAGCGATGATCTTGATGACTTTATGAAAGAAGACGATAACAAGGCAATGAATTATTTGATAAGTTTTTCTCCATTTGATATGTCGCATTCGATTTGTCTAATACGATATGCAAGTAGATTCGATTTGATGTAGATTTTTTAGAAATGAATTTGAAGCAGTGTGTATTTATTTTTTTGTATTTTGGTTCCAGAGTGAAGAGCGCGCTGCAAGAAAACAGAAAGAAAACGAATGGAAAAATAGAATAGATTCCATCTTAAGAAAAGAGGTAAAAAAATACATTTAACTTTGGAAAAAACATAATGAAATTCAAAATGTTTATTTTTTACCCTTTAGCTTTTCATACTTTTTTTCAGGTCTCTTTTGCTGTTCCTTTGTTGGAAATTCTTCTGCAGATCATAGAGGGAAGAAAGTCCCTGGAAGGACAACTTATTCAGCTGTCGAACACCAGTCAGAGATAACGTATTATATACATATTTAGAAGTTTTACTAATTTTATGAAAAGTTAAATTATTTTCTATCTTATATAATTGTAAATATTTAAGTATTAAATTTTGTCTTTGATTTGCCTTTTTTTCTTTCATCCATTCAACCATCCATCCCATCAATCCATCAAACCATCCATCCATCCATCTACCTATCCGTTCATCCATCCATCCATCCATCCATCCATCCATCCATCCATCCATCCATCCATCCATCCATCCATCCATCCATCCATCCATCCATCCATCCATCCATCCATCCATCCATCCATCCATCCATCCATCCATCCATCCATCCATCCATCCATCCATCCATCCATCCATCCATCCATCCATCCATCCATCCATCCATCCATCCATCCATCCCATCAATCCATCCAACCATCCATCCATCCATCTACCTATCCGTTCATCCATCCAACCATCCCATCAATCCAACCATCCATCCATCCATCCATCCATCCATCCATCCATCCATCCATCCATCCATCCATCCATCCATCCATCCATCCATCCATCCATCCATCCATCCATCCATCCATCCACCCACCCATCCACCCATCCACCCATCCACCCATCCACCCATCCATCCATTCATCCATCCATCCATTCATCCATCCATCCATCCATCCATCCATCCCTCCACCCACACATTCATCCACCCATCCATCCGTTCATCCATCCAGCTTTTTTTCATTATCCATTTTTTGTTTTGTTTCATTGATTATTAATTTAATTCTACTTAATTCAGGCATTTCTTTCTTCTTTCGTTTATTAATTTACAATTCCATTTTTAGAGGTTTAAAAAAAATCATATTCAAAGAAACTTATACCGCAGGGGCTAAATTTAGTGTTTCATATCGAATTTGTCCCTAAACAATGTGTGCCCTCCCAACCATGTCCTTAAGTCACGTGGTGAACACACACAAAAAGTTTATCATTAAAACTCACGCAAGCCGGGCAATCACAGGAAAAATATAAACTTTCTCGCCTCTAAATATAACCAAGATGGCTGATAAATACGAAGAATACAACTATGATGAAGGCGTACATTCAGGGGGTGCAAGGAAAGGAAAATCAAAGAAAGAAGCTGCTCAAAACAAAGGAGTTTCGACTCAAGGACACAACGAGAGAAAAGTGGCTGAAAATATACAACACGGAGAAGATAAAAGGAAAGAGGAAGCAATAAAACAAACGGAAAAAGAAAATAAATAGAGAAATTTTCACCATGGATAATAGACTTAGAATTATGGATTTTAATATGCAGATTTTAGCGTACGATGAATGGATCAAGTGTTTCTATCGCTTCACTCCTGTGGTTTCTTATTAGCTTACGTGTACAAAATTCACGAGCAGAATTATTTGGTGCTGGGATGGATTCCTAAATATCTTTGACTAAAGACTTTGTATTTCAGTAGGGAGAAAATCTTGCTGCTTCGATTGCCTTTGAATTTTCTAAAATTTCTTGAATTTTATAGAATGCACGTGTTTATATTTTATTGGTCGTGAGCTAATTTGCATATTTTAATGGAAAAATTTATAAATTGTTGAAATATTAAATTTTTTCTAAAATTGTATAAACTTTGTATCTTTATGTATTATTCTTAGGATCAGTAAGCTTATATCCTCTTGGACAAATATCAGACCTATTTTTGAAAATGTTGTTGATGCAAGCTAAACTAACAGTGCAGGAAAACAGAAAATTTCATTCGTATTTTCAACATTTTCTTTGTTGTAGAGAGTAGAAAAAGATTTTACTTCTGCATCAAAGTCTCCTGGCCCCAACAAAATTTTGTTGCTGCACAGGGTAGTAATATAAGCCAAATTCACTCTGTAACTTGCAGCATAACGTTGTATGACAAGTTGCACGATCTTGTTGCTCATAATCCACTTACATCTCATTCCCAATCTCCCCCATATCATAGCAGACAACACAGGTTCCTATAATTGCAAACTTAGAGCAAGAGGAACAGATGTAGTCGATATTTTGTGACAGCTTCATAAATATATAGAAATTATAATAGATTTGTACTCAATTGTTTGTAGTTTGCACAGTGATGGATTGTGGATTTTTGGCATATTTCTGCCATATTGCAGAAGAATATTTTGTTTCTCAGAAGCAAAATTTGTCATGCACAGCGAGGTTTAGCAAGTGGTTAAACTGGGAAACATCAAGGAAGCATGTGCAAGGTAAACATATTTCTAAAAATTTTTCCTCATTTAGCAAGGGCTTAAGAAGCCACTTGAAAGCAGATTACTCTGGCCCGAGCATGGCTTATCATAAAATAAATAACGGAACTCTTTTCTATCATTTTAGCATCTCTGTTTTATTAATTAGGCTCAGAAGTTGATATCACAGCTTACTGCTCCATACAATTATTGGCTTAAGGCAGATTTAACTAGACTGATTAAGTTGTAGTTTGGCTCCTTTGTGAATGGTGACAGATAGAGAGCGAACTGGGACCAACTTGCGTTATCAGTCTAAGATTTAACATGACTGCTCTGTGTAACCATGACAGTACAGAATCCAAGCATTTTGATTGGATAGGCAGTGATTTTATGCACTACCATTGGTTCAACAGATGCTGTCAATTTCATTCCATATTCCTTTTCTGAGATAGCAAACAGGGTGCATTCTGGTCTAGCTTGGGTACAAAGAATATAAAATTTTTCACAGTATTATTTGTACAGGAGCTAGACCATAAAGCATCCTGTTGAATGAACTCAAAATAGGTGCTACCTATAGCCCTCTTCCATGTGATGTCAAAGCAGCTCAATTTGGAGGACAAAACAAAAGAATTTCAATCTCTTGAGTATTGAAAACCTATTTATTTGTCCTCTAAATAGACCTCATCGGCTTGGGCTTAATGTTGTCCCATTTCAGACCACATGTCATTCTCTTGAGAATAAGATTCTTTGTTTCAGTTGTATCCATATTCATGCATCTTCTCATGCGCAACCGTTAAACAATGAAATGATACTCTAGGGAATGACACATGATCTGAAATGGGACATTACACCCAAGCCAATGAGGCATATTGAGCTGCATTCTGACTTGTTGGAAGGGGCCTATAATGTTGCCATACTGTTCCAGTCTTATGTAATCTATTCTATCAGATTATTGACTTCCTTCTTAGTGTTAAAGTTGCATTGGGATGTCAGAATATTAGTTGTAAGAGTAGCAAATTTGAATGAAAGAAAGATTTTACACCTTGCTTTGATTTAACCAATTAATTTCTGTTTTGCATGGACCTTTATCACATCGTGTGCAGCCATGTTTATTTCCATGAGAATGAAAACCTTGTTTAAAGTGCCTATGACACATCTGACAATATTCTCAGAATAGATTCATGAGGTGAGCTGTTGACGGATCCAAAATTCAATTTGAGTGCAGTGTCTTGAAGTTAGTGACTTCAAGACACAGCACTCAAACTATGACATTTTTTTCAGATGTGTCATAGCCACTTTAAACCTGTGTAACTTTGTCCTGAAAAGCTTAAAATAATGTGGGGCTACACAGGGGAAAATCAAATGTTCCAAACAACATGGCTGCAGCATGAGAAAGGTCCATTAAGGTGCGGACACAATGCTACATTGTACAGTGTGACCACCCATTCAATGTGTTTACACTGTGAGATTTGTCACACTCAACGTCGCATAAGTAGAACTAGTTTCTACTTTTTGCAATGTCTCCGAACGCGGCACAACGCACAGGTGGTCACACAGTGTGATCTATACTTTTTGCGGCATTGCATGAAAAAATCGCATCATGTGTCTGTACCTTAATATATTTGAATATAGCATACATCACAGTGAAAATACTTCTAAAAATCTTAAGCCTGTAGATTTTAAATAAGCTCTTATTATATGCATTTTGTAAACTAACTAAAAGAGAATCTCTGAAGGTAACATATAATCAGGATTTATGGTTATGGCTCCTGTGTACAACAGAATGAGAAAGACTAGGGATATTCTATTTTTTCAATCGTATATTCTCGACCCACTCAACAATTTGCCAGAGACTCTGGGAAACCCTAGAAGTCCAAGAGCTCTGATTGGTTAGAATATTTGTCACAATAATAATTGAAATACTACTCTAGCAATCACAAGAGCCCTTGAAATAGATGATAACAATTGCCTCAGGAGTTGATAAAATGGCAGTGCAGCTGTAAAGCAATAAAAACAGCTTTTTGGGAGGAGTAAAATAAAACACCATAATTTAAGAAGCACATGCTTTAGCTATAATGCAAATTTGTGCATGAAGCGAGATTTCTGGCTACTGCAAGTCATTCTAGGGTTTCCCAGAGTCTCTGACATTTTGTCAAGCATACCAAGTAAGAATGACAGGGCTCTGGAGACGAGTGTCCATTGCTTTTCCAAATCTACACAGGAACCCCAAAAACGTGAAAAGCAAGAGTTTCTTCAGAGGGGGCTTTACCTTGTACTATATCTCAGAGTTCTATTCTCAATTCTTGGGATGCATGGTCTAGAGTTCAGGGTAATTAAATCTTATGTAATCTGTTGACCAGTTTTGAGAAGTCTGCACAAATTGTTTAAGTTTTTCCATCTACATAAAATCATCAAATTCATTTCCAAGATCAAGGCTATAATCCATATCATCTTTTTTGCCACCCTTGGTTCCTCCAGCTAGATTCACTTTCTTGGCTTTTCCTTTTCCTTTTGTCTTGCCCTGTTTAAAGGAAAATCTTGTTTTAGGCCCAGTTCAGACATCAAACTTTTGCCGTGTCAAATCTAACTGCCCTTGAAGTCAAGCACTGTTTTTTCTTAAATTAGTAGAAGTATGAAGCCCAAACTTAACACATATCATCTCCTGGCACTAAGCAAAAGAGCTGATGTCTTATATAGGAGTTCTCTCTCTGTATTTCTTACAGTAGTTGCTGGCCTCAAAGGCAATAAGATTGAATGAGGCAAAAGTTTGGCATCTGAACTGGGTCTTAGAGTTTTATTTTTGAGTTTTTCTTCTCTGTCACATAGTTTGATCTGAAACTTCACCTTCATACTAATATCAAGAAGTTCTTTTCACTTTTGGACTTCAGACATTTTGACACTGGTGTTTGATTCAAGAAGGTTGTGATCATGTGACCTGTTAGTGCAAATAGTCTACTGGTCTGTGATATCCCCCAACACACAATATGAAATTCAAATGCGTTCCTAGTTTATTACACTCACCCTTTGTGCTTTGACTTTTTCAGAATGCAGCAAATTCAAAGTAGTTGATAATTTTTTTATGTCATCTGCGTCCACTGTAAAAAAATAAATTTTAAAAAGCATTAATATTTTAATACTTTTCTGTAGTTCCCTTCGTTGGCCTTATATTAAAACCATTATTTTTCAACTCCCAAGGAAAAAGATTTTGAAGATGATTTTTTTAGGGAGGGAGGAGAAGGGATAGTTGGTCTAATTTATGTTAACCTGGATCCTCAAAGGAAAAATATATTGACAAGGATTGTATTGGGAGGGAGGAGATAGAACCAAATTAAAGGGAAGGGAGTTAATTTAATAAACCCTTTTAGCTTTGGTGTAATATTTCCCCATTTCAGACCACATTTGACCATTTTCTGGAGAATAAGACTCTTTGTTTGAGTTGTATCCATATTCATGTGTCTTCTCGTGCACAACTGCTAAAAAAAGAAATGATACTCTAGGGAATGACACAGGTCTGAAATGGGAAAACATTACACCCAAGGTAAAACATCTATTGTACTCACAACTTGCACATAAATCTCTAAGCATATCATCCAAGAATTGAACATATAAAGCACTAGACTGAAAAGGAAAAAAATTGATAAGATTGATGAGTATGTACTTTTGGGTGACCCAAACAAGATGCATTGTGGTCTAGCTTGGGCTAATGCTAGATAGTAAAAAAAAGTACACAATATAGACATTCCAAAACTCATTTGGATAGCCATAAATATTATTTTAACTTTGAGTGTTGGTCCGGCTGAGGCTTGAACCCACAACCTCCCACACAATAGTTCAATGCCAAACCAACTAAGCCAATGCACCCTTCTCAAAATTATCTTGAATGCAAGGCTAACATGGAACACAAAAGAAATGCCACAAATTCCATTGAGAAAAAGCATGCTTTCTTTTGTGTATCATGTTAGCCTCACATCAAAGATAATTTTGAGAAGGGTACATTGTGAGGTGGTTAACCCTGACTTTAAGCCAGTGGCCGCCATTCAAGCAAATTTAGAAAAGGCCTATTGACTATCAGCTCTGAAAAGTACTTTAGTAGTGAACATTTTGCTTGGTATATTACCTCCATTTGAGACAACTTGTCTACTAGCATTTTACTATATTCTGTAAATTCTTCTAGTGTCTTTGGGTTCATTGAATCTAAATTATTTGTTGTAGACGTTTCCTCCTTCTTGGTTGTTCCTGGATGGTAAAGTCAAAGAGAGCGAGAAAAATGAGTTGTGTTCCTCAAATCATTAAACTTTTTGGAGCAAATGGAAGAGAATTTTTAAACAAATCCTTACCAAATGTATCCATTGCTAATAACAAATCTGACTCCTCTTGTAATCTGAGAAAATAAGCAAATGAAAATTATTGTCGTCACCATCATGTAGTCATCGTCATCGTCATCGTCATCATCATCGTCATCGTCATCATCACCACCACCACCACCATCATCATGACCATCAGCAGCATCATCACATGCACAATCTTCACCATCATCATCATCACTATTGTCCTAGCCACCACTACCATCATCATCATCACTAATAAGTTCATCGTCAATATCACCATCTCACCCCCATCACTACCATCATCGAAAACCTAAAAGTGTATTTTTTTCACACATTTTTATTATTATTATTAGCATTTTTAGTTTAAGAATAAAAGTTTATTTTATTAACAAGAAATAACAGTCTATAACTCACTTCTGTTGCCGTAATTTTTCAGCCATTTGTTCCTCTGCTGTCATAGGTTCAGCTTCCTAAGATAACAATCAAGATCACAGGAATGAGTATAATTTATAAAATTACAACCATCCTTTTCAGGGAAAATAATAATCTGATTTGGTTCAATTTATATATTACGAATTATACCTCCACTTGTTTCAGCATTTCTGCTTTCAATCTGGCTTCTTCCATTTTCTTTTCTTCTTTTTCTCTTAAAACGTCTTTTAAAGGTCGTTTTTTCTTTTTAGTCGGTAGCACTGTTTTGCCTGCAATGAAATGGTAATGCCAAAACTTCAAATCATCATCTATTGTGTTAGGTCTCTAACTTGATTGAAGGGTCTTTCTTTGGGGTCTCCAGTTTTCCTCCCTCTGTAAATCCTAATCAGTTAAATTCCAATTCGATATGTGGGTTAAAGTTATTTTTTTGATTGATGGAAGCCATAAACCCAGAGCTTTCAATAAAAGGTGGCTACCAGGGGTTTATCGCCGGATATTACACCTTAAACTGCCGGCTATTTTGACAAAAAATTAATTCATTGCCAAATAAAGTTACGGCCCCTTGGGGGATACGGACCCCTACTTTTTTGGATTGACCATCTACTCCAAATATTATTGAAAGCTCTGTAAGCCTAGAAGTCTGGAGTACGTAATCATAGATTATGTAATTTCAAAAGTGGCAATAATAATTGTTACCAATAAAAAATAATCTAAATTTCCATGGATGTTTGACTGATTTTCACCTTGACTGCCCTTTTTATATTAAGCTTATATCAAAGGTTTCTACCCATTTTTGGTTGAAAATGTTTACAAGTTATTAAAAATTCAGTCTCTATTATAACATATTTTTATTTTTATTTTTAATATCAATTTTTTTTCGTTCTGTTTTTTCTTCTCCAATGAGGTAGAAATCATTTTAAAGACGACTTGTTCTCCACGTGACAATATTTAATATGATTTCCACTCACATGGTTAAAAATGAAGTCTTACAAAATCACTTACTTTCGCTTGTTTCTTCCTTTTTCTGTCCTTCCTCGGTCTCTTCATCATCCCAATTTTCCTTTAGAATATTAAACATTAGTTCTTATCATTAGAAAAGAAAGAACAGCGAAGAAAACAAGATAGTAGGAAGCCATAGTGAAATCTCATAAGGAAAGAAAAACGCTCACACCTTTACATCATTGTCATCTTCATCCTCGCCTTCCCACTTATCTGTAGCATTTTTCTCGTCAAAATTCGTGGGCTCGAAATCTTCATCATCTGTTTAAAGAATTAGAGTATAAATTAAAGCAATCGCCGGTCTAGAAGTTAAAGAAAACCATGGTTATAGTCAAGTTCTAAGAACACGTACCCCAGTCCGCCATTTTGGTATGATTTGTACTTGCCATGCGCATATCTTGTTATCCCAGGATGCTCTGCTGTGCTTTTCGCGCCAAAATTGAAAAATGTTGAAGTCAGCAAGTTAAAGAGTGATAAATTTTCATCATTTCTCTCAATATTGCGAAATTTATTTTCTTTTTATGAGACTGTGAGATACAAGCCACATTTATACACCCAAAGGTATGATTTTTAACCGAGTTTTTGTACACTAGTTTTGAATTTATATATGGAATGTACGTTAGCTAACATCTTTGAAATTGTATAGAAAAATATTATAAAAAATATTATCAGCTGATTTTTTTTCAGGGAAAGCACAATAGAACACCCAACAGTGTTGTTTAAAAGAAATTGAATCTCAGTTTTGAATAATTTGGAAGCCTGCAACACATAAAGGTAATTATTGGACTCCCCAAATTGACTGTGCACATGATAAACCCATGAGAAAATACAAGCAGTATTGTATTCTATTATTAAAGTTAACTAGACTATCCCCTTCCTTCCTAATCCCATTCCTTTATGATAAACTCAATAGTGCCTTTTACAGTTCCCTGTGCCATCTTGAAAGGTAGCCATACCTTTGCATCAAAGTGAGACAAACAGTGAGCTTGCAATGAAAGAGACCTTTTTTAACACCTTTAACAATAATTATTATTCGTATGTTTCTATCATTGCAAGCTCACCATTCGTCTCGCTTTGATGCAAAGGCATGGCTACCTTTCAAGATGGTGCAGGGAAATGTGAAAGGGACTATTTCAAAATCATAGAAGCTGACACCAAAAGGTATTCTGGGACATGACATCATTATCCTCTGATATTTTCATTTGAGATACACAGTTGATATGGGACATGTGTTAAAAGACTCCATGCTTTCTGTCAGTACAACAATTTATGCACATTCCACAAGTTGGATCACTAGAGGGGGGGGGGGGGGTACTCCCTATAATGGACTGTATGGGATGCATTGCTCAAAAGGGGTACCTTTTTCAGGCTGCAGATACATTAAGGGAGTGGGAATTTGTGAATTTTGGTATGTAAAGGGGTAGCTTTTTTTCAAAGGTATATGAAAGGGGCACCTTTATAGGAAAAAAGTTTCATAAAAGGGGTACCTTTTTACTGAAATTTGGTATAGAAAAGGGTAATGGGTCGAGAGTCTGGGTGGAGCATCCCTGTATGAAATGACCCGAAGTACCCCCCTACCCCCGGGTCACTAGATAACATCGTACTTGTCATGTACCATTTCGGTCTCAGCTTCTCTGTTCTGTTTCGAACCCAACAATGATTTTACGAAAGCCCACTTCCAAAACATGCTTCAGTTTTCATGCACAATGTTGTCAATGTGAGGCTCTGTGCTAAATGCTCATTGTTTCATGACAGGAGAAATAATAAATCTAATTTAGCATGGAGTCTTGTACTGAAACCTTTGTGCATGAAAGCAAAGCATACCATAGTTACATGTTTAAGCGCCACCCCCAATTAAGTGCTGCTCTTGATTAAGCACCACATGAGAGAGCAAAATAGCAAAATATCAAAAGTACTGCCCCCAAATAATCCTGGAAGTGTGTTATTGAGTGCATATACTGTATCCAGAATGAATTACAGATTATTTTCAGAAGTATGCAGATAATTTCAAAGAGTATGTTTATTCTCAGTTTACTCATAAAATTGCTGTTGCTCTTTTTATCATAGAAGTTAAAAGATAAAGAGCAACTCATGAAAGTACTGTAAGTACAAGTTAAGTCATTTAATCTTACTATGATATTTATTATTTATTGTTATTTATTATAAGAGTCAAGTATTACTATTATTATCTTTTTTTATTTTTCTTATTAATAATATCATAAGCTATTCATAGCTAGTTAAGGATAATATTCATAGTAATGTTTATTTTGGGGTAGCAAAGAGACCTGAACTAATATTTTTATTAGCCGAAGCTCAGTAATCTCTCCATGTATCATATCACTACAGCCCCACTGCCAATGCTGCACACACGCACACACAAATACTAGATAATTTTAATTTTTATGACATATTTGACACAGGCATAGTTATCTGATTCTGTATTTCATCTTTCCTTATTGAGGCCAAAATCATAACTTCAACTTCATCAGAGCACAATCTCGTCTGCCATCCTCTACTCCTATCCATTATCAATTCGACTCGCGTGATTGCACTTCCGTTTCCGGTTCCGATTCTACTTCCGCTGGCTCGCGTGAGAGGCCATAATCAAAGCCAAATTGAAAATTACCCCCAAAAAAACTCCTGATAAGGCATTGCAAGACAAGTACCATTTGAAGTATTGAAAAAGTTTAAAAATTTCAGAAGTTTCCGTTCCATAAAGCTTTTTGACAACAGAAAAATAAAGCTAAAGTTGTTTAGGCAGCGGGCCAAAATGCCTTCACGTACAGCTCTTTAGATACAAATGAGTTACGTCATAATATAATCTATGCAAAATTTACTGAGATCTACTGATTATTACCCATGTTCTGTGTATATGACACTATACTTCAAAATCATACCACATGGACTTTCTTTCTGTTTTGCTTTTCAATACTTAAATTTTGCGAGGTCAAAGGTCAAAGGTTAATCTTGACCAAATACGTAATTTAACTATACAGTAATTGTGGGTATGTAGCTGTACATGTGTGTTTAATCCATATGAGGCTTTACATTTTGATTCCTCTGTTAGGGTTAATTCATTCAATTAACTTACATAAAGCTGGTTAGCAGGCTCGTCACGGCATTCGTGATCATGAGCTTGCAGTTTTCTGATTCCTGTGCCTATTTTACCATTCTGTGCATTTCTTTGAAAACCAGTTTTTATTATGCGACTCATTCACGAGCGTGAAAGTAAACTGCCTGTGAAAAAGATAATTTCCAATGAGGAATTTCTGATGAAATGGAAGGGATTTAAAGGGGATTCAAACAGAACTTTCGTCCGTTGCGTCTGCTTGTCGTGCTTGTGAAAGCTAACCTTTAACGCACGTCCATGAGTTTTAGAGGTAGGGGGTCTAGACTGACAAACTATTTGAAAATTTATAAGGTGTTGCTGATTCTCTGGACCCCCTTCCTCGGAAAGAGCAGGCCGCAAGTGCCTATCGCTTAGACATGTGAATCTTCCGTCAGTAAGTCCCCAGAGGTGAGCTTGTAAACTGCTGCAGGAAAATGTCCCTGTGTTTCCGGGCAGATCTTCTGCCACGACCTTGTGTACTGTGATATTATAGAACTTTTCCTGTAATGATGGTCTAAGCTTCCGGAACATTTTTTGCCTGTTCACGATTTTATATCAAAAGTTTCCAGTAAATTAGTCAGTAAATTACAGTTCTATAGACCATATCCTATCCAACAGCCAAACACTACCACATCTTAAAGCTGGTTCCTTATGGGAGTTACCTCTATCTCGTGGTTCGAAGAGAAAGGTTAATGCTATGCTCTGATCTCAATATGTCACCATGTTCAGTCAATAGTTTCATCGCTTACTGTATTAAGCTGAATCCGACCTAACAGGCCGCTAACATCATGTATTTTCCTGAGTCCGGATAAGGATTTGTATAAACTGCCCCTCTGGGAAAAAGAGCTTTCGATGCCTTCCGGCTTCCAACAAAACCTATATTTTTTCACGCAAGGGAGAACATTGAGAATTTGGGATCAGCGAGGTGCCATGCCCTGACTTAGATCAGCCCGAAGGCTGCCCCAGGCTTCGATAAAATTTGACCGTTGGATTTGGTTCAGGTGTTGCATTTTGCATTCATGATGAGCTCCCACATCCCATGTCTTTAATTCTGCCCGATTGCAAGAGTCTACATAACAGACGAAAGAGGGATATTGGACTACGCATGCTCGTAGACTCGCGAGAAACGTCGGAGAAAAACTGATAAAGTGGATTACATTTCGCCGGAGGGTGGTGCTGAAATTCAATCCTGATTTCCTTTCGTGATAGTTCCCTGTACTTTCTTGTTAGTGTAAATAATTTCACTTTAGTTTTGACTTTTGTATGATGTAAGTCACCCCCACTCCGAGGAAATGCAGACTTGTTCAGCGTTAAGGCCCGTTTTCGCATGGTCCGCTGTGTGCGTGTGATGATTTCTGCAACTTTGCAAAAGGAACAGCACCAGAACAACAACAACAAAAAATACCCCTGCAACAGCAGCAACTGAGTAGCAACGAAGACTAAAAAAAATCCCTAGATTTTTCAGTTCGATTTTTCCAGAAGAATCGTTTATGGTATAGGTGTGGTTTCGAAAAAAAGTCACCAAAAGTGCGCCAAAATGCGGTATAACCTTCGAACTGTTTCTCGATACCATTGACATAACGTGGACAGCATAATAAAATATTTGCACTGAAGACTTTCCATGACAAATATAACAGAAATATTACATACACGTGTTAAGAAATGCGCACGTGTAATGGTCACTCCAAGTGGTTATGCAAGGCCCGACTAGCTGCCAATGAATTACTAAAAAAAAAAAAAAAACCAGGCGTCGGCTGGCATGATGCGTTAAGGAGGTTGGAAGATTACCTGGTCAGAATTGGTTGCATTAGAAATTCTCGAGCGACCACCTCAGTATGCAATCACGTACGACAAAGGTCGTTTAGTCGAAACTCCGGCTAAAAATGACTTTTCTTAAAGATAACATTAAGTTTTATTAACTTTTTTAGTGATTTCTTCTTTGCACACACAAACTTCTTATCAACGCACATTCAATTCAACAATATTTTTTCAGGAAAAAAAAAAGCTGAACACATCAGCTTAATTAATTAACTAAAGCTCTAATATCGAGTATCCTCTGCCTTGCATTAAAATATCACAGATTATTGCTAACGTTGAAAGACGATGAACTGACAATGTCCTTGATCTTGACCTGAGCTTCAAGTTTTATCTTAATTCCACACGCAACGATGCCAAGAAATCCAACGAACAACTGCAAAAACGACGCCAGCAAAACTATTAACAGCCAAAATAAAAACTCAACAAAAATTGCGAATTCTGCGCTTGAAGTGTTTTATTTTCACTTGGTTTTGTTTATTGATTTTCTTCGCTTTCGTGTGGTTTATTGGACTTTTTTCTTTCTCATTGGGAGAGGCGGACTCGAAGTATATTTTTTAAAGGTTAAGAATATCTTTTTCCATACTTAATCGACGATAGAAGTGTGGTTACTTCTTCAGCTTCAATGACCTGCAAACACCAGCGGCAAAATGAATGAAAATAAAGAATCCCAAGATAATACATTTTAGGGAAAAATTTTTTGTCCGTCACAATGCAAAAAAAAAATTTTAATAGATTTTCGTTTTTTTTATAAACTGACAAAATATGTTGTGTTGCGTGGCTTTTCGCATGTCAAGTTAAGCCCTTGACAACTTTAAATAGTTAATAACAGCACAAATGTCATTGGTGAACATCGAGAGTTCTGTCTGATTAAAATCAATTGTCAAACTGCAATCAAATTAAACAATTTTTAATTGAAATTCCTCTGAATGTATATCGATATTTTAGCGTTAATGATAAAAGTGTTCATCAACATTGAAATACTTGGATGGTTTTTACTCTAAAACTGATTTGAGTGATCAAAACGGTTTAAAAGATAACTTTAAAGATCGTTGATAAATTTCTAGAAATTCTAAGTTGAGAATCAAAAAGCTAAGTTGCCAAGCCTTCTGGGCGTCGGAGCGAAGTTGTTTGGGATGCAGGGCCTGGGCCCCGGCATGATGTCACGATGGTGTGAGATGTAATATGATAAAAGTAAGCTCGCTAGTGACACACTGCCAAGCTACGAACGATCTGAACTGAAGGGTCTACTCACAGTGCTTGTTGGTGAACCTGGTTTCCAAGAGGTCAATAGCAGTCAGAACATCAAGAAAACCCACCACCTTACAATCAGGTAGTTAAAAATTATTCGTAACTATACCCTTGCGTTCTTTAGACCCCATCCAGCCCTAAGCTTGTTGAATTATTCATTCCGTGAGTCGTCTGCGCTCGTCTGCACGCTGGAAAGCCAATATCTTTCTTGCTTTGGTTTATATTTCTAACGATCACTTATGAGAGCGTCCTGATTACCTACAGTGTAAAACTTTGATTTCAACAGCGCTTAACAATGCTAGATCGCGCAGGGATTGTTTAAGATCAAGACGCTGAGCGCGAACATTTTAGATCACTACTGTTTGTATGGCAAGCTCGTTGTCATTTTAGACTTGACATCCGCGATTCTATCCCGAAGAAATTGCGCAAGCTGTGATGTTAGGACGCCTATCTTGCTCCGCCAAAGATTTTTTTTGTGGATACTTCCCTTCTTTACTCCAAGGTCATTCAATATTAAACAGTAATGTAAAGGTTTTCAAAGAGAATCATGTCAAACGAGTTAGATGTTTTGCGGCCAACCGGCCGCCGAAGAACTTTTCACGCCTTGCCGGTTGTCTGTTTGGTTGTCGTATCTATTGTCCTTTTGTCAGAGACAACAAGTATTCCACACGTTCAGTTCGTTCTGTCAGGCCAAGCAGTGTTGGAAAACAGTGATTGCCCTCTTTGGTTAGGTTGTGTATACAAACGATTGTGTCCCTACGTTCTATAATTGACCGCTAAATATTTAAGTCAAGATCCGAGGTTATCAGACGAAAAGTTTACAAGACATTATCACAACTGTGTGGTTCGGTTCGCTGCGAGCGTTGACTTGATGTTAACCGCCCATCGACTGTTTCAAAACATGGTTATTCAACCGTAGGAAAACTGCTAAGTTTTTGCTTGGGTCAAAATGATTTGTTTGCACTAAGAAATATTGAAGTCACGAATATGAAGGGCCGCAGATTGAGGTCGTTCTGCTAGAGGCGCGCACAAGTCTATTCTTGTAACCAGCACTTCATGGGCTTTTCAAATAATGCAACGTAGTCGATTTCTAAATCATGCCAGGAATCTGGTCTAGTTTATTCGCGATTGACTTGACTACACATTTGACTTTATTTATTGAACATAACGATAACCCAGACTAAGGATGCGCTGACCTGGTTGTTGATTTAGTTTTTACTCGGGTCCTACGGCATGTAGCCTTCTAAAACAATGAACTTCAAGAGGTTACGATTTACAATCTACTCAACGCGAGAAACTCTTTGGATGGAACGAGGTATTTCAAACGGGCTTCGTGGAATTCGTTTAAGCTTTAACGGAAGCCCACAAATACCTGGACACCACCAGAGTTTTAGAAATTTCTTGATCATCTTGGAGTTTTTTTTTGATTTCCTTTTCAATCATTCTCGGGTCAACAAAGGCACTTACTGACCATCCGGCTTCGTATTGAGTTTCGTTGCGACCCACTCTTGAGGATCCTGTTTTGCTTCTTGAAAAGAAAAATATACGCTGGTATTGTCAACTTAATTTAATAACTTTTTTATCTTCTTGGGTTGTTTGTCTTTTGGGTTTTTCTCGTTGCCTCGAGCCGTCTGACAAAACGATTTGCTTCAAACACAGACCGGAGAATTTAAAGATTAGTTCTTCCGTTGCTAAAGTATCGAGTAACTGATGATAAAATGATTGCAAAACCCTCCCTCTATTTTACTTGGAGTTCTGTTATAACTCGTTCTTCTTGGGGTCTGCTTTTCCTCAAACGAGAGCGGGCAGTACTTGACACGTACGAAAAGAGAACATGCATGATTATAGCGAGGGTGTTTTAAAAAAATCTACGGAAATCCGTAGAACAAAAAGAACGAACAGAAAACTGAGTGTTCCTCCACAAAAGATCAAACGATATCCGTCTAAAATGACCGCTTGGCCCTTCAAGATAATCAGGGAAAGAAAAATAAACACAAGTAGCTCCTAATGTTTGGTTAACTCTGCTGTCAAAGCTTTCTTAGAAGCAGCAAACCTCCTAAAATAACTCAAGCCGTTGGCTATTCTCTAGATAAAGGATAGGCCCTGTCAAAATGTGGCAATGATCTTTATTTTCGCGCGTATTTATAAGGGTTTTTTGATCGTGCTTCTTCGGTGATTTCGATAAGTCAGCTCTAAAAAAATTTCGGTGAAGAAAGGGCGTGCTTGGATAGGACGCGAGGTTCGGATTTCAACATGTCATTCGTCTACTCACACTGCTCAGTCCTGATCGTATATCATATTGAAGGATCATGGGATTCGGATCATATTATCTAGCAAAGTATTTCTGTTTCTTTCTTTGCTTTTCCTTTCCATTCGCTGCAGTGCAAACTGATAGCTAACGGATCATAGGCTAATCTTTAGTCATTTGTCCGATAAACTTTAAATAACTCTATCTTGTTTGAACACGAAAGTGTCATCGCTATTTAAGGGATTTTTTCTTCATTAAATTTTGTACCCTAATAGCGAAAAATGGACAGACCTTAACTAGTCTTTCGGTCCAAAACCTCGAATGTTTCGGTTTTATTCACATTTTTTTCATTTAAAAACTGCTTTTCTTTACGAAGACATAAGATAGATAGATAGTTTATTTATGAAAGCATTGCAACCTACAGGGTTAAATTACGCTAATATTTACACTGAAGTATAAAACGTTCAATAATTCATAAGCTATTTTTGAGATATCATCAAGATATTTTTGCTTCACGATTAATTTTATTTTGTTTAAACGGTCTCGCATTGCAAAGATGTTTGCTTATTTGACATAAAAATGCCATAATAAAGTTTCTAGACCCAAGAAGGTCATTCGGGACCTCTCCACTAAGAGCGCGCGCGTTCAGAGTTTTCCCGCCAAAAAAACAAAAGAGTTTCTCAACTCGTTCAAATTTGGTTCAAAATCCGGAAGTTGAGTGTGTTTTGCTTACAGCAGTAAAAGGTTAGAAATAACATGTCTCCTTCATGTAATCACTGACAATAGCTCTTGATCCAACGTTTAAAGTCTAGGTCATTGAGGTTAACTAGAAAAGGTTGTCTGGTAACCCCTGCGGTCAGACAGGGTTAATTTGTTCACGTTTGGTTACGCAAAGTTTACATTTTGAATGTCGACCATTACGTAATGAAAGACTAGAGACCTTCAAAAACAATTCCTAGACCTTATTTGAATCCTTTCGAGGTGACATTCCTTTTTTTGATAGATTTTCAGTGTGGTTAATGCGGTATATTTTGTGTTTGCTGTACTTGATTGATTTTCAAGCCTTTATATTTGGTATGCTAAGTTCATTGTCTTGCATACCCAACTAAAATAAACAAATCTTATCTGAATTCCTGAATCTACTATTTGCCTTGCATGATAGCTGTAGTATTCCAGAGGCCATGCAGAGAGAGAAACTGAAATTATTTACTTAAGAAATGTTTAGGCAGGGTCAAAATATCGTCAATCTGTTAATATTTTTAAGGCCAAAACGTTTACACTTCAAAACCAAAGCATCCATGATGACATTATCTGTGCAATAGCTATAAAACCCCTACTTGGCCTTGGTCTGTTAGTCCTTTAGAAACGCCTGACAATCATATTGACTTGAACCCCGATCTGTTCCGATCTGATCTACAGACCCAAAACAAACGCTTGACTTTGTCAGTCCGTCATTATCCAAAAAATTCTTCGCATTTTTGCTTCTATTCTGTCGAGGAGATGACAAAGATGGTTTGGAAATGTAGGCAGAATTGATCGAATTAGTCTTTGATTTAGCGGAAAAGGCCTTCAGTTACGGGATAATCCCTCTCAGAAAAACCAACTCGTGACTAAGCATTGACAATTCTAAGCAGATGTACGCATTGCCCTTGTGTTTAAACAACTTGTGTTTCAGTAAGCTGATATTCCTTTCCTTTAGCGCGACGCCACGTCTGTGCTCAGAAATCGGGACGCTTTTCAACTGTTGTTTTAGAGAAAAAATCTCAGTCAAAAACTCCTAATATCAAGATTACATCCAACGCAGATTGTGTTAATTATTATACGGCTTAATTGTCCAAAGGCGTTAGTATTTAGTAAAATCATTTCGCACGTCTTTTGAAGATAAGCGAGGGCTCTAATTGTGTGTTATAACTGGGTATAAGACTGCGTTTTATGCCTATATTTGCTACGATTGGGAACGAGATTCCGGAAGTTTTGATCTTCAAAATTAATTGTCACACTTTAATTCTAGAGCAAGAACCATGTTGCCGAATATTTCCCAAATCCAGATAAAACATTCCTTTGTTGTTTCAGAATCAAGGAGCTTTAATGTCGTTTAATGAGATTTGGTTTCTAGTAAATTAGGATTTGAGTCGTTTGAGGGATTCTGATTACACAGCTCTTTCATCGGAAGTGGTTTGAGTTTCAAAGAAAAGTTCTATCGACCTCTGTTTTCTGTCGATATGTCAGAGCTAAATATAATAATGCCTGACCCTACTCATAATTCGTCACTCGTTCCTTTAGCTATTGTCTTTTTACGCAAAGCGTTTGATAATGAGGGAATTTTATCTGTGCGTAATTCTTGGTATTATAAGTATGTTTCCTAAGTCGGCGTTCTGTCTGGAGCGCGCGCAAAAAATAGATCTAGTGCATTCCTAAATCACGAGCTATCAAATGTCTTGGTCAATTTTCTTAGGACTCTATGATTTCCCTCATTTAATGCCGAGCCGTTTGTAGCAATCAAAAAATATTTCATCAGATAAAAGCCGCTGTTCAAACAGAATGTCCTACCTCGTGATTTATGTAAACTGCCATGCGTGACATCTCATGTCTATAATTACCGACCTGTCGACCCCGGATCTACGATCTAACTTGTAGTACGTCCCCGGTGTTCAGTGAGTCAAATCTTTAGAGAACTCGCATTGGGGAGTGCTTGGTGTTCGACGTGATTCTTTTGAACAGACATGTGAGCAAAGTTAAACCGAAGTAGTTATCGCCCCTCTTCAGCTCTCTTGAAGTCGGAACGGATCCAGTTTCCTGTTTGTCGCTCGCGTCTGAAACGTACAAAGTCGAGTCCTGAGTAACTACCGGTTACTTGGTATCAAGCCTTTGACCTACGAAACAACCAACTTCTAAAAACACGTAAGATCATTACCATAGAAAACAATTCATGTGCTCGACATGATAATCAAAGTTGAACGGGTCATTCTCCGTGATTTTTAAAAGACAGTCAAATTGTCCTTCAACGGGGAAAAGAGTTCATATCAATAGTACTGATCTATGTCGTCGCGTTTTAGGTTATCTGTAGTCTCAACTTTCATTGAAATCACTTCTCGAAGAACTATAATCTATTCAGTCGCTTACTCGTAACCATGCTGTCCATCTAACATGGTTTGAAAAACAAATACAAGAAAGTGAAAAATATGGACTAATATGTTTAGTGATCACTCGTGGCCTTAATTATTGTCTGTTTAACAAAAGTGA
Source organism: Anthopleura sola (assembly GCA_023349425.1). Lineage (NCBI taxonomy): Eukaryota > Metazoa > Cnidaria > Anthozoa > Actiniaria > Actiniidae > Anthopleura > Anthopleura sola. The sequence continues at coordinate 1,556,397 of JALHLI010000016.1, read as the reverse complement.
TCAGCCGAGCAACTCGAAAGCGAATGTTCTAGTGAACAATAACATGATTCCCCTAAACTCAAATCCGGTTTTTACCGTGATCGCTTTCTTATTCACGTCTTCACAAAGGTGTAAATAGCTGTTTATTTGGCAGAAAAGTTAAGCTTTTTTTTTAAAGAATAGCAACAACACGCGATTCTATTTTTCTGTTGTACACCGGTAATTTTACCGCCCTTTCTGTAACCGTGGTGCAAATCAAAACTAAGACTCACTTATGTTCCGTTAAATTGAAAAGGGATCAACAACACGGTCGTGAATTCTATAAAGATGTTCTATTGGTTTCTACTTAGACTCGAACGTTGTTTCATGGTGCGCAGAATTGAATGGCTGGGTTGTAATTTTCGTGACATGAAGATGCAACCGCGCGTAAAGCGTATTGCCCCTCGGGCCATAGCTGACTGCTCTATTACGATCTAGTAATACTATAGTAATACTACCCTTGCACCTTATATGACAGTTGTTCCCATATATGGCATGCGCTGCTATGGAGACCCGACAGTTTCAACAGACCATGTCAAAGTTCAGAGCTTTCAGACATGACACCCTCGAGTTTTTGCATAGCAAAGGATCGATGTCCTACATTAGAGCGTGCCCTTCCTTCAGCTAGCTTGAGCTTTCCGTATACCGTGCTTGAGAGTTTTTCAAGGCAATTTCGTCTCTCTTATTTTTATTCCCGCGTCTGAAGTAAGTGCAATCGCATTTTTAGTGGCTCATTTAATATCATTACGGCTCGTTTCCGAACAGACGTCACGAAACGACTAAATTATCGGAAGCTGGCTGGCCTCGCAGTTCGGTAGATTAAAGAATCACATTCACTAACTGTGTCTGTTGTATTCTGTTGTGTTAGTAGCGGTACGCAGGGAAGATGGCGTTAGTTGCAGCCCCTACGTGGAGGGAAAACACGGAAAGCCAAGAGGACACGTCTGAGAAAAATGGACAAATCGAGTGTGCTGTTTGTGGGGACAAGTCGTCGGGGAAACACTACGGGGTTTTCACATGTGAAGGGTGCAAGTCGTTCTTCAAGCGTAGTGTCCGCCGCAACTTGACCTACACATGTCGTGCTTCTAGGAACTGTCCCATTGACCAGCACCATCGAAACCAATGCCAGTACTGTCGTCTGAAAAAGTGTCTCAAGGTTGGAATGCGACGTGAAGGTAAGAGAATTTCCGCGCCAAAATCGTTCAGCGCTTGCTGGGGCTTGGATGTTTGTCTGAAGCCCCAGAGTATCTGTTCTAGTATCTACATGGAATTGATTGTTAGTTGAATGAACCCTTTCACCTTTTGGCTCGACAGCTGTGCAGCGAGGTCGTATCCCTCCAACACAAGTAGTACCGCAAGCAAATACAAATCATCCTGGCGTAAATGGAGAAGGATCCAATGGTCACTCATACCTCTCAGGATTTATTGCTCTTCTTTTGCGAGCTGAACCGTACCCAACCACTAGATTCCAGCAGGGTCTGAACATGCCATGCGGGATCATGGGCATTGAAAATATTTGCGAGCTGGCTGCTAGGTTGCTGTTTAGCGCTGTCGAATGGGCTCGGAATATACCATTCTTTCCTGACCTTGCTGTTACAGATCAAGTAGCATTACTGCGTTTAGTTTGGAGCGAATTGTTCGTTTTAAATGCTGCCCAATGCCCCATGCCTTTACAAGTCGCTCCTCTTCTTGCTACGGCCGGAATTCACTCGAATCACATGTCACCCGACAGGATGGTCTCTTTTATGGACAACATAAGGATTTTTCAAGAGCAAGTAGAAAAATTAAGAAGCCTACATGTGGATGCTGCAGAATTTGCCTGTCTGAAGGCCATCGTTTTGTTTACTTCAGGTAAGAAAGTGTGTGTCGCACAACAATCGCGTGAGTGAATAGTTGAAACAGTTTATTATACTACGGCCGTGATCTTTTGGTTATCAATTGAGGAAGTTAATGTCTAGAATTATGACCGGCGCATACTGTGAAAATTAGGTCAGTTTATATTTATTTTTATTCAAAACTTCGAAGAGGTGAAAAAGGCCAAACTAAACACTACACAGCGGAGTGTGATTCACTTCAGCGCAAGCTATTCACATCTCTAGTGTCATTCCGGACGACGACGCAATTATTTCTAGGCTTACCAAATCCTCCTCTCAAGACCGCCCTCTGGTCCTTAAACTAGCTTAAACAAATTGGTATATATTTTGTGTTTTACCTTTAGATGCGTCTGGGTTAACTGATCCAACATACATAGAAAGTCTGCAAGAAAAGACCCAGTGCGCTTTGGAAGAATATTCAAGAAACCAATATCCCAACCAACCAACACGGTTTGGCAAGTTATTGCTCAGACTACCTTCACTCAGGAGTATAAGTTCATCAGTGGTGGAACAGCTCTTTTTTGTACGACTTGTAGGAAAGACACCGATTGAAACGCTATTAAGGGACATGTTGCTGTCTGGGACGCCAACATCGTGGCCATACCTTCCTTGTTCATGAACAAAAGTTGTCATACCACGAAAAAAACGTTTGCGAAGCTCAACTCGGTCTTGGACGAGGTATTAATTTAGCTTCTGGCGCTAGTGTGTGTTTGTGTGTTTGACGAAATATTTTTAGAAGAGAGAGATGTCTTCAAAAGGCACCCTCTCGCTCAATGACTCCTCATTGCTGTCTTAAGCTTTGAGGAAGTTATTTCCTTGGCTGATGGCCGTTAAACTTTACATTCTAGAGTAGTTTAGCTTGAAGCGAGTAACTATATATTTGGGAGCAAAGAATCTTGTAGTATATATATATTTACGAGGTAGGATTTCTATGTTTTAAAAGCAACAGAATCTAAGATTTGATAGCGGTTTTTATCGAGTTTGAATATTGAAGAGTAGAAGATGAACTAAAATAATGCAATCAAGTATATGTTTTCAGTCTCAGGAAAAAAAATACCACGACAGACGAACTTTAATCCAAAGTTTGGCAAAATAGGCTCGTTAGGACGTAAAAAAAATGTAGGTATTAGTCACGAAATGACTTTGTTCAGATAGAGAATAGTTAGTGATATAAGTTGGATATTTTTACTTTTTAATTTTGATGTCCTAGGCACCCAGTGACCAGAGATTTTAGTTCTATAAAGTTTCAGTTAATGCGTTTTTATTTTCACAATCTCTACACAGAAGTGATTGTTTTGTTTGACTCATACTAGTTCCATGTCTTTTGAAGACAACGTCTGTTTAAAAATCTGCATGACTTAAAAATTAAAAATACATTTTTCAACAAGACAGAATGGATGTGTTGGTTATTTGTTTATCATTCTGCTGGACCCAAACGCTTTTCCTGAGTTGGAAACTGTTTATTTTACTCTTCGTTTTAGTTATCCTTTTGTCATTTCGACTTATAAACACCTCTTTCGCACCTAGCTGTCCAGTTAAGATTTGTGCTGACATAATTTTTGATAAGATGATACAAGGTCACTATGCCTTTAAACTAAATAGCTCGTAAATATCCAGATCTTTCGCGAACAGCTTCGAGAATGTGGGTTCAAATTTGATCCTACGGTCGCTACCTCGAGGAAAACCTCAAAGAAATCCAAGCTTCTTATATTTCTGTTAAACACAAACACAACCTCGAGTATTATCTCTGTATTATAATGTGTATAGTTTCTATGGCTTCCACTTTACTCTGTCTTAACCCATTGCTCTTGTGATAAATTATTCTAGATTTCCGTCTCGTGATTCTCAAGATCTAAACTCCAAGGTTTCAGTTCATACTTTGAACAGTGGTCAGGAGACCAAGATCGTCGCAAAAATGACCCAAATTATCATTCGTGCAACAAGAAAGATAAAAATTAGCAGAAGGAGGAATACATGTGTAATTGTTAAATTAGTTTATGTACCATGCAGCTGTGAGGAGAGTAGTTAAGACTATAAGCGCGCAAACTGGGAATCTTTAATGAAGTTTTTTGGCGAGTGAAATTCGAGATGCATTCAAAGGCGGTACAAAGTATGGGATGCGCTCCAACTTGCTTTTTGGACTCCTAATCCCGGTGTCATGTTCGAAAACTTGTCCTTTGGAAGGTCACGATGAAAACGCAACAAGTTTAGAGTGATGAATTGCCTTTTGAACGCGATGAAACATCCTTCTTTCTAGATCTTTTGCTTTCCATTTCGCCAATTGTGAGAAGTTGAATCATACCGCGAAATTCTTGGCAACAGTTTGCTTTCTTCCAGCACTGTTAGCTTGTTTTGTTTGGCGTTTTGGTATTCGGTGGTGAATTTATTTTGAACTTTTCTATTAAGGTCAAGCGATATTCTTGTTTTTTGGGTGTCCCACTGAGAACCGTGACTCAAGATTCCAAACTTCATCGTCAACCCTTAAAATTTTATTTCCTTTGCGAGAGTCCATCAGTAAAGTGATGATACATGGTGATGCGCCATTTTTAGTCTCATCTTTGTGTAATTTCATTAGAGTAAGCCCACCATTTCACACCAAATTACCTCTCATACAAGCATCATAACACCACTTTCGATAGCTCGTCACTAGAAGCTCGTCACACGAACAAGATAAGGTCAATGCGACAGGAAGAACACGAACTAAGTGGAAGGAGTTGTGATTTTGTATTTAAGACGGTTTACAGTTATTTGATGGCGGGAATTGACCTTTGGGGAATCAAATTTGTTAAGCGAAAGTAGTGTTATTTGGAAGGTCACACCATGTTAGCTTACATAATAACAAAGGCATGTCTCTATCAAACACTAGATCGCTTTATTTATATTACTCGTTTGAGGTCAGAAATGCGGTTGTAGTAAGAAAATCATTTTGTCTGAGGCACATCAGACACAACATTAGTTCATACTCAAAAACCCAAAGCGTTAACTCTTAGCCAAACGATTTGAGTATTTCTCATTATCCCAAAAAGAATTAGAATTCTAGACAAGGGGTAAACAAAATATCTTGTGAATTTACATGGACGATTCGAGTTCTTATTTAAAATAGTATAGGCTGTTTACTTAAGTCGTTTGTGACGAGGTACTTGTCAATCTCTTTTGAAGTGGGGCCGACAGGGCATAAGCTGTAAAAACGAACTTTTCTCAAGAAATGTTTGTGTAGAATTTATTGACTTTCCTAAAAATTCCCGCTTTTAAATTGAATTCTTTTCAGAAAGCAAGGTCACCGACCCAACGAGTTGGACCCGGGGTTTCCTAGCAGAAGTGAGCCACAAATGTGTGTGATGAGGTTTTGGGTTAGCACAGCTGTACTGTTCGTTCTATTACACAATCTCCGACCTATTGAACTCATCTTTGCGAAGGTCTCTTTACGGACCATGGCGCGATCCCAGTTTTCAGCAAACGGCAATTGCGCCTCAATAACGACCTAGTTTGGCCATCTTTTCGTTCTTATACAACTTTTATACCGATAAAAAGAAATTTTGGATTGCGTGTCCTACCGAAATCTTGCGTGCTTCGGTCTGTTTCAACATTGTCTCAGAAATATGCATATGAGTGTGTCCAATTTTCATAGATTGATTTGTGTCTCGGTCGGTAGTTTGCCTTTTGTCATCCATCCCTTGAAATGTTTACTAGTTATTTCTGTAATTTGGGACTATTTTATACTGCGGAACTTGATCGGGGATCACGCAACGCAAAGAAAAAGACTAGCAATTCATGGAAGCCCTTGCCCTTTGACAGTTCTAACTAACGCGTTAAACATATCAGCCCCAATTATTGATTCTCAGGATTCAACTTGTTATCAGTCGCGCTGCGAAACGCATATGTTATTGAATAGAAAGCGACAGTTTTTAGTTGCATTCCTCTTGATACGTTTCAATCAATATAACAATTAGTCCATTGTTTCTTTGTCAAGCCATGCGATGTACTTAGGTAGGTTGACTGATTCCCCTATTTGCTTTCATTTTTTGGGCATGGAAGTTGAACAAGGGACTATGTCTGAGCTAGCTATATCCCCTCTAGCTACTTACATAAACACAAAGTTAACCTCTATGGCTTATTGGAAACCCAATACAATCGAGTAAGATCGCTTTCATTTTTCACTACATTCAAATCAGGTCCATGTTTGAGTTTATGGTAACATCATCCTAAGCTGTTTCCCAAAGAGCAGATAGAACAAAAACAGACAAGTTTTCCCACAAGCTAAGTATAAAAACAAACATCGCCCGCTCGTTTGGTCTGTGATTTGGGGTTTTTGTGGGCACTGTGGTCTCACGACACGAACCAACTTGTCCTTTATCGCACTTTATCATCAATAAAAACCTTTAAACCTGCCTTTTCTTAAACGAACAATTCTCTGGTGTCAAGTGGTTGGATGTTTGGTTGTCATACCACAATGGTGTCTCGTGTAGTTAAATAAACTCAACTGTATGTTCACTAAAACCTACATAAAATCTTCGAATTCTTGAGTGTTTTTACAGGAACTTGGTTATTTTTAAACCTTGAATATGTCTGAAAGGGCATGTTTACTTTGTGACATCTTATGCCTTTTGATGACGTGTTGCGTGACATGACTTTGTGCTGAACATTTGATAATTGCCCTTCTCGAGGTTCATAAGTACTGTCATGGTTTAAGTTACTCGGCTGAACTGTAGCTGTCACGATGGAAAAATTATTTTTGACTAGCTTTTGGCTTTTGTCATGTTAAGCAGGAACATTTCGTTTTGACATTTCAACAGCTCAGAACAGTCGTAGTGTCATGCTGAAGACAATGGCTGACAAAGTTGGAATCATGTTCATGTTGTTGAAAATGGTTGAGCCATTACCCGGGAGGAGCGAAATTTTATTCTTGAAAATATTCTAGACAAAACTCGAATACAATTGTCTTCATTTTCTATCATATTTGCCTATGGTCACAATAATTTTATTCTATCTTAGTGAAGCAGTATCTGTGTTTCTTCCAATTGTTTCTGTTCAGACAATCACTTGACTGAGCTATTTTTGGTGATAAGTTGATACTTCCATTCAACCAGACCCTCTGTCATCAGAGAACTTTGGAGTTAGCAAAAGAAGTGCCTAAGTTCACTCTATATTTTTGATATCCACCATACTTTATGGTTTTTTTTTTCATTGCTTTCTTGGAAATTGCTCGAGGCATTTTATATTGGAACCTGAATTGAAAAAACAGCATTATGTCTAGCTGCTATTCATGCATGCTTTCTTTGGCAAAGCTTTTTTTTTCTTTAGAACCATAAACCTTTCTATTTTGATATCATCTTCTACATTCTCTTAAGAACATTTCTTCAATGGTTTTTATCTCTTTTCGAACCGGCCAGACTCCCAAACACCCGTTTTGACTCCTTTCTAAATAAATTTTTATGGCAAGTATAGAAAGCCCAAACCGACTTCTAGAATGGTCTGTCTGGATATAGCCCGCGTAATAGGATTGAAAGAATTTTGGATTATTTTACGATCTTTCTTGAAATCAACTTGTGCCTTGGTCTTCCTTCACCTGTTTCAATCCTCAGATCCTAATTTCGAGCAAATGAACTCGATGTTATGATGAAAAAAAGTCTCCTGCAATGATAGAAAAGAAAGCTGATCAGAGAACAAAAACTCCCCAGCATAAAACTTCCTCATTGTGAGAATATTGAATCGTAATTATTGTAATACCCAGCTAGCATGAAAATTGAATAATTATGTTGTTTCCTTACACATCAGCACACTTGTCAAAAGGGTTCACAGAAGAAATTTGTCAAAACTAAAATGCTCACAATCATCATGATAATTCAGAAACTGAATTATACAAGTCAGTTATAATAACCTATTTTTGCCTGTGTTTGAGTTATTTTAGTGACAATTGGGTCATCAGACACACTGGCTCACTGTTCTCGCGAAAAGGAAACTTGAGAGCGAAACTTCTAAACAACTTTCATTTAACATGCTCCAAAAAAAATCATTATCGAATTCTACCAACAATGATGCATACTTAAAAGCCAAAACTGAAAGACACATTAACTTTTATTTATTCTCTTTGAGAAAGGAAGTTTCTTTTTTGGAAAAGTGTTTCAAAAGAATGGGTGAATTTTTTTAGAAAGCCCTTTTTTTATCATTTTGCCCCAAGCTGTATTTCTGGTAACCCATCGAATATCCTTGACCGGCAAAAGAACTTAGTCAATACCGTTTTACATGCTTGTTGTGATCAAGTTTATTCGTGTTATATCTGAGCTTCCCTTTTCTCCACCTCCGCCTATTCACTCGAGACAGCGATGTACAAGTAATCAACATAATAAACACGATGGGATATAACGATTTGCGAAGATTGTATGGATTGTTTGACCTAACATACTGAGTTATATAATCATGTATTTCGTATTGCCCCTTAGGGAAGATGATTCAATGACGACTTGAATTAAACCTCATTATTATTACGACTTTCATTTTCGAAGCATAGGATAGACAAAAACAAAACATAATTCCTCGAAGCTTGAAAAAAGAAGAAGGAAAAACAAACGGCCTGCTACCTCCAAACACGTGCATAGATCCGGAAGAACTTGTTGAAATGAATTTCCGGTGGACCCGAAGAGCAGAATGAGCTGTTCCTGTCATTTCATGTTCTTCAAAAAGAAATATTCTGCTCGTTTCTTAGGTTCAACTCGTGTTGCCTATTTACCAACTGCTTCAACGACTGACAAGTTCGAAACCTTGAAGCCTACAGCTCACTATGTTTTCTCAGCTGTTTTTGGTTCTAATTAATTTTTTTTTTCTTATCATGGAAAGGATGCCTACAAGGGTTGGCCTGAATAATGTTAGAATTAAATTGGACCTCTTATCTCTAGACTACTAAGAAACTTCTAAGAGTTATCAAGGTTTGTTTCAAAGCCTTGAGGTCCTGATTAGATGAATACAGACTGGTTCATCTGATAGGAAAGCTGATTACGTGGGATTTCGTTTATGAAACATTTACTCTCGAAAGGAGGAAGAAAATTCATTCATTCATTCACTATTTCACTAATAATATATCATTTACTTGATAGATATCATCTCTATAGTCATTTTTGTATAAAAAGCTTTGGTTATTTTCACGAGATTGCTTTAATGAAATAGTTATTGTTAATTTTCTTTTCTTATTCCATTCTCGGTTTCAAATGTTCCTTAAATTGGCTATCTGAGCAGCAATATCTCTCAATATTGAAAAGAGGCACTCGACAGTTATGCCTTCTTTGGGGTCAAATATCATATTTTCTGAACGATTAGACACTATTTGCTCTGGTACTCTACTTTAAATATACATGTATTTCTATAAAATTAAAATTTTATTTATTTACTGTTGGCAAATATTTGCTTTCAAGTTAGGTTACCATCTGATAATCTCACTAATATCATTGCTAATTCAAAAACCAATTTGTAGTTGACTTTTCAAGCTGTTTGAACTTCGGAGACAACTCTGCTGTTGTTATCAAAGAACCTCGAAGCTTTCATTTAACCATATTTAAATGTTATCTCAAGGCTTGAGGAACAATTCAGTAATTACAGTTCCAAGCAGAAAAGGTTGTCCGATGGCTTTCCTAGAGTACGTGGTATCGGAAAAATCTGTGATCCGTGTTTGAGTTCAGCGATAATGCTTTGGATTTTGCCGACTACTTCGAGGTTTTTTTTTCAGTTATATATCAGAACAATGATCTCTGCTTACTAATCAATAATCTTTTCTGGCCGGCTAAAAAAGCCGTCTTCCGTCAGTTCAAGTATTTGTTAAGGAACCTTTTACGTGAAAAGTTTCAAGAGCCTTTGAATGAATGATTAAGAATATTCTTAGTCTTCGTGAACGTCTTCCTGTAAGATGGCGCATTCTTGTTGTGGCTCTATGTTGCTACTGCTACTTACAAATTTAATTACAACTATATCGATGTATTGAAATTATATCAGAGATATAACCTATAAATAGTCCGTCTCCAAGGAAGTCGTTAGCACTGTTTGGCATTGTAAATACAAGCATTTTCCATTTCACGTAATTTTTTTTACCCATTGTCACGTTTGTGAAGTATAGTTCAATTTGCCTACCACCTCGTCCTCAGTTCAGAAGGCTAATTCATAACCAAATTGCAATGGAAGGATTATAACAGACACACTTCCTACAAAAAAGCCCCTCAATTTGTTATCGAACCCTGAAACGAAGTCTTCTAATGGCACAGAACACACATTTCTCACATCTAATTTCCACTGCCAACAAAGCCAGTATATATTACTCGTTTTCATAATTAATTTCTTTGTTTTACTAAATGAATACCTTCCTTGACATTTTACGAATGATTCTAACAGTGGGGGTAACATTGTGTGGGTGTGTGGTAACAATGTAATGGATTTTTATAATATTTTTGAGGCAACTGCTAAATAGTAAAATTAGATTTATGAGATTGTAAAACAATTGGCTTCCTCATTCGATTTATTTGTGAATGGAATAAAAATGGGAAGTCCCTAAAATATGGCAGCTGTTGAAATAATTATTAGTAATAGTTAGTATTTCTTTCGATAATAAATTCAGTCATCATGGTGGCATTGATGTAACAGGCAACTGATAAGAAAAAGTTAGAAATGTAAATAAATTTTGACTTGAATAAAATATATTTTATATGTGATGCTCTTGAACTGATACCAAGAAGATGTTACGTAATTGATGCAAAAAAAAAACACATAATTTTTGATAGAAATTAAATGGAAGGTCAAAGGATATCACCTCCATGGGGTTCGAGTACTGTATGCTATGGTTTTAATAGGTGATTTTGATAAGTCATTTAGATGGGCCATGTGCAAGCTGGATAGTGGATAGGAAAAGGAATTATTTTTACACCGAGAGAAAAATTGAGTGAAGATTGGATGAATAGTACTATGGAATATCAAATGTACTTCTTGGAGTCTAGAATCTTGATAGAGTGGATTGATTTTCAGAAGACAGAAAAGCAATTGAGTAAGGATGTTACGTAATTGATGCAAAATATTAGAAAATAAATGGTTGGTCAAAAGTTCACCTCCAAGGGGTTTGAGCGGTATAACATGCTCTTAATAGATGAGTTGAATCAATTTGGCAGGCACATGGCCAATGGAAGGGCACATGGGCTGGAATGATGATGATGATGATGATGTGCAAGTTGGATTATGGTCCAGTTAAAGATGGGTGGCCAATACAAGAGCTTTAGTACTCGAATGGTACTGGTGATTATGTACTAGTAATTGGATGGAATAAAGGCACTATTGACCATAAGTGCATGGGTGGCCAATTCAGGGAAAGCACACAAGGGCTGTAAATGGTACTGAGGATTATGTTCACTGAAGGAAAATGGCCAATAAAAGAATGTGCAGAATATAATGACTTTGAATGATCCTGTACAAGTGTATTGAATGGAAAAAGTATCATTGTTGTCTAGGTAAATGGCCAGGAAAAGTTGTACAATTCAAGGTGGCAAGGTGTTGATAAACATATGCAAGTAACTAGATGAAATAAAAAAACTATCTGGTGAATTTACAGATAGGTGGCCAGTAAAAGGAGATGCAGCCTGGAAGTGTATAGATGATGCTGTGTGGATTAAAGTAAAAGTTGTGTCATCCATATATCACTACCTAGATTCCCAGGGAAAGTCAAACCAGGAAGCAGTTGGAAAGGGCTGGAAATGGTACAATCTGATGGTTCTGTGCAATTAGTTGGATAGTAAATCTAAGGTCCATAGGTAGTGGCCAATGAAAGGACAAAGTCCCAGGAAGGAACTGACCAGAAGAATACTGAGCATATAAACTTCAGTTAGTAAACTGAGTATATGTATAATAATGTCCAAAGATATCATGTTGCACATCAATGACACTGGTCACATCAACTTGATAAAATTGCCCATAAACGAGTCTGTTATTGGTGGATTACTCAAAGGTCCATGCATGCCACAGGAAGCCCCATTTCATGTAGGGATAACAATGTCCAAAGCCACTAGCACATCAGTGACAATGGTCACATCACTCTTGGTAAAACTGCCCAAAAAAGAATCTGTTCTGCAGCAATAAATCCAAGGTCCATGCATGCCACAGGAAGCCCCATGTCATGTAGGGATAATAATGTCCAAAGACACTTGCATATCAGTGACACAGGTCACAGAAACTTGCCCATAAAAGAATCTATAATGAAGCAATTGGTGGGTTCCTCAGCAAGGTCCATGCAATGGTATATAGCATAATGTCCAAAGACACTTGCATATCAGTGACACAGGTCACAGAAACTTGCCCATAAAAGAAACTATAATGAAGCAATTGGTGCATTCCTCAAGAAGGTCCATGCAATGGTGTATAACATAATGTCCAAGAGTATGCTTCTGCTAAAGCAGTTCAATGACCCATAATAGAATCATTATCGACACACACGTGTACATATGATGCAGGATCATGGTCTATTGATAAGTCATTTTGGATAATCTTTGCATACCAAATACAAGCTCTGAAGCTGTTCAATACATAGTTTGCAATAATGCACTTGAACAGTGAAAGAGTATCTCTAGACAATGCAAGAATGCCAAAATAAGATGAATGAAACTAGATCCTTAGCTGTGTAGCTGGGACTCCATTGCATCTTGAAATAAGTAAGTGCCTGGAAAGCCCATACAAACAGGACTTGAACAACGGTACAAGTTGAATAAATAAAGCTTCTATGATATAGAGAAATATTGGTGCATGTTGGAGTTCCATGCTCGGGAAATGTAGTCGCTCAATAATCCGACAAGTAGCACTATAATCAATAATGAAATATGGCTGAATTGAAAAAGACACTTGCTGCTCAGGATACAAAAACTGAAGAATAATAGATTCCTCTCAAAATAAATGACGAACACTTGATAAATGCAGAAGTGTACATAAATTTTTTTTACACAGGAACTAAATATTAAGAATATAGGTTTAGGGCATAAATGGCTACTTCTCATACCAGTACATACCGGGGGTATTAATATGCACGACTTGTGGATTTAGCTTAGTAATCCTTGTGGTAGTCCATTCAGATACAACTAATATACCATAAATGATCTCACCAGTATCCTGCTGGTAATACTGCCACTATTCCATGTGACTGAAAAATGGCACCCAAGCATGGAATAGTAAATACAGATTCATAATAATTTGTAAGTAACTTACAAAATCTCTTGTATATATGGGACAAGAAACTTTATAAGAATCACAAGAAATATCAAGCTAAAGTATCGGATTATAAAAGAGTATCTAATAAATATATTTTTTTTAATAACCTTTCTATATAATCATGTTGTTATTGTCAGTTTTGTCTGTGTTTTCAAAGACACCTCAACAATCTATTATGCTCTTATATGCTCCAGTAACCCTAAATGAAAAGCAAGGAAGTCAAAGGACTTCAAGCGCACTCATCTGAGAATATAATATTGGAATAGAGCACGTACAACTACTTACTAGACTGTGACTGCCATTGCAAAACCCACAAACTCGCCTTGAAATCTTAGAAAATTGCTAAGAAACCCTAATACTTGACGAACCTTTGATTAAGCTTGAGTTAAGTTAGTTAAAAATAGCCATAAAACCTTAAATTATTTCAGGTTATGTGTGTATTGGAAGCGACTGAAATACTCTGTAACGGTGCAGCCAAGTAGTACTTCTCGAGTGTTTTGTAATAGGCTAGACTACTAAGTATTGGCGATGAAGATAAAAGGGTTTCAATAATATTCAAACTCGCACTAATTAATAAAAAACTTGTGTCTTAGAAACCTTGAGTTCAATTTTTTAGTAACAGTGCAGAAGATGCCAGCATTAATATCTACAAAACCAAAGAAACGGCGTTTATTAGTGCCAATGAACTTGAAAACACGAAAAGATATTTCATCTTTAAAAGATTGTTTTTTGAACAGACAGTTTTTTGCATATTCCATTATTCAACTCCTTGTAAGCTTCTTGGATATCTTTTCGAGGAAACGTACTTGAAAATATATATACATATATTTGTGGATTCTTTATATGTATATCAACTATTGATATGCATGTGTGATCCTCGGAATACACGAGCCGGAAATGTCTTTTTCGCCCAGAGTGAACAAGAAGGCCATAGTGAAAATATTCATATTTTTATTGACCAAATTTTTGTTCAAGTACACCTTTGATCCTACACGTTCCTTGTTATTATGATCAGTTATTTTCAGCCAAAAATTAAATTAAGTTTACTAGTTTGTTTAGTGTTTTTCGTTTGACTTTGACCTTTCGTTTCAGTCTGTCAATGACCCACGAAATGTAAAGAACTATACTCTCAATGAAGTAACAATTACAGCATGACCCGAACACTTCAAAATCGAAGGCTTTTCAATGAAAGTAGTAAGTTTAGTCTCTGGTTGTATTTGACCTTTTTGAAGTGAATAAAAGCGTGGTGAATCCTAGATAGTGAGTCACACTATTTAAGAGTCGAGTAACTTGAAATTTCAAGGGTTTGGAGTGGTTCCATTAAAAACCACATTTAGATCCATAAACTTCTGAACTTTATCTAATACTAATTTATCTCACAACAAGGATTCCTAAATAACAAAGACCAGTTCACATGGGGGAAAACACACATTTCAAGAACCATTTGTAAGGGATTTTCATTTTTTATTGAAATATTCGTTCAATATCTTCAAAGAACACGCCAAGCAAACGACTTTTTTTAAGTATTTTCGTGCACATGTTGTAAATAATTCATCTAAATTCGTTCACTACCATTATTGCTGGCAATATTGTCCACACGAAACTTATTGCGGTACTTTTGATCACGAAAAAAAGTTTATCGAGAGTTGAAAATACTCGTCTGGTGGGGAAATGAAGTACTTAAAAGCCATTCATAGACAAAAATAGGAATAGTATGTTATCAAGAGTGGCAGTGCTTGTGGGGATCGTACACTAGATTAGTTAGAACCGTTGTAGTAAAACTGTGGAGATGATTATAAGAAGATTCTTGCTAAAGATTAGGATGTTTATTTTTGTCTAAAATCCTTTAAGAGAAACTGTTTGAAAGTAAGAAATCAGAGAATTGTATTATTCATCGTCTAGAGAAATTCTAGCACCATGATCATCGTCCAATTTCACCATGATTCAGCTAGAAACATCACCATCCTGATCTATCTCTATTCTTGTCTGACATGCAGTCTCCAACACCAACATCTAGATCTTAAATAATAATAAATGGGAGATAAACTGGAATATTAAATGTGGATTCCACAGAGTGGCTCTTCTTCCACTGAATTTCAACTGGAATTTAGAAGTTGATTTTTGCAGAGGGAGGAAAAACCGGAAAAATCATATGACATCTAGAACCAACATCAACACCAATACTATCATCATCTAACACCAACACCATCATTATATGTACGACATAATCACTCTGATGCTGCACAACCTCCCTTGTCATAGCATCGTAATTCCCATCATCAACTGATTAGTATCGTCTTCATTAGCAACATTAATCAGTCTTTTTAGGATTATCAGAATTACCATCATCATGCCCTTGTACCATCTGCACTACGAATACCATCAACATCATCTTCATCACTACCACCACTGCCGTCATCTTTATTTGATACCTATCTATCTATCTACACTACCATAACTAGCTTCAATACCGCTACACCTCCAGCACCACCATCATCACCATCAACTTCATCACTACCATACTCCAATGGCACTACCATCATCACCATCATCTTCATCACTACCATACTTCAATAGCACTACCACTACCATCATCACTGTCATCTTCATCACCACCATACTTCAATAGCACTACCACTACCATCATCACCATCATCTTCAACACTACCATACTTCAATGGCACTACCATCATCATCATCATCTTCATCACTACCATACTTCAATAGCACTACCAATACCATCATCACCATCATCACCACCATACTTCAATAGCACTACCACTACCACCATCAACATCATCTTCATCACTACCATACTTCAATAGCACTATCACTACCATCATCACCATCATCACCACCATACTTCAATAGCACTACCACTACCACCATCAACATCATCTTCATCACCACCATACTTCAATAGCACTACCACTACCATCATCTATCATCTTCATCACCACCATACTTCAATAGCACTACCACTACCATCATCACCATCATCTTCAACACTACCATACTTCAATAGCACTACCACTACCATCATCACTATCATCTTCATCACCACCATACTTCAATAGCACTACCACTACCATCATCACCATCATCTCCATCACCACCATACTTCAATAGCACTACCACTACCATCATCACCATCATCACCACCATACTTCAATACCACTAGCACTACCATCATCTTCATCACCACCATACCTCAATAGCACTACCACTACCATCATCACCATCATCTTCATCACTGCCATGCATCATTTCTTCCTTACCACTCACACAACCACTATCATCATCAACATCATATTTATTATCGTATAATCATCATTTCACCACCTTCATCATCAACTTTTAAATTCCTTTTTCAGTCCTTTTACTGCTTGGCAATTTCAAATTTCTAGTCCAATAAATCTTAAATCTATTGCCATCTTTCTTCTTGAAAATTACAGCTATTATTAACACTTAACTCCAAAAAGTACCACTGTACAAATTGATAGCCAGAGGCAAAATATCATAATATGACATAGAGAGTTCCGCCCAGAATCTTTGATGGTCTATTCTCGTTTCTCTAAGGAGACAATCTAGATCCTTTACTGCCTCTGGCGAAGAGTTTTTTTTTTTAAAAAGTTCTATTTAAGATGCTATTCTTTATGGTTATTGGACTTATATTTGGCAAATGCTTGATTACTTTTCCTTTATCGTGAGAAGGCATTGAGTTTGTTTGCTATCTAAATGCTATCTTTTAGGTCCTGATATTAATCTTTCAGCCTTATACTTGCTTGAGTTTTTTTCCAATTCGTCTCTTTTCCATGCATCCTTTACGCAGTCTTCATTTCTTTTCTTTTTGACCTATACACAATTATAATCAACGCCTTTTCAATTACCTAAGATGTTGAAATTTCATTTAACAAAACTTTATTTTATACTTTCTAAGTTCTACTATCTTGTTCTTCTTCTAGTTTCCTGTTTTTTCTTTTATAATCAGAGTTCTTTGACACTAGAACGGTAACAACGAGTATTCACGAAACTCCCCCATTTAATGACAAAATCCAATACTACGATGTGGCAAAGTCATTATAATCAAAGCACTTTAATTGTTCAACCAAGATAAGTTCAAGAGCATTTTGTCAAAATAATCATAGCAAAATCGTACGTTGAGAGCTACTCCAAAAACATAAGATTTCAATCTTTGGTTTAATTGAAGAACGCAGTGCCTTTAGGGCTGTTTTATGAAACTCAAATAGGAAAATGTCTAGCCATTTTTCAAATATGGACAACTCTTTTCATCAGGAGGAAACTTCTTTATCTTCACATAATGTGGCTAAAACTGATTACTGAAAAGAAGGGTTATTTTTCAAGTTAAATTAGTATTTTCTCATTTTAATAATTGCAAGATTGGAGTACAAGAGGTTTTGAGACATTTTTTATGAAAAATAAGTGCAAGATGTTGTTGAGTCAAGCAAGATTTTGCCAGTTACTCCAGATGTTTGATCAATCCAAATACTTAACACTTGATTTTGTAAAAGTCCTGAATGGTACATTTGAAAGCCAGCCAGGAATCTTGATCTAAAAACACTCGGGTTTAAGGATGAATAAATGTGTAAGGCCATGTTAAAAATTGCAGAAAAGTCTCTGAGCAAATCTGAATTGAGAATCAAAATTTTTGTGTGATTAAAATCGTCAAAAAACTCTGTGTAAAAACAAACAAACCAATCTAAAAATCTCATTCTGTTCTACACTAGTTTCATATTTGCAATGTTTACAAAACAATTACTCTAATACGCAGCTAGAATTGAAGAAATTTTAATATTCGTTCAATGAAAACGAACTCTTAAAAAATGACCCTTGGTGATACTTGAGTATTTTAATTCCAATTTTGATTTCAGGAGTCTTGATTGAAATGGAGCCACAAATGTTTTGATAACATTTCTGAAGTATTGCCTTTACTATAACACCTCTATGATCTTGAATTTATTATCACTAATATTGGGTTTTATGTCGTATACATTATATTTATCTGAAGTTAAAATTTGTGTTCAGCTAAAGAGTACAGAACGGTTGGCTAATAGAAATTCTAAACAAAATTTCCAGGCCATGAAACCTTTTCGACAACATTTCAGCTTTGTTCTTAATAAAATGTCTTTTTTATAGGATATCTTCAACGTGAACATTCTAGAATTTACACTGGTAATTATTATAAACTGAAATATGTATTGGTAGATAGCAATTGATATTTAATTTGCCCAGAGGTTGTTTTATGTTTCGAAAAAACTGTTTGGCGTTGAGAAAACCAACGAAAATGTGAAGTTGTTTTGCATCTAGATAGCCGAGTGCTAACAAGCTTGCTTACTTCTACGTAACTCATC
Organism: Anthopleura sola; assembly: GCA_023349425.1. Lineage (NCBI taxonomy): Eukaryota > Metazoa > Cnidaria > Anthozoa > Actiniaria > Actiniidae > Anthopleura > Anthopleura sola. The sequence continues at coordinate 1,537,913 of JALHLI010000016.1, read as the reverse complement.
TTTTCGTTTTTCTAAAAATGTGTTCGACAGAAGTATTGCTTTCTTTTCACACTACAAACACTCTTTTCACAGTTAAATATATCTTGCTCCCGGCATTGAAATTTTAAGAAAGCTTTTAAAATGTACAGTGTAAAATATCAATATTGTTATAGAAACTGTTACGTGGCGAGAAAAGTTACTTTCTCGATGTGAAATTTGGTCATCATCGCATATAGTAAGGCCGCAGTAAGGCCGTTTATTCTTCACGGAGAGTTGTAATTGTACAGTGTTTGAGTTATATATTTGTACTTCTGTGTTTACCACGTTGTAGTGACCATGGATTCATCCCAAAGATTTTTTTATATATTTTTCCGTTGTATGGATTTTTGGGTTCAGAAAACCTGCTTTTTCGCTCTTGTCCAACTGGTCTATCTACCTCTCGAGAGCTCTGTCTTTCTGTCTCTCTGTCTCTCTGTCTCTCTCTGCCTCTCTGTCTCTGTCTCTCTCTCTCTCTCTCCCACACCAACTCTCCACAAAAAGCTATACATATTCTGTACAAGAGTACATTCTTTATTGATTATTTCAAGAGAGATTTCCGCTTAACAGCTTCATCCACACTTGCATTTGTAACCCTATCTCAATGGCAATATTAATACATGAAGGATCGATATACCTTCGTCATCGCTTGGAAAAAAGTACAAAGTTCTGCGGCTTCCGGAATACGTTAATGAATTTTTTAGCAATCATTTTTCAAATTGATGACTATATCATTCTGAGTGGTTCGTTTTCAGCGAGTAAATATAATATTTAGTTGTTTTTAGCCTATATTTTTCAAACTAAAGCCGGGTTAAATGCAGATTTAATGATTTTAAAGCCGAAAGCAGTAGACAAAAAGGCTGCATTCGTCCATCCCTTGAGGGTACGTGGACCTGAATGGAAGACATTGATCTCAAATAAAACACTAAGAATATCAAAATGTGTTTAACCTAGTAACACTTGAACACTTTTCTTCAATATCCTCAAAACACACACTGAACTCAAATCAAATCAATGCACCGACGATATTCGCTTTCCAGATGTTGCCATGATACCGAACCGGTAGTTTAAAGCTCGTGAGAGGGTGAGCATGCATTTTGTATCAGTCAAAGTAGCGAGCTAAAGGTGACGGAAAAATGCCCAGCACTCTGGCTTAATCCAATCTAGAAGCACTTCTACTCGAGTAGTCATCGTAGATATTAGAATGGCACTGAATGATATAGTGTTTACCGACAAGGACTAATGTTCGTTTGGATATAAAGAGGGTACCAGCGGTAGCTTTAGTTCTAGCCGATTTACTCCGCTATTAAGTATAGTTTGCTTTCAATTAGCCTGGATTACAACGTATTTTTTCACGCTTGACTGTGAAATGACCCTAAGGTATTGGTATCGGGATGTTTAGTTAACTCTGGGAGGCAAATCAGTACTTTTTCTTCCGCAAAAATTGAAAGAAAAACATCCTGTCAACATAAAATAAATATCACAACTAGTGGCAAACAGTCTGGTTTTTATGGCTATTTTTTATGACTTTAAAACGCATTAATTATCCACACAAAAACTATTTTTTTCTAGCTATTTTGCTTGTATGTCATCTCTGTAAATAGCTTGTCTTTACACTAAGTACTTGTGATTTTAATCTCTGGGATGCGTGCACAGTTTTCGTGCCTTCTTGCGGACTAAACTTTGTTCGGTAAACCACCTTTGCGATATTGAGCATTGCGGTATATAACTAGTAAATGTTGGCGTTAGATGAACCGCTTTTATCGATCTGGTATGTCCAGGGGTAAAAATATTATGGAAATGATTACGAGTATATTCTTAGTTTCTCTCCCTCTCTCTCTCTCTCTCTCTCTCTCTCTCTCTCTCTCTCTCTCTCTCTCTCTCTCTCTCTCTCTCTCTCTCTCTCTCTCTCTCTCTCTCTCTCTCTCTCTCTCTCTCTTTCTTTCCTTCTCTCTCTCTCTTTCTCTCTCTCTATCTCTTTCTGGAAAGCTTTGCTATTTCTTTTCTTTTCTCTTTTTGTCTCCACTCATCATGCACGTGTCAATCCAATTTTATCATCAAATTTAAGCTTAACATTTAACGCATAAAAGCAAATTTTCTTTGCACTTTGGACCTTAACTATGTTATACTGCCTTGTGCATTTATGTTGACACGTTACCCACATCTGCCCATAAAAAAAATCTGGAACTTTCAAAAGATTTTGAACAAATCCTGATAGCGTGATCAAAGATGTAATTTTCGCCACGATGTAAGAGTGTTTCTTTGTTAACCCACAGCCATTAGCCCAACTTCTTTGATTACGTATCTGTAAATTTGGTAATTTTTAGACACACAAGGTCTTCACCACCACATGGCCTGCCTACATACTCCCAGAGGAGGTCTCTTCTGTGTTTGGCAAAGCTGTTTTGTAAATATTTAGTGGTTTTGTGTCGCGTGCAGATGATATCGCTTTGATCTATTGCGGGGCTGTAGATGATTTTGTTAAAATTAATTATTTTTTATCGCAGCTTGTTCTTATTTGTATTTTTCTTATTTTATCGGACTATTTTCCTATTTGAATGCGTGCGTTTGCAGGAACAAACTGTTTAGGCTTTATCTCTGGTCACGTATTGGTTGTCAAAGAGTTGAAGTCATATAAATGTACCGCAGTAGTTTGGCGGAAAAGAACAACACTTAACTGATCAAACTTTAAGTTGTTGATAAGGTTGAAAGTTTTAATTGAATTTTTAGGAAGGAGTTTATTTCTTTAGTTCTTGTAGGTTTGAATTGTGCGCGTTAGTTTGTGAGTGAGTATGTTAGTCAGTCACAGTCAGTGAGTCTGTCAGTCAAGGCCAGTGATGATGATGATGATGATGAAAAAGATAATGATGATGAACAACAACAAGAAGATGATGGTGATGATAATGACAGTGATGAACATTTATAAGAACAAGAAGAAGAATGAGAAGAAGAATGAAAAGAAGAAGATGATGATGATGAACAAGAAGAAGAAGGAGAAGAAGAATGAGAAGAAGAAGATGATGATGATGATGATGAACAAGAAGAAGAAGGAGAAGAAGAATGAGAAGAAGAAGATGATGATGATGATGATGAACAAGAAGAAGAAGGAGAAGAAGAATGAGAAGAAGAAGAAGGAGATGATGATGATGATGATAACCAAGAAGAATGAGAAGAAGAAGAAGAAGAAGAAGAAGATGATGATGATGATGATGATGATGAACAAGAATGAGAAGAAGAAGAAGAAGGAAAAGAAGAAAAAGAAGATGATGATGATGATGACGACGAAGAAGATGATGATGATGATGAAGAAGAATGGTGATGATGATGGTGATGAAGAAGAATGATGATGATGATGATGATGATGAGGAAGATGATGATGATGATAATGAGGAAGATGATGATGAAAACCAACAACAACAACAAGATGTTAATAATGATAATGACCGAATAAGAAGAAAAATAAGAAGAAGGAAGAGCAGGAGGAGAAGAAGGAGAATAAAATGCATAAAACTTAGTAAGTTACTGAAGAGAGTATGAGTTAGAATACATGCAGACTGTGAAAACCATTCCTCGTGCGAGCCATATTGGTATCACCTGATCACTATCATCATCATCATCAACATCACAATCATAGTTTGTTTACAATCTTAAATCCTACAAAATACAATTAACTTCGTCTAATATGTAAATACATGGCTTGTTTCCCTGTGTGTTTATGCTATCATTGTCGTTACATCTGCGAACGTGTAGCAGTGAAGCCAATATCGTGAGTGTTTTTATATACAATTAATCCATCAAAGTGCACATGTCAGGCTTGTTTAGCATATATATTACAATCATCAACACCTGCCAAGAATATCAGCCAAGTTATCGGCTTCAAAACTACTAAATACTGAATGGAAAATACTACTTGGGATTACATGTAAAACGCGAAATAACACAAAAAACTTTTATTTATTTTCATGATATTCGTACCATTCTTTTAAGGATGACTTCTATGAAAGCTTTTTACCAATCTTTTTCAACTTCAAAGACTTTAAATAATGGTTTGAAGAAGGTTTTTTTCCCCAAAATGATACTGATTTTTGCTGCTTTCTTTGAAGTTTCATTTCCAATTTTTTAGAATCTATATTTTTGAGATTTCATATTTGTGTTTTTCAATTAAACCAAACAGCATTATACGAGCTAACAAAGCTATAATATTATCATTTCTATATAAATAAGTTTTCCTGTGTTTTTATGTGTCTTGGAAGTAATTTATCAAGCAATAGTCATTTCCTCTGAGTTTGACATACTTGGTTTTAATTCTGAGTTTTATATCGAAAAGTTTTCAGCCAAGACTGGACATGATTAAATATTTCATGATAAAAGATTTTGAGAACTTTGTTTCATTTTTATATGCTTTTTTTGTTTGTTTTGTTTCCAACTAAATTCAACCAAAATGATCTCTTCTATACAACTGCAAATCTATCTATCTCCAAAGAAAATGGGAGGGAAAAACTGAAAGATATGGGAAAGAAAAAGTAGAAGAATGAGAAGGAATTGGAGCAACATTCATCTAAATAGTCTAATACTAGCTATCAACATGCTGTTTCATGAATTAAATCTAAGGCAGCTTTTTTCCAGTTATACTCAGCAAGTTGCCAGACAGTCAGTCTGATCCATAGGTCAGGGCAAGTATACGTTTTCTGGCTTCAAATAAGATCGATTGATTGTTTCAAAATATATTTTTACGCAGAAATGAGATTCCCAAGTGCTGTCGAAGCACTAAGATAACTTCAATGTCTTTGCTAATTTGATACAACAATGCCAGATATAAGTTCTTTTCTGCTGTAATTTCGATTTTATTTCGACTCCAAAACAGTATTCCTGAACAAACAGCTTGCAGTTAGTGTGAAAGACAACCTTTGTAAAGCTTTGATTTGTAAAAACGTTTAAAAATCATTCTGAAAGCGAAGTGAAGCTATCTAGAATCGAAACGCCTTGAAACGTTCGCTATAATGAAGACAGAAATAGAATAATTGGATTCACAAATTTGTGTTTTGAAAAGACGTTTTGACAATTTCTCTGGAACTAGTAATTTTCCTTCGTCTGTTGAGAGAGACCTTTGTTAATTTAGCAAATTAGATTCATCTTTCTTAGTAAACTAAAACCAACTGAGTTCTAAAACCTTACAAACTGCTAATGGAATTGCTAGTATGCCAGACTAGTCTTCAGTTAACTTCCACGTATAGTAGTAATCACGATTCTTTTGTTCTATAAATACGATATTTATGATATTTCTCCCTTATGACATTAAGTTCTTTATCTATCTTTACTTACGTTATCAGTGCGTAGTAAAGCTTTTTCCTGCAGAATTATCCACCAGAAAGTATAAGCAAGAGGAATCGAGCCAACAGATCTCAGTTCAAAACTAATTTTTCAAGCGTAAAACTTGTGTAAAAGGAGATTAACTCGACTCTCGGCTACAGAGGCCTTACAAATCACTAGTCGACCGTACAGTTCTAGTTGAATTATTCTTTGAGCCAGGGCAAGGTCGTACCTAACAATATGGTTATTTATTTGTGAATCTCTTTCAAGGTCGCACAAGTCAGTTTTTCCCTTTTGTTTTTTATGGCTGTCTGGACAATCGTAACCTTTGTGTGGAAGCCAAGACGATTCAGTTATACCAATGCAATGAATTATACCACAAACTACCTTTTCGCTTTGCTTTGCTTTATTTGATTTATGGCTCAGAAAACCTACCAACCTTCGTTTTCGTTAGACGATTATTATGTGCACTTTCGGAAGAAAAGCGAAAGTAACGCGATGATTTTTTTAATAATTTTGAATCGCGCAAAAAACGCACATCGCGCTGCATAAGAGTTCATACCGCGCGGGTATTTTTGACTAGAAAATTTTACCCACCATAGCAAAATTAACTGCGTTGATTGAAGAATGAAGCAAAATAATTTTCGAGGTTTCGCGCAAAAGACGCGCAGCGCGCCGCAAATGAGTTCCCACCGCGCGCGCAGGTAATTTTGACCAGAAAATGATTTTATCCACCAACGTATAACTAAAAAAGACATAATATACCGATCAACCAGACAAATTTGTAATCCAATATTAAGCGTTGGTAACCCTGGCCCTAAGATGATAGTCTCCCTGAGGCTTTGCCTGACATCAAATAGAACCGACGCAGCATCTGCGTAGATTAGGCGGAGCAGTTGGCGTGCCGGAGTGGATGGTGTTAAGTGGCGCACACATAACGAATCTCAGTCATGCCTGATATCTATACCTGTCACTCAACAACTAGATGTTATTTGACGCTCGAGTTACTGTTGCGTTCTGACAGGACAATGGCGGGTGAAGGTCGATACTTAATTTTTTATAGATTTTGTTACCAAATGAAAGAAAACTTGTCAGTTGATCATGCGATATGACCGGCGCTTTATTCATGGTATCTTGGTATCTTGAAGGTGTATTTATACATAAAGATAGACTCTAAATTTGTCTTACATAATTGCGCGCAATTATCATATTGCCCACCGTTACGTCCATCGTATTGTTTACTTCTACTTGTAACCACATGAGAAGACACGCCCCAAATTTATATTTATGTACTCGGCTATGCCCAATGACAATACACTTTATCGTATTTTAAACTCGTATTTTTTTGTCCGTTTTTTTTTTCTGCACATGTGTGCGCTTCTGTTCTACAATGCGCACGTCCAGCCAACGTGTGTATAGACCGTCCTCAACTTATACAGAAGCTTTTGATGTCGTTATATTACAAAAAGCGCAGTTTGCCTAAGCTGATTTACTGTCCATTATTTCATTTTTCTTTGACGGATTCTGGATATTCTTTTAACAAATTACAAATCCGCATGATGCCAATGCAATGGCTTTTCGAATGAATTTTCAAAGCAGTGCGCGCATTTATGAAGACAAATTATGCGCGCACTTCACGTATTTGTTAACGTTTGGTGCGGTTATTTCATGGTATCATATAGCATAGAGGAACAAAGTCCGTACAAGAGGTCCAAAATTCGACCCTAAGATCATCGTACCATTATAGGTTCTTAAATACTTTCAATTATTATTAACACCCGCCAAACAACAGGGCATGGCTAACTCACAGATCAAACCCTGAAACAACCTCTGGGCTGATCTAAGTCATGGCATGGCTAACTCACAGATCGAACCCTGAAACCTCTGGACTGATCAAAGTCCGGGCACGGCTAACTCACAGATTGAGCTTTGACTGAATGAACCTCTTGGCTGATCTAAGTTAGGACATGTTTGTCTCACAGATCGAGTTGGAGTTTAGCGTGTTCCGAATACCCTTAAAACAGCGCACGATGGAGGAGGGGGAGAAGTGCGCACATCACTTCCTGGGATACCAGTCTCGTAACTGAACAAACTACTACGTATAACCCAAAAAATACACTTCACAAACTATAAGTTAATTGTAATTCTACTTCCTCAAAGAGCTAGCATCGTAAAACGAGATATAAAACATATCTATGCGTGTATTTATTAGCTCAACAATGAGGTTGTTTTTATCGCGCAAAATATGCAGTAATTTCTGTGTCTAATAATTGTATTTCAGAACTTCGTACGACAAAAATTTGCAGTCTTTGAAGTTCTGAGTAAAATATTCTAATTCTGAGACTCAACTCTTCAAAATAAAGTGCTGGTAGTTGTGAAGCTACAGAACAAGTGACACCAATAAGGTTTTATTGTCAACCCAGACAGACAGTACTCAAATTAAGGACTCAAATTACCTCCCTGGTAATACTTTAACGTACGAAATTTGAGTAAAAGTCGATCAAGAAACAGTTGTAATTACACCCTCTTAAACCTTACACCGAAATTAAATTTCCTTTTAAATAATCTATATTATATCGAAATATTCTATTTAAGGGTACAATTCTACACCCTCTAGCGCCGGTTTCTTTTAGAATAGTAATGTGTTTGTTTTCTAGTTGAATTTTTATTCACTTAACTTTTTTATGCATCACCTGGGACATGTTTCTTTGTTGTCTGGTTGTGAAGATCAGCCATGTGGTAGAGCCGCGCCGGCGTCTCTAAGTTCAACGACTAACTTTATATCTAAAACATTCTAAGGCAAATATTATGGAAATTTCCACACGCTCTTAGTTTAAAGTCAGCATTTTTATACTTTCTTATGAAATAATACGATAAAATATTTGTTTAGATACAAAAAAGCTATAAATTTTAAATATTTTTCAGTTATACTTTTTTTGTTCTCTAATATTCTTCCCGACTTGTTCATAGAATTCAGATTATCCTGTAAAACCAAAATAGAATGATAACAAGAGGAATTTTTATTCATTTTCAGCGACTCTGTAGAGATCCAATACAGGATAATGACATAATAAATGTAAGATAAATATATATAAAATAAATGGGATTCAGCAGTGGCATTTCTACAGAGTAGCTTTTCATCCACTGAAATTCCAATTAGAATTTAGAAGTTGATTTTTGCAGAGGGAGGAAAGCCGTAGAGCCCGGAGAAAAAACCCTCGAAGCGCAGGAGAGAAACAACAAGCAGCTCTACCGGCACATACGACACCGAGCCCGGCGGGACTCGAACCCGGGTGGCATTGGTGAGAGGCAAGCGCGCTAACATTAATTGCTAACATTCAAATTGTACTTTCTGTACTAGTACCTGTAACTGTCGAGTGACTTGACAGAATAAAGTCTCTGTTTCCTTTAGGAGGGGGCTATATTTACAGTTTTTGTGCTAAATTAGGATGTGTAATTATATTACGATAAGAAAAGTAACAGGCGTCGAGATTCTTATGTTCTTCTACGCTATTTATTCTACATAAAAATAGGATTTTTATCTTCTTTTATTTCACAGTTTATGTTACAGAAACGTTTAGGGTATTTGGTGTTTAATTATCAATCTAATCTATCAAAAGTATCGAGTACAGTCTGAGTTCAAACACTCCACTACCACACCCACTGTTAACCGGGGCCTCCCATAGACAGAGCCCACGTTTAAAAGTCCCCTTCACAGTTCCCTGCGCTGTCTTGAAAGGTAGCTTTTGCATCGAAGCGAGACGAACGGTGAGCTTGCAATGATAGATATCTTTGATATCAGATATCACCTTGATAGATATCACCTTGGACAATTATTCACGTTTCTATCGTTGCAAGCTCGACGTTCTCGCTTCGATGTAAAGACACGGCTACCTTTCAAGATGGCGCAGGGAACTGTGAAAGGGGACTATTGTTATGTATCTTAAAACAAATAGCTTGTACCTCGAAAACCTGGTCGAGAACAACATTCTGCTATTGTTTATCTTGTTTTGTTTTCAATCGGTTTTATCACCGTGTTATTCAATCAGAAAATAAAGTAACATTCCTCTAGTCCTGTTTCCATTTTTTGGCGGAGACCAAAAGTAATGCAGGCTCAGGATTACCACGTGACCTTAGTTCTATTACAACACCAATCATCGGCGCGATTCAGCTTGTTATATCATACGGAATAAAGAGAGAAAGTACGATGGTTGAGATGATGACAGTTATTGTGTAAATCCAAAAAATAACGTTATCCAAGACACGAGCTGCAAAGTGCCACTTCTTGGGCCGAACATCATTATCTTCACTCTCATTGTTGTTTTCCAAGATGTCATCAAGCTTGGTGATCACTTCGTCGAGTTTCTTGTTCAGAGACGTACAACTCTGACGTTCGGTTGGAGGTATGCGTTGTTCGGCTCCCCCCTGATCTTGAGATGCACGCTTGTTGAGTGCGAAGTATATCGATGTGCGTTCATCGTTGATCATGCCATTGCTTCTTCGGCTACTTTTTCTTCCAGAATCCTTCTTCATCGGGTTCGAATGTCTAAACATTTTGGCCAGGATCTTAAAAATCAAGAATTCGAACCATTTTGGCATGTGTTTGGAAGTACTATCACCATGGTAGACCCCGATTATGAGACAGCTTAAAATCAAAGATACTCCCAATTCGACCATAATGGCGGTAGAATACCGCGAGAGTAGCGGCGTAACCTCAGATGTAGCAGGGATGTTCTCCGTGAAGATGAGCGTATACACGCTCAATCCTAGCATAATAGTGATTAGCAACGAGATCCTCTCCCCAGACTCCGGCGGCAAGAAGTACCCGAACATTCCCAACACCGCTAGCGCGATGATAGGGAAAATAAGATTGTTGATGTAGAACAGGACTTTGCGACGGATCTTGAAGGTGTAAGTGATGTCTATGTAAGGATCTGGACAACAGCTATACTTGACGACATTGCGCTTGGCTGTAGCGGAGAGTAGGTCCCATTCTCCGCTGACCGTGTAGCCAGATAGGTCAGCGGTATCTCGTTTGAGGCTCAGATTCAAGTAGGAGCTTGTGTAGGTCCAGGATCCGAATAACATGGTACATGTTTGGGTGTCAAAGGGAAAATACGTGATGTCGATCTTGCAGATGGATTTGACTTCAGTTGGTGCGAACCACTGGACGGAGCCATCGTTGAACAGAGAGACTTTGGTCTGGAAGTTGTACATTTCACCGCTGTCGCCTTGGATACTGGAAAGAAATAGACAAGAGATGTTAAGAGTGCTTTTCAGTGACCCACATGCCGCTTGATTAAATTTACAAAGTTTTTGACAAACCCTAAAGCAGACACACTAAATTATCCAAGCGCACAAGAAAAACAAAACGAAAGAAAAACAACTAAAAAATGAATTGAAAGAGACGCAAATAGAGATTGCGCACACTGAATGAAAGACCTTATGGGAACAAAGTAATCTGTGTATATGAAAAAGAGCAGCTAAAGTACAATGGAGTTAAATCAATCAAGAAATAACAATTGTTCATATAAATAATTAGTAATGAATTAATGATTAATGAATAATTAATAATAATAGTAGTAGTACAAAAACAGCCAACGATAACCTGCGCACTTTTGGAGCAACTAAATATCCCTAGACTGTGTGTGTTGACCGGCTAACCGCAGGAGAACAATTCTGTTCATCAGCTTAAAAAATATTCATTATTTCTAGTTATTCCATAGCTTTATCTTGATAATCTTTCTTACGAAAAAATATTTGCAAGATTAAGACTACTGAACTAATAGACCCCTTGCAGCACGTCGGAATGCAGCTCAATTTGGAGGACAAAGCAAAAGAATTTTCTAAATCTTGAGAATTGGAACCTGTTGTTTTGTCCTCCAAAATGAACTGCATTCCGACGTTCTGTAAGGGGTGTAAGGGGTGTATATATACAAATCCCCAATGAAAATGTAATTATTTTAGTATAGAAATATTGAACTTGAGGGTGTAATGTTTTCCCATTTCAGACCATTATTTCTTCGTTTAATGTTGCGCATGAGAAGACAAGTCCATATAGTCCCCTTGCAGCACTTCGGAATGCAGCTCAATTTGGAGGGCAAAACAATAGGTTCCAAATTGAGCTGCTTTCACGTCACTTGCAAGGGGTCTATTCGAACTATGTGCTGTCTATGGACAACACATTTTTATTTCTCAACGAGATTCTATTCTGTGCTTTTAGTTCCCTGGAAATACATGACAACACGGCCGCGAGTTTAGGAGATGAGGGCAATCCTATCTGCAGTACTGGAATATTTCTATCCTGGAAAGCCAACAGCGACGTGTTTATAGCAACTAAAGTCTACGAGACCTTGATAACGGTAAGAACACGTAATTTTGTAAAATCTAAGTAGATCTTGGATGTTTTAAAGTATTTTGGTATAATGTGATATTATTGGGACGATAAAATATGTACCATAGGTAGTCATTATATACTGTATGTTATATCATACACATCTGGACACAATGTTTTTGACATATTTGAGATCTAAGTTTAATCTTCATCAAGTACGTCGATTATGTACGTGTATTCTCGTTTCCTGAGCCCATGTTGTTTTTGGTCTCCGTCACCAAACGAATATTTCCGCATGCGTAATCCATTACCTTGGCACTCATTCTACAATGATAGTTTTTCTTAAGATTTCTGTTGTAAACTTGATCAAAATATTTATAAATTTGTTTTCCACGCATACTCGAAAAATAATACCGCTGATTAAATCGAATAAATATCGAAGATTCTATCCAATCAGGTCTTAGAACTCTGGTTGCCTTGGCAACATAAAATTAAGCCAATCAGTTTCAAATATTACTTGTTACTTACTTTGAACTACGTTTGACTTGCTTTTTGGACTTTTTTCTGAAAGAAAATTTATAAATCCCAAAAACTTTATGACAGATTAATATCTGGGAATTTAAGTTTTGAAAACTATTTAGGGAAGCCGAGCTCAGGTCAATTTTTTTTAAAGAACCAGAAAAATCGCGACGTGAAGTGATTAAGATAAATGTGATTAAAGTACCAAAAAAAATTAAATTAAATTTAAAAAATGCAAAACTTTATTGTTGTTGTTAAGATTATATTATCATTAGTTTATGTGATAGCTTGATGTTAGCATTTTACTCTTATGTCATTGTTAATTTTACTTTTGTATTACGTAAGTATGGCTTTTTATGTATCTCATTATGACAAAGACTTTAGTCTTCGGTCGTGTCAACGTTTGTTATTTTACATATGATTGAAGTTAGGAATTAATGATTTATAGCCATTATTTATCATCTATGATACACTAGTGCAGCTTGTCTTGTTTGTACTAGAAGCTAGCTAAAACCAAAACGTCTAAGTAAGATACACGCCTAGTGTAAATCGAAGCTGGTGAATAAAAGCAAAAAATTTAGCTACATTTCTCCAACATGGCGGCTATCACGTCAATTATGGAACTCAGAATTCGAAATAAGATCATCAACTGAATTGCAAAAAGATACTGAATTCGAAGTTAGGTGAATAAAACACTCTACAACTCGTGCATCACGAAGGTAAAAAAGCATTAAATAACCTGGGACCCATGTTGATGGATTTAAGAATCCGTCTACAAACCCCTAACATTTCGAATATGACTTCAGTTGCGAAAATCATAAATAAGATCGTTAACGGAATTGTATCTGATAAAGATAATGATTAGTAAAGAAAGCATTCCTGACCACAACTATTATGCATCCTGCCGCAATGTTGGTGAAAATAAATAAAATAATAAGAATGATAATAAAATAATAATCAATAAGAATCCAACGTAAATGGTAAATAAGATTCTTAAACTGCATAAAGTAAGACAAGTAGAAATCTATAGTACCATTACCTGTTGTAGAGAACTATATCTGGTTTCCAGACAAGCTTCGGGCTGATATTGATAAACGTGATTCCACCATATTCTGAAGAGTTCCACGTTAAGTATGGGTTCCACCAGTGCTGTAGACCAGGAATAAAAATTATAATATAAAATACGTTCAAAAAATGTAGCCTTCTATTGAAGAAAGTGCATGCAGCATATAAACCCCTTGCACTAATTCCCAACCACGTTAAGTATGGGTTCCACCAGTGCTGTAGACCAGGAATAAAAATTATGATATATGATACGTTTAGAAAATGTAGTCCTTCTATTGAAGAAAGTGCATGCAGCATATAAACCCCTTGCACTAATTCCCAACCACGTTAAGTATGGGTTCCACCAGTGCTGTAGACCAGGAATAAAAATTATAATATAATATACGTTTAGAAAATGTAGTCCTTCTATTGAAGAAAGTGCATGCAGTTATACACCCCTTGCACTAACTCCCAACCACGTTAAGTATGGGTTCCACCAGTGCTGTAGACAAGGAATAAAAATTATAATATAATATGTTCAAAAAATGTAGTCCTTCTATTGAAGAAAGTGCATGCAGTTATAGACCCCTTGCACTAATTCCCAAAGTGGGGGTCAAAACAAGAGAATTGCTTTCTCTTGAGGATTGAAATCTTTTGTGATATTAATATTTTTCATTGTTTCGGTCCCCCTACAGTTGTAGCAAGTTGTAGAGTTGATTTACAGGACGTAATTCGTGTTGTAAGCGTGGTGTAAGCAGATTGCATGCTACAGTCGCAAGCAAAAGTTGTAATAAGGACGAGTTATTCCATGCATATATATCTTGCAATTTACCTGTCTTATCCAAATCTTGCTCGTCAATATTTGACTTTTTGAGTTCTAAAAGTAGGTAAATTTAAGAAAAAATATTTTCAAATATTATAAAAATCGTAAAAAAAAAGTGCTTTAATCTGGAGGCAGACTTACCAGTTGAACAAGTTGGCTAAAGGCAAGGTCGAATCGCACATCTACAGGGTCAGTATGATGGATCACCGGTCTGACTTCACTGCTATAGTTCGTAAATAGATCTTCGATTAACTTTTGTTCGTAATTATGGACAACGGCTGTGAAAGAAAATATAGTACAAAATGCTGAAATTTTGAACTAAAATGGCGACTATGACGTCACGTGAATATGAATAAAAGTCAAGTGGTAGTTAGCGGCCATGCGGTGATCAGCGGTTACTTTGTGGTCAGCAGTCACGGAAGGTTCGTTGGCCGTCACAATACATAAGGTAATTGTAGCATTTTCACCGCCAACCCACGCTAGAATGTTAAAAGAATCTTGTCACGAAAAATCTTTTTTTGGGTAGATTTTTTATTTCTATTTTTAATAAAGAGTTCAATTAACTTTATTTTGTGTGTGTGTTGCACTAAGGAACTGTCTAAATTAGCAAATTTCATCTTGTAACATACGTTACGAAAAAACAAATATTTAGAATATTTTCTGAAACGAAAACAAACATGTTAGCAAATCAACTCGTAATTCATATATAATAAACTGGAAAATAAAAGAAAAACAAACTAACTAACTAACTAGCCTAATAACCATTAAACTTAAATAAGACCAAATAAGAGAATCTTATCAGCCTTTCTTTTCTATGCACAAAATTTAGAAAATACAGTAAAAAATTACGTAATTTAACAGTTCTGGATAACATTGAATTTTAATGCTTAGAATTAACAAAAGCTGCGAAATAGCGGTGATTCTTTTCTTATTTTCGGCGTGTTGATAAACTCCTGATATGTGATTACGAAAAGTGCTTGCATAGGAATAAGAGTGAACAAGAGTGTTTGGTATGTAGAATTCAGTGTATATTGTAGCAGAATCTAGAACCTTCTGGTAGAATATTTTGATAAAATATCACACGAATTCGAACAAAGAGCTCTCGTTGACTATGTTATGAAATTTCTTAATTCATCGCAGGAGAGCAGGGAAAGAAATTTATTATCTTTTTGAAGTAAAAAACACGAAAATGTTTGGAAGAATTTTCTAGAAATTTATGAGGTTACAGTTTTTTATCTAAGAAATTTCACTGAAATTTCTCAGTTTTCACTATGAACAGAGTAGACCATGCCACGTACATTAAGATTCCTTAAAAAAATAATAAAATATCTGTAGGTAACTAATGATGTCTAATTTTGAAACCAAAATATATCTTTTACAATGACATATTTTCTAAACAACGACATAAGAAATTTGTTCAAATACAAGAAAAAGTATTTAACACTGAATTGGCTTCCCGCAGGAAAACATGGACAAAGCTGCGCGGGAAAAATCTGTCATTGGCAATTTGTCTCAACAAATTGCTAATGAAAATCCGTTTTTGGTGTAATAACTGATTGTAATTGCAATAGTGGTTAGCGATTCTGTTATATAATGCTTTGTTTGGTTTAGTACAAAACTAATACTTTTGAAGCAAAGCTTAGTACACTTTATCAAAGGTCTGTACTCTGTATATGAAAATGTTCTGTCACGAACTTCAAATACTTTGTTTAGAATTATAACGGCGTATCTTTTAAAAACATTTTTCGAGACTCGTATAGCGAGAAGTGTGCTTTACTCGATGAAGTTAACGGCTTAAAAAACAATGTAGTTAAATGTAAATAAAGTACAACCCGAACTTACCATCGGCCTCGTGAACGCCCAGGAATCCTACAAAAGCATATACAGCAAGGAATATCACAATCATCTTTTAGTGTCTTCCAAAAACGTATAATCTACATTGGGAGAACGTTTGTGGTTAAAAAACTGAAGGCTACGTTAGCAGTCGATCATCACCCTTTACACCACTAAACGTTAAAAGCCTAACTAAGTTTCTTTATATTTGCACAAAGCCACAATCGGCTATAGGCTCTTTTCTTTGTTTTTACAAATTCAATAGATGATTTCGACAGCTCTCAATATTCAGTTAAGCAGCACAATAACCGTAGCATGGTTCAAAATTTCTGCCGTGCAAACTGAAATTATTATTCCCACTGAGACATAAAAATGAACAATTTTGAAGCCCTCTACTGATTTGCTCAAAGAAACCTGAAAATTACTTCAAAGAAAACCGCTAAATTTGTAAAGTACTGATCGTTCACTCACATCTATATTTCATGAATATTCCTAAAATTTCTGTACACAAATCTTTACGAAATAAGGTCATTAAAGTGTAACTAAAATTACACCTTTTATCCTATAAATCACTGCATAAAAAATGCTTGAAATACTTGATTCAAAATTGAATAAATATGCAAATATATTAGTGGTTTGAAAGCTTGTACTTTTGTTATCTTAATTCTTCCTAATTACTCAATCATGTCGCACAAAAAGTTAACAGTCCATGGACCACTTCTGTTATGATTTATGAGATAAAAGAGCTAGGAAAAGCTAGAGGAGAATGCTTTACTGAAGAATACATTGTGTTGTAAAAAGACGGTATTTGGTCGCGGTATTTACAAAACGGAAGAACAGGTTTTTTGAGGTAGTAATGTTTACCATTCTGGCGACTGGTTTGCCAGTAAGATGGTTGAATAAAACAAATTGATCAAGCAGCTTGTTAAGATAAAATATCTTTTATTTTGACTTCTATCTGAATGAAAAATGGAACATAATAATCTGTATTCAGCCGAACTCCTGTGCGGAACCTCTATAATACGGACACCTCTCTATTACGAACACTTCCTTTGGTCCTGGCTGCACTTATTCACTTATAAACAGACCTCTATAATACGGACACCTCTCTATTACGAACACTTCCTTTGGTCCTGGCTGCACTTATTCACTTATAAACAGACCTCTATAATACGGACACCTCTCTATTACGAACACTTCCTTTGGTCCTGGCTGCACTTATTCACTTATAAACAGACCTCTATAATACGGACACCTCTCTATTACGGACACCTCCTTTGGTCCTGGCTGCACTTATTCACTTATAAACAGACCTATATAATACGGACACCTCTCTATTACGAACACTTCCTTTGGTCCTGGCTGCACTTATTCACTTATAAACAGACCTCTATAATACGGACACCTCTCTATTACGAACACTTCCTTTGGTCCTGGCTGCACTTGATCCACTTCATTGCCGGACCATCTCTCTAATGCTGGCACCTTCTTTGATCCTGACTGCAATTATTTATTAATAACAATTAATAGGTCTAATGCGGGCACTTCCTTTGATCGACTACCGGGTTTTATTATCAATATCAGGGGGGAAACCTTGCGATTGCAAATGATTAAAAAAAAACTCCAGGATTGCTTTCCGAGACCAGTTTATCGATGTGCTCACCAAAACCTTTGAACAAAAAAAAAATGAATGGGATATCTATTAAAAATCTATATTAATTGAATAGGTACGTACATACTACGCACAGACCAATTGATGGCGCTGAAAAGCAGCCATAGAATAAACTATGAAAAGAATAATTAATGATAACGATAAAAGTGAAATACAAATGGGGAGGGATTGTACCAGATTTTTCTGTGTGATCAAAGTTCCTGGACCGAAACCACAGAACATCACTAAGCTTTCCACAACTGAAAAGAATCACGGAATGCCGGCTGTTTCCCATGTTCAACATTTAATCATCATTAGTGAATAATTGATTAACATCTAATGATTAACTTATCGTCCGCAGAAACCATCACCCGACGAAGTATTGTTTTTTTGTTTTTTTCCAATTTGATTGTTTGTCACTTTTCCCGCGTGTTTTGACGAGTACTAGAGGGACTGAAAACTTTGTCATTGATTTATTTTCGGAAATTACCAACATGGTAGCCACATTTTTCAGGAATTCCAGCAGATTTTGGCCTATAAGACGTCATAGACTCCATCAGATTGAATGAATATGACTGACTGAAGATTTTATCTTAGATTTATGTTGGTACATCGACTAACCTGGCCGCTACATTCTTTGGTAATGCTTGAATCCTTGCACCCAAAGAATTGTAGAATTGTATTTTGTGACTGACAGCTTTAGATTATGAGTTTTGGATTCCGAAATATGCACATGCTGATTTTTGCCAGTTAGCCATCCTACCATCGATCTACTTATTTATGTATTCGATGATCTACATTAATTTTTTGCTCAGAAATTCGAGGTTTTCTTACAAGGCAAAACTTTATTACAACTGAACCTTAAAACGAATGGTTAATAACAAGTTATTCAAAGTAGTTAGTTTTATATTTAGGGAAATCTCATAAAAGCCCATTTACACAAGCAGTTTTGTCGCGCGAATCGAGCGATGATGTCATTTGCGATTTCATTGCGAATCTATGACGACAGATCGCAACCCGGTACCTTTTAAGTGGAAATCGCCTAGAGTTGCACTAAATTTCGAGCTTGTTCGACTTTGCAGCGACTTGGCTGCGATCTGTCGCAGTAATATCGGCGGGCGTTTACACACTCGATTTGGAGTTGCAAAAAAATAATCGGCGCTATTGAAATCGTCGCTCAATTCACGCGACATGCATGATTGCTAGTTGAAACGTGCCTTAAGTTAGAAAGTACTGATTGTCTTTTACCACTGGTAAATATTTTCACCCAGAATCGAGAAAAAATATCCATGATATCCAAGCACAACACTGTTACAACACCTTTGTTGCATTTGCTCGCTAATCTGACCTGCTAGCTAAGTTTGACAAGACATTTTACTTATTTTAACTTATGAGGTTATGAGTTTAATTATTTTGACATTTATTTTGAGCTAACCTACTTGTAGTATTCCTTATTTTTCATTGAGAAGACCTTCAAGAGCCACTAGTTACCAAACTTTGATAAAAAACAATATTTCTATCACGTGATAAGCAAAGCATTATGGGACTAGGCCTAGTCCTCCCCAACATTTCAACCTGAGTTGACTTTCAGAATAAACTAAAGGTCAACCAATCAGAATTTTGATTAGCATTTCTCATGTCTCTGCCCGGAAAATGCAAACCAAAAATATTTGACCCATAATTCCTTTCGGGGAACGCGGTCAACTCAGCGGGTTCACTCTCCAAACGGAAGAGTCTTGGATTGGTGGATTATAAGTCACTTGTTATTCCCTTACGTTGACTTCAAAAATACTACGAAGTTACTTGTTCTACACTACTATAGTTCACAGTTAATGTTGAGAGCCTCTAAGGTACATTCCAAGCACCAGAGAAAGTTTAGATTCATAAAAATAATTCCTTTGTTCAGACATTAGATATTCACAATGTTTTCATATTTTTTTAAGTCACGATTAGTTTTTCAGCCTCAAGCATTTGTTTGGCATGTTCCCTAGTCTATGCGAGATGGAAACTTGTTTGCTGAGCGCTGCTATTACGCCGCCTCTTCAGGACCACTATATAGCTATGGTCCGGCTGCACCAACGGGCCAACTCACGATGAGTTCAATACTGGGACCCGTCATCGTTTGTTTGTCAAATTGTTTGTTTGTTCCTATCTCCTGTGCTTTTTAGGGCCGTTATATCGAATCATGTCGTAACTGTGTCCCCGCCATCATTACAAAAATCAATCAAGGCCGAAATCAATAAGTTACATTACAGTACATCTTTACATCTTCCTAGTCTTCTGGCGACCAAGTTTCCAATATTTAAGCGCTAAGATCAATCCATCAGTCTTTAGCATATAAGTTTTGTATATTCCCAAGATTCTGTCATATTGCCCTTACAACTGGTCAGGAAGGCAGGAAGGCAGGAAGGCAGGAAGGCAGGAAGGCAGGAAGGCAGGAAGGCAGGAAGGCAGGAAGGCAGGAAGGCAGCTATCTAGAAAGGGATCATGAAGTAAAAGGCAAGCGTCGAACCGAGAATAATAATAAGGATGACCCAGAAGAAA
This sequence comes from Anthopleura sola, assembly GCA_023349425.1. NCBI lineage: Eukaryota > Metazoa > Cnidaria > Anthozoa > Actiniaria > Actiniidae > Anthopleura > Anthopleura sola. Next base: position 1,517,840 of record JALHLI010000016.1, on the reverse strand, counting down.
AAACAGTCCAACACAGCTGCAGCATATCTCCACTCAGCAACTTTTCCTTCGGTCGTTTTCATCTCTTTGATATGATCTACAATCGTATGAGCATAGTTGGCAATCTCGTCGAGTTTCTCTTCCGTTGTATCCGTGGACATGTTGGATGCGAGCGAGGAGTGGAAGACTTTGCCGTTGGGGAAACTGGTCTGTGGTGGCTCTAACCGTACAGCTAGTTTATCCAACTCGATTGGAGAAGGATAATGACTTAGGTGATGCAGTTCATAAGGAGTGCCTTTTGCTTTGGTAAGATTAAGCATTGTTCTTCCCTTCTCCGCTTCCAACGCGAACGATCCTTCCACCGGTGGCTTCATCAGGAGCATTGGACCAAGAAAATCGAAAATAAGTTTTCGGAATACTTTCGGGATATTCCGATCAGGATCCTTGTGATATACTCGCAGGATACAACACGTGATTAACAACGCCATGGCAACGATACACAGAACAGTAAAAGCGTACTTTCCAATCAAAGGTGTCACTTCCGACGTCCGTGGGACATTTTCCGTAAACACGAGCATGAAGACGGTGAGGCCCAGCAATATCGTAATGACCAATCCCATTCGCTCCCCAGACTCAGGAGGAAGATGAAAAGAAAATACTGTCAACATGGCTAAGACAAGACAAGGCACGATCAGATTTGTCATGTAAAACAGAACCTTTCGACGAATATGGATTGTGTAGGTAATGTCGATAAAATTATCAGGACAGCAGCTATATTTCACAGCATGCCTGACAGCCGGGGTATCCACTAGATCCCACTCCCCGCTGATCGTATACATCGACAGGTCAGCGGTGTCTCTTTTTTTGGTGAAGTTCAGCTGTGATTCGGTGTACGTCCATGAGCCAAACTTCAAGGTACAGAACTGTTCGTCGAAAGGAAAGAAAGTGATGTCAATCTTGCAGATGCTGTGGATTTCTGTGGGTGCAAACCATTGCGTATAACCGTTGTATTTGAGGGTTGCTTTTGTGTCAAAGCTGTCAATGGCGCCCGTTTGTCCGAAACCAATGCTGAAAGTAAAACAAGGAATATTTAAAATCACTAGCTTCTTCAATAGACTTCTTTAGTTTCGATGTAATGTTTTTCCATTTCAGACAACGTGTCATTCTTTTAAGAAAGCAGTCGGTGAATCAGTGAAAACCAAGAATAATGCCCCCATACGATATCTAATATTCAGTTACAGAATGTTATTATTGCTACAAAGGTTAGAATCCATATAGAAAGGCAGGACCTTACTTGTTATAAAGTATAATGTCGGGTTTCCAGATCAACTTTGGATCAACGTTGATGAACATAATGCCAGCGTATTTAGCTGGGTCCCATGTGAGGAACGGATTGGTCCACATCTGTTGACAGATATAGATAAAAGCCAAGATTCACTTGGTTTGGTTTTATCATTCTTTACCGGAAACGGCAAAAAACTATGATTGTGAGAGAGGCAAACTTAGAAAACAAGAGCAAATCTTAGATTGATTGATTGATTGATTGATTGATTGAGATGGAAAGACTTGGCTTGCGTTGAAAATTTAGCTGAATTAAATGGACAAAAGAATGGGCCATGTCGTTAAGACTGCTTTGCGAATGATTGCGAGCATGCGGTGAAATGTCACGATAAGTTTACTAAAAATCGATGGGGGTGTCAACATCAAGGTGTACCAATCAGTGCATAGGGCAGCTTGGAGATGACCGTATTTAGTAACAAAGGTAATAGACTGCTTCGACGATATGGCGGCCATCTTAAATTTCCAAGGCCGGTGGCAAAACAAAGATGGCGGTTACAATACTAGGGTTTCGTACATTTGTCTCTTTTTTTTTTTTTTTTTTTCATGTCCATCTTCTTAATTCATCTCTTTCAGTGTGTCTTGTGGTGAATTGTTCACGTTAATCAACGCCATTTGCCTCCTACATCAAGATGGCCGCCTTACACTAAGGCAGCATGAATGCGGATCTCTTATCAAATAATTTCCAGTTCATAGACCATTTTGGAGATGACTACTGTAACTCTTCATTAAGAATGATTCTCGTTTTAAGGGAATTTCAATAGGATAAAAATGAGGAAAAACGTTGTTTTTTTTAGATTACGAACCTGTCTCAACCACACTTTGCTTTGTAGAATCTGGTCCTTGCTATTCTGTAGGTAGAAGATAACCAGACATGCTTATTATGATCACAGAATCGATAAGACTATGTGACTGCGATTTTTAAGGAGAAACTTTAGATAAAGTCGCCATTTCCATCTCGAATAAAATTAAAAAGCCTACGCGAAACCTTTGTTAATTCAACCAACATGGCGGCCATGACGTCATGCATACGCCATTTGAAAATGAACAACTAAAATCACAAAAGATAAGGTTGCTATGTTGAAATAAAAGATAGCACAAAATCTTTGTTTAATTTATCTAACGTCTTTTTTGAAAAGATATCAAGTTTTGTCGGCAAATTTTCCGTAATTATTGTCAAAAGAAAAGAATTAGAAAGCTTACCAAGTTTATAAGTTGTGCATAAGCAAAGTCAAACTGGACCTCCACTGCTTCTGTCTTGTTGATAACTGGCCTGGCATCTTTGGAGTATTTATTGAATAGATCTTTAAGCAGCTTGTGTTCGATGTCATTTTTATGAGCACCTAGATTAAGGAAAAACTGCAAGTTTGAAAATGGCCGCAGCTCTCGATTCCCGACCAGCAACTTCATGTTTCATTTGAATATTGCTTTCAAATTCTATGACTAATTTTTTGAAAGGAGTTAGAATACTTTACTCTGCCTATATTCTGGTAGGAATAGAATTTTTCATGGTTACTAAAAATAGATATCGCAAAGCCTTGTGGGAACGAAATGCAGACAAACTTCGTAAAAAAGGCTTCGGGTACAAGGAAAAGAAAATCAGTCGAAAAAACATATTTTTTCCACGAATTAGAAACAACTAGACAACAAACATTGTTGCAATATATTAGCATGTATTCTGGGCTTGGCTTGTCCGCATTTCAATCCCATAAGGCATCATCGTTATTTCATCCGTGGAAAGCGCTGTCAGTTCAGTTTTAGTGATGAATATGGGAGAAATTTCGATCTGATATTATATATGCACAAGCAACGATTCGCTGAACCCGGCTATAGAAGAGCACAACAATTTGCATTTCAACATATCTGTTTCCTAATATAAAGGGACCTGAAATCCCAGTATTGCGATGGAAAATCTAATCAAAATAACAAAGGTTTGCGACAAGGATTTTTTACGAAAAAAAACTGCAGACACAACAAGCTGCAGTGACAACACTCGAGTAAATTGGAGTAGAATGGTGTGAGTTAACTATTAAGAGTATCTTCACCACCTACGAAGTTGTCTTCACAGATCTAGATTTTCTGTATTCGTAAAACCATCGAACGAAAAAGGACCGAGAATCAAGTCCTACTCAAAATGCGTTTTTTTTTTGTAGGAAGAAAACCTCAAAAACTGAATTCCGATATTTTGACTCCTCCAAGTCGCAAGATTATCAGTTCAAGCTAACATTCCCGAAACAAACTGAAAATATAAGTTCAAAACTGCAACGTTAACGAATAGGAACAAAGCTACAGCTAGAGTGAACGGTAAGATTAGATTTGTACAGGATTTTTAGCAGGAAATGAGACAGAAGATTGAACAGTGTTGAAACAAAAAGAATCGTAATTCCTCGGAAATCTCCATTGTAACTGTCATCAGCACAAAACCTGTATTTAGGAACTTAAGCCTTAGATTTCGATAAGCTTTTCTAGGTTTTTTCAAGGTATTATCTTTTCTATTAAAGGTGTTATTCCAGAATCTGTGGTACATAGATTTGACATTTCAATCTGGAAATACCCTTATTAGTAAAAGATGTTATTTGCCAAGCAGGTATACGTAGACTGAGAATCCAAGGTTAAAAATCTGTCTTAGACTTTAACTCGCGGTTCATACGAAACCCCACTAAAACTCGCTTACCTTGCCCGGCTATCCTTGATAACACAGCCAGCAGTACAAAAACAAGAAGATTTCTGCCTCTCATGTCTTCTAAAAGCTCTTCTGTGTATCCTGTGTTCAGAAATCTCGACAAATCTGGGTAACTCTGTCACTGTGGGGAGCGGTGACTCTTTGAAATGATCAATCGTATAATTAGACTGTTGTAACCTTGGTTCATGATTTATTAATTGCGATTTCAATAAAAACGTAGAATTTCGAGTGTTTCTGGCTCAAATGAAAGACAGCACAACTGTATATTAGCATTTCTCTTGTCTTTTCTTGAATACAGAAAAAAATATTATTAAAAAACTCGATATTCCCAGCGCAGAAACAATGACAAGAGCAATGGGAACTTAATGAAATTAGCTTTGCGCAGAAAAATATCTGACCCCCTGCAGTTCTTTTTTTCCGGCTTTTGCTTTGAAGCTTTTGTACTGACTGTTTTCAAACTGGTTAATCTCCTTAAACGAGAAATAATTTTGTCTTTTTTTGGGCATTTCAAGAACTACTGTTCATTAAACTTGACAGGTTAAAACGATAAATCATTTTTTTTTAAATATCCAGCGCCAAAAAATCTCCGAACTGCACCTATAACTATGCAAAAAGAAACGTCCAGAAATCATTGATCAATGCAGATGATCTTGAAATGATTATGGTATCTGCGATGGCCAGATTGTTAAAGTGGAAAATTACAAAAATCATGAAACAAGTCTGGCTCGAAGCTACTGTTATCTCAGATTCTACTACTGTCCAGACATCTGTTCAAAGCTGATTTTTTTTTTTTTGCGCTATTTGTTCAATAACGTTTTTCGTCCCATAAAATCTCAGTTTGATATCATCTTTCTCAATGAGTGACTTTTTTTTATATATATATATCTTAAGTTCTAAATCGCTTGTAATTTGCGCTTTTTGAAGTTCACCTCAAACTTCATGCATAGAAATGTTTAGAAAAAATCTAGAATGTCTATAGATAAATAATTCAAATTTTTTAGCAAGGCCATAAATATAATAAAATTCTTGAAAATTACATGGAATGATTCACGCTTGATGTCGCTGAACACTTTCTGACGTGCCTGAATTCCTTCAGATTAGCAGAGTGATATGATTTTTTCCCCACAAGAATCCTTCATAGATGAACACAATTACTCAGTATAAAAATCAGAAACACAAGACTTCACAATTTTTCTATTTGAAGCTTTTTTTAAAGTCGTGTTGGGCTCGATTTGTTATTTGCGGTGTTTGTTCTTGTGATTTCTTTAGTGTGTTCTTTGTTTGTTGCGGGATGTGGTGAGTTCTTTGTGGTCTACATTGATTTATAGCGCAGTGTGTGATATCTTTATAGAGAAGATTTCAGCTGTGTAGTTCCATATAGGAGTAAGAGTAATCACACACAAAAAAACGCCGACGCGTTCATGCACACTTAGAAATATCCATGCAGAAATATGTGCTATAAGTATAGGGCAGTTTTCATGGTTTGTCATTTTCTTGCCGCACGACTTGAGCTGCGCCAACGATGATAATCGAAGGCGGTCGATAACACTTTAAAAGTATGCGGTTTATTGACAGCAAGTTTGAACCAGATACGGTTAAAATCAGAGCATGGATGCGTCATTGACCCGGATGGAAAAAAACCGCGGTCAAAGTGGTGGCGTCAACATCAAGTCTATTTTGTGTAGGGAGAGGGGGAAGCGGAGGAGGGGGAGGGGGAAGGAGAGGAGGGGAAGGGGGAAGGAGAGGAGGGGAAGACTTGAATAGATGGCAAGAAAGTATTACTTATGAACGTCTATTAGCTAAAGGATAAGAAACTAATTTAGAGGATAGTGGTGGGGTTACCTCCTGGATTTTGTTCTCAAACATTTCAAAACTAGAAGCCAAAACGCAAAAATGAATGCACTCTGTTTCTATGTATGCTTAACGTGCGGAATCGATTGAGCATTTCAACAGGTCTGTGAGGGGAAGGGATTGGTATTTACTGGTGTACACATCACCTAATAAAATTGGGCCCCTTTTTTGGACCATAGAGCTGTTAAGTTGTGACGTATTTCCGGGTCCAACTGCTCACAAATACCGCTAAAATAAAGCGAAAAACGTACTCAATGATTTCACCTCCACCTAAAACAATTAGAACTTTAAACAAAAAATCCTGTCATGAAGAAAATGTAATAATAAAACTGCTTTTCGTTTCGGACCCGGAAGTTGTTTTTCCGAGTGACGTTACACCTAAAAGCTCTATTGTTTTGACCTTGCCAATGAGAAGAAAAGTTTAAGATGACTCAATTAATAAGTTATCTTTTAATCAGAACCAAGTGAGGAACGCCTTTACTTTGTTTGTAGTTCGTTAGTACAATCATGAGAAAACTCACTAGATGACTTACAATAGACCAAAGGAGTTCCCCTTATTTAATGTAAAATGTTATATGGTTTTAAAAATAGAATGCATTCAGTAAAAGCGTGAAACACTAATTACTAAATTGTGAAAAATAGTGCTAGTTGAACAAAAGAAAACAAAAGAATTAGCATAAAATAGTACAAAATAGTGTTACTAATGTTTCATGCTTTTACTGAATGCACTCTACGAGTAGATATGTATATATTTGTAATTAATGAACACATGGTATAGGCGGCTTGATCACTGTCGCATCATTTAAGACAACGAGTCACTCCCTTGAGTATTATTGCTTTTATTTATCAATAATGTTTTAGATGATATGACGAATTGTATTTTGAAAAAAGCCGAATAACACGTGGTCTAAAATAGAAAAACTTTTATTGATTTATTCACCATTTTCAATACATCGTTTCACTGGTCAAACACAAAGCATTCAATCGAAGCTGCAAAGATCAAATTTGAATAATCCTTTGAAACTATACCTTGCAGCCTCGATTGAATGCTTAGTCTGTGAACCAGTGAATCGATGTATGGGAAGTAGATAATGGTACTGTATCGTACTGAAAATATTGTATGGCGTGCGTGCAGTGGAATATGCGAAGTGATTGCTTTGGAAATCTAAAAACAACTTTCACGAATCTCAATAGACCTCTTTACCTTCGTTGTTTGTTGTGCCCATTTCAGACCATGTGATGCCACTCTTGGGAGTTGATTCTTACATGTGTAAATATTTTAACAAAAGAACATTTCTCAAGGGAATGTCATGTGGTCTGAAATGGGCAATTTGCATACGAAGGTAAAGAGGTATATTAAAAGTTTCTCTAAGAATCTACAAACACCTCGTTGATTCGGTTACATTTTAGTTCAATTGTTCATTTGCGCGCATTTGTCATTATCTTTTTGTGGAGAAATATCTTAAGAACAACCGCTTTTGATTTTTTTAAATTTCAGCCGCTAAAGATAAGAAGATAGGATGCGGAAGTGGTGAAGCATAATGATCATCCATTAATGGAATAATTCGTCTGCGGCGAATCACAGGTAAAACCGCATTCAAAAAGGTAAGTTATCTTTTGTTATCATAATAGTTTGAGGAGACATTTAATGAGAAAGCCAACTCGTTGCCAATTTTAAATTCTCATGTTGAGAGCATTATAACAAAAACACATTTTAACGAGCAGCGTTTGTTCTCGGAAACCAAAAGGAACGCAAGGTTTTGGAACAAGAATAATGACGCTAAGCAAATATAGATACGTGCTAGATTATTTGTGTTATCACGACCCGTGCAGGCAAGCTTTTAACCAGAGCTTTTGGCTTAGAGACAAGTTATATTTTGTGATAGAAATCTGGTAACACCATCTTGTTCTTTCTATCGTAATTTCACTTGGGGAATTACGCGAGGTTGATACAGTTTACAACCTCTCACATTTTGGGTCTCGACTTCGATTCTTCGACTCTGCATCACATGAGAAGAGTATGTTCGTGGCTATCTCATTGTTCCAAGGTCTTTTCTCCGTGTTCTCTGGTTTAATTTCCTCCCTCCGAAAAATCAAACAAGCTAAATTCCAATTTGAACTGCATGTGAGATAGCCATGCCCTGACTTAGATGAGCCCAGAGATTGTGTCAGGGTTCAATCTGTGAGTTAGCCATGCCCTGACTTAGATGAGCCCAGAGATTGTGTCAGGGTTCAATCTGTGAGTTAGCCATGCCCTGGCTTTGATCAACCCAGAGGTTGTTTGAGGGTATTGATACAATTTATGTTGGGTTTGGTTTGGTTTTGGTTCACGAAGTATTTTATGAAACGATCTAAAAACACAAGATGCACACATCAATTATAGAGGACGCTCAACATAAGGAATCTGGAAGTAAAAAACTACGGTTGATACGATCATAGATACTAAAAACAACCAAAAGAACGCAGCATCCAACACCGTTGCTACAAAATGCCATTCAGCTATTCTTTCCTCCATTTCGTTTGTTCCTTTTAAATGCTTCAAGATAACAGCCATGCCGTCGCAAAGTTCACTCAGTTTTTCATTCGAAGCAGTACGCGTTGTGTTTATCCCATTACTCTTAATACTTTCAGCCTTCCTTGGAACCCTGTCTGTGGTGGTTGAACAGCAAAGAGAAGGAGTTGTAGAGTCGCGGTTTCTTGCGATAAAAGTGTACGGTCCACGACGTAGATATTTGTCGCCATTCCTGACTTCTGTTTGGCTCGTTTTTCCATCAATATTATTGCTTTCTTTTGGCTTCTGGGATTGCTCGACTCGGAGGATAGGAGCAAGGACATTAATCACCCAAAATCGTACCCACTGTGGCACGTCTTTTTGATGTCCCTTGTGATAAGTTTTCATTATGAAGCAAGTAAGAAGGAGCGAGATACCAACTTCGCTCATAACCACTATAGTGTACTTAGCTATGAGTGGAATTACCTCTGAAGTATGTGGTACACTCTCCGTGAACACTAACATGAAAACAGTCAAGCCAAGAAGAATCGTGATAACTAGAGACACTCTTTCGCCAGATTCAGGAGGAAGGTAGAAAGAAAAGACTGTGAGAATAGTCAGAACTATCGACGGCATAATCAAGTTGCTGATGTAGAACAAGACCTTTCTGCGTACATGAATATGGTATGTTATATCAATATAAGGATACTTGCAGCAGACGTACTTTACGACGTTTCGCTGTACAGGAGCAGACAGCAAGTCCCATTCTCCACTGAGCGTGTACTTGGATAAATCTGAATGGTTGCGCTGTTGCACGAGGTTGAGCGCGTTGCTAGGATACGTCCATGATCCAATAACGAGGGAACAGTGTTGGGTGTCAAATGGAAAATACGTGATGTCAATCTTACAAATGCTTTGAATCTGAGTCGGGGCGAACCAAGAGTTTTTACCGTCGTATCCTAAGGTTACTTTGGTATCGAAGTTGTACATGGCGCCTGTGCGACCGATTCCTATGCTGAAAAACAAGACACAGTAAAAGATGGTAATGTTACTTTAGTTCCTTGTTAAGTTTTGCGCAGTTTTCGCGCGTGATCTTGCCCGAAAATGCCTCTTTTTGAAGTATGCGCCTGCGATATTTTTGAAAGCGCTCGCGCATTTCGAAAATGTCGTGTATTGTAAAGTTTTTTAATAATTAAATTCCTCGCACTTTATTCATGCTCAGCTAATGCGTTGAAACCAAGTGCAGCACGATAAGAAGGACTAAGGCTTCCAACTTTATCATACACAAATGACGTCAAAGTACAGGATGACGTTTCAGTGGTGACGTCATTAAGATGACATCACAGATTATCCACTCAAATGTTAGGAAAAAGAATGAAGTCAAATGAAGAAGAATGAAGCAAAAAAGGATGAAACTAAGAAAATGAATCTTACTTGTTGTACAACACTAGATCAGGTTTCCAGACTATGCCAGGATCTACATTAATACTCGTCACATTTCCGAATTTCTTGGGGTCCCAAGCGAGGAACGGATTATCCCACATCTAGTAAAGATAAACAGATATGGACACATTTTACAACCAAGCAATCAACATAATGGGGTGGGGGTGGTGGTGTGGGAGGGAGGGGGGAGGGGGGAGGGGTCAGTCCCTCCATGGTCACATAGCAGGGATATTCGTATGAAGCTGTTAAGTGTGACATCAGTCTTCAGGAAAAAGTACTTCCGGGTCCAAAACGAAAAGCAGATCTATAAAGATGTTTCTTATTTTTTTTCTTCATAACAGGATTTGTTGTCCAAAGTTCTAATTGTTTCAGGTGGAGGTGAAATCATTGACTACGTTTTTCGCTTTATTTTAGCAGTATTTTTGAGCAGTTGGACCAGGAAATACGTCACAGCTTAACAACTCTATTATATAGAGAGAGCACTTAGTGTTCAGTCCAAATATAAGGTCTTGAGAAGAATACCCGTACAGGCGTGGATGAATAGATTACCTGTCGAATCCAAATCTTGCTTGAAAGAATTTGGTTCTTACCATTCTGATGAGTTAAAATAGAATAAGAATTTAGGGTGACTGACGCGTTCAGAGAACTATAAGTTGCTTCCTATCTAGAGATTTTACCACAGGGAGCCCAATTTAGATAAAAGTAAAAGGTGATAATAAAATCGGATAACAAATCGCATTTAATCTTTCTTCTTCTTCTTTTTTTTTTGTATTCCAGGTCAAGATAATGTCCTCTATAATACGAACGAGCAAAAGGTCAGTAAAAAATGCACTAGAACATTTTTTCACGCGCGCCTTTGTTTTCCTATGTAATTTCCCTATGGTATCCTAAGTGTGGATTTGTGTCAATATAATTTAACAAGAAAGGAAAGCCCAGTCGCCATCTTGAAAACATAAACACACTTTAAACAACGATTTCACCGTCTTTAAAACCTCTAAATTGGGCTCCCTGTGGTTTTACAGTTGGATGATATCCTTATTTATTTGCGCGAGGGGCGGGAGTCGTGATCCCTCTTTATACTTACCAGATCAACAAGCTGACTGTAAGCAATATCTAGCGTTAAATGAACAGCATTGCTCTTATTGATGACTGGTCGGGCGTCCTTTTGATAGCCTTTAAATAGATAGGATATAAGCTCGTGTTCGGCATCTCCATCATATCTTCCTGTAACGATAAAATTTCAAGGCATGGAATCTGATTGTTACGTTTATATAACGAGTAGTTGGGTCTTCGATGCTTCGATACCTTCAGGCATTGTTCCCAAGAATGTCAAGAGTGTTTGCATAAGCGATGGATTCTCGTTCTTTCTTTGTTATTCTAATATAGTGACATACTTAAAAACCATGCACAATACTCTCCAGTTTCGAGTCAATCTCTGTTGCTCATGCTTAACCTCGATCATTTTGGGTAGAATATTCACCCAGGGAAGATCAGTGGATTTTCAAAATGTTTGCATTTTGAATCTTGAGTGAGCATTACCTCATATCATTTTTCGAGCCAAAGATGGCGCATCAAAGAAAGTGTGGAAGGGATATTTATCGGTGCAAATTTATCTCCTTTATCGAACCATACTTGCAAGCATCTATCGCATATTTGCCGCTGAATTCTGAATTTCAATCTTTTCCCCCATCGGAACTGAGGGTGGTTAAGCAGTCATCTCGCTAGGTGGTCATTTTAACCGTGCGTCCACTCGTCCGATTCGTCACCCCCCAGAAATTCAACCAAATTAAAAAAATCACAGTTTTTGGATTATTCAGGTTACTTATGATAATAATAATAATAACAATAATAATAATAGTAATAATAATAATAATATTAATAAAAATAATAATAATATTTTTAATAATGATAATTATTTAATAATAATAATCCGTTGATAAAACTTATTAATAACAAATTACACAATCTATAATAATAATGATAATCTATAGTAATAATAATCTATAATAATGATAATAATAATAATAATGATATGCAATTTATGTAGCGCCTATCCAAGTCTGCGCTACTAGAAAGCTGCTATAAATAGATTCACTTCCATAACTCCCCTCATAGTCCATCGATATGAAACGAATAGAACAATACAAGTGCAAGACAACTTCTATATGATATGATTCACTTGAATTGTTCTTTTCCATGTCATGCTGATGAATCGATTCAAAGAACAAAATGTAAACAAAATCGTTGGCATAAATATTTAAAAAAATTTGAAAACAGCAAATTATGCAAAAAGTAATACCCATCTAAAATATTAATATATCTATATGTAAAATAAATCGTTTTTTTTTTTAGTCAGTTACTAATTCAAATGGTTTTTCGCTATGTCGGAGAGTTTTATCATTCAAACTGGAAAATATTTACTATTTCCTGGCGATACTTCATAACGTTTATTATCATCCAACTATACTCAGTAGAGTTCAAATATCGCAGGAGAAAGTGGGTTGGGTTTTAACAAAATACTGAAGATTCGACAAAATAAATACCACACGTATATATTTAACCCTGGAATGTCTAGAAGATAATTTTTTTAAATATACGAAGCCTTAGGATATGGATGAATGGAATGTTTTCTCATGTATATTTATGATTATTGACTCAATTTTTTATTCTAGACCTTTCTCAGAGCCGTCGTTTTATCGACTTTATTTTCATTATCACGAATGCAAAGTTTAAATTAACTAACAGCTATCTGGACTTGAGCAATATTATGACTAGTTCATTATTTTTTTGTGATTGTTAGAGAGATTCGTGGAGTTGGACGTTGAGCTGTTAAGTGATGTGTGATAAGTATTTAACATAACAAAAAGTATAACGTTTCTCACTTAACAGCGCTCACTTCCAATAATTAATATCTAAATTATAAACCTGAACTATACATTTTCAAAACTGTACTGTTTCTCAAAAACGAGTAATATCTATCGACTAATTTTGAGGATTGAAAAAAGGACTAGGATTTGAACGATTATATATAAGTTATTCTGATAGCTAATTGCTGATAGATAATTGTAAAGCGCATTGAGACAATGTGAAATGCGCTATATAAGAACCCATTATTATTATTATTATTATTATTATTATTATAGCTTCAACCAAACTCATCTAGAGCTTTGGCCTGCAGAACATGCTATATTTCACATGCTATTTCAAGTTGATGACCAATAATTTATTCTTCACATAGTTATTTAGTAGTAGTTTTAAGAGAACAGAAGGATATTTATCGATAGGATGGAGTAAGTTGACTGCGTAGCAACCAAGCGAATTTTTCCAACAAACAGATCAACATGAACTGAAACGTTACGAACTTGCTTAGAAATATTCTTGAACTATCCCTCATGGAGTATCACTTTCTACCTACAGATTGTAGATCCTTTTGATATCGCTTGTTCGCGATATGATACGGAAAACAAGTGAATAAAAATGATATCAGCTCTTAACATGTAATATTTTGTTTATTACACAATAAGGGTCGACTATATATTATTATATATCGCGAGATTTTATTGGACAGTTTGTCGTGAAGTGATGTCGTATCACTTCACTGATATGGTTTTTATTCACAGCTTTATTTCATGGATAATGTGTAATAAAGCCGTTTACTGATTATATAGTACGATATACGACATTAATCTTTTAGAATTACCGCTAACAAATACCAAACAAACAGGATTACTTAATACGTTACTTCTGTACAAAGGTGTTGTACAAATCCTAAAAGTTTGTACAAAATTAATATTTTCTCAAACATTTTAAAGATTCTCAAAAATTCCAAGTAATTTCAAGCTGCGAGCAAATGCTTTGTGATTTGTTTTCGTGCGCGTATTTTAAACTACTTAGTTATAATTCAATTGCATAAATAAAGTCTAAGTGAGCATCTCACAGACGTAGCTATGGATCGTATTTTCAATAAAAAACTTGAACGATTCTTCTGAATTAGTCTATAGAAAAGACAAAACGAAAGAATATATTGAGCGATTGATTTTTGATAACTAAAAGGAGAAATATAATTGCTCAAATTGACCACGGTAGCGTTGAATATCTACTTACTTGCTTTAGCTGTTAAAATCACAAAGTAGATTATTCCACAAGTTAGTAAAATCTTGTCCCAATTCGCCATCTCTTCGGGAATTTTCACCAACTTCGAACAACATTAACGATATTCCTAATTTCCAAAACAAAATGCAATTCTTTTATGTTTCTTAGATAGGAGGCATAAATCCAAGATCTCGGCGTCGCTTCAGCGAAAAAACACAATAGTTCCACATCCATAAACATTTTTTTTTTCGAGACGTCTTCGTCAATTCCCGCCCTTATTATTCTAATTCTGTCAATTTTTTCCCTGAAAATAATAATACTGTTTGCGGTAATTTCTAAGCCCACCTAAAACGTTCTCATTTGACAAATAAGAATGTTATGGCTCCTACTTTTTTAGTTTTTTTTGAAGGCAAATCAATTTGAAATTCGTACCAAGTTCTGTAAATTCAAACGCCAGTAGAAAGGGTCTGGAAAATTATTGTCCGTTTGTTCGGAGGTTTGGCGGGAACCCTTTTGAACTTCTCTAGAACCAATAACTTCAAATGAGCTATTTTACAGCTGCAGAAGTTTGTCGGGTAAGTTAGATTCCCCGATTATCGCGGCAATTTTCTTTTAATTTCAATTTTTTTGAGTCGTTATAAGTGATACAATATTGGATTGCTTTTAGATGTTACCAAGGCTGTTCAAACACTCACGAAAAACTTGTTTTCTTATCGCCATCCAATTAAGAATGCCTGTCGAAGACTGTTTTGTTTTTGCCCTTTTCTTTTCAGCGTTTGTTAAAGCTTTAATTTCATTCTAATATAGAGCAGGTCAAATTATTTTTAGCTTTAATTGGGATTTTTGAACCAAGATTTGAAATCCAAATAACCACGGTTCGCATCGTCTAATTCCAACTAGCCGATTCCAATTACCAAGTACTCCAGGGCAATTGATTTAGGCAAAAACGTAGAGTAACCTGCAGTTATTCTTCAAATTTACCAAGCATTTGATTTAAGAGTTTAATCACTGCTTCAATTTTTTGCTGCCGACCAGCAAGTTATTGATTTTACATTCAAATCTAACGGGAAATGAATGAGAAACCAGTAGACCGCAGACCTTTATTCGCTATATTCAATTAGTTCTCTCTTCTTCTGATTTAGTTGGGCGACGCTATGATTATCACTTTTCAAAATATTCATTACTATTTGAGTGAAAAATAAACAATTTCGCAATGTGTTAATAAAATCTGAGAATTCAGTTATGCAAATAAGCTTTCGAAGTCTTTCATAGGATTGTGCATTCTATAGGTCGGCTTTTTTTATTTCAGTCCTTTTGTTTTCAGATTAGTTCTTATGGAGTCATGGTGGTTTTGTTTTCAGATTAGTTCTTATGGAGTCATGGTGGTGGCCTTGGATGTGGTCGCTTACGTCATATGGTCGCTTTAGAATTGCAATACAAAGTGATGTAAAAGCGTTTCTTTATTAACAATTGACATTCTTGTAACTCAACTAAAATAGAAGCTTCAACTGAAATATATTTCTAATTTGTTTGATGTCTTTGTATAATATACAGTAACTGCTGAAGGGTTTTGCGCGGACGGATAAAGGGACGATTTTCTGCAGTCATTCTAGTTTCCAAGTATTTCTTGGGTTTGGTCATCCTAATTCGCAATAGGCCTATATACGTTGGGTGTAATGTTTTCCCATTCCAGACCACGTGTCATTCTCTTGAGGATAAGATTCTTTGTTTGAGTTGTATCCATATTGATGTGTCTTCTCGTGCACAACAAAGAAATGATTCTCTAGGGAATGACACGTGGTCTGAAAGGAGAAAACATTATGCCAAGGTTGAAGAGGTTTAATCATCTTCAGCATAGTCGCCTACCACCATTACCACCACTACCGACATCATCATCATCATCATCACCAGGACCATCTTTACAACCACCACCGCATCATCATCATCACCATCATCAAAGGAGTGGATTCAAAAATCGATAATTCTAAGGTCTTAGCTAAAATGATACTTTATGTTTCCGCAATTTCTTTTTCTATGCTTTCCTTATCCTGCGTGTTTTCAGTTTCCATAGTTTCTTTGTCTTCTGTAACTTCTGTTTCCATGATTTCTTTCTTTCCTGTGACTTCTGTTTCCATGGTTTCCTTGTCTTTCATGACTTCTGTTTCCATGGTTTCCTTGTTTCCTGTGACTTCTGTTTCCATGGTTTCCTTGTTTCCTGTGACTTCTGTTTCCATGGTTTCCTTGTTTCCTGTGACTTCTGTTTCCATGGTTTCCTTGTCCCCCGTGACTTCTGTTTGCATGGTTTCCTTGTCTTTCATGACTTCTGTTTCCATGGTTTCCTTGTCCCCCGTGACTTCTGTTTGCATGGTTTCCTCGTCCCCCGTGACTTCTGTTTGCATGGTTTCCTTGTCTTTCATGACTTTTGTTTCCATGGTTTCCTTGTCCCCCCTGACTTCTGTTTCCATGGTTTTCTCATTTCCCGTGATTTCGGTGATTTCTTTTTCCAAGAATTCCTTTTCTTGCATGACTTCTGTTTCCATGGTTTCCTTTTCACCTGTGACTTCTGTTTCCATGGTTTCCTTCTCACCTGTGCCTTCTGTTTCCATGGTTTCCTTGTTTCCCGTGATTTCTATTCCCATGTTTTCTCCTAACATATCCACCTCTTCAAACTCTTCAGTTCCTAGATCGTCCAAGTCTGTCTCAAAATTGAGTTTGCTACGTTCAGGACTATGTTCTCTTGATATTTGCTCAGCTGCTTCCCCGTTGTCTTGAGATCCTTCTTCCAAAGAATTTAGTGAGTTCACAGCATTTGCGGCATCTAGAAAGGAAAGATATTTAGCAATCACTCCAAAACATGTCATTCTTTGGGTAACATAAATTGAATTGCTAATATCAATACCTTGAGATGAAGGTTGTGATGTCGGATCTGTTGGTTGACTTGACTGTGTCCTTCGTTTGGCTACAGCTCGTTCTCTATTTAGTCTTATTCTTTCCTTTTGTTCAGGAGTCAAACCAATCTTTTGGGATAAAATACCATAATTTAATGAAAAATTGAGTAAATGGAGGAAGGAAGGAAGGAAGAAAGCAAACAAGCAAAGAAGGAAGGAAGGAAACAAGCTAGAAAGAAAGAAGGCAAGGAAGCAAGGAAGGAAGCAAGGAAGCAAGGAAAGAAGGAGGGATGGAGAGAAGGAAGCAAAGAGGGAAGGAAGGAAGCAAGGAAAGAAGGAGGGATGGAGAGAAGGAAGTAAGGAGGGAAGGAAGGAAGCAAGGAAGGAAGCAAGGAAGTGTCAAGCAAGCAAAGAAATAAGGGAAGGAAGGAAGGAAGGAAGGAAACAAGCTATAAAGGAAGGAAAGAAAGAATGGGTGGATGGAGGAAGGAAGGAAGGCCAAAAAGGGGGAGGAGAGCAAAACA
Source organism: Anthopleura sola (assembly GCA_023349425.1). NCBI lineage: Eukaryota > Metazoa > Cnidaria > Anthozoa > Actiniaria > Actiniidae > Anthopleura > Anthopleura sola. The sequence continues at coordinate 1,500,551 of JALHLI010000016.1, read as the reverse complement.
TTGAGTGATTAAATAAATGAATATTCCATGGCATAACAGCATTGGATTATTTTCAGTACAACATACCACAGGTGTACTTGATGCTTCAACATGCCCACCAAAGGTCTGTGATAAAGAACGAATATTTTAATATATGGTTTATCTTATCATCATTATCATAATCACCATTATCACAGCCATCATTCAGGGTACGTACATGATTCCCTGGGAGAATTTCCAAATCTTTTCCAAAAATTTTCAAAAGCACACATACAGTAGCACAAAAATAAAGTCAAATTCATGGATCTGAAACATCCAACATCAGTTACCAATGCAAAACACCCCAGACAAGTTACAATAAAATCATAACTTTTCCATAGCCTAATGCACCACAAATCAATTTTCCAAAACTTTTAAAGGGCCTGGAAAAATCAATTATCAATTTCCAAAACTTTCCAAGACTTTCCAAAATCCACACGAACCCTGCATCATTATATCAATATGAGGGGTGTTCAGTGGTAGTAGTTTAGGGTTGTTTAAAAGAATGAATGAATGAATACTCACAGCATTATCCATACTTGGTGTTGAAGCTATGTTTGTTTCTGAATCTTGACCTGTGAATGGAAATATTAATACACTTGATTTCAATTTGTGTAGATTATTCATGTATTGCAGTGAAGGTCCGTGGAATTTCAAAGTGTTTGTATTGTTGAAGTTATGCATTCTTTCTTTACCATTGGTATTTGTAATTGTTTTGACATTGAAATGAGGCTAACCCTGCATAAATGAGTCTGAAGTCAGCAGTATTTTACAAATTTTAAAAGATCTATTAACAAAATAACAAAAAAGTTCTTAATCCTAAACATGTGAACTTTGTTTCTTCAAAGATAATTCTTCTCAGAAAAAAATCCAAAAAAAATCCTATTTTTTTCTGAGAAGAAACAAAATTCACATCTTTAACAATGCACCAAGCTACAAAACACCTACAGTAAGATTATAATTTTTTTCATTTTTTACAAAACTGCTATCAACAAAAGAAGAAAAATACACAAATCTACAAAATTAAAATATCTGAGCTGACATTATTTAAATATGATTCACGATACATTTCAAGCTTGGCATGCAACATGTGACATGCAACGAAATTTGGATTAAATTTAACATTACTTACCATTTGCTTGAATTTCATCATCATCATCTGATGGGTTTTCATTCACTTGACCATCATCTCCTCTTCTGGCCTGTTTAACAGCATTCTGTAAACAAAGAAATAATTTGATTATCATTAATAATGAATAACAATTATAATAGTTTTCATATCCACATAAATGTGAACAATTAAGGAATCAGAATTTTTTTTACATAGTTTAAAGGCAACACAGAGTAGCATTCTTGATATTCTTAAAATCTAAGAATTAAATCAAGTACAGTAATATAAACTATATACAGTGTAAGCTATATTTTTCTTACAAACAAAACTTTTAAGATTATTTGCCAACCAAGAATAGATACTTTGCAGCTTGTGGAATGCAGCTCAATTTGGAGGGCAAAACAATAGGTTCCAATTCTCAGGAGATTAAGATTCTTTTACCCTTCAAAATTGAGCTGCTCTGACATCAAGTGCAAGTGTTCTATTGAACATATAATGAGTCTTGCAAAATGGACAAATACCCACCAAGCCAACTAGGGATGGAAGTATGGGAAGGGGAGGGATGTGGGACGGCTTAACCTGTCATATATACCTCAACCAATTTCTTTTTTCCTAGTGCTTCTACTTGCTCAACAACATCTTCAAATGGATACACTGGATACAATCTGTGAGCCCAATGCTCAAAACGCTGTAATAGAACTCGAAGGTCTGAAGCCTAAAGAAGGAAATAGTAAGGCTTGTATTGCAATTCTCAATATTCTACAAACTCAGACATTTCAACAGCTAGCTTGAAATTGGTTTTTCCTTCATCCACTGAAATTCTAATTGGAATTAAGAAGTTGATTTTTGCAGAGGAAGGCAGGGCTCGAAATAGGAAACAATTATAGCCTGCCAGTCCAGTAAATTTTGCCTGCCTTTTTATAATTTTTATTTTCGATTTGGCAGTTCACCGTTATTTTTGCCTGCCAAACCTTAAGTTTTGCCTGGCTTTTGGCCATTGGCAGGCCGCTATTTCAAGCCCTGGAAGAAAAACCAGAGAACCCGGAGAAGAAAGAACCAACCAGCAACTCTACTCACATATGACACTGAATCTGGCTGGACTTGAACACAGGTTGCATTGGTGAGGTGAGCACTCTAACCACTACACCACCTGTACATGTATGTACTTCCTAAAATGTTTACTGTATATAATACATACATTTCTCACATGCCATTAAAAACACAGCCAATGCAGAAAATCCATTTTATATTATTATTATACAGCAGTATTGCATTGTAATGTTTCTTTCCATCAGGCATTGTTGCCTATGTGTTTCAATAGTGTGGGATAAATTAGTTATACAATGCTTTCTTGTGCTAACACATAGAATATCCAGGTTATCGCTTGTATTATCTTAGCAAACACACGTTCCTGAAGGATTGTGAGTATACTAGAAAATACACTTGTGTGATATTCCAGGGTACCTGACTCAAACCATTGTATAACTAGTATTTATTTGTATAATATGTACATATCACATATATGTATACCAGGTATATACCTCATGACCCTTGCCTTTGAACTTCATCCCATCACATAAATGAGCCAAAGCTGTTATACCTCGCTCTCCACAAAGCCTAAGGACAGGAGGATGAAGGAGAAAAAATTAGCAAGATTTTTGGAGAGAGTGGGGTTGAATTTTCGGGAAAATATAAAAAACTTGGCAAAAATATGCTATCTTAATACCAAGGGGGGTATTCGAATATTTTTCTCCACGTAAAGATTTGCGGAAAAAGATACCTTTAAGCTGAAAAAATAAAAATAATATATAACTAGTTTATAACCCTAGACCAACCTTGCTTCATTGAGTCTTGGTCTGGGAGATCGTTTAATAAATTTCTTCTTTTTCTTCTCCTTGTCATCTTGTTCTTCACCAGCTCCGTCCAAATTATTCGCTCCATCGTCGACACCAGTAGGAGATAAAGGTGGTAGCGGAGCTGGAGCATTAAATAAGTCATCATCGTCTCCAAATATATCATTTATTTGATCATTAGCGAAGCCATCACCAGCAAGATCGTCGTCGAAGACTGTTGTTCCAACTCCAGCCGCCATCTTGGATCTTCTTCCCGCTATTATTAAGATTTCCCGCCATTTTTAGCGCTCACCGCTGGATAGACCGCAGGCTCAAGAGTGTAGTAAGTTGGGTTTCTTGTCACCAAAAATGGCTGAAGCGTACGGCTGAAAGATGGTTTAAACTCTCTCAAACTTCAATGAATTAAGGTAATTTCATGAATTATAATATTCATTTGATACTTAATATTAAGTTTTTGCTCTTATTTAGATTTTTCTCTTTGCAATTGTTATGTTATTTCATTTTTACGACGTAGCTCTGAGCTACAGGTGTTGAACTTTGCTCGCCTGTAATTTTGTTTGCACTCCTAATTGTCATATCGTATACACCATTCTAATATACCCTAAATATCTAAATCTGCTGACTGTAAGATGCATGAACGCTGCTCTAAAAATATTTACATTTAATGATGGCTTAACTGAATAAGTGATCATGAGTACTGTACCACAGGAAACCCAATTAGATGGCCAATAATTCTAGCACAAAGCGTGATGGGAAACTCCTCATGGTAATTCACCAGAAGAAAATAACAGTAATTTTTTCTGATATTTCCTTTGATTTACCTGTTCCATTGATGTACATTGCCTAAGGTTCTCTAAACATTTGATTCTCAAAGTGAATATATTTTTTTGGATAAAACTAAAAATTTCCATTGCCTTGATAGACTATGAAGGCGATGTAAAAAAATTTCATCTACAGCAAAAGCCCAATATAAATAACAGTCTTGAAAGGACTGGATTTTTTTATAAAATGTATCACATCTTTAAAAGCGGTAATTTAGAAAATATTTATAAAATGCTCCAACTTAGGTTGCAAGGAGTTGCAAGGAAATACTGAGCTTACTGGAGCTGGCGAAGATGAAACTCCGCGAAATGCAGAACTTGGGCTACCTGTGGTGAGTCAGTTTTCTTGTTTGTTTTCCACTAGATTATCACCGGATCTAGATGTTATGCCTGACTCACCCTACGTGACCGGAAAAACTACTGAAGCCAAAATATTTTACGTTTGTACTTCAAACACTTGGGCCTAAGAGAGAAGGGAAATATTTCATCCTGTACATCTGAGACGCCTCTCGAGGTTTAGTTACGCGTAATCCTAGCATCAAAATATACCTTTTTTCGAATTCATAAAATACCGTTATGTTCGTTGATTACAGACTCATTTACTCAAGCTTAGCCTCATTTCAGTCTCAAAATTTTCACAATACAAACGGTAAAGAAAAAAATGACAAACTTCAACAATACAAAAACTTTGAAATTCCACGCATAATTTTATACCCTGACAGAGAAAACGACTTGAAACTGAAGTTTTGTCATCTGATAACTTAGTTCTATTTATTCACTAATTTTAGGGGGAAATTATGAATCCTAAAAAGGTGATATATGAAACGATTATGATTAAGAAATATATCCATCGTCTTTGATATTGCGCACGAAAAGGCATCACCAACATGCAATGCTCGAGTGATGACAGATTGCATATGAAGGGTGAAGGTTTAAGTGAACGAGCCCAGACACACATGGGGAGGTCGTTTATAGATACAATCAGACCACTGAAGTTAACTGTTCGTTAAGTCCCTTACTGTACTAGTCGTATCACGATTGTAGCTTCGATGTTTAATCTAATCGAGACAAAAGGGTTTCAAGAGGGAGTCAAATTTCCCATAACTACCATTGCAAAATTGTTCTGGTTCTTTTTTTTTTCATTTATTTTTTAATTTCCGTCATTTTTTGATGTTTTTCTTGACTTACTCTATCCTTACCCAAACAGCTCTTTTTCCTTGCGATTTAATTAGAAAAACAATTAAGGAGACCTGAATTGCTCAATGAAAATAAACATTAATACTAACCCTACTGCTCGTTGTGGGATTGCAAAACACAATGCACAAGACTTCTAACAACAACGAAGCTTAAAATCCATAAGAGCTGCCTCTACTTTCCCTTCGAACAGATTCTCCACTCTTTTTCTCCCTTCTTTAGGCGGGAGGGAGGGAGATTCTGCCGATGTAAACCGTTTCTTTTGATATGCCCCTCCCCCTCCCCCCCCCCCCCCCCCTCTCAATCGATACCAAAGGAAAATAGACTACTAGCAAGGAAATTCTAATTCCATCGACCAAAATAATTACCTAGAAAAGTGATGATAAACACCTGGATAGCTTATTCATCTTACAAATTTCTTCAGATTTAGAAAAGTTCAACTAGTGGTGCCTAAATTTAGCCTTTTCGTAGAACGAGAGTCAAGACAAGAGGATGAAGTCATTCAACATATTCAAGGTGTTTTTCAATACACTTGACGTCATTGTCCAATCAAGGGTGTTCGGGTCAAGTTTGTATGAAGTGGCTTATCGAAACCATCAGGTTCAGAATCTGAGATTTGGCTAAATAAAGACTGTCATTCATCTCTGTAAAAAGGCGCTTCATTGACCAACCATTTGGTGTAGTCAGGTGGTATTCTGTAACACAAAAAATCGATCTGGGCTCCTTGTTGACAATTCGGTGAAATACCTCTGATTTTTTTGTTTATATTCAGGCAAACGTTTTACCCGCGCTTGAGGGTAAATTTATTTTATTTTCAAATTGGATAAAAAAAATTGAGTCATCACTTAGTTCCTCATGACTGACATTATTAGAACTGACGTGGAATCGAAAACAAACGCAAGCGGAAACTGTACGTTTCTTAATTAAGCTCGGTAAAAAAAAAAACTAGAAACAGGAGTTGGATTATTGGGTTACAATTGCTTTGATTTGCGATTTGCTTTGTCAAATACCGTTCGTTTTGAGTAATATTTGCTAAAGTTTAAAAAAAAAGATAGATAGATAGATAGTTTATTAAAATTATTCGCAGCCCGAAAGCTGAATTACATAATCATATACAATTTTAAGAATAAATTTACAATGCAATATTATATACAATAAATTATATCTATAAATAAGGCTATAAAAGATAGTTGCAAAAAGCATAAGATCTTGCGTTGAAGTTTATAAGGTAGTCCAATGTATTTTGAACTGCACTGTACTCAAAGGGAGAGTGACATAGTCGACTCATCATCCCTCTCTCGAGTTTAGGAATATAGTTTTTTCAGGCAACAAATAAGATCCTGACAAACTGAGCTGAGATATTAGCCTTCTTTTGGTGATTGGTGTTTAGTTTGCTTGTTTGCCTGGGGGATAGTTCAGTCTTCAGCAGTCTGAAAAGACCGTTCATTTTCTCCTCAAAACCGTTAGGTTTTTTCAAACCAAATGAAGGAGCAACTGATCATGTACCCACTCGTCTTTTCCATTATCAACAATATACTGTAATCTTTTTTGTTATTTTATTTAATTACTCTTTCCTACGCCTCCAACTTTGTTCGTGACGGTAGCCTCGTTAGTCACAGCCCCCTTGAATGTTGCTATACTTGGTCAGGTCAGTCAGGGAGCTAGGTGGATCAGAAAATATGTGTAGACAATTGTTATGACTCGGACGAGAATAAGAATATCAACCCTTTTCATGTCCAACTGTGAATCGTTTTGCTGAGTCATATCAATTGTGTAATGTTTCTTTTTCATCTGTTACATAATCATGCATAGGTCACTAGGCTGTTGTGCTTGACAAACCGGCCTCAAGGCACGTGCACTCCAGAGTTTCCACACTCCACTTCACAGTCCTTGGCCTTGACAGAATGAGTGATGTCTAAAGGCTTGTTGTTCAAGTCGTGTTTGTTAGAACGTGACGTTTCTTTCTTTCTTTCTTTCTTTCTTTCTTCTTCTTTCTTTCTTTCTTTCTTTCTTTCTTTCTTTCTTTCTTTCTTTCTTTCTTTCTTTCTTTCTTTCTTTCTTTCTTTCTTTCTTTCTTTCTTTCTTTCTTTCTTTCTTTCTTTCTTTCTTTCTTTCTTTCTTTCTTTCTTTCTTTCTTTCTTTCTTTCTTTCTTTCTTTCTTTCTTTCTTTCTTTCTTTCTTTCTTTCTTTCTTTCTTTCTTTCTTTCTTTCTTTCTTTCTTTCTTTCTTTCTTTCTTTCTTTCTTTCTTTCTTTCTTTCTTTCTTTCTTTCTTTCTTTCCTCCTTTCTTTTTCACTCTCTCTCTTTCGTTTTTCATCCCTCCACTTTTTCCTTCCTTACCTTCACTACGTATTATGACTTGACTCCCGGCTTAGGAAATGGTTAATCCTTGAATGTACAAAAATAGTAGTAAGCAGAAAGAATTCAAGAGTTTTACCGCAAACAACCAAGGGTGCGGTGAGGATTAAAGTGGTGCCTTTTTTCCTACAACGCAAATTTGAAGGAAATGAAGGTGTAGAACCCGGGGCGCGGTCGTTCTGTTGCTTCTGTTCCGTTCTGTTCTGTAAAACACAGATCGAACCCTGAAACAATCTCTGGTCTGAACTAAGTCAGGGTACGGCTAACTCACAGAGCTTAAATTGGAACTGACCTAAGAAAAGGCCTAGGATAGGAAAACATTATTGAATGCAAGAAGGTAAATGCATGTAAATCAATCACATAATTAGGGGAACTTAAGAAAACAAGAGTGGACTTCTAAATTTGGTTTGAAAATTAATCAAGAAGGAAAATACAAAAAAAAAAAAAAAAAAAAAAAAGGAAAATATTTCTCGTGGGAGTTTCAAGGAAGTTATTTACCGGGGTTTAGTTTTCCTTTCAGCCTTTGAAAAGGTTATAAATATACTAAGGAACGTAAAGACCTCTCCCCAGTGCACCACACCTCGGTCTAAGATGTAACTATCCCTGGACGTCTGCATAGTAAAAATTCATTTGATGACTCACCAACGAGGAGTAGAAAACCTGACGTTTAAATTAAACAAAATGATAATTCGATCTTTGTTTGAGGACACTTGGCATAAAATATTTATAAATTTAGTCATCACAACGGACACAATCACTTCAAGGAAACACGAATTTTTCACGTGTCGTGGCATGAAATTAACCTATCTACCCCGAAGCGGAAATGTATGTTCGTCATCGAATAATTAAGCAATATAAGAACATGGATGATATATTTTTAGGAAGAAAAAAAAATTCAATTCATTGTTAAATAGTCTCCCACTTCAAGCGTTTTCGTCTTCGAGTTTGCGTAAGAGCTGTTCGATTTGCGTACGATTAGATCATTCTGTTGTCAATTTTACGAATCGTTTTCTATCGAACCGGAAACGTACAGGCGGGTGGTTCGACAGGCTCGTGATAAGTATGTTAGTCTTTCACAATTGTCTTATCTGTTCATTAAATAACGAAAAATCTTATCAAGAATTCGATTATTGACGCTTTAGATAGCCAGATTAAATCAAACACATTACTGTGGTACTCAGACTTTGAGCTTGAAAATCTTATCGTGGGAAAACAACCATTGCAATTTCCTGTCGAGAGAGCGTTCTGGTTTCATTGAGGAACCGGCGTAACGCAAAATCTAAAGCCTCAGCTTTTTAAATCCGCACTTTTAGTAAAACAGCCTACGTTCTGACTCAAGAAAATATCTCGCGCGCTTCCTCGGTGATGTAGTCTATGGATTAACGCTCAGAAATTACGCAAGCTTGAAAAAGCGTCGGATTGCTAAGATGCCATACGTAGACAGCGATTGTTGTTGACTATATTACTGGATAACCAAACAGCTCACTAAACAATTGCATAGGTTTTTATGGAATTACTTCGATATTGTTTTTGAAACAAAAGCCGGCTTTGTGACTTTGTTGTTAGAAACTACACAAAAACACGAAAAGACAAACAGTTTTCTCTCCCCGAATTAGAAATAAAAAACTTCAAAATTATTTCATCTGTTAGTTCTAAGTTTCAAAGTGGTATCCTGTGGTCTTCAAATTTCGCGTACAAACGCGCACTCCTCAGGAAAAGCATCCCTTTTTCCGTCTTGTTGTTTTATCCATGCTTGCCGGCACTTCAAAGCGCTTAGAATGTCAAGCACGGACGGCTGGTTTAGTTGATGAGCATACAATAAGATAAGCCCCTCAAAAAAAACTTACAATATCACAGACCATGATAAAATACCTCTTGTCCTCTTATTCAATACAAGAAATTTTTGGAATTTATTCGTGATTTATGCTCTCAAATCTGGTTTACGAAAAAATACTTTTGTTTGGTGTAGTAGTGGAACATATTTTCCATGGACTGATGGACTGTTGTCACTGGCTTTTATTGTTCATGCTGATTACGTGTGATACGTAATCACTATAATGCACTATAATGACATAACCGCGATTCTAAAAATAGATTTGGTTGAGTGAGCCGACCACGTAGTATAAATACGTTGCAGCTTGCCAAGTGTAGTACCGCAGTACCCGTGCGACTATCTAAGAGGAAAAGACAACAACGTTACAAGGTCCATTTTGAGCCAAAAGCGACCGAAGACAACATGAAAAGCCCAGCAGCATTCGAGGTTACAACTACGACGACATCATTAGCAGGATCTATACCAAGTCCTTCTCCGTTCACATTTGCAAGGAGCATGAACACCGGTGCTTGCCACACAACGACTAAGAACTCAACGCAGAATGTTTTTGATTACAATTCATCGTATCCTCTGACACACTGTGTTAAACCAAGTACTGGACTGGTAACATTTGATGACTTGAATTTATTGTGTCTCAGCGTGTATGGTATTGATGCAGGGAACATTGACGATGACACTATTTCTACTCTCATAGTCGAAATGGGACTGGATAGGATGGAAAAACTTCCAGAACTTAGAGTTGGACACCACGATTTGAGTGACCAAAACGTCTTAATCGTTGGAAACGAAGCTTGAGTTTATTTATGGCTGGGAAAATAATTGAGAAAAATGGAATATTCAAGAAGTATAATCTAGTAACCAAGATAATTTGTTTGCAAGAAAATTAATTCGTTTGCAAGAGAATGGAGACTCTTGAGAAAATTGTGAATATTTGTGAGGCATTACCGATGGGATAAGAAATTTTTTCGGGTAATCTTGGGATGAATTGTGGTAAAGAACTTTAAATCCTTGGGAAATCATAATTTCTGGCCAACATCCCATTCCTATTCTCAAAGTGATGACAGATGTTCAATCACTGGCAAAAGATACAGGACATGCAAGTGAAAAATAATATCTACAATCTAAAACTCGCACTGCGTCTATGAACTTCTTTAGATTCTGAAGATGCTTTTACAAGATCACAGAACCTGAACAAAGAATAATCACATTTGACCTAATGACACATGAAAAGACAAGGACCACTGCCTTCTTGAATTGTGTATGTTATTATTGTCCAAAATAAGAACAATGACAAGATGTGAAATTATTCACTTCACAAAATTTACAATGGAAGGACAAACCAAGCTATTTATTTGCAAATTGTGTTTTACTCCAGGTTGTGTTTTTTGAAAATTATATGTTAAAATTCGTGTGGATAGACAGCCATTTATAGAGAGATATATTTTATTAAGCAAAGTTTTGTAAATAATGTAAAAATCTACCTCGTGTAAATATTTCCTGATGGATTACAAAGAATTAAAAAAGCAATGTTTGAACACCAGATGTTTGTTACTCTAGGTAGAATGAAGATTCTTTTCGAGAACGTGTTTTGGAATGAAATACGGAATTATATGTGGAACGGAAATCGTGTGTTGGAGAGCACTGAAGAACTCTATTGTTTCCGGTAGAACTCTTTGATAGATAACAGCTATGCAGGAAACCGTACAGATCTTCAGCCAAAAACAAGCGTACAATCTTCCAGTGCCTAAAATAAAATAGAAATAAAGTTAAACGAATCAATGGTAAACGCATTGGGGAAAAATTGATACTGTAATATAACTTGGAAATGCTCAATTTTCTTTCTTTTAGGGAAGTTATCGTCGGATTTTAGTAGCTATTTTCAAACGTACCAAGTTCCCTTTTAGCGATTCGTTACTGACCCTTGCCCATTAGGTCATTTTCCCGCGCTTTGGTATGAGGACAATGTCTGAACAATGAGGTTATCTGATTCAGCAATACCTTAAGAACAGGAACTTATTAAACTTTTCACTTACTGCTGACCATTATTCTATAAGAGGGATAGTTCTTATTTAAGAACTGGTTTACTGTTTCATGTTGAAGACGATTTATAGTGAGACGCCATTGCACAAGATCGTGTGCTTGGGCGGTCAAGTGGAAGGACCCCTGCCGGACTTCATATCGCTTCGTATTATATAGTTACAGCTCCCCACGAGGTCTGACTCAGGGAGCCTTGAAATTCATCTGGTTTTGATTTCACACACTTAAAATACTTGATGTAAAATTGGACTGAGTGAACTGCTTGGACTTGCCTGAGATGCACCCATTTCATTGAACCTTTTATCCAATTTTCGCCCGGCATTTTCGCTATTGAGCAGATATTTTTGAAGTGCTTTTATTCTCTTTGACTAGCACGTTTATTGAATAAAACATAGCTAGCTATAAATAAAAAAATCCGTACTTTCAGCTCTAATAAAGTCCTGGTACATAGTGAAATTTTCTCTGGAACTTGTAATGTAAAACCAGCATTCCAACCGGCATTGCAAGACAGGTTTAATTAAGGGCACCAGTGTCAGTGTTGTGAAACGTTCTTGCAAAGACTCCAGAAAACTGAAGCACAATTAATTTCGTGAAAATGAAATTTGGTTCCCGAGGCAAGTTTCACCCAAACGGCACCCCATGTGAAGTATCTTTACTGCAAAAAAACTTTGCACAACCTTTGCATCTAGAGGCAATAAAAGTTGCAATATGAAGAAACGACCCCACTAAAGCCATCTTTGGAACGTTTTATCTTGATTCCTAATGTTTGTTTTTTTTCAAATCCCAGGAATAATGAATTGCCAATGGTGAATAATTGCAGGCATAATTGCTCAATGCCATTGATGATAAGAGCTTCAGGGATTCAACAATGGATTGCTTTGTTTAGTTCTATACATTTACACAAATATGTCAACACCAAAGCTTCTAGCCATCCGGTAAGTCAAACACAGATGCTGAAGGAATGCATAGCACGGGAAATAGACAATAATACGATGAAGAGAGTATGCATCTGTCTGTGATAGGTGAATGAATAAATAATGTGCTTGGCGTCATGGCGGTATTGAGTGCAGTACATTGTAAATTAACCCTTGGTTGGATGGTTGAGGACTGATACATTCTGAGTTTAGGGATTAGTATTGAATAGCAATGAGCTGCAAGATTGAAGTGCAGGGCCAGAAATAGTAACTAAAACTCTTTGGTGAGTGCTGAAAAAACTCCTACGCATTCCAAATCCTATGAAACGCTGAAATCTCTGTAGGGGGGCTTTTCATTAAAGTGCCACTTTTCAGTAGGTAAACAGTGTTGTTGAAACCATGGGGGAGGGGTGGGGGGAGATGGAAACCATGAGGGGAGGGGTAGGGAAGGAAATGGGCAGGATAAAAGTACGGACACGTGCTGATACCTACTGAGAACGCTGCGAGCAGAGAATATTTTTCTTCCCCTACCCAAATCCAAAACGGAGGGCAGAAAAAGACCTCTGCAAGCAAGGTAGCGCACACGTTGTATCTAATAGCTTGCATGGCAGGCGTTCCTGGTTGGGGACGGGGAAGATTAGGGCCAAACTCCTCAGACGTTTTTATGGGTCGTCACGCAACGTTTCTCCTTTTTGTGAATAGTGAAACCGCGTTGCGTGACGATGTGACGATCATAAGAACGACATCTTTGTAGGGGGCTTGCGCAGAACTCCAACCAAGAACGCCTGCAATGAAGAAAGGGAAAAATAGGAGACAACGGAAGGTATTATCGCTAACTTGTAAACAGAGAGTTTATCTTTAACCTGGTGTCTGCGTTATCTGAAACGGATAGTACAGCGGTAATACTCATGACCGTACGGCATTTCAACTGTTGGTAGTTCAAAACTGGTAATAACCTTACTGCAAAGAAAACATGGTATCCGTGAAATGTTCTAAATAACTGACAAAAGTTTCCACTTGCTATTACACCATTGCAACGATAAGTAAATAGAAAGGGAAAAACGAGGGAAATGAGATATGCACGCGCGTGCGCATAAGAATCAACAGCATTGAAAACTGAACCAAGGTAATTTACAGCGCTTTTCATAATTCTGCGACGAACTCCAGGCATCTGGCGTTAATGGTTGTCGAGAATTTTTAGCGACTCAACAGCCTATTACATGGGAATTTCTTCATCGTTCGCGATCGGAATGAACTCGGCCCGTCGTAGTTTGATTGACGGGAGCCAATACACCAAAGTCCTAGAGGCGGTTAGGTCGCAAATTTATGAAAAGCCTCGCCGAGTAAGCAGCTATACAGCTCACAAAGCAATGCTCCGTCAGGCCGGAGTTCCTTTCAGCCAAAAAAATGCAAAAAATATATATTTACAGGATACCGCAGGACACATAGAAACAAGAAACATTCATTAAAGAGTTAAATTAAAAAAAAAATGCACAACTTTTGGGAACAAAATTTGTTGCGGTTGTAACTAGATAAAGGACGGCTTTGATGACCTTTTATCCATGTTTCTGTGGGTAAAACCAACATACGCATCCAAAGTCTGCCGTTCAAATCAATTTACTCAAAAATTCTGATTATATTCCTATTTATTCAATCTTCTTTCTTTCTACCGAAAGGTACCGCAATACATCTGTTGTCTTAATTCCCATCCACGTGACTGTGATGACTCGAGAGTATAAAACGTGGCTCGCTGTGACCGACGTAAGTAGTAAGTCTTACAATGCTGCCTTTTGCTTTCAGCATCACCCACTTCCACTCACACCCACTGGCTAGATTTCTGAGTAATTCCGTCTGAGATGAAACTGATTAACATCTAGATAAAGGTAAGATAACTTCATTTGAAGTATTAGGAAGGGGTTTAACTCGTTACAAACTGATAACCAGGCTGAAGCTCATCAAGGAAACGAAATCAATGTTCGAGTTGAAGCGAAAACGGTCAAGATTTTGAAAGCAGCAGTATATAGCTCATTTCTTCAACAGCGGCTTGCTCTGAAAATGGTCAAAATGACAGTGTTCGATGAGGGTCCCAGTACGAGCATGGAAAACGGTCATTTCTGAAATGATAGGTATTCATTTGGCATTACTGGCTACTAGAACAGCAATTAATATTCTTTCTGATCCAAGACCTGCTGAGTCGGAAGCTGCTGGAAAATTTTAAAGACGGAAATCGGTCATAGGAGATCTTTTTCTTTTGTTCGGGGAATAGCTTTCTTTACCTTCACCTTGGGATTCAGGAAGCTTTCACTTAGCTGTTTTCGGTTTTTAACGGTGATGCTAGCAAAACAACTCAGTCCTCTGGCCTCATATTTAAAAAAATATTGAATCAAAAAAGACTCGAATAGTATTTATTTACTTTTTATTGAAAAACTGTTTGCTCATAAGGTACTTGCATTGGCCAAGACAAATACCTGGCTACACAAACTTTGGCAAAAATATCGTATGCTTATGGCTTTGAATGCCTCGGGTTATTTCGAGAAAGCATATTACCGGTTTGGTTCTTCCGTTACCGGTGCCTTACTTGTAAATAAACCTTAATTTTTAAAAATAATAATGAACCTGAGCTTGAAAGTGAAAATAAAGATAAACACGATAAGATGCAATCTTTACGGTCTTTCAAATTATACGAGAAAAAAATCTTTCTGAAATATGAAATGCGAACGAATAATGGGTAGAAAACAGTGAAGCCTTAGTTCAAATTATTCGGTTGTCCAAACCTGTAAAATGCAGATGCCGATAGGAAGTTCTTGAACGCCTTATCTGGAAAGTACGTGAGTCTATCTATGAAATACGAACGATAATACGATGACTGAAACATGTCGTGTGATAAATTGAATAGATAAATAACTAGTGAAGTTGTAGTTCAAAATATTCATTTTCATATGTCTATTGAATACGTCGAATACTGAGAAAGGAAGTGCTTGAATTGTCTACCGAAAACCAAATATCAAACGCCTGATCTGGAAATACGTCAATGCAATTATTTAGCACTTAGCTTGGGTTTTTTTTTCTGAAATCTATAAAACAAGAATGAGTCATTTTGAAACAAGAAATAGTCAGCTGTATATTCTCTTTCTTCTCGACTAGCGTCTGCGACAGTGCTTCATTGAAAGACCTGAAAAGTGGCTCACTGTTTTGTTGTCAAACACTGAAACAGTTTTTCACAAGAAACTTCTTTTTTTATTGAGGAGAGTGCAGCTGAATCATCGTGCTTTCAATAGGACACAGCAGGTACTTGAACACATTCACTCATAAGCATCAGTGGCGGTGAGCTGTTTGTAACTACATTAATGAGGGTATGGATGGAAGGGGGCTGCATAACAGTTAACAGTAAAATTTTAGGCCATTTCACAGCTTATATTTAAATTTTGATTCGTAACATTAAACATTAATAAAAACCGCATTATAAGTCTCGTAAGACTTACTTTAATATTTTCCTTAACATTAAACATTGAATTTTTGGCCTTAATTAATTGAACATTCACTCAGTGATTTAACATTAAAACCCATCTACGCTACACCCTCTGCATTAATAATCTTTCTTGCTGGCTAGCAAGTATGAACGGAGTTCTACAGGCCACAAAAGATTTCTTTCAAGGTTTACTGAAAATAATAATTAATAATAATTTCTTCTTTCCTTCCTTTATTTCCTTCCTTTTTTCTTGACTTTCTGTCTGTCTGTTTTTGGGTTTGTCTATATTTCTTTGTCTGTCTTTCTGTCTGTCTGTCTGTCTATATTTCTTTGTCTGTCTTTCTGTCTGTCTGTCTGTCTTTCTGTCTGTCTGTCTGTCTATATTTCTTTGTCTGTCTTTCTGTCTGTCTGTCTGTCTGTCTCTCTCTCTCTCTCTCTCTCTCTCTCTCTCTCTCTCTCTCTCTCTCTCTCTCCTCTTTCCTTCCTTTCTTCTTTCGGCTATTTCCTAATTCCGGCTTTGTTCTAAAATTCCACAAACCCCATTTTTTTCATTTTTCTCTTTTACATTGCTCTTTTTCTTTTTTCATTGTTTCTTTCATCTTTCCTTTCCTCTATTAAAGATAAATTAAAATTGGTAATTAAGCAGAATTTTTACTGTCAGAACTTTGATCAGTTCGGCATGAGTCATACATCATCAAAACTTGCCTTATCCACATGATATCTTCGCTGAATTAAGTTGCTATTATGGAACAGCCTGCGTTTTCACACGAGGTAATTATGATCAATACTTTGCCGGTTTTTTTATCCACAAGTTCCTTTGGTAAACATTTTTAAAATGTCATAGTAAAACAGTCTTTTGTAAGATAAGATGAGATATCTGAGATATGTACTCTATCCTGCTCTTCTAGTCAGTTTGGATTAGAACTGGGGTTTTTAGAAGCAGAAAAAAAAGAACGAATGAAAGGAAAGAAGGAAAGAAGGAAAGAAGGAAGAAAGAAAAAAAGGAAAGAAGAAAGAAAGAAAGAAAAAAAAAAGAAAGAAAGAAAAAGGAAAGGAAGGAAGGAAAAAAAAAGAAGGAAAAGAAAATATAGGAACACAACAGTTAAGTGGAATCGTCCCATTTTCTCTTCGTAAATAACCTATGACATCAAAGTAGTGCGTGTTTGATATTTGAAGATAACACTTAGAGGGGTAGAACGTTATTTTCTTTGGGTGAGCTCGTAGCAACTGTTATCTGGTATGGTAAACGATGCTTTTAACGACTTAATTTGTCATTAGAACCGGAGGGGTGGAATACTTCAGAATTTAGGATTAAGGTAATGGGATGATCGCAACTCTATGCTCGTAACATTGGTTATATAGAAAATATATATGATTACACAGGGGAAATCGTGCCTGATTATTTTGAGGTGCTTGAGTAGAATAAACAAACTGCTTTCCAGTTGTGATGGAACAGATCCTGATAAAATGCAAACAATGCACCAAGTACCTATCAAAATAAATATTACCGTAAGTGGATGGGAAACTTTACGAGATGTAGGTAACACTAGTGTGTTATAAGATTAAAGAAAAATGCATCGGCAAATGGAAAAACGAAAAGAAAAGAGAGAGAAAGAAAGGAAAGCTTATAAAATCACGAGGACTGCTAGAGCGACTTGCGCTGTATTTCTCGTTCTCAGACTTATAGAATGACGGTGTGTTGTGAGCAAAAGAAAATGGAACAAAATTGGCCGAGGAAAAGGAAAACTAAAGAAAAAAATAGAGGGAAAATGGGAGTACAAGCCTAGGGCCTTCAGCTGTAATTCTCATGCGAATCCTTATAATTTTCACACAATCACACAAGCGCAATGCCATTAATTTTTTCCCACGATTTCAGTACTGGGCCGGTTTCAAATCGTACGATCATTCAGAAATTTGATCATAGTTTATATCACATATACCAGGATCAATATCAATCTAATCACTAAGTTAAAAGGTTTAAAATTACCATGAGAGACACCATGAAGCAGGTGCAATTATTTGTTCAACCAAAGGACAGTTTTCTACCTTCACTTTTAAAAATCGTTTGACCTTGGTTTTTAAAATTTTGATCACTTAGCCATCTCTTTAAGTACTTGCATTTAAGTTTCGTATGGAGGTTATTGGCAATTACCGCCCGACTCTAAAGCACGAACATCATACTGTTTCAGTGAAGTGGCATTCTATTAACCCTGGGAAATGCTCAGAATGCTAGAAAGACCTTTTTTCTACAAGTGACAGCTAAAATAGCTACAATATTAGGGTAGGGTTTTCAGTTATTGAGAATCTTTAAGAAAAACCTATAAATCCTTAATGGATTCAAGTGCAATTTTGCCTCACAAATAAATCATTTTTAATTCCAATTTCTATTCGGATGACACTTAGAAATTAAGAATTTCTAAATCAAGTTATTATGCAAGGTCTTTGGTCTTAATTTCACTCAAAGCCAGTTTGAAAATCATATTTTTCGACTCACTTAGTACATGAAGGAATTAACTGAGCAATTTTATAATCAGTTAAGACCAGAACTTCAATTCAAGTTATGTATGTTGCCAAGAGTCTGATCATTAATGTCGGATCTTAGACTTTCAAGTGTTTATTATTCAGTTCGACAGAAGGCTACTTTGTGACCGCGTGTATTTGAACATCTATCATGAATTTAAATTTCATAATTTGTTAAAAGGTTTTCTGTTAATTTGCTTTCTTTAAAAGAACAAAAATCGTGTGCGTTTTGTGAGGTTGAGGACCGCTTTTCTTATCGAACATGTTTTTCATTTTCATTTGATTGAGTTTATATTTCTATTCCCGACAGGTTTTATCCTGTTTTATTGCCTTTATTTATCATAGCTTCTTTGTCATTCATCAATTTCCTTCTTTTGTTGACTTGCTGTGAATTATCATGTATATATGCTACGGAGCCAAACTAATATAAAGAATCAATGATTAGTTTTGCTTATTTGTGCTGGTATATTCAATTCTGCAGACACGACGGTGACGAGTGACAGAGGGAGCTGAACAATTCAGTGAAGTTTGCTGACAAGGGAGACTCGTTTAACGAAACCGCTTAAATAACGAGAGAAAGTTAGTACCGCTGTGCTGTACGAAATAAAAGGATGCAACTCGTAGCGATAATGGTATAAAGAGAAGAAAACCAAGAAAAGATCGGAAAGGTTGGTGAAGGGAAGAATTGACATAGATTAGAGGGAAGCGGCGAGAGACTGATTCAATAGCAAGAGAGTTGCAGAACTAAAAGTGAAGAAGAACTAAGCGGCTGAATTGTGTAATTCTGCTGTGTGAGGAAGAGAGAAGACGCAGAGGAGGAAGAAAAGAGAAGAGAGAGATAGAAGAAGAAGAAGAAGAAGAAGGAGGAGGAGGAGGAGAAGGAGGAGGAGAAGAAGGAGAAGAAGAAGAAGAAGAAGGCATACAACGCCGTTATCGCCAAAGAAAACACAGAAAACAAAGATAAAGAAAAAGAAAAAGATATTCTGAATCAGTTTCAGCAAAAGGTACAAACCTTCATAAGCCATTACGACCATCAATTAGGAAAACAATTATTTACAGAAGCAGAAACAGCTGAACAACAACAGCAACAACAACGACAACAATAACACTATGAGTAACAACACTTCATCTATCATCTATCCTCTCGAGTCACCCGAAGCAAATCTCCGTTTTGTCGTTCACCTTGCAAGTCTGATCTTGGGCACATTTGGCGGATGTGCTGTCCTTGCTGCAATAATGAGCAAGCAAGGAAACAAAACAGATAACGACATATTCTTGACTAATCTCGCCATCTCCGACATCTTAACAATCTGGGTATACGTTGGAGTCCATTTTTACTTACTTTCCGGTCATCTCAAGGGAAAAAACTTCTGTCGTTACTTTTGGCCACTCATGAGCGTACCACTATGTGCAAGTATATTTACTATCACATCCATGGCTGTCATACGGTGTCGCAGTATCTTGTTCATGTGGACTCAAATGATCACTCAAAAAACTGCTAAAATTTGGGTTTTAGTTTTATGGGTAGCAGCATTCATTGTTCTTCTCCCTGCTCTTGTTGTATCAGAGTCAGCTGGACGATACTGCCTTCTTAACTGGTCCACGATTACTCAGAGAAGAGCTTACACGTTTTTTCTGTTCGCTGTTCAATATTTATTCCCTTTGGCAATAGTGCTATGTTGCTACATCGGAATAGGTCTCAGCTTGAAGAAGTACGAAGGACAAGTACAGAGAGAAAATATAGAACATGAGAACAAGGACATCATCAAAGCAATTGCAACAATAGTCATCGCATTTGCTATCCTCTTGATGCCTCTACAAGTTGGAATGATGATGTGGGAGTTTGGAACAATGGAAGCAAAGAGGCTAGTCCTGAAATTCATGAACTATGCCGACATTTTGTGCATCTTTCATAGTTGCCTAAATCCATATATCTATGGAATTGTTCCAAGAGAGTTTCGTAATCGCTACTCTACATGGATGAGAGTGGTTGCCAATAAAATTATTAACAAATGCTGTAGACCTTCAAGGCATAAACTCAGAGAACAACAGACTATGGATGGCAATAATGTATATCTTGGGATAAAAGATGAGACAACTCGAGAAAACTTCCTATCATTATCACTTAGAAAACTCTAGAGTATGTCTACACTCAAAAAAGAAATTATGACATACTTGTGAAAGGCGTATTTAGAAGTTTATAGTATAGAGGTCTGTTTTGTAGTGCATTTGGGACCAAAGGAAGTGTTCGTAATAGAGAGGTGTCCGTATTATAGAGGTCTGTTTATAAGTGAATAAGTGCAGCCAGGACCAAAGGAAGTGTCCGTAATAGAGAGGTGTCCGTATTATAGAGGTCTGTTTATAAATGAATAAGTGCAGCCAGGACCAAAGGTAGTGTCAATTCCATGCCGATTTCTCATTTCATGGCAAGAAAAATCAAATGAAATCATGACACGAAATCAGCCCAGAGGTTGTTTAAGTTCGATCTGTGAGTTAGCTGTGCCGTGACTTAGATCAGCCCAGGGATTTTTTAGGATTCAATCTGTGAGTTAGCCGTGCCCTGACTTTAATCAGCCAAGTGCTGGTTTCAGGGAATCGATAAAATTTGAAGGATTTCTTAATCTACTCCAAGTTTCTAACTGGCCTTGGAGTGGCATGTGCCCGTCTCAAGGGACAACACTGCACTTATCCAAGTATCTTCAAATCATTAACCAGAACTTTCAACTGTTTAACTTTAATTTAATATAACACCTAAAAGCAACACATCAAAGACACCTATAGTATTTATGTAATTATTATCTTTTAATCATTTTTTCTTTAGCCAGCGAAACAAAATCATAAGAGATTTGTAACACCTGCAGATAGAAAAAAAATTGTGGAAATTAACTTTAGTAAATTGGTTGTCTTTCCATTCCAGATTTGTTAATAATATCCTTGTTTCCCTGATAAACTAGTAAAGAAAGAAAGAGTGTTCAAGGGAATATTACTTCTAGTGAATCAAATAAATCTTACGCTCCAGCTTCGAGAGGCCAATCAATGGGTGATAAATATAGCAGTCAAAACTAAATAAATGCTAAAGTTGCCGATGGAAAATGTAATTTTTGTGTGTTAAATGTGGTTTTTCTACTACTACAGACTTCTTCAGACGTGTCATTCTCTTGAGTATCATTTCTTTGTTTAACGGTTGTGCATGAGAAGACACATGAATATGGATACAACTCAAACAAAGAATCTTATTCCCAAAAAAATGAAACGTGGTCTGAAAAAAGAAAACATTACGCCCAAGGTAAAAAGGTATGCTTATGCAGCTTTGCTCATCATCAAAGTATGACCCACCTAACACAGCTTGCAGCTCTTTTTGCACTTTTCTCTGACGATCTGCATTCGTTTGCAATCCCCTTTTGGGACGTGGTATGAGCAGTAACGACCAGTGTCCTTGCAATCTAAATAACAATTATCGTTGATAAACTTTTTTGTAAGTGCGAAAATAATAAGTTTCTTATTCAAATACATTAGTACGTCACGCCGCTGTCACGAGAGTGGTCACGTTATTCTAGGTTGCAATCAACAGATAAAAGTCTTTGAATCTCAATATTTGCTCCAAATGGTTGTCTAACACTGACCACCATGTGCTGTCAACCAGAAAGAATTCTATTGAAAACTTGCGATTCAGCTGATGAGGATTGCGCACGAAACAGGAAATGACGTCTAGTAAAACCAAGCGATTATGATAACTATCGGATATATATAATAATATATAACGATATACTCACCACCTGGAGGGGGTGGGGGTGGGGGGTTAACGCCTCCGCCTTCACCTCCACCACCACCACTACTGCTGCACTTGTACATCAGATTCATCTGTCGGATGTCAGTCTTGCTCAAATTCTTGCGGTTGCCAAGTTTCACCTAAAAAAATGAAGAAGAAAAAACCCAGAAGTTCCTTTAGCTGGTTGGTTGAGCATCCGTCAGTTGTGTCGGAAGTCGTGAGGAGATACTGCCTTCTTTAAAGAATATCTACAAATATTAATGGTTAAAACATCGCCGCCATTGTTGGTACCGTTTCATTTAGAGGATCAGGTTTATTGCGCGCAGCCGTCATCACCCTGTGCTAGACAATGCCATCATTTGATTTGTCCTCTAAGATCTGTGTCCCGAAGCCGGGAAAAAACACATACACGTGCACGAAGTCACATGATACCAACCCCGCTCTTACCCCAGATTGTTTAGCTACGATGGTTGGTTTCCTGTTTCTGCTGAATGCATAACTATCATAGTGCATGACGCTGTAATAATCGTATGGAGTTCCCAGAGAATCAATGGTGGACCTTGGGTACTTGTTGAAATTGAACTTCATGTCTTCGTAAAAGAAAGAAAAAAAGAAAGATTAGAGACTAAAACTTGCACAAGGAAAGATAGAAATTCTTTTTAGCTTTGCGCAATCTATCAGGGTTTCTAGAAAGTGCAATTCGAGCCTTAAATTTGCCACAATTCGACAACTATATCTATTTTTCGAGCAACAGAGTCGCGAGTAATCGATGTTTCCTCGGAGGAATTCGTTTTTTGTGTTTTGCAAAAAAAATCCGCAAAATTGAATGATTTTATTGAAACGACAAAAGCTCTATATTTTCTTACGTTTAAAACATCTCATCAATATGGAATGGCATTGGTCTTTTAAACCTCTTTTTGGCTATCAGAGTTTATTACTTACTTTGATTGATATTATTCCAGTTGATGGTGACGTAATTGTCTCGATCAGGGCGTGACTGTTCGTGGTAAAAACCGAGTGCGTGACCTAAAAGAAGTAAAAATAGGAAATCAAAGAAAAAATCTGAAGATTGGGTTACACATCAAATGCCTATGGTATCTTATGCTTCACTCGTAGATTTTAAATGAGAAGAGTTCTTTGTTTCTTTGTTTACATTAGTGGCTGCTATGTATCTTGTTCTTTTATTCTGGCAGAAAACGATGTGGGCTAGGATAGATTGCGTGACACTTACCAATCTCGTGCGCAACGATCCCCGCGTACCAGCATCCACTGGCGAGGTTGATTCTTTGAAGACGTCCAGTTCGTCCTACCATAGAAGAGCAGCTAGAAAGAAGACGAAAGAAAATCTACGTTAACCAGTAAGTAGTCTCGTGTCTGCAATAGCAGATATCAGAGTTACAATCCATTGCCTTCAAACAATTGTTTCAAGTCGAGGCATTTGAGTCAACAATACAGTAAATGTGTAATTGGCGATAGCCGTTGTGGTGTCCACGCCATTGAATTCTTCACTACTTACCCTTGTCCAATCTGGAAGTACGCATATGCATACTCATTCGTCCTCTCTTTGAACCTGATACACGTATTGTCAGTCCACATTTTCATTCCGGCTCTGATGGCATTCATTGCTCGGGAGTTGCGTCCTAAGTGAGAAAAAATTCAATTAAAAAACGTAACACAAACGGAATCTTTTAGACGGAGAGCCTATCTGACAGAGACAATCTTGGTTAATAGATTGGAGAGTTTGAAGATCGATGCCGTTAAGTTACTCACGTAAGCTGTTATCAATAGTGTAAGCCATCACTCCTTCTGGCCAGCGGCCATTTTTGATGCTTCCTCTACCGATTGGTTTATCGACGTCCAGTCCCATTTCAGCTGACATTCGTTGGGCGTCAGTCAGGATCATGTCTCCCTCGTACAAGTTAGGTTCGTCTACCCCGATGTTTTCTTTCATGTAGAGAAAAATAATAGAATTTGTAATGAGAAAACACTGCTTGGCCCTGAGAAGACCCCCCTCACCTTGATTTCAAATTTACTGAGCTTGTTAGAACACTTGCCTCTCACCTCTGGAGTATCGGAGTTCGATTCGTACACTCACTCGGCATCACGTCAGCAGAGTAAGCTTAGTTTAGCACTAAATAAGAAGGCATGTATCGCTAATACCGATACCGAGGACCACTCATAAACAATATTCGAAAACTGTATATCCATAAGTGCTCTATAAGTGTAAAGCGTTACACGTTCTGCTTGTTTTACACCTTTGGGGGAATTTGTCAACAAAAACTCTTACGCCAAGTAACACTTAAAAAGAATCGATCTTGAGCGAGCAAACAGACCTAGTTCCTCAGTTAGCAATGTTGTCAAAGAAGATAGAGAATTCAACGCTTTTTCCTCACCTTCGGGATTGCTGCAGAACGCCACACCAAGAAGGACCAAAAAGACAAGGAACTTCATCTTGAATGTCTATCGGAAGAACTGTTCTTGGAGATTGAACATGGTTGTATTTGTAAGGGAAGAGAAAGGCTTCAGCTGCCGAGCACATGGGAAGCTGAGGAAATATCACCTAGGAACTGAAGACGAAAAAGTAGACACAGGTTAGTAGGATGTGTTTTGTTTTTTTTGCGAAAAGATATTGAAATATTATAGGTATACAAATATTTACTTAACTTTTCAAAGTCAGCTTTTTTCAACTCAAATATGTTTGTTGGTTGCTCTGTTCATGGTTGCTGATATAGCTAGTTTCTTCCTTCGTTCCTTCCTTCGTTGACTTCGTTCCTTTTTGCCTTCCTTTCTTAATGACTTCCTTCCATTCTTTCCATCCTTCCTTCCTTCCTTCTTTCCTTCCATCCATCCACCATTCCTTCCTTCCTTCCTTTCATCCTACCTTTTATCCATCCTTTTATCCATCCTTCTTTTCATCCTTCCATCCATCCTTTCTTCCATCCTTATCTTCATTTTATGTTTCCCGAATCACTGTCAAGCCCAATCAGGATACATTTGACTTCGATTGTATCCTGCCTGATTGAAATTTGATCAATCAAACTGGCCAAGACTTGCCCAGTTAAATTGCTTTTCAACCTCAATAAAGCTCATCCATCTTGGATTATTGGGACAGTGGTTCTATTTAGATATCATTTGTTGTTTGGTGGTATATATTGACTCATCTGTGTTTGCCTTAAGTGTGTCTGTTTCATCAGTCGTCGGTATTTTCCTCGCACATAATATTCCATGTTGTCCTTCATAAATCAACAGGGGGTAAGTAGTAGGGGACCCTGTGTCCTGTTGTAATTTACCTGCCTTTGGGCGAATCTTTAAATAGATAAAAATAAATAAATAAGGCAAAAGCTTGCTTTTAAATGATAATGCGATGAATGGTTCTGAAAAAACACTAAATTAGTGTAATTTTGAGGAAGTTCCGATCATTGCGTGGAAAACTTATCAAGAATTTGAACTTTCCTACTCCCTTCACAGACACACGGGACCGCTGAAATGATCATTTGTCTCTTATTTCATTTTTACTTGATGAGGTTTTGCCCGCAGGCTGGTACTGTACAATAGGACACGTGGTCCCCTTCGAGGTACATTGCACCAATCCCCCAACCCCTTGAAATTCCCATCCCCATCCCACAATCAACCCGTTGAGAAATCTTTAGTAAAGGCCAGACACTGAGGATGGTCACTGCCAGGGTTTCTTTACGTCCTCAGTGGTTCTTTAACGTCCCTCCGATGCAGGGTTAGGTAGTGTGGAGAGACGGGACCGCCAACCCACGACCTCCTGCACGAAAGTCCGGTGCTCAACCAACTGAGCCAACCGGGTGGCTCTTATTATACATGTACTCTCTACTACAAAAATTACGTGGGAAAATTTTTGGGAGCTCGAGCACGCCGGTCTAGTTGCGTTTTCGACCCCATTTTGAGTATTTACGCGTTTTTTCTCATTGGTGTATGTGATCCGCGCTTTCGCGCTTGGTTAAGGCGTAATTAATTTCTTGTTAATCTTATTAAAGGGATATTTGGATGAAGAACACAAGAACTTCTTTATTTTCAAGTGAGTGCTTTATTAAAACTCAAAATCTGTTTTACAGGGAAAAATCAAAGTTAGTTATGGGTATAGCATGCCGTATCTTGGGTACTGATCCACCTGAAAAAGATATATATATAACAGTTCAACTATCGTGACAAATCAAAATTTCATGAAATAGACCATTTTAGCTTGGGGGTAATGTTTTTCCATTTCAGACCACGTGTCAATCCCTAGAGTACCATTTCTAATTTTAACGGTTGCACATGAGAAGACACATGAATATGAATACAACTCAAACAAAGAATCTTGTTCTAAAGAGAATGACACGTGGACTGAAATGGGAAAACATTACTCCCAAGCAGGGACCGCGGAACACCCTAAAAAGTGGTGGGACTATATAAGAGACTAGTATGGGAAAAAGTAGTGGGGCTAAGATTGAAAAATATGAGACTAGTATGGGAAAAGGGAAAAAGTGGTAGGACTATAACCCTACCAGCCCCTCCCCTCGCGCGGTCCCTGCCAAGGTAAATAAGTCTATCATAAAGGTAAACTCAAGACTTTATTTCCCAGTTTCAAGTTCTCTGTTGCTCAGAGTGAGCCTCAAGAAACATTAATTCACGAAGATATGTGGGAAGCATTTCGTCCTAAGTCTTCGTGCCTCACCTAGCACACTTTGCAGGTCTTCCTACATTGTTCTTTAACTCCAGGAAGTATGCAGCCAAGACCAAGTATCGGGCATAAGGGGTTTTTGTCCTTACAAACTAAACAAGTGCAGCACAATTAATGACACAAATTATTTCAATATATAAGATAACAGCTTTAGTTTTTAGAAGGAGAGGGATGGAAAAAGTTTATTTGGAGCAAGTGGGGTTTGGGTGAATTTTGCACTGTCTCTTGTCAGAGATCTGGACTATAACCCCCTGTGACTTCACACATTTGTTTCGAGTTTTCTCTAATCTGTGTAACTAGATTTAAATACCCCTAAAACGGAGTACTTATTGAAAGAGGCGGATCGACCTCGCTTTTGAACCTGCCTGAAGGTGTTTGATATTTGTCTTTACAGAACTTTGCCTTAAATCCTTAAACACTTCTATAAATTTCGTAATCTGCTCTGTTACCTGAAGGGGGAGGGGGTGGGGGTGGTGGTTTAACCCCTCCACCACCACCACCACCACCACCACCGCTACACTTGTACATCATATTCATCTGTTGGATGTCGATCTTACTCAGGTACCTGCGATTGCCAAGTTTCACCTGCAAGTAGTGATAATACGTAGCATTTAGTATGCAGGATTGGAATAGGGAATATTGTATCCCCTCCTCTCACCGTTTAAGGGAGAATTTCAGCCCTTTTCTTGGCTGCTCTGTCATTTACCAAAAACTAAGTAGCTACTTTTAGAAGCTCGACAAATTCAAAAAAATTCCACTATAACCTTCAAACCTCTGCAAATATTTGGAAATTATGCTACCACAGGAAGCCCAAGAAATGTTTTTGTATGTGGAATTATGTATCTATTCATTATTTATTTCACTATTCCCGTACAGAGACAAAGAGCAGCAAGACAAACAGACAAAAGTTGGTAAGCAAACTACAATAAGGTAAAAAAAACATTGCTTGGGCTTCCTGTGATACTATCCTCTCTTACCCCAGATTGCTTAGCTACGATAGTTGGTCTCCTGTTTCTGCTGAATGCGTAACTATCATAGTGCATAACGCTGTTGTAATCGTATGGAGTTCCCAGAGAATCAATGGTGGACCTTGAGTACTTGTTGAAGTTAAACTTCATGTCTTTGAAGAAAAATATATTAGATTCGAGTAACCGGTTATGACATTTTTTTAGCTGCCTTATTTCATTGTGCATGACTTACTTGAGTTGATGTTGTCCCAGTAGATGGTAACGTAACTGTCTCGATCAGGGCGTGACTGCTCGTGGTAAAAACCGAGTGCGTGACCTTGAGGTCGTAAAAATAAGAAGAAATGGATAAGTGAAGATTGCGTGACCCAGAACTTGAAATTGAGTCAACTACAAATCCCCTTATCCCAAGACTGGTAGCGGACCCGTAAGACTGCGGGACTGAATTTGGCGCGAGATGGATAAATGGATATGTGGAGATTGCGTCACCCAGAACTTGAAAATGCGTTGACTATTAGTTCCCTTTCCAAAGGAAGACTGCAGGTAGCAAAAGTGTGGTGCATAGGATTGTGAGACTGGATGCGCGAGAAGGCAGAAGTCGAGAATGTAGTGAATGCGTGACACTCACCAATCTCGTGCGCAACAATCCCCGCGTACCAGCATCCACCGGCGAGACTGATTCTCTGAAGGCGTCCTGTTCGTCCGACCATAGAAGAACAGCTGTGAAATAAAGATGCACCTATTCATATTATTTGTAATCAAGCAGAGTCTATTCCTTTGAATTTGCCCGTCATCTGACAATGACCACACACCGATGAGAAGAGAAGACGCGTAGAGTTTCACCTCCAAAACATGTATTGCGTAACGGATTTAAAGTGCGTGGCACTACTTACCCTTGTCCAATGTGGAAGTGCGCATAAGCATACTCGTTCGTCCTCTCTTTGAACCTGATACAAGTATTGTCAGTCCACATTTTCATTCCGGCTCTGATGGCATTCATTGCTCGGGAGTCGCGTCCTAAGTGAGGATAAATATCAAGAAAAAAACAGAATCACAAACAGAATTTATAGACTGAGAGCCTGTCCAACAGAGACAGAATCTTGGTCAATAGTGTGAAGAGTTTGAAGAACGATCGATGACGTCGAGTTACTCACGTAATCTGCCATCAATAGTGTAAGCCATCACTCCTCCTGGCCAGCGGCCATTCTTGATGCTTCCTCTACCGATTGGTTTATCGACGTCCAGTCCCATTTCAGCTGACATTCGTTGGGCGTCAGTCAGGATCATGTCTCCCTCGTACAAGTTGGGTTCGTCAACTCCAGCGTTTTCTTTTCAAGTAATGTGTCAACAAAAAGAGTGTTTCGTAAGTATAACACTTTTAAGTATGTGAAAAAATAAAGGGGTGTGCTCCAGCAATAGCGAATATTTCATGATCACTGCGTTAGGTTTATTTGAATTCAAAACTAGACCTTGCGTAACCATATTCTTTTCGTATTTCAGACTTCGTATCATTCCCTTGAGTACAGTTCCTTTCTCCTCCGGTAAGTTTCGAGAAGGTAGTACTTAATAAGTCTAGATGTAACTTAGATAAAGAAAATTTATTTCTGAGAGATTTTAAAAGTGAAAAAATTTGAGTATGTGAAAAAAATTGTACCCATAATATTTTTTCACTTATCCGTCCTTTTCACTTTGTCATATTTTTGTTTTTTACTTACCATCAGGATTGTTAGCAAAGGCAACACCAATCACCACGAACAAGACTAGTAGCTTCATCTTGGTTGTCTTCTGAAAAGTTCTGTGGTTGAACAAGTCAGATGAGCTGTATTTAAGCTGGATGGAGTACTGCCGACTGTTGAACACCTGGGAAGCTGTGAAGGCATGGCGCTAAAGAAGACAAAAGAAACACCAACAGATCGCAAATGTATGTATAATATTTGTTGATATTGTGTGGATACAACATCACGCATCCTTTAAACAAAACATCCTTTAAACAAATATGTTTTCTATTTTGATAATGGCAGTTGTAGAGGTGACCGTTTCAGTTTCACTGTTACTGAGTATATACAGCGGAACATCCCTGTATATGTTAGTGCCCCCCGGGCGTTTGGTAGAGGTGGCCGTTGTGGAGGGGGGGGGGGGGGGGGAGGTGGCCGTTAGTGAAAGTTCGACTGTAGATTTTTACTCCGACGAATTCGAAGGAGTAACGTCCGAAAAGTCAGTACAGTTAAAAACTTTTTTTACACGATGTTTAAGTTTCCTCAGTTCTTATTCCCTTAAGCTTGTTGTTTTCTGTATTTTCTACTTTTATGAGTTTGTCCGAAAAGCCTACTTCTCAGTTTGATTTTCCACAATATCTGTTGTATTTATTTAACATTACGACTATCTTCATCTGGGCAAAAACACACAAAAACCTCCGTCAACTGGACATTACCTGCTAAATCGGCCAGATCCAAGTATCATCCATAATTTCCTAATTATGAGTATTTTTGAATGAAAAACGAAAGAAAAGGAGACACATTTTTCCGACAAAGGGATGTCCCCAGAAGGGAATTTCAACTTTAGTTTGACCATATGCGCTAACTTGTTTACACACGAGCGATACTCTAACCCTCAACGCAAAAGTACAAGGACATCCCGTCATCAATATCTGCAATCATATCTTATTAAAAGTTTGGACAGCCAAACGCTGCATCATATCAATATTCCAGTTATTCCAACATCAATAGTGTTCAATTGAATTTGGACCTATTTGAAAGTTTGAACAGCCCTATCAACGTCTAGTTGCGGTGCATATCACCTTATATCAAAATTGCATTTATTCCGACATGAATATCGTTCAATTGAATTTGGACCTATTTGATGTTTGAGCAGCTTGTGAATCTGCTCGGGTTCGTCCACCAAAGTCGTGCCGACATCAATATCTTAGTTAAGTTCCAATTTACTTTGGGATAAGTAAAGCATTCGAAGAATTATCTCTCTTCTCTTTCTCCTACTCTTGAGATTATTCTGGTTTGGGATACCTTTGGATTTGAGATGATCGCGTGACCAGGAATTAACTAACGAATGAAATTGCTCGTTATAACCATGATCACTTCATGGTCCGTGCATCTTGGATTAGATGAGAAAGATCTTCTGTTTACAGATAATTTAGAAAACTTTTTAGGCACCTATTGAAACTTCACACATCTGTTTATTCATTCAATGCTTCTGTTTGATCAGATGCAATGACATCCCGCGTAATATTATATTAAGAATTCTCTATTTTATTCATACATTCACAACACTAAATGATGACATTTTTGAAACATCAGTATAAGTCTTCTTGAAAATTCTTTTGAAAGTACGATTAACCAATCACGTCTTTACACGTCATCGCCAAGTACATCGTACAAAAACGAGTTCTAAGCGGTTATGCAATTTTGAAATCACTCTTTCAATTACAATCATAAATCCTCACCAGGTTCTACAGCAGCATAGGTAATTTTTTTATGCAGCTGTCTTTTCTTTGGGTCAAAAATTCCCATCGCGAAGTCAACAGTTATTTGAGGAGGCTCAATTGCCATCTCTCGAAGGGAACTTTTTGTCTTTTTAGAAAACACTCCTACCCATTTCTCCTCGTTCGCATTAGCGCTCGTACTAAGAATGTGTTGCATTTTTGCCTTAACTTCTCTAAGGTTCAGCTCAGGTAAAAAGGTGTTGGACTTCATCACTGGAGCACGTGTGGTTGCTAGGGCAACTGCTCTTGCTGCTGAGCGAAATGACGATGTCTTTCTTGCTAAAGTTTTGGAGCTATTCTCCACAGATTTTTTAAGTTCTAGTTCATGTTCTGTGTCGTTTCCAAAGTGTGCTACTTTTTCTTCGTCCCCTTGAAATAACTCTTCATCTTTTTCGCTGCATTCAAGGTCAAGGGAAATCAGAGGGGGAACACTATTCTCGAACATTTCAGAGTCGTCCATGCTTGCACCAATTGGAGAGCAGGATGAGATAGGTTGATTTGCACAACAGTTTATTCCATCAGCTGGGTTTATGTAATACTCAGGCGAGCAGCTACTAATATCATGAAGCCTACTAAACAGTCCACGGCTATCACTCTGTGGTATAGCTGGACTTCTACAGAGGACAATATCACTAAACGGTGTAAAAGATCTCTGCTCTTGGTGGCTTTTGGCACCCATATATGTCGACTCAAAATCATCTATACATTCCTTTCGTAAGCCTTCTTTGCGACAGGACTTACAGTACTGGTTTCCAAGCACTTCGCAAAAATCTCTCTCGCGTGATAAAGAAATCGTTGTTTCTTGATTTCCATTGGATTCTTGAGTCTGGTGCTTGATACAGAATCCTGAATTGAGCCAAGAATCGTTCGTTTTCCTATCACTAAATGTCACCCTTCGTTGATGTATTCTCCGAGTTCTTCCAAAATTACCCCCAGAAGAACTATTAGGATATGACTCCCAATGATTCAAATTAGAATCCCAAGCAACTCGACTTCTTGTTATTCTTTTATTCTTCGACCAAGCATTCTGTAGAAGACTTCCATTTCCACTGCCATTTCCATAACTAATTCCATCCAACTCACTTTCGGAACGACTTCTTCGTGTTCTTTGTAGCTTTTCATCTTGTTGAAGTTGAAATGTCTGAAGCTTAGGCATAAATGATGTCTTCATTCTCAGTTGATTCCCGAAACTTTTACGTTATTTTTCTCGTATTTGGACAAGAAGATATTCTTTCTTTTCGACTTGAAATAATTTTGCGTCTTTGAGTTTGAATATTCTATACTTTTTTCACGATTTAAGAAACATCTTTACGAATATTTCAGTCCACTCCAATAATTTAAGCAGAACTTGTTACGCGGATGGATCTGTACATTTACCATTTTGTAGACATGCCGAACCACAAACTCTCGATTCCAGAAACTATTCTTGAGATTAGACTTAGGAATGAGCGTTAAAATGATCACTTTTCAAGTCTAAAAGTGTCTTCAAAAAGTTACTACTCCAGATCTCTAATAGGCCATAACAACGCCATCTTTACATTTGTTTGTGATCTTTTGATATCGAGTGTGGTCTCTTTGTTTTATTTGATTCATCAACTAACCGTTAATTGATCCTTAGAAAGGATTTATGGGGTCCCAAGGGAATCGTTTAATAAAGAACTAATGGAGTTGGTATATTGGGCTGCTTGGAATGAATAGACAGATTTAAGAAGGATTTTAGGAGCTGAGATATGATTACTTTCATTAATTAACTACCTTTTGAACGCTCGATTTGAGCCCACGATGTGCGCGCGCACAAAAACCGCTGAATAATATACAAAAAAATTTTTTTAGGAGCGATACACGTTTTGAACTTAAACAGGGCAAAACCCTCAAATTTTGCACGGGACTCTAAATTTTTTATAGCTTAATTTTTTAAAAAATCTAAAAATCTACATTACATCTAAAAGATAATTTTCCTAACGAATGAAAAAATAGATTTTTGTAGGAATTTTTCTTCGTCTTTATGAGATTTTTGAGAGCACTGAAAGGACGAAATATGACAAATTAATGTATTCTTTTGTCTTTTATTCAAAAATATCCATGTATAGTATTGTAGAATGGTTCACTAGCCGGCATTTGTGCATGATAGCAAATAACTATTATCTTATGAGTTTTTTTTTTTCTGATCAAATCCGGTGGCGCAATTTTTGCTTCAAAAAATCACGCGTAGGCATACATCAAATGCTGATTATCTCGAAAACGAGCTCGGGACACCCCATTTTTCTTTTCATTTTCGGAATCAGAATTAAATTTCGCTTTAAAAAATCGTAGTTCCAAAAATAGTTTAATTTTTCCCCCCAAAAGTAGTCAGTCACCTTAATCAAATGCAGTATGGTTAATTAATAAGCGGTCGAACATTGGCTTATGCATGAAAGTCGGGACTGGAATGAAATATTGGTAAGGAAAATGCCGAAATAGAACCCGAAAAACACCAACCAAAAAGCATTAACAGAGCGCTCTTCTTAGCAGAGTGACCCAGGATTAACTACTGAACTTTGTGTCGTAGGTCCTGGGCTTGTGCTTCGAGAGTTTTCAATAGTCCAGGTTCTTCGGTTTCCTCGAGGTCCGCATCAAAAAAGAAAAAAAAAAAAAAAACACCAGGGAACATAAGAAAAAACTAAAATAAACCAACAACTTTTAGCTATTCTTCTGAATGTTCATTAATCTTTTTTTGTGTGTGTGTGTGTGTGAGAATTATAACTAATCTCTAATCTTTTTTTCTGGTAGGTTCTAATTTTAGGCCCTAATTTATCATGGGCGTGTTTCGGTCTCAAAAGGGCAACTAGGACAAGCTGAAATTAACTACTCCAACAGGTAGAATATGCATTTAAATCATTGGTTAGCGGTATTATTTCGTAAAGCTTTGGGCCAGACCGACACACCGGCAGTAAAAACCGATATGTTCAAAAAATATTGGTTTCCAGTCTTTAATATGTATTCAATATCGTATAATTTATTTTTCACCAAAAGATGCCTAGGAATATTTGAAGTACATATAAAGAAATTACCTACTTTAAACATATATTTATGACTATAATAAACATAATAATAATTTAAAATAGTAATTTTTTTATTTTATTTTTTAATTTAAACATACTTTTTCTCTGTGCTCTCTTCAAGAGATAGTAAAGAAAATTATTATAATAATAATAGTAATAATAATAGTGCATATCTATAGAGCGCTCATTAATTACTTTCTCGCCGCGCTTTACAAAACTAGAAATTATTTATAACTTATCCACAAGCTATGTACGAACTAAGACTTATTATATACAATCTATAAAAAATTATTAGCAAGAAATCTAGAAAATAAATAAGTCTTAATGTTCTTTTTAAAAACAGAAACTGAGTAGGAGTATATAACAAAAGGAACACTGTTCCCAGTCATTTTTTTTCTTTTTCTTATGTATAAATATGTATCAAAATCGTATTCAAAAATATATGGTATACAGCGTAAACACTATATATGAACAGCATGCAATTTGTGTCTAGATATTGTGAATATTATTATACATGCAATATCAAGGATAATTAGCAAAAACCAACTAAAGGTTTTGGTAAATGTTTCTGATTTGTTGATCGTCTCCAAGTCTCTTCCATGCAATTCGAGTGAGTGTTCTTTCTCTATAAAAGTCATCGGTTGGATCACAAACAGCTTGCCTTCGAACTGCATTCCCAGAGCCACTTGGGGAGGAAGTCATCCGGCGGCCATAGACTGGCCGTTGAAGCGGGCTAGATTCCTGTTCCGAACTCTTATTCCCCAGGCATCGATGAGCAAGATTTCTGTAGAAGGACTTTAATGTCAGTCCACTCACGCCTGGTCTTTCAGCAACGGGGACGTGGCTGTAAGTTGCTCCTGACGAAGAAGAAGATCGTACAACTTCTTGACCCGCCATCTTTTCTCGTTTCCTCTGTGTTTTTGGTGTTTCCGCGAGGATTTCTTGAACTTCTTCATTCGATTCAGTAAAGGAAAAAACATCTTTCCCTTTCTTTTTCAAACCATTTGACTGTAAAGCGGCTTCTTCTTGTTCGTTTGAAAAGATTTTAAAGTCGTCTTTCGTATCTTGGTCGTTCATCTTTGGCTCATGCGACTCGTTCTTTTTGGAAGTCGTTTCATCACCACGACCAGCCTCCTTAACTTTTCGACTGTTCTTTTTCCTTTTTTTTCTTTCAGCTGATTTTCTTTTTACGAGTTTTTCACTTTTCTTCTCGTTCAAGTTTTCATCAGATGCCATTCTGTTACTTTCTGACCCATCTTCTGTGCCTAGGCTTGGTAGGCGATGTGGTGGACGCTTTTTCAAGTTGTAATTTTTCGATGCATCAATTGGACTAAAATATCCTCTTCTTTGGCCCGTGGCGTTCACATGTTCTCGACAACCATGTAATATCTGTTGATGTCTTTCGTTGAAGAAGGAAGTAAGCTCAAGCATTGTAAGTTCACTTTGACCACCAGACATGACTCTCCTTGTTCTTGCTTGTTTAGATATCGAGGATACTTTTAACAGGGAGAATAGAATGATATCAAATGAAAGAATATGCTTTTTACCGCCTACTTAAGGGTTCTAAGTTGTAATATTATTGCCAGTGTTACCATGGCAATAAAGCTGAACATACCTTACACGGTACCGAATTTGTGCCGTCGGCAACACCACAGAGGAAACTAAGACACGTTTGCAAAATATGGCGTACACTAATTCTGTAATTAGGAAGAAAACTGATTATTCTATTAAAAGACTGTAATTGCTCTAATCATTCATCAAGGCGGTTGCCTGGGTAACCGGCCCTAGAGTGGGAGGAGAAGGCACTTTCTTTATTGGTTAGCAAGAGAAGAGTCATGGCAACGAGGCAAATATCACATAAACAGCGGCGCAGGAAGATACTCTTTTCCTAATGACTGGCACGATAAAAGCCATGGCAACGGGGATGAAATTATAAAATAGAGAAGGAAGATGCTTTATTCCTATTGGCTCGCACGAAAAGAGTCATGGCAACGAGGATAACATCAGAATAAATCAGAAATAAATATAAACAGCGCATGATAAAAGCCATGGCAACGGGGATGAAATTATAAAATGGAGATGGAAGATGGTTTATTCCCATTGGTCGCACGAAAAGAGTCATAGCAACGGGGATAACAACACATAAACAGCGCGAGGATATGCTCTTTTCCTATTGGCTAGCACGATAAAAGCCATGGCAACGGGGATAACAACACATAAACAGCGCGAGAATATGCTCTTTTCCTATTGGCTGGCACGATAAAAGCCATGGCAACGAGGATAACAACACATAAACAGCGCGAGAATTTAACAGATTTCCGATGAATTAGCGTGGTATGTCGTCTGATGCCGAGTGGGTACATAACTAATTTTGACCAGCTTTTGACGTTATATATCATATCGTGGTAAATAAGAGGACATACCACGCTAAACCATCGGAAATCTGTTTATTTTATACCATAGCAAAGTAAAATAAAAGATCGAAAACTGACAAAATTTGAAAGAAAAAAAGAAGTTGATGAAATAACACTTGTAAGACCTTTATTGGTTGATAACTAGACAGTTAACAGTCCCTCTAACTCAGTCCAGTCGGGTTTTTTTTCGTGCCTTGGACGCGCGGGGAGTGGGGGAGAGTTTAAACTTTTCCTCTCCATTCGTGCCGCTTCAAACTAGTCCCCACTCCCCTCGCGACCAAGTTAGGGAAAAAACATGACTCGACTGAGTTAGGAGGGAAAAGAGGAACTGTTAATAGTCTATTGGTAACTAGAAATAATAACACTTGGTATATACACTTGGTAAAAGTATAGCAACCAAAGTAAAAAGCATTACGGTTAAATACAACGTTATTAACGATGCCTGTCAATGATACAATATAATAATATATATAATAATTTATAATAATATAATAATTTATTTAAGGTCGATAACGTGGGAAGTGGTCGCCCAATCTTCCGAGCAACGAGGCTCATGTTAAAAACGCTCGACAAAAAATGCTAGAATGCTAGAATAAGTAAAACCCTATTCTGAAGTAACTTGCTCTTAAGGTATTGTAAAAAATACTTTAGTTTTGAAATGCAAAATGATGACGTAACCTTTTTACATTACACTGGTGGGAGTGGGGATATCAATATTATCATTTTGATGTCACTCAATATCACACTCTATTTCATATAATAAAATGTAATATTTAGTAAATAAGCCCCTTCTGGCGGCTGGGATATCTGCTGATAATGTTCGAGGATGAGAAATGGTCCGAAAAAAGAACATTTGGGGACCATTTCTCATCCAAGGACATTATCAAACGATATTCCAGTGAGCCAGAAGGGGTTTACTTATTTTATAACCCAACGACTTCACTGGAATGGATTCAGCAAACTGCATTGACTCATCATCTCCAGAGTTTTCAAAAAATAATTTTCTCTCGTCTCCAAGTTGGATATAAAAACAATTCTTTTGGTAAATGAAAGCTGCTTGACATTCTATTCTATTGTTTGACATTAGTCGTCGAATTGTTTGTTGGTTTTTAGTAGTCTATAAAAACAATTTCGAAAAGAAACCAAAAACTTCATTCACGAAACAACATGGATGCTTACCATTGAAGACATTTACAGTATATTTTGTTGATTTTTTCGTGTTTCCTGGCGTAGTTTTCTCAACCAGTCTTTGTATTTTACTCTCACTTGTTTGTAAAAACCGAGTTTCTTTGTTTTTCATGTTTTTTCTTTTCTTTTTTTACGTTTTTGACTTCTACTGGACGAATATCACTTCAGACGGGGGATATCGCCTGATACCCCGTCCTGCAAGTGACCCATTTGAACCAATGACAGCGCGCGAAACGTCATCGTTGGGTCATAATACAAGATATTACAATATGTATTTACCAGAGAAAGGCGTTTCTTAGAAAAATAACCATTTACAGTTATCTAACATACTGCCTTCCTTATTTTCAGGGACTGAAAAGATTAAGGAAAACAGAACATTCTTGTAATTCACAGGATATTTTTTCTTACCCACGAATCAGCAGGCCCGTACCCCGGCCTTTTTGCGGGGAAGGGGGGGGGGGGGGGGGTGTGCGAGCTTAGTAAAAACGGACCACAGTGTACTATGCAATATTTGACCAAAATGTGGACCAAAATGTGGACCTTTGGGTCTTGTGTCCCGTGCACCCCCCCCCCCCCCCCCAGGTACGGGTTTCCAGTACTTGTTTTCAATGTGCAATAGTCAAACACAATAGAAAACAATGAAAGTAAGATCTGCTAACTTCTATCAGTTTCTAATTATTTCAAGACTATATTT
This sequence comes from Anthopleura sola, assembly GCA_023349425.1. Classification (NCBI taxonomy): domain Eukaryota; kingdom Metazoa; phylum Cnidaria; class Anthozoa; order Actiniaria; family Actiniidae; genus Anthopleura; species Anthopleura sola. Next base: position 1,462,166 of record JALHLI010000016.1, on the reverse strand, counting down.
CATATCTCATATTTCAAGACCACTTTTAGTTATCGTTCTTACTTTTTCATAAAGTTGGTAAGAATTCTCCTTCTTCGCCAAGACGTTTGAAGACGACACGAGCTTTAGTTCTCTCCTTAATGAAATCATCTGAACCAGGGCAGATCCCATTTCTACGTACTGACACTTGACTTTCAAGGGGCAAAACTTCTTCTTGAAGGAATGTGGCACGCTCTCCATAGGATCTGTGAACTTTCTCTAACTTGTTCGGCTTTCCTTGACATCGGTGCGCTAGTCTTTGCAGCGGAAGGCCCCTATTTTTTGGTCTTATAGGATGAGTTGAATCATTGCCTTGTTCCAGGGGTCTTTGAGTGTTTTCAGGAACCGATGCCTTTTTGACTTGGATACATTCTCTGTCGACTGCATATTCAATATCCTTGATCTTATCTTTGTCTGAGTGATGGGAGCTCCTGATTGGTGGGAGACTTGCCGCGGGAGCTTTCTTCTTTATTTTTTCCTTTTTTTGGTAAAGCTGGCCTTTCTGTGCAGTACTTTTTGGTCTACTTTTTTCTCGTTTTACCCTTTCTCGAGTGCCTCGAGTAGTAGCGATGTCGTGGAGTTCATTGCTCAGACTTGGCAAGTGGTGGGGGGGTTTTCTGGTCGCCAATTCATTATCAACACTAAATTCGACCAAGTTACCCAGCGGTTTGACTTTTTGCCCGTTTATCAAACTACCACTGTCCGATCTAGCACCTCCGCTGGTGCCTGAAACTGGCTCATCACCGTAAAAGATGTGGCGATTTCGTTCACTGTAAAAGTTTGCCAACTCTAACAGGGAAGGTTCTTTATTTCCTCTGGTTGGCGTACTCTGAGCTCTTGTCCCGTTCATGGTGCTTGCAAGAATGACAGTGTATTCAATGCATGCCTAATTATATATAAATATATATGTCCGAACTTTGTGAAATGCCGAACACCGCGCGCTCCATAAATGGAAGCAATAATGATTGTCGGTGTTGTGTTAGAAGTTAAGAAATTTCTTAACCAAACCTTGATAATTAAGTCCATCGGCACATTTCAATCTATAAAAAGCATATTTTGTTATTCATTTGATCGGGTTTTTTTCCATAATCATTTCATTCAATCATTTATTTCATTCCTCTGGATACCAACTTTTTACTGAATAGGCCACCCTTTTTAAATAAAGGTTCCACTAACCAAATTCGTTCGTTAGTTTGGTTATAATTCATGAACGTCTCCAACTAGCTAAGATGAAATAAAACACAAAAAAAGACATTGCATATTTTTGTACAATTTAAGGAGGCTCGAAATGGTTTTCCTTGAACGAGCGCTCGCGCGTTCTAAATGACGTGGCACTGAATCATTTGAAATGGAAATAGGAAAATTTTGTCCCTAAAAACCTCATACTCAAAATAACTCAAAAACTGGACGGTAAAATATTCTAAAACTTTGCTTTTATTTAATGGTTCGTAAGTGCTAAGAAAAAATAAACAAATTCTGTAATGGGGAACGTTCTGAAATAAACTTCATTGATATTTGAGAATCGGCCCCTCATTACAGAATTTTTTCTTTTTCAGTCTAATCAAAGATTGGATCATGAGGTTCAAACATGCCAATTTTAAAGGATTTTCACCGTGCGGTTTTTGAGTTATGATTTTTTAAATGAAAAACTTTGCACACATTTGAAGTGTCCTATCGTTGTTGAGTTATGATTTTTTAAATGAAAAACTTTGCACACATTTGAAGTGTCCTATCGTTGTCATAGCAACGTATTACATCATATTTTTCTTTTCGTTCCAACCTTTACTTTATGGTCTTTCGTCTTCTGGGTCAACTTACAGTCATATATTAGCAATATAAAGTTTTTCAGGGTCATTTTTGTTAGTCTATATGCAAGTTCAAAAACCCTTTCTATCCTCCTTAAATTTAGGTTAGTACAGTTTCACAGATGAAATACCATGCTCTTGATACCTTACCATGCACTACAATTATTCTTTTTACAAAATATAAAATACAAATGACTTATAATATATTAAATATTAATCGTAAATATTTACGATTTATAGTTTATGATTTATCAAAACCACAATTTTGGGTGGCCAGTGCCCAGTGTTCTGAAGGTATAGACTGACATTTTTGAGATGATCTTGTTGGTATATGGTACTAAAACAGTTATATTCCCATCAATCTACAATCTTGGACAAAATGGTTGAGAATTTTTGAGTTTTTAAGGTTATATTGTGTAAAACACAGTTAAATCCCTCTCTAACGACCCCCTCCCCCCAGAACAATGTTGGGTCTGTCGAGAGGAAACTGTGCTAGCCAATGGAACCAACATTGTGCTGGGGGGCAGGGGGAATTTCAGTTTAGATAATATTTTATGAGGAAAATTCCATTTTTTTTGATATGATCAAAAATTCTCAACCCTTTTTGTCCAAGATTGTAGGGGGCTTTGGAATCAAAATAGATAACAATCTAGGGTTATCAGGAACGCTTTTCCTATCTTACTAGTGGAAAAACAACAGAAGAAAAATAGCAAGATAAAAAATTTAAAAAAATTAAAAACACAAGAAAAACACCTAGGATATGCGATGAAAGCACAAAATTATACACATCTTGTTATATAATACCTGATGGCCACCTGAACCTACGTCGTGTGAAGACGGTATCAGGAGAACAACGCCCAAAACCATCTTACATTAACTGACTAATTAGCTAATTTTACACGAGAGATGCTTAAACTGAACAAAAGCCGCTTATTTTTGTCTTAACGCAACTTTTTTACTTTTAAGATTAATATCATTGCAATTTTTTTTTATTTGGGTGAATCAGAGTCGCTCCAAAGTCGTTACTTTATTGTAGGAAATTAATGCGCCACGCAGAAACGCGGTGGAAACCGCTGTTTTTGAAGAACACAGACTCATTTGCACAGGCTTAGCCTCGTTTATAAGTCATCTATTCAAATACACCATTAAAAGTCCGTGGGATTGGTATTATTCAACTTGCACATTCTTTACATTACAGTTGGCTGTTGCTAATGATTCGCAAAAGTCAACCGTAATGTAAAGAATGTGTAGTTGAACAATACCAATGTTTTGAAATCCCACGGACTTTTAATAACGTCGTTGAATAGCTAACTTATAAACGAGGCTAAGCCTGTGCAAATGAGTCTGTGGTCTTCAAAAACAGCGATTCCATCGAATGTGAAACTGGTGTATTAAAGTATTAGAAATTGAGGAATTGAAAATACTTTCAAATGAAGAAAATTAACGCGAAAGAGAAGCCAAAATTCCCATTTAATTGAAAATAACGCGATGGACACAAAGATAACTCATCTGAAAGTGAAAATGAAGAGCTTGTAGAATGAAAAACGAAAATATAATTTCCGACAAAAACTGAAATGTTGTTATTAAGTGACTAGCTTTAATGTTCAGTTTTAAAATAAATAATTTTTCAAAAGAAGATTAAAGATAAAATAACTAGAAATTGATATTGTGAAAATTAACGTCCCACTTCAGTATTAATGATATGGAAATTAACATTAAAAGAAATTAACGTACACGACTTTTAAAAATTAACTCGTTTTCTTAAAATTCACGTTAATTTCATGGAGCGTTAATTTCCTACAATAAGGTATTCCCGACGGCTGCAGTCGATCTTAACGACTGGGTCGACCTGACACGAGTGAAAAACGTACTGCGCATGCTCGGAAGTTGGGCAGAAAATTCATAGACGAGTCGTGCCTACGAAAAAACCATTGGAGATTTACATGTCTTGTATTATGCGAATTTCTCTCGTATTATTTGACCAAAAAAAGAAAAAATAAGCTCTTACTTTCCACGAACGGCCTTAACTTTAGAGATTTACTAAACGCCGGTAAATCTCCAATGGTTTTCTTTCCAGTTTAAGTCATAGTTTCAAGTTCAGTCTCGACTTGAAACTATTGTTTTATTATATAAAATAGAGTGTGATATTGAGTGGCATCAAAATGATAAAATTGATATCTCCACTCCCACCATTGGCCAGTGGGGATACGGTTTATATCAACACTGGTGGTGACAAATTTCGAGTTTTTGCTCAGCAAGTCTCAAATTCTCCATTATTTTTCATTGAAGATTTCATATAATAAACAGAACATTACATGGCCGCTTGGAGATACGAATTTTATCGCTGCGCTCACTCGTGCATGAGAGATAAAATTCGTATCTACGCGCGACCATGTGATATCCTATATATAAGCAATATATGGGGGAACGAACGAAAGACCTGTTAGTACTCGCAAGGTGAAGTGATAGTTAGCATGTGTGTTTATTATATATCAACACTATAAACAAAAACGAGGTATATTGAATTGACACGTGAACAACTGGTACCCTGATGAATCTTCTTTGACTTCGATCTTTTGAACGCAGCTTTCTTAGTTGCTTGTCTCTCTACTTGGTGATTTTTGCTGATTTTAGAACTCCTTTAAGGTGAGATAAAGTTTGATTCATTAGCAAAATCAATAGTAAGAATTGAAAATATTTTTTTCTTATATTACTTACATCTTAAATTTCGAATTTTATTTAAAATTATTTTTCATGAATTGATCATATTTAACCACATATAATTTACTTGCAAACCTCGTCGATGCGACACTGGATAACCAGAGCAAAATCTAACAAATGTACAGCTTAGATATAACATGATCGGTGCCACTATAAAAAACATATTAGCGTTGGCGAAACTGTATCACCTAAGTTCTCTTCTCAGTCTCTTAACACTTGTCGTCAATGAGCTGTGATTCTAGTTCTTACATCAAATTAAACTTATATTATCATATCTAAGTTAACTGTGTGCCGTCTTTTCGCAGTTGTAAAATATAAAAGAGAATGCTTTAGGAAAGTCTGGAATCTCCGGACATTTGGTTCCTAGCCATTAAAATTATAAAAGTATGAGTTATTTTCTTGATCTAATGAAATGAAACCAGTTCCAATTCTTAAATTATTTATATTTCAGAAAACAAAATTTTCCATCAGTAAAGAGTATTTATTTGCTGTCATTTTTCTTTTTGATAATCAGGAAGATGGTTCATCATAGGTTTTTTGTGTCGCTGTTTGTCGCTTGTTTTGTACCTCTGTCCTTCTGCTACCCTGTTGACAGTGACCTTGGATCAGGAAGTGGCGTTGGGGATCACAGACCAGCACATCCTAAAGGTATGTAGGCTGTGGCTTTGATATATAATGTTCCAAAGTTCTTTTACTCAATTATGGTCCATATATGTTGTCAAAGTATTTGGTATGATAGCCGTCTATATTATGCCCTATCTTTTGTTATCCTGTGCTATGATATCCTATCATTACCAAACCAAACCCTTCTTGTACCATCATGTGCTATGATATCCTATCATGACCATACCAAACCCTTCTTGTACCATCATGTGCTATGATATCCTATCATGACCAAACCAAACCCTTCTTGTACCATCATGTGCTATGATATCCTATCATGACCAAACCAAACCCTTCTTGTACCATCATGTGCTATGATATCCTATCATGACCAAACCAAACCCTTCTTGTACCATCATGTGCTATGATATCCTATCATGACCAAACCAAACCCTTCTTGTACCATCATGTGCTATGATATCCTATCATGACCAAACCAAACCCTTCTTGTACCATCATGTGCTATGATATCCTATCATTACCATACCAACCCTTCTTGTACCATCATGTACTATGATATCCTATCATGACATGCATGTCCAGCCTTATCTCGTACCATCGTGTCCTATGATATCAATGATAGTGTACCACCATGGACGTACCTATGAAGACTATAACCAGCCCTATCTTGTGCCACCATCGCTTGCACACTGACTCCCCTCAAATAAGCGTCGCCCTCAAATAAGCGCCGCCCTCGAATAAGCATTCGAGGCGCGGAAAAATTAATAAGCGCCGCGGCGCTTATTCGAGAAAATACGTTATCATGCTATTTTGTACTCTATCATGTGGTATCTTATACTTATCAGCTTTCGATTTTGTATCGTTGACATGCGCAGTAACAATACCATGTAAGCCAAAGGTAGTGGACCACAGCAGAGGAGTGTACATGCACGCACATCCTAACTTTCCGAACTTGCCTGGAGGTAAGGAATACAAAACCATGGCTGTCTTATTACGATTTTAGAATATAGAGAAGAGTTCGTATGAGCGTGAAAAGTCACGGCACGGCACCAAAAGTCCAATGTTTTCATACCCTGCGCTGCACTGACACGGTGACGGCAAGGCTTGGTCCACGTGCCGTAAGTTTTTCATAGTCATACGAAGACTGCTCCGCTATGCATCTTACAGCAACGGCAAATGCCCTCTCGCGCGATGAGAAAAGTTAAAAATTCTGCCACCAATTTGACTATACTGAATCACGGGCGCTCTCAAAGGAACGAGGCGCGTACGGTTGAAGACTTTGTTTATATATTCATTTTTCAAATATTTATTTTCCCAGCTCCTGGTGGAGCATTCCATGCACAATACATGCACTCCGCAGGAGGAATCGGCAAAAGTAGGAAAAGATCTCTACGAGAGAGTATGATGGAGATGTTTAAAATCAGGTAAAATCATAAGAAGCTTTGTCCCCCCCCCCCACAAGATTGAATGGTTGTCACAACTGAGCTGAGATGGTCGTTCGTTATCATTATCGTTTTATAAACCTCTTCTAAACCATATTTCATTCCATTGAGTGATCCATTTCTTTGTTTGCGTGCCAACAACATGGCATATTGCAAAACAGTTATTACGTTAACATTAACATTGATGAACCAAGAGAGTATGAAGTAAGAGAGCACATCTCCCATACATAGGTGTATCCCCATGAAAATTATTTGAAAATCTATTTTTAGCTCCGTGTGCAGCTATTTTTAGCTGGGCGCGCAGCTTGAACTGAATCAGGAATCCCATGTTAAAATATTTCAGGATGCGCACGGAGCTAAAAATATATTTTCAAATAATTTAATATTATAGGTCACGGAGATGTGCGCATGCTCTCTTACTTTCTACTCTCTTGGGATGAACTCAATGACAAAACAATCTTACCAAATAATGATTGAATAAACTGAAACTATAAATGGCTCTTGGACGATGAATGACCTACTTCCTCTGATGCGACATTTTGAATTTTATTAAAATTTATTTTTATTCCAATTGTAGGACACACTAGATGAACGGTGACATTTCTGCCCCACTTGAAGATTGTCTGTAAATAAAGCAAAAACAAAATCGTCGATCGAATTTAGAGGCCCAATTAGCGCTTTGGTTAATTCTTCAAAAATTTCTACATCAACGGCACAAGTTCAATGACAATTCTCACTTTGAGATGCGGAGATAAAAAAAGCAAAGTTGGGATACCTGTGTCCCGATAACATATTGTGAGCTACGAATTTCTTTAACTATCCATTTTTTAAAACGGTATAGTTTGTAAAACATTATCTAGATTTGCAAAAGTTTATTTCATATTTTTAATAAAAAGTTTCAAAAGTGCTATTCATGTACTTTGATTTATCCCGGATAAACGGACCACAGGAAGCCCAAACTCTAGAAATACAAAAGTATTCAAAAAGGGCTTAGCACTCATCCAAATCCACTGTAACTGTTTTAAGGCTTTTTTTTTTTTTGAAAACTTTCTACATAATGAGGAGTTGATAGGTTGAACTTTCTCGGATACAGAGCTTGGGTTTCCTGTGTAAAAGTGCCCAGTGTCTCTCCGTCTGATCCTCAGTTGGCGCGAGATTTGAAGAGCCAAAGAACAGATTGAATGTGTTGAAGTTAGGAAGGATTTTCGCTCAAAAAAAACCTGTTTATGAATCATCCTTGATTGAATATCCCTTTATAAGGTAAGATTTTATATTATATTTATTCTTGCGTGCGGTTTCTTAATTATTTCGTTAGATATTTTCGATGAAAGCTACTGTAGTGTTCCGATTCAAAATGGCTTCTTGTTGACACATTCTTGTAGCTTATCAAATGTTATCGCTATACCTGTTTGGAAGGCGAGCTTTGGGTTTTAATGGGATGGATTGATAGATCCTCTCTGTGCGGTTTCTTTTTAAGAAAATCCTATACTGGAACTATAAAACAGCCAGTGTACACAACTATTTCAAAAAAGGTTGGTGAAGGTTTTGTTTCTTGTTGCATGTTGCATACCAAGCCCGAAATGCAGTGTAGGTGATGGGAATTCAAGCAGCAAAAAGACATAACGATATGTAATACACAAAATACCCTCCTCAAACCCTCCCCACCCCTTGGAAATTCCAGTCCCTCGATGGGGAAGGTATGAATATTTTCTGGAACTACACAATAAACCCTCCTCAGACCCTCCCCACCCCTTGGAAATTCTAGTCCCTCGATGGGGAAGGTATGAATATTTTCTGGTACTACACAATATGCCCTCCTCAGACCCTCCCCACCCCTTGGAAATTCCAGTCCCATCCATAGGGGAAGGCATGAATATTTTCTGGAACTACACAATATACCCTCCTCAGACCCTCCCCGGCCACCCCTTGGAAATTCCAGTCCCATCCATAGGGGAAGGCATGAATATTTTCTGGAACTACACAATATACCCTCCTAAGACCCTCCATACCACTTTCAAATTCCAATCCCACTCCATAGATATATCTATTATCTAGATATTTTCTGAAACACAGAACACAATAACAGAGTAGATCAGCTAATATATATATATATATATACATCATTAATATTTAATATACCACACTATTTAAGGTATGTACATATTATTAAATTGATATTAAATATGCAGATTTTTTCGGTACTTTGTTTAGGCTTAAAGGGGTCCAAAAGGAACCCTTTTTAAGAAGTTGAAAATTGATAGAAATTATATTTGTGAAGAAAAGTCTCTGATGTATAGTGGTTTATTCATGTTTGCTAAAACTTGACGTATTCCTGTAAATATTTTGTTTCTTAACTTAATCCTAAATACTACACTTTATGTCTTCCTTATACTAAGTTTTGATCTTTTTGTACATTTTTGTTTTCCTTCTTTCAAAAAAAGATAATCCATCTATTTGTACAATACTATATAATAATTATATATGATTATTATTATTTATATTTCATTCCTACACATTGTAAAATATGTCAAATCACTTTTATCCAATACTATTCTCTATGTATGGATTTGACTTTTCTTATATAGGTGTCTTTCATTGTTCCTTTCACCAGCTCGAAACACCTGGGGGGGGGGGGGGGGGGGGGACTGCTCATTGGAAATTTTGAAAATGATTCCCAAAATATACTAAGATCTCTATCTCACAGTCATGACGATTGAAAATTTTTGCCCCTAAATGGTATCAAAGGATGCTAATTTTAGCCATTTTAATTAGTTTTTTGTACTAAGGTACCAAATAATGATAATTAACCCCCAAAAAGTAAGATGAGCATCCCTGCCCCTTTCACATTGGAGTCATGACATCACATGCATGGGGTCTATATCATGCTTTGATTTAGTTTTTTGGTCAAACTAGAGTGCAAACAATATATCCGTGAAATACAAATGACTAAATAGCACAAAATAGTGCTAATTTAACAATACAAAACAATAGAATTTGCATAGAATTGTACTATTTAGTATAACTAATGTTTCACGGATATATTGTTTGCACTCTATCTTTAGCTTTCTTATTTGGTTGTTAAAGTTTTTATGATCTTTCTTTAAGGGACTGGTCATTAATTAGAGGGAAAGGGCTGGTGTATTATGCTGTTCATGTGCATATTTTAATAAAGGTGATTTTCAAGTTATAAGTAAGCTAAGCTTTTGACCTAAATATACCACTAGATAATTGAGAAAACAGGATTATTGTGCCTGTATTTCACAGTTTTATATTGGAGCAATAATTATTTGTAATATTTAAATATTAACCCATTTTTTGTTTTAGTTTAGTTATGTCAGAATATAAGTTTAGCCGAGTAGTTTGACTTGCACAAATATCAGTGTTTTCCATTATGGCTTCAGGTTTTAAGAATAGTTTTGTACTTTTTGGACTGCTCTTGTAAGATCTCTGTAGCCTAGAATACTGAGATCTGGCTTATTGCTTGGTATCAATCAGCTGAATGAATCTCATTATAGCTTACAATGACAGGCAAACACTGCCCATCATGTGCTATCAAGCAGAGAGTATTCTGCTGCTTGATATCAATCACCTTAGCTGAATGAATCTCATGAATCACATTACTAGCCAACAATGACAGACAAACACTGCCCGTCATGTGCTATCAACCAGAGAGTATTCTATTACTTGGTATCAATCAGCTGATTGAATCCCATGAATCTCATTACCAGCCTACAATAACAATTTATTTCTGATCAAAATCCAATCCAGAGTCTTGTGGTTTTATGTGGGATAGAATGACTTGAACTTGAAGTAAGAGGTTTAGCCTGACAGTTTTAGTGTTTAGCAGGAATAACTTTTAGCTGTAAAAGTTCACTTGCCATTTTGTTTTCCGTTTGGCACTTCACACTCAATTTCACCTGCCATCAGATCACCTATACTGTAAGTAATATTTGGCCTACATTTTGGCCACCCTGACCACACCCTGTTGTCATTCTTTACATGGAAAAGGAACGATGTTGGATTTTTTCAAGTTCTTTCTACTTGCTACTGCTAAGTCTAAGAATTTGAACCCAGTGTTCTAGTCCCACAGATAAATCTTCTGAAAGATCTTCTTCTCCAAGAGTTATCAGACGAAGTTTCTTTACCCTTGAGAGCCTGAAGCTTTTCTTTACATTTTCGTTCATTGATCGACAAGCTTCGCATGGAGAATCGCATTCGGCTGTTTCTCACAAAGTGCTTGCTTAATGTTGCCATTTTACTTCTTTTTATCTTTCTAGTGAGCTCAACAAAGACGTCTTCGACGCCTACGTCATCCTTGGCTGATGTCTCGAAGAATGAACAAGAAAACTGCCTGGCAAGGCGGTCACCCTCCTGGTACGATATTTGCCTTTCATCATCAAGATCACACTGTTAAAAGGTGAGGACAGAGTTTAGGTGATATTGTATATGGATGAGAAATATCTTGTGGGTGGTTGTATGAATGGATGGATGGATAAATGGAAGTCTAAATGGGATGGATGGATGAATGTGGCAGTGGATGGAAGGTAGGATGGGTGCATGGATTAGTGGATGGTGGGTTGTATGGACAGATGAATAGAGGGATGAATATTGTAGATGTCGATGGAAGAAATGAACGGATGCTTATAGAGTTATCAAAAACATATACGGAAAAGCTCCATACATAAGAAGCAACATTGCGCAATTTCTTAAAAACGACTTCGCGAAACTGCGCGCATTGGTACTTCTGCCATAAAGTTAGTTTCTTGGAAAGTCTTACTGTTGGTTCTGGGAGTCAAGAGTAGCGTTATGATGGCGTTATCAACGCTGGGGTCTAGGGCTCAATAGACCTCATCGGCTTGGGTGTAATGTTTTCCCATTTCAGACCACGTGTCATTCCCCAGAGTATCATTTCATTGTTTAACGGTTGCGCATGAGAAGATACATGAATATGGATACAACTCAAACAAAGAATCTTATTCTCAAGAGAATGACACGTGGTCTGAAATGGGACAAGATTACCCCAAGCCGATGAGGTCTATTGTTGGACTGTTAGGTCTCTCTCTTGATTCGAGTTTTTTAAGGGTTCTCGTTTACCTTATTTCCCACTAGCACCATAGCTGTGTTTGTGTTGATTTTTCCTTTTTCTCCTTTAACACTGAGTATTTGTTCTCTAATCGCAGAGATTGCTGTAAGACTTTCCTTGTCTGTCACCGAGTATACCAGGAGGAACCCATCTCCTGACTTGATGTAGCTCTCTCTCATTTGGCTAAATACACCCTGAAGGAGAACAGGGGAAAATGTCAGCATGGTCTACCTGGTTAGATTATGGTTAGCATGCTCTACATTGTTAGACCATGGTTAGCATGCTCTACGTGGTTATATTATGGTTAGCATGCTCTACATTGTTAGACCATGGTTGGCATATTCAATGGTGAACGATACTTGGAGGAGGTTGGAATTCAGAATAAAAAATACCACGTTCGTCTGCCAAAAAATACCTTTGAAGGGCACGATAACCAACCATACACTGAGTGTTTGTGCATAGAAGCAATACTATGAAGATTTCTAACCAACAAGGGTCGAAAAGTTGACTGTATACCATGCAATGTAAAGCTCATTTGATGGATTACTATGAGGAAGTAAAACACACGACACGATTTCACAGATGAATACAGAGGAACAAGGAGAAACAAGCACATATCACCTCAGATAATTTCCTACTTACATGGCCAGCAGTATCCACAACTGATAGCTCTACTGATCGACCATCCAGTTCTACATTTGTTGGGTAAGTATCCTCTAGAAAAATCGAATCATTTATTAAATTTATTTATTAAGAATTTTCAACAACAATGAAAATTATATGGAAAATAATTATGATATAGTCTTTAACTTGGGTGTAATGTTTTCCCATTTCAAACCACGTGTCATTCCGTCCCTAGAGTATCATTTCTTTGTTTAATGGTTGCGCATGAGAAGACACATGAATATAGATACAAAGAATCTTATTCTCAAGAGAATGACATTACGCCCAAGGTAAAGGGGTCTATTATTTGTGCACCGGTGTTGAATGTGAAGATAAGTTTTATGCCTTACCTATTGTTGGTTCGTAAATATCCTCGAACTTTTGCTTCGTGTATCGTATAGTCAGTGCTGTGAAAAGATATTTATGACATTAGGTTGATGTTTCGCAGATATGTAATGCTAAATAGACATTTTGAAACACATAGAAAGGTTACTACGCAATAGAAATCGTCATCGTCATCATCATCATCACATCATCATCACCATCATCATCATCATCTGTCATCATCATCATCTGTCATCATCACTAACATCACCATCATCATCATGTCATCATCATCATCATCATCCGTCATCATCATCCATCACCATCTTCATCTGTCATCATCATCAACATCACCATCATCCATCACCATCATCATCTGTCATCATCATCAACATCATCATCATCTGTCATCATCATCATCTGTCATCATCATCAACATCACCATCATCTGTCATCATCATCATCTGTCATCACTTTCATCTGCATCATCAGCGGTTAAGCTTATAATCTTCAAGAAAATTCCGCGCAATCTTAAAAGAAATCATGTCCTTAATTAGATTTCTTATCCAGGTAATTCGATTGCACTTTGTGGGTTTTCGTGAATTTTGATTGGTTCATTAACTTAGTGGAAGCCACTTGAATGTCACATTCCACGCATCTTACAAACCGGCTCTTATCGATGGATTTTGTCCGCAATAAGCATACGTGCGCGCAGTTTTCGAAAGAAAAAAACTTCTCTTGTGTCCACGATAATGCCAAGGAGTGTTATTTTTTTCCTTTACAATCTTGTTTTAATTTCATAATATCGACGGTAAGAAAAACTATTGCTCGTCTAGTGTAAACCTCCGGAATCGCTGGCATCGACAACAGATAGATTCCTGCCCTAAAGTTTGTCCTAAATGAGCGGTTTTTCCAGACTATTAAAACCTATTCTACATCTCAGTTATAGATAAACAATACTTCAGTAATTCCTTTCAATGTTTGTATGTATGGCTCTGTAGCACCAGACGAAAGGATGCCACAAGCTTGTCGGCTTTTCCAAAAAAAATTAACATGGCGTCAAGATGGAGAGAATGGATGGCACTGACCTAATTATTTCACCGCTATATTACCAAACTTGCACAAATGGGTAACAGATTCAGACAATCAGCTTAGCTTATCGCAAACATCTTGTTTTCTTTAACGTTTTTCTTGTGTCATGGGTTAATCTGGTTTTATAGTTTTGGGGAGTTTTAAGCGACACACACAGATGCCATGCGTCTGGAAAAATCATTCTCAGTTATCTATGATAGTGCTGTCGTCTGTTCCATATATCTTCTTTTGGGAGTGGAAATTACAAATTTATTCTTCTTTTCTCGGCGTTTAGAAGTGGAGGTATAAATACATTAGATGTGCGATACAGCTCGATCCACATTTTTTCATGGTGTATTTTTGTCTGTATCATGAATCAATAAGTCAAGACGTGCGTTATACTTGCGTGCTGTTTTGCCTACATTTATCAAAGCAAACATAAAAAACCGCACAAACTATCTCGTAAATTCATCATCTAAGGGGTTTCTTAAGGGTCGGAAAGGACGATAGGAGGAAGCGGCCGAGCCCAAGCACGCAAAACTTGCCGGAAAATCGAGTGCCTACGAGATAATTTCGCTCCTTATCGTCAAAAATTTCCATAGAAAAGAGGAAAAAACATTCATTGAAACCATAGAAGTTAATCAAAATATTTGATAATTTAAAAAGGTTTAGAGCACGTTTTAATGACATAGATTACTTGACTTGAGTGTCTACGATTGTTTGTTTTGACGATTGATTTTCTGTATTTCTTTCTCACGATTTTTTTTCTGTTTTCCTCGCATTTTTCCCGCCGCGAGAAGATTAATTCCAAGCTTAATTTTATTTATTTTTCGTCATTAAAATTCAATTTAAATATGTCGAACGATATAGTACAGCTCTCTAGATCTAGACACCCGGCTCCGTACAGTCATTCTGTACTAAAGTTGTGGTTATGAACTACATTTGCGGACAAAAAAAACAACAAGTCGCTGGTTAGCGATAAACTAACTCGCTATTCAACCCTGAAATCTCATCAATCCAACATGCTTTTGACTATTTTTCTTCGCTTTATTTGAGATTCTATTTTCAATGCCTAGGCTACACAGTATCCGCAGGGGAAGTTCTGTTAAGGAAAGGTATAGTACATAATCAAAATAATCAATAACTTTGTTTGTTTTTGAGCACGTCTCGAAATCATACATTTAAAAGGAGTTAGGAAAGCCAATTCAATGCCTCATTATTCTAGATTATTCCTGTAACTGGAAGCGAACTTTAATTGAGGCCTTAGGTTTTTTAAAGCTAAAAACAAATAAACATGCGATCTATACAGAAGAATCCGCCTTTTACGCGATAAGACTCGGTTTTAGAGGCCAGATTATCCAAATCATTCGAGTTTAGTAATAAAGCCAACAAGTTTTATATGAAAATTTATCCACGTTTATTTTCAAGAAATCCAGATCATACCAGCCTTTATTGTTCTTGAGATAAATCACGATGGAATAACGACTAAATAAGATCTTTATTTTTATAGTAAGATTGCTGTTTTTATGATTGTATAGAATAAGGTAAATGTCATCCTATTATGATTTTGTTTGGGATAGGAAATCCATGTGATTTTGTTTTGCAATGCAGAAGATGATAACGTTAATGCATTTTAGCTATGAGATTAATGGTATTTCTCGATTATTCTTTCGTTAGTTCTTTCTTTCTTTCTTTCTTTCTTTCTTTCTTTCATTCCTTCATTCATCCATCTATCCATTCATTCATTCATCCATTCATTTATTCATTCTTTCATTCATCTCTCCATCCATTCATTCATTCATCTAACCATTCATTCATTTATTCATTCTTTCATTCATCCATCTATCCATTCATTCATCCATTCATCCATTTATTCATTCTTTCATTCATCTCTCCATCCATTCATTCATTCATCTAACCATTCATTCATTTATTCATTCTTTCATCCTTTCATTCATCCATCTATCCATTCTTTCATCCTTTCATTCATCCATCTATCCATTCATTCATCCATTCATTCATTCATCCCCCATTACTTTCTTTTTTCTTTCTTTCTTTAGAAAAAAAAGTGAAAGATTTTGATTGCTCCTAAATGTCTTAGAGTTGAAATCCTGATTCATGATTTTAGATAAAATATTTTTCGTTGACTTATTGGTTTTTACCAATATTTACAAGAGTAGATGAATAACTAAACAGCTCTTCACTACTGATTAGTTTTAAGCCAAGTTGATTGCATTTCTGTTTAATTTTTAAAGAGGAAACCTTATTTTCCTGCCTCCCTTATCGTTTTGTTTAACAAATACGATTGATTAGCCTTTGCAAAACTATATGAAACGTGTCTTACGGTATATACCGATTGACCTTGAGAGATAATTTAAATCACAGACAAATTATTGATTCTGAAGTGAGGAGAATCCTTATTTTTCAATCCATTTGTCGTCTCATTCCTCCATCCATTCCCTTCCTATCCAATGCATACATACATACCATTCCATTCTATCCATCCATATGTGCATCCTATCCCATCCATCCATCCATCCATCCATCTATATTCATTACATACATCCATTACATTTCATCCATCAGATGCATCCACATCATCCACCATATATCCATTCATCCCATTCATCCATTCCATCCATTCCATCCATCCATATTCATTACATACATTTCCATTTCGTCCTTCCGATGCATCCCATATATCCTTTTTTCCATTTCTCCCAATATCCATCCATATATTCATTTATAGCACTCAGCTACATAAGTATGTCCACTTCATATTTCTGGTTCTTCCTATCTTCACCCAAATCAATCTCCTAAATCTTTCATATTCATATCTTAAAGTTCGGCCAAACTTTTTTACATAAAAAATCGCGCATTCAAATTCTATCCCATTATGCCGAGCGAAACCAAATTCACTCGAATTATGTTTTATATGCGACCATTTTAGCGACAACTTAACTTTCGCGCAACATTTTTATACCAATTTTCGTTCTATTGCTTGAGCATGCGCGACGAATTCAGCCACAATTCTTTCTCGTGTTAGATAAATTTTAATCGCAATGTTGGGAACTTGGGAAACTTTGCCTTTGAATTATTGCAAAAGAAGTGCTTAAAATAAAATGAAATTTTTTTAGATGATTTTAATTGCAATCTTCATACTGGTAAAATTTAATTTCTATTTTTCGGAGGATATATAGTTTTGAAAATTCGTCTCCAAAATATTGCATAAATTAAATATTAAAATCAAACTTTTTTTCTCACCTTTTAATTATGCCTGATTACTTAGAATTCCAACTCAAATTTTTGAATATTTATGCGATATTGTTCTTAAAACCAGATGACGTGGTTTGGCTAGCTCAACTCTAATCCTCTCGATTCTCAGGATTTAATTGACAATTATTCACAAATTATAAATTCTCAGCAATTTATAGAAGCAGTCCTATGTTTAGAACAAACACTATCGCTCTAATCATTTCCAATAGCAGCGCTGGGATTTCGTAATAGGTTCGTTGAACGTGATTTGGCGTGTCAACTATTTGAACGAAAGCTGAACATCGTGTTGAAAGTCAGATTTTTTATATTGACAGCGAGACGAATTTTCATCCTCAAGACTCAGTGAGGTAAGCGAGATTTTCGAAATCATGTTAAATAGAATCAAATCGATGTTGTGTGATAACCAAAAACACATAAAAAAGTTCCCAAAAAATCACTCTAAAAATATCAGTGATAAGATATAATTTTTTTTATCAAAACGAAAAATTTTCCTCGATTCTTACATAATTTAAAACGTACCTTGGAAAGCAGTACACTTTTATCAAAACATTTCTTTTCAAAGCACTATCTTTTCCAACGTTTTAATTCATTAGTTGAGTGTATTTTTTATAACATATCATATATGTTTTTCACTTACTTTCTTATCGTATTTTCTAAAATTACTGGAATCTCATAACATAATTATATCGTAAAAACAAATATTGGCTTTGCTTTGTATAGGGTTTTTTTCTCTTTCTTTCTTTGTTTTTCCTTTTTCTTTTTACAAAAAAAAAAAGGCTTATAAAATGACGCAGTTTTCCCGTTTTTTCTGTTCGTTTTTCTTCTTTTTTCCTATGCATTTTTGCTGTGCAGTTGATCATCTTCCTCTCTTTTAATTTGGCCTTCGAATATCCTTTTTCCAGTTCATTTTAACTTATTCTAAGTAAGAACTTTTATTAAAGATTCAAACCGCACCATAAAAACCAGTTAGCCAAAATCCACTCAGCTAATAATCTTTTTAGATTAAAAAATAAACGTCTCTGACTTCATGACTGAAGATAATTTTGGTTGAAAACAAAGGGCTATTCAAACATGAACCACAGGGTATACTAGCACAGACAATACAAAATCTGCAGAAACTTAAAGGAAAGACCCTTGGCGCCCGACAGGGAATGGCTTTTGTAATTAGAATTTAAAACGTCTATTCTCCACGTTTTTTGACTTTAATACTCTAACCTATGAACCGAGTTGAATGAGAAAACCACTCAGTTACCGAAACAGAACACCTCTAGAAATAAATTTGAGTTCAAGATATGAAGTGAATAAATAAATAAATGAAAGATTGGAGAGTTTGTGAAAATTAACCGCTAATAAAGCTAAAAAATTACTCGTTTACACTCTTGTCGAAAAGTATTATATTTTCCCTTCTATTAAGTTTAAATCTACTTCAGGATTGACTTCGATGACAACCTTCTTAGCTGCAAGAGAACGGATACAAAATCTAAGTATTCTTTCACGCTTTCTAGGCTATTTTAGTCTCCTACAGTTTCGTCTATTTGCTGAAGGAACTTTTAAGTGACAGATTAAAAACCAATGTCATGCACAGACTCGGGGAGTTAATGCTTCTACTACCCCTTTTAACTAAAAAAACGTCAGATCTTTTCTTCGTGTCTTCGTCAGTTTATGAAGCAATTAAGCATTTCAATCTCAAGTGTAATTGAAAAAAAACCTTGATTTCTTTAGGGAGGTAAATCATGTTTTTGTTTCTTTGAAACTCCTAGAATTTAGAACATTTTTTTCTCGCATGAACGTACTGTTCAAAAAGACTGCCAAGGACATGTGCATGTAGATCGAATTCTTCTGAATAAGTCCTTATTGCCTTTACTAATTATTCCAAGACTATTTCTTTTAAAAAAATGTAAAAATGTCTAGGGCAAAATATGGTTTAATATATGTAATCACACAAAACATGAATTTCGAGGGTTTGTCAAGATTATGCCAAAATAAAGTGGCTGAGATAACAGTGTGTTTTATTCTGGCTCAAATTAAAAAGTCTAGCAATTATTTCTAACTCCGACAGGGGGTTGTCAGACGTATTTGATGACAGAAAGTTCGAGGGAAGTGTCAAAAAATGACAAAATTTTCAGCGATAAATTCTAGTGCCATTTGTTCGGCCTTCAAGAAAGTTTAACTTTTTTGGTAATGAATTTGGAGAACGGCACTTATCAAGTTTATCTTTCTGATTTGATGTTTGATGAAGAGCTTTCGGAAGAACTGCAGTGGTATTTTTTGACATTATCGTTTTGCCTTTTAGTGCGTTTCCACGACGTCAATACACGACAGGTAGCTAGGAACTTTAAAAAACTGAACGGGAAACGTACTACGTAATGGGAAATGGAAAAAAGGGAAGTTAAAATGACAAAATAAGAGGATGAAAAATAATCTTCATCGAGTCAAAAGTACTTGCTAAGTCGGCATCAAGCACTTAACACTAGATCTCAAATCATCATAATGTGTATTAAAATCTATAAAAGGGGTTGTATGCCAAGAAAAGCTTGATATCTGATCAGATCTGCCTGTCATCCGCATAAGCTCTTCAGAGCTCGTCATTTTGTCATCGTTTAATCTTTTGAGTAGTTTGCTTAATTTTTCTGGTACTCTGGTTTTGGCGTTTATCGAGTGTTGCTGAAATTTGAACTGGAAACTACTGGTGTCAAGCGAGTACTTTAGAGTGCATAAATATTTGCGATAAAGTCGCAAAAATTACCAAGTTTTTTTTTCGGAGGGTCGCTCTTGTTTCTGTCGCATTATTTCATAGATGAGTTTCTCTTTTTTTGTCTTCTCCTTTCTTCTCTTCTCTTCTCTTCTCTTCTCTTCTCTTCTCTTCTCTTCTCTTCTCTTCTCTTCTCTTCTCTTCTCTTCTCTTCTCTTCTCTTCTCTTCTCTTTTTTTCTCTTCTCTTCTCTTTTTTTCTCTTCTCTTCTCTTCTCTTCTTATTCCATTTTATCTATTCTTTTCCATTCCTTCCCTTTTATTCTTTTCTCTCTCTTTTGTTGAAATTAAATTAGCAAGACAAAGAGCGTTCACTGCGAGCGACGCCATGACTAGATGGGCGACAAATATCCACGCGTCAAGATTAGACCAGCAAATTCTCACACTCCAACTAAAGCAAAATATGGAAATAATTCGAAGATTTATTTATTTATTCTTCATTCCATTCCAAATCCTTGAGTATTATTCCCGACAAGAGATCATCTCGACTGGTGCCAAAAAACTTAGTCTTTTTAATTCTTTCTTAAGAAGATTTCTTTCCCATCCTAATGATGTTTTATCTATAAGACGAGAATTACAAAGCCATGATATGGATAAAGAAAAAAGGATGGATCGAATAAGCAACATGACGCTATTCTAATAAAAGAAAATAGAATGACGCTTGGCTAGAGAAAGAAAATCTAAGAGTGGTTTAATATACCTCGACGAAAAATTGCAAACAAAGGATCGATATTAAAACTAGATTTTCAATTTATCGAGTAACGTTTAAAAGTTCATTGAAATATAGGGGCTTGGAATGAGTGGAACCTCCTATAGCACTCACTTACATGCTCGTGGCATTCAAATGGCTTCCTGATATACGCCAAGGGTCTTATCACTGTATACACGTGTAGTCAAGGCGTGCCGCCGTAACACTAAAATGGTTTCCTAATATTTGCTGCTCGTTTTAGCCAATCGCTGTGCAGATGTAAACACATGCTGTGAACGAATGAAGTAGATAGACGCTGAAATGGCTTCCTAATATTTGTCAAGTTAAGGCGTGCCGAAACACTAAAATGGTTTCTTAATATTTGGTGTTCGTTTTAGCCAATCACTTTGCAGTTGTACACACGACATGCTGTGCACGAATGAAGTAGATAGACGCTGAAATGACTTCCTGATATTTGACACTCGTCTCAGCCAATCACTGTGTAGTTATAATTACGACACACTACATGCTTTGCACAAATAACGTTTCGATTGAAATCCGGCCGTAACACTGAAATGGCTTCCTAATATTTGACATTCATTTTAGTACTTTTAAACTACAACATGCATGCTGTGCTCGTAAAATAGTAAAGCCTATTTACTAATGATGTATTGAAAAATATTTGATTACTCGCAAAAAGGGATAGCATTGAAGTGGCTTTTCAGTTTTCCTTTTCGTCCAATCACTGTGTAGCTCTATCATTACCATAATTTACCGTACTGCGCATGCCTACGGCGAAAGTTCGCTGACCTAGTGCTCAGGCTCAACCAGTTTTCACGAAGATTTTTTTCATAGATGCTTCCGCATATAATGATGACATTTTCACTTGGGTTCAAGTAATGAATATAGGTCTACGAAGTTTCTAAAAAATCCAACAGAAGTCTGGAATAATATTTCCACACTAATGACATTCTATGTTTTCTATATTACGAAATAAAATAGAACGCGCGTTTACATCGCAAATTTATTGATGGACATTGATATATTTTTCCTCCAACAAACTAGATTTTGTTTGTGCGAACAGACCTGAATGCCTTCTTTTAAATGTCAGCGAAAAGAACCCCCAATACACCACTAACATAAAGGCGTTTTAATAGAATCATTACACTCATACAAACTGGAATGCTAGAATTAGCAATCTAGCCAAATTTGAGCTAAAAATCACCAAAACCTGCAAAGTTATTCAAATTTCAATCTTAATAGATTTATATGGGAAAGGCACTCCTGGCCTCTTTTCATGTTTTTTCTATGTTTAAAATATTAGTAACTCCTTAATGATTAATGCTAGTACTTTAATACTGCATAACTCTGCTTATTGGTAGTATTTACTTTCATGTAGTAGTGTTTGATTTTTTTGTAGACATTCATTTTCTAGTTTATGCTAATAAAATGGCGGCCATTATGAAAAAGGTCAAAAAAACAGCGAGAAAAATAATGTTATAAAATGTGGTATTATTGCTTGAGGCGACGGATTTCCGTTTCATCTGTAATCTTCTGGCGGTAACAAGAGAACCAGTGTCCTTGTTAAACATGTTTTAAACGATAGAATTATTTAATATCCTAATCTTCTTTCAACGGTGGTCGCCACTAGACTCCTGCCAATGTGGAAAATTACTTTGCTACAATCAATGTTGTGTGTCAGGACCACCTAAGTATATCAACCTGTATAGATCGACCATACCGATTTTACATCTAAGTATATCAACCTGTATATATCGACCATACTGATTTTACATCTAAGTATATGAACCTGTACATATCGACCATACCGATTTTACATCTAAGTATATCAACCTGTATATATCGACCATACCGATTTTACATCTAAGTATATCAACCTGTATATATCGACCATGCCGATTTTACATGTTTATCAACCTGTATATATCGACCATACTGATTTTACATCTAAGTATATGAACCTGTACATATCGACCATACCGATTTTACATCTTTATCAAACCTGTAATTATCGACCATCCGACTTTTACACCTATGCATTTCCAACCTGCATATATCAACCATCTGGTTGACTCTAAGCGAATTGATAAAAGTTGTCGAGTTTTCCAGGCCAAAAATTAAGTAGTATTTAGTATTATTTTGTTCTCTATTCCCAGCCTTCATTCAGCTGTGCTACATTCATCCTTATTAAGTTCAAAGAGCATCACATAAAACACCATACTAACTTAATTCAATTACTAGCCTTGCGATATTTTGTTTTACTCCAGGACAGAGTCAAGTAGACAGATCTCTGATAAGATACTAAATTAGCAGTCTAGACAGAAGCTTTTGTTTCCTATTTTTCATCAAAAGAATGACTTTAAGAGCTGGTCGCCCAGACAAACAAGGTGATCAATCGTCCCCTTCACAGTTCCCTGCGCCATTTTGAAAGGTAGGCGTACCTTTGCGTCGAAGCGAGACAACCGGTGAGCTTGCAATGATAGAGACCTTTTTTAACACTTTGGACAATTATTCACGTGTCTATCATTGGATGCTCACCGTTAGTCTTGCTTCCATGCAAGGCACGGCTACCTTTCAAAATGGCGCAGGGAACTGTGAAAGGGTCTATTGTGGTCTAGCTTTGGTGGCATTAACAACAACTAAGTTCGAAGAATAGATGTTTGTACCTTGCTTGGGCTTCCTGTGGTTAAACTGCATGTTATCATGTCGAGGTCATGATTACTCTCTTCTCAGACCGTTATTTTCCCCCATAGATATTCAAGTAGAGTTTTTGTATTTATGTTGGATAAAAGATAATGTAATTTTACGTTATGCAAGTGTCTTACTAAAAGGTGATGTTACCTCTGACGTCATTGCCGCCATCTTGGATTGGTATTAACAAAAAAGTCGTTTCGTTGAAGATGGTTCTAGAACGCTATTTGTCATGCTAGAATCTTAATTCCACTTTGAGTGATCGCATTGTAGGATTAGCTGTGTCTGTGTGAGTTCGAAAGGTTGTTTGGTGATATCGATAAAAATTGGAAGTAGAAAGTTCTCGACTGCACAGCCTCGAATCGAAGCAGTATAAACCTTTCCGAATACTTAGATTCACACTATGGTTGGACTCGATCTTTTCACACATTTACTGGACAAAATCAGTTCTAATCTCATCTTGGAACCATTATTTCGCGGTTATTCAAGCGAATAATCTTACCTGTGACGTCATGGCCGCCATGTTGGATAGAATCATCAACAACTCGTTACACTTTCTTCTTAGGATATCATCCAACATGGCCGCCATTTCTTAGCAATAATTTCCTTTCCTTGTGAATATTTGCACCCCGACAAATATTTCGGATTATTTTTTGCCAATATATTGATCAAAAGAAATAACCTTTCTTTCGATCGAGAAGAAAAAATACAAACATCAGAAGTCAAAAGGTTACTAACATTGAAACACAAAATAAATAATCCCAGTGTCAGCACTTTCGTTTACACACGTCATCAAGAGGATTATCGTCACGTGACTACACTTTGTAGCTTTCTTAATACGTTGATGACGCAATCAAAAATTGACGTCAGTGATGGTTACAGAATGGAGTTATGCAATTGCATTTGCAACTGTCGGCATTTTTGTACCTCTTCGTGATTATCATGCAATGTATCTTTTTTAAATAATTTTAAAATCTTACAATGACTATTAAAAATTGTTTGAAGTAAAGTCAAAACATGATGACTACATGGTACCTAGTTGACCCTAGTTGATAACTATGATGCGACATGCGAAATTCTTCGAGGTATTCATCACGCTAGCATAACCTCAACAGCTTCAAAATATCCCGACAACTGGGCCAAAAACTACACGCAGAATCCTTATCGGACTCTGTTTGCCGGATGCCGAGTCTTTTTATGAATTTCACACGATAAAATATCGCTAGGAAATTATGTTGATAGTATTGATGCAGGCTGCGGTGATTTACCGGTGATAACCGCGGCATAGGAAAAATTAGCTCGATAAATTTCTTTAGTATTTGCCGAACCTAGCATGAAATATTTGATATTCTGAATGATAAAAATAAAGTAAATAAACGAGAAACAGATTAATATGAATAGTTTAGTATAAGGTTCTAATCAGAAATATAATTACTGATGGTGATGCCAAAATTGTTTCAATCCGCAAAATTAAACCTAAAATGGATCCGGTGGTAAATCGAACATCAAGGCAGATTTGGCAACAGTTTTTAAAATGTGTAATTAGATAATGTTTCACGGATTAGTCCATTGAATATCCCCTCCTAAGATCAAATGTTTAGCAATTATTAGTGTTGTTATCGAATAATAATTCGTAAAAATAACCTAATGTGTACATTGTACCATTTTGGGTATGGTGACAAGTTACGCATCGCTTGTCTGTCAAGTCTTGTACATTGAGAAAGAACTGTCGTATTGTGGAGCATGCATGCTGAGAATTAATCGTCAGATATAAAATACGTGATGATATGGTTCTTACTCGTGGAAGTCACAAGCACTTTCATGACAAAGTAATAAGAGAAATCCTTTCTAAAGTTGCCAAGCACTCCCTTGACAAAACGCAATTGTGCAGATATTGGTGACATCTTCGCAGGACAATTTCAGATATTTTAGATTTGGAAATCAAAACATTTCATAATGATAACATATGGGTTACATTCCAAACTGCTTACCAGATTTCCCGACGGCTGGTTCTCCAAACACAATAATCTTTAGCTCAGAAACCTCTTTAGGATCCTTCATTATTGAGGAACGTTAAATCCAATGCCCCCAAGCGACCAAGCGACAGCAAACAACAGGGGAAAAAATGATGAATTGAGCTGATACGAGTCGGTACAAGTTAAGATTGGAGCAGGGAACAGTCTCCTTTAAGTATCGCTCGTAACTTCCTGAGCTGTCGCCATCAAATGATGCACTTTCGTTACAATCTTGGCTGAAAAGGCACGAAATCTTAGAGCTCTATGAAGAGTTTGACCTCTGCTTGCAATCCTGCCAAAAAAAGAAACTCCTTCTTTACTTTATGCGATGATATTTGAACGTCGACTTTGACGCACAAGAATATTCATCCAATCTTTCCGGGGCAGCATTTTACCTCTTAACTTATTCTTCCCTCTCTTGAAACAGCTTCTCTAAGAAAGTTTTCTTCGTGTTCAATGTGTTGGGTCCCTGAAGAGGAAATCGAACGGCAAACTGCTCGGAGGTAAAAGTTACTAGACAGGAACCCAATCACTGAAAAGAGGCACGCTCTACTCCGGGTTCTTAAGAACAATAACAAATACGCGCCATACGAAATGACAGCAGATACTCTTGAATGTAAAATAGAACGGATAGTATTTCAATATGTTCTTAGGATGAGGTCAAAGGCTGGATATAGACATCGCCTTGTTTTACTAATCTCGTGACTGCTTCAACGTACGGCCCACATCTACAATGGGTGTAGTAGTTTAGGAAAAGGTCTTCCGCGTGGGACCAAGTACTTGGCAAATCTATTGCCCCTGGAAACAAAATCTTGGTATATTCTTACAGGTCTTAGCTTAGCCCTCAATTTGGGACAGAGTTTTGTTACAAATTTCTTGAAAGCTCTGACTTCACTAGGAAACAATTGCCATTGGCAAAATTATATTTGAAAGGAATAGTTTTGAAATTGAGAAATTAAATTGGATTCGTGGTAGTAAAAGTAGAAAATTCTTTCTTTGTTTGTTTCTTCTTTCCTTTTTCTTTCTTTCTTTCTATTTTTCTTTTCAAAAAATCTTTCATATTCTAAAAGTATCCAAGTATCTGGCTGGGTCAATCAGTACGCCCTTTAGGTCTGTCATGGAGAGTATCAGTAATCTGGGAAGAGAATATTCTTGTGGGTGCCCGGATGGAGGGTATCAAATGAAGCCAGTCGGAAGGATACTCAATTGCCTATGAGGCGTTTCGCGATTTCCATTGAGATTTGTTATTTACCAAACTTTCGTCTCAAAGACGAAAATAAAATTTGATAGCATAAGTGATATAGGGCAGAGAGCGTGTTCGCCCCACACTTAGCGAAGAGAGCATTAAATATTCGGTATCATTTTGTATCATCCTTGACACCCAAAGACCTTGGTGGGAAACTCTGGCACGTACACCATAACAACTGAAAAATTACTGAACAACTTTCGATGGTGGCTTGAAAAGATGAACACTGTAGGGAGAGCGTGCTCGCCCCACAGTTAGGCGAGGTAGTTAAGGAGAGCATACGATTCTGTTACATTTTGGATGTCCTTGATACCAAAAGACCTGAGTGGGAAATTTAGACACGTAGACTACATGATAACATCCGATAAAAGAATACTGAACCACTTCCGATGGTGGCTTGAAAAGATGAACACTCGATACCTGTAGTATAGAGAGGAGGGCATCAATTTCTGTATCATTTTGGATGTCCTTGATACCCAAAGACCTTGGTGGGAAATTTAGACACGTACATTATTAAATCTGAAAAAAAAACCCTCAAAGTTAGAACATCGCTATCTCATAACCACAGAGCGAAATGGAATTTTTTGTAAAGTTGACCCCAGAAAAAGTGTTCAAAATTAGTCATGATTTCGGTGAAAATAAGATAAGCCAAAATTATTCCTGTGGAGAGCGAGGTTTTTAATGAGGAGGATCCGGAAGAAGACAGTATCAATCCTAGCTGACCCCACCCTTTCAGCTCCTTTGACCCCATTGGGTCGCAAAGATGGTTAAACGGAAGTATCAGAAATAAAGGCGAGCAGAACCAGCTCATCACCAGGCCTGGGAACATGAGTACGGGAGGCTTACAAAAATAGAAGCAGAAGCGAACGAGAAACCGGAATTACCAAGTTTCGACCGGATTCAGTTTATCATGAGAAAAGCCGGCAACTGAGCGGAAATGAAATTTCTAAACCTATAGATATTTATCTATTACTGATATAGACCCTTGTAGCACGTCGGAATGCGGCTCAATTTGGAGGACAAAACAATAGCTTCCAATTCTCAGGAGATTGAAATTCTTTTGTTTTGCCCTCCAAATTGAGCTGCTTTGACGCCACGTGAAAGGGGTCTATTGGGAGACCAAGGCGATCGTGAATAGACGGATCTTCGCTGACGTCAATGTTTACATTTTGCTTCATTAGCATAAGAACTTCACTTTTTAGCCAACTTTACACCAAATCCGTTCTGAAATATCGAAAGAGCATGACAAAATTAGCTCATTTTTAAAATTTAAGCTTGACACATGAAATAGATTTTGCGTGAAGCGTGTTTAAAAATCTCTAAATCTTACAGAAAATGTATGGGCTCATTAGGGTTTTTGTCACCCAGTAATTCGAAAGCTGTTATCTCGGAAACTATTGCATGCAAAGGGCTAAAAATTTCATAGATTACTTATAAGATCAATAAGATTTCTTAAGTTTTCGGATTCAGTTTGTTCAAAATATTGTAAACAAAGATTGGCCTATAGACTCGATATCAGACTGAGTCGACGCACAAAAGAACTGGACTTGCTCATGTGAATTTTCTTTGACCGCTGTTCAAAAGAACAACGAAAACACGTGAATACATTTGATATGCGAGAATACACGCGTTTCTCCAACTCACACCAGTGTTGTTATGGTAACCTCACCTTTCCCTGGTCTTGTTACCAGCCTTCTTGATACCTCTTTCACTTAGTAAAGCGGCGTAGGAAGGGACTGTTGGATTATTGCCAGAGTGTAGGTGTTATGACACCACGATGTGTATCAACTTGTCGGCACAGAGAAACAGATTCGCAACGCGAACGAACATGTTGCGTCTAAGTATTGCGATCAGACGCGACCAGAATAAACTTCACGTGTTGTGATTGGTTGGATTGAAGTTATAATCTTTGTACCGTAGCCTTGCCTTTTCGTTTGCACTAGTATAGAAAGTCTTCTTTAAACGTTTGAAGTTGTCCTTCAGTAGCATTTGGATAGCGTTATAGATTCGAGTTAGGCCTATAACTATACTGTACCTTCTCAAGGTAGAGGTCTAAGCTTTCGCTGGTCTCCGGCATCAGGGACCTAGAAAATGTTTCAAATCTATAAGCCATAAACTAGGATCTAGGATCTATAGATAAAGTCTTCTCTCTATCACTCCGTTTGTAAAAAAAATTCGAAAAACATGAAAACTGAAAAAAATTTGTCATGCACTGAGGGAAATCGAGGGAGGTGTAGTAGTAGTACACTCGCCTCCCTTTTCCTTTCTCCCGCAAAACCTAACATACTTAATTTAATAGACCTCTTTACCTTCGTATGCAAATTGCCCACTTCAGACCACATGTCATTCCCTTGAGAAATGTTCTTTTGTCAAAATATTTACACATGAAAGAATAAACTCCCAAGAGTGGCATCACGTGGTCTGAAATGGGCACAACAAACAACGAAGGTAAAAAGGTCTATTCCAATACCATCTGAGTTAGTCATGCCCTGCCTTTGATCAGCCTAGTGGTTGTTTCAGGGTTCTATCTGTGAGTTAGTCATGCCCTGCCTTTGATCAGCCTAGTGGTTGTTTCAGGGTTCTATCTGTGAGTTAGCCATGCCCTGCCTTTGATCAGCCTAGTGGTTGTTTCAGGGTTCTATCTGTGAGTTAGCCATGCCCTGCCTTTGATCAGCCTAGAGGTTGTTTCAGGGTTCTATCTGTGAGTTAGCCATGCCCTGCCTTTTATCAGCCTAGAGGTTGTTTCAGGGTTCTATCTGTGAGTTAGCCATGCCCTGCCTTTTATCAGCCTAGAGGTTGTTTCAGGGTTCTATCTGTGAGTTAGCCATGCCCTGCCTTTGATCAGCCTAGTGGTTGTTTCAGGGTTCTATCTGTGAGTTAGCCATGCCCTGCCTTTGATCAGCCTAGAGGTTGTTTCAGGGTTCTATCTGTGAGTTAGCCATGCCCTGCCTTTTATCAGCCTAGAGGTTGTTTCAGGGTTCTATCTGTGAGTTAGCCATACCCTGTCTTTGATCAGCCTAGAGGCTGCTTCAGGGTTCTATCTGTGAGTTAGCCATGCCCTTCCTTTGATCAGCCTAGAGGTTGTTTCAGGGTTCTATCTGTGAGTTAGCCATGCCCTGCCTTTTATCAGCCTAGAGGTTGTTTCAGGGTTCTATCTGTGAGTTAGCCATGCCCTGCCTTTTATCAGCCTAGAGGTTGTTTCAGGGTTCTATCTGTGAGTTAGCCATGCCCTGCCTTTGATCAGCCTAGTGGTTGTTTCAGGGTTCTATCTGTGAGTTAGCCATGCCCTGCCTTTGATCAGCCTAGAGGTTGTTTCAGGGTTCTATCTGTGAGTTAGCCATGCCCTGCCTTTTATCAGCCTAGAGGTTGTTTCAGGGTTCTATCTGTGAGTTAGCCATACCCTGTCTTTGATCAGCCTAGAGGCTGCTTCAGGGTTCTATCTGTGAGTTAGCCATGCCCTTCCTTTTATCAGCCTAGAGGTTGTTTCAGGGTAACAAGAAAATCATTGTTTGTGTTTTTTAAGTACCGCCCTTAGGCAAACAATAATATACGATATAAAAACAACCCTCCCTTGGCTTTAGAATGGACCTCACATCCAACAACATAATAACATAGAATAATAGTGTAACTTTGTTTTCACTGGAAATAAAAAGAAAACTTTGATCGTACTTTGATCGACGTTGACAAATCCTTGTTTGGCCAAGAACAACCTTAGCATATACAACAATAAAACAGATTATTAAAACTTACTTTCTCTGTAATCAAACCACCCTCGCGGAGTATATTTATAAGATGGTTCTTGCCCGAAATAGCCTTCATAATAGCAGGGGACATCTACAAGGCTCTGACCTTACAAGGCTCCTACGAGGCTCAATTCAATTCACATCACAACGGCGTCATTTTCTTATCTTTCTAGAAGAAAGTGCCATTGAATTTTTAGCCCCAAGTTATTTTCACTCCAAATATTCTACTGTTTTCTATCACGTATCAGGTTCAGACAAGAGGTCATTGTGTACTCGATAGATATATGCTCTAGTATCAGGCAAGTCCATTAGCTGTTAATTGGAAAAGTGTTAACTCGAGAAATCTTAACTTAACATCACAGTAATGATCTTTTATCGACTCCATATGTGACAAAATTAAAACTGAGCTTCAGCCACTCAAAGCTGTGAAGGTATATTCTAAGGTTGCAAGAAATAGCCAAATTTGGTCAGTTTGTCAATTATGGTCAGTTTGCCAAATATGGTTAGTGGTTAGCCAAATATGGGAAGTTGGCCTATTATGGTCAGTCTTTTAGCCAAATTTGGCCTGTTTGCCAAATATGGTCAATTTTGCCAAATAAAGTCAGTCAGCCTAAAATTGAGATTACATGATAAGAACGATAAAAATAGTATTGATTTTAAGTCATAAAAGTCCATGTACCCGTTTTGAAATAGTCTCTCATACACTACATATAGTTGATTTTACTGTAAAAACACGTTAACTTCCTGCAGAACCTTTTCAACTTACACCTAGTAGAAATGGTAGAAACAATCCTTCTTTTGATCAAAGGCACTTCTATTCTTAAATGTTACCGAGTCAACCTTAATCGCAATATTAGTTTGACATCAACGGGAAACGTGTTGATAAACCCGTAAAATATTTGCACGTGGTTTGTTTCCCGACATTAGTATTTTGTGTCTCGATGCTGCTCGAAAAAAACACAAGTTTTTAATGTTGATCATTTTTAAAACAATAGGACATTGTAGCATTAGACCCCAGGACAGGGCTAAGAATCGGCAACATTAACAATCATAATCATAGTTATCTGATATATGTGTATGTATATTGAAGAATCTCTTCATCGTAGCATTAGACCCCAGGACAGGGCCGAGAATCGGCAACATTAACAATCATAATCATAGTTATCTGATATATGTGTATGTATATCGAAGAATCTCTTCATGTGGCATTGGACCCCAGGACAGGGCCTAGAATCAGCAACAGTCATAATGAACAATCAGTATCATAATAATCTATATATGTATGTATTAACGTGGTATATCAAAGAATCTCTTCATCGTAGCATTAGACCCCAGGACAGGGCCTAGAATCAGGAACAGTCATAGTAACAATCAGTATCATAATGATCTATATATGTATATATTAACGTGGTATATCAAAGAATCTCTTAATTAGATGAAATCCTACGTCTCACAGACTCCATAACATCCATATCTTAAATATTTCACACATAAAAGACTTCAGATTTCATTACCACGTCATAACATCGAGCACCAAGGTGGGCTAAAATAGATGGTCCAAGACAGCACCACCCAAAACAAACCCAAACAAAAACGAACCTCAATTTACTTTACCAAACGGAGGTTTAAAGAATTGAGTGCAGTTTATAATAGAAATTGAGCAGAGTTTACATTGAGCACGTTTTTTATGGGTTATCTACATTCCTTCAAGTGTTTTAGACCAATAATTCGTATTAAGGGGTAATAATAATTCTAATCTACGGATATTAATTCTGGATCCTAATCTCGCACAAACATTTTTATCAGAACGCGTCAGGTATAATCTCCATAATCTCGGAGTCTACTGGATTCCATAGCCAATAAAACACACTCCCAATAAATCTGCAAAAATCTACGAAGGTTCGGACCTCATAGGATAGAACCACGTGATTAATCTATACCCCATAATTCCAAGCGAGGATGGAATAGTTTCCAAAGTGTCAAACTGTTATCTCTTTATTAATTTATTTGTTCCGAGTTTTGTTTGTTTTCTTGGGTAAACTTTTTTACTTTGCTGTCAAAAACGCTAGAAGTAAAAAGAGGGCTTGACGGATTCCAATGATTTTGATCTCGAAACGTCCTCATTATTTTACAGATCTTCAGCTCGGTTTATTGGTTTTCAAAATAGCTTATTGTCACAAGACCCTATTCATCTGGAGACTAAGATCATAATCTCTTCCAAAGTGTTCATAACGATAACTCCAAAGGCCTAGTGAAGGGAAATCGTAGCCGCAATAAAAACAGTTTAGCTGCAGAACTTCCGTATTCGGCTGCGCAAGGACACGATCCAACTTGAACAAACTATCGTGGGAAGATGTAAATTCGATTATCTTTTCTAGAGGAAAGATACACAAATTGACATGAAGTATGACCCCATAGGGCAGAGGAACGATATTCTTGGTTTAGCTTCAATTGTTCGTGTTGATTTTAGATTCAGTGAGGTCATTTTAAGGAATTTACAAACGCAACTCATCGTGAGGATCGAAATTTATGAGCGCGGGTTAAATCGCGTGTTGGGATAAAAGATTAGGTAATTGGGCACCTATCCTCTCACTCCCAGATATGGACAGCTATAAATAGTCTACAAATCTACTGGGCTTTGGATTGTTCTTAAGTTCTCCTTGGTGGCTCATTGAGATTAACTTGAGGAGTACGATGTCGTGAGCGGCAAATAAACACGCTCCTCGTCTGATCCAGTAAGCTTTGACACTGTGGACGAACACTCAGCTCTGCTAAACTTTAATTCGTCTTTAGAAAAAAGAATTAGTTGTGTAAACTTGCTGTCTTGGTCTTTCAAGTTTATTTACATTATTGGTGACTGTCGTTCCATTCTAGAGCGCTGGAAGAGTTTTAGTTCCTGTTGTGGGCTCGGAATCGAAGGAGAAGACACTCTTCTTTCACAACATCTGAAGGTATGTTATGACTATCAACTTTACAACAGGAATTCCACCTGACTAAA
Organism: Anthopleura sola; assembly: GCA_023349425.1. NCBI lineage: Eukaryota > Metazoa > Cnidaria > Anthozoa > Actiniaria > Actiniidae > Anthopleura > Anthopleura sola. Next base: position 1,428,987 of record JALHLI010000016.1, on the reverse strand, counting down.
TGTTTATCAACTTTGCATGATAGTTTACCTTACAAATCTAAACAAATGCGATCCCTTCACCACCGTCTTAACTGATAGGATAAAAACACAACTACCTTAAAACTTTCTCAAAGAGAAACAGTTCAAAAAAAGCTTCCATAAAATGCTCCTTTTGCGAGTAACACGAGTCATGGAATCGCACTATCGCAGCACGTACTAAAAGCTGTTCTAACTAACCTCTTCACTGATCTATGAAAACTAGTAGTCAATGTGTTGTATTATCTTATCATGGCTTAGGATATGAAGCACACTAAGAGGATTTGGGTACGGTTTTTCATTCCGTTCTTGGCTGTAAGGATAGATTTCACGCTACTTAGCAGGAAGGGATCTCAGTACCAAGGACCTGATACTTTGACAAATCGACGCTGACAAAATACTTTGAAATTTTCAAACAAATTTTCGGATGAAAATTCTGCTATCAGCCTCTTAAATGTTGTTTATCAAATCTTTTTTCGTATCTCGTGAAGTTTATAATAAGATTTTATGCAATTGATTTACAGTTATAAGGTAAAGGAGCTCTTGATCGTATCATAGTCGTCCAATAATAGGATTCGTTTTGGAGCAATCTAGGTCACTGGAAACGTCGGCATTCGGTTGAAATTAAACAGGGATTTCAAGACTTTGAAAAATAAAATATATTTTGGGATGAATGTTGAAGCATTGACGTCCAGGTTTGTAGTATGTTTTTAGGGATTCATTAGATTCAGTAAAGGAATAGTCTTTTCGTTGGTCTTTCAGTGTAAGTTTTCGTTCCCCATTTGCAACACAATGTGGCACTTGTTTAAGGCCTGTAGTGTCAGAGTGTGAGTGTGCGTAAGACTAAAGCAGATGGCTCTTAGAAGAGTAAAGCCTTATTAAAACGCCCTTAAAATGAACAAAAACCAGTCAATAAAGAAATAACTAAAACGCGTCCCTAGCTCACTGGAGGCGAGTGCCGAACGCGATGCAAGTCTCGGAGAGGGCGAATGACAAACTGAGAAATGCAAACAGGAACTTTTAAAAAAGTCTGCTAGCTTAGTGACTATTCCTGATAGCAAAAATGTTTTTGTTCGCAACATCCGAAACATGAAGGTGTTGATTAAAGCTCGGGTTTCTTAGTATATATACGCCCACTTCATTGCCGTTCATAGCTTTCTTATCTTCCGGACAACGTTTGAAATTTCTATAAAACAGGACAGATATTTCCGAATGCGGAGTCAGAGAAAGCCGCGATCTGCGGACAACATTATGTCACGTTTCGCTTCAAAATAACCTTGGTAAAGAATTCTGCAATTGCCGTTTATTTTTTTTATGTCGCGGTTAGTGTTAAAGGTCGTATTGTTTCAGGGAAACGAACCATTGAAGTTATCATGATTGGTGTATCTAGATAGACTTTTGTAGCATCTTTTATTGATCATTCATCGAAGATGACTGGAAGAATTGGCGGGCTTTTGACCTTGTTGCGATTCGCTTTGTTGTGTTAAACACGTCACATGTGTAGAAACACGACGGTAAGTTGTTTGAGCACGCGAGGTTTCTCGTGACGACATGAGTGTATTTTAATTGCAATTGCGCTCTTTCTTGGACTTGTTCAACGAACTGGCTTTGGGGTCCGCTTTCGAAAGGAAAAGGAAAAAGAATGTTAAAAAAAGACGAAAGGAAAGACGATGAAAGAAATGGAAACGGAAAGAAAAAAATTAAAAGGAATGAAATTGGAAAGAAGAAAAGAGGAGAGGAGAGGAGAGGAGAGAAGAGAAGAGAAGAGAAGAGAAGAGAGGAAAGCAGCGCAACGCAACGCAACGCAAAGGAATGGAAGGGAAAGGACAAAAGAAAGGAATAGAAAAGCTTAGAAAAGCTAAGGAGAGGAAAGATAATAGAGGAAGGGAAGGAAAGATAGAATAGAATAAATTAAAAAAAAAAGGAAAGGAAAGGAAAGGAAAGGAAAGGGAAAGGAAAGGAAAGACAAAAGGGGAAAATTGCTAGCAGTTTAACGACATCAGAGAAGACCTCTTACTTATCATACATCTCAAATGCATTTCTTTTAAAGTTCAACATCTGAATGAAACCAAGCCGGTCATAATAAACAGATAGCTTCAATTATTGTGAAGAATGACATCACTACGACATGTGCATGAAGATTGATCTCTAAAGAAACAATAGAAACTCAATTCATCCTTAAAAAGACGACTGTTTCTAAGCGAAGACAAGCTATATTTGATTTATAAGAGTTTAATAACTTTATACAGTCGATTTACATAAATAATGGCTTCGCTCTTACTTGTTTACAACTTGAGATTTTTATCTTAGATCCGAAGCTAACATGAAAGTATAAAAGAAATTTCAGCTCGAGTCATTGCGGTAAATTATAACGAGAGTCTTAGAAGCTGAAATCAGGCTAAACCAACATGTTTTACCTATTGTAGCCAATACATCTCTTTTTGTAGAAATACAGAATGCTTATCTTTACTTTTGCCTTAAGTTTCAACACGGTAATGCGCTATATACCTCTTTAGCTTGGGCGTGCTAATGTTTTTCCCATTTCAGACCAACGTCTCATTCTCTTGAGACTAATAAGATTCTTGGTTTGAGTTGTATCCATATTCATGTATCTTCTCATGCTCAACCGTTAAACAAAGAAATGATACACTAGAGAAAGGGTTCGAAATGGGAAAACATTACGCCCAGCCTAAAGAGGTTTCTTCACGTCAGCATTAGCTAGTCAGGCGACCTATTTTGGAATGGGTGTTTACGTACTTAAAAAATCTTTTAACCTTTGGTTTTCTAATTATCATTCCAGTGTGATTTAGGTTTTATAGCTTAGCCCTCCAGCACGAACCAGAGGGCGGTTTTTTTTCCTCCAGATTATTAGAGAAAAAATGCTATTGACGTGGGTTTCAGTAATTGCCTTTGGCGATTTGCTTTTAATAGGCACCATTATCTGAATTACCACACGAGAAACTGCGTGGTTTCAGGCTGTTACATACATAGCCCAAGGGATAAAATGTGAGGTCGATTCTGGAAAGAAACTGAGGAAAGAATTGAACTGAATGAGATAGAGAGAAAGGACAGGAAAAAATATGGTTTAAGGGTGGGCTATTGAGACGTCATTATGAAAATATGAATAGAAGATGAAGCTCACTTCTTGTTAAATTGCTCGAGACACAACGGGGGGAAAGATTTTTACATAAAGACAGAGAAAGAGATCACTGTCACTTTTACAAAATAAAATATATATCTATGAAATTACAGTTCTTCGAAAAGAAAAAATACAGAAATAACCATAATATATTCAGGCATAAAAACCAGAACTACAAAACCTATTTATGTTTAGCTAGTCTTACTATCAACTTATTTGGAGCATAAACGATGTAGTATAGTGTATAAAATGCTAAATAGATCATTACTTACCTACTTACTTACTCATAAAGATCAACTGACCTCATCCCCAGAGACACTATCTTTTTCCATGATCCCCGTTCAATAGTGACTGCTACTTACTGATCCACCCTATCTGCCAATTTTAAGCTGCCCAACTCTCCCCTCCCCGCAGAAAAAAAACTCCCTGTGCTGCCTCCTTTCTCTCAAACTATCAAAGCCATTATTTTCTCATTTCGATTCATATTTCCTAACATATTCCTTTTCGAATAATTTTGATCCCTTGTTGATCCATTAATTCTCTTCTTATTCTGAAATTATACACCTTAAACCCTGACAATTAAACCCCAATATTGCACCCCTACTGTACGAACACCTCAGTGTAGATTACTATCTCACTTCGATACTGTATTCGGCAACGCTTAGTAAATGTAAGACGCGACACTTAGTACTCAATATTGGCGCTTTATACCCAAACATTAGAAGGAATGCACTTAGTTTGAGCTAAAAATCATATTGTTTCACTATGTCAACGATCGCTGTTAGATTCTCAAAAAAGTCATTTGCGTTCAGAACTGCTTTTCATTTGTCATAAGAACATTAATGAGTTTGACAAATTTTCCTCGTTATCATTAATAACGTGGGCTAATGTAGCTTGTATATTTTTGCATTTAACTTGAAACTTATGTGTGATATTTATTTATTTCTAGTGTATGTTAATAAGCGAGTTAGTTCCTGTCGATGAGATGTTTTAGACATTGATAAACTCGATAGTCTTTCCTGGTTGTGTCTAAAGGGGAAGCGCTGAAAGACAAACACTGAAGAAAAACGAAAAAAAGGTACGTCAAACTTAAAACTTCTATTGTCTTCCAAAACGAAAGATAATTTTAACTTCCATACGTTTTTTTCTCACTAATATTTTTTTAGTTTGGAATCGTATTACAAAATATCTTTTTGCCGCCTAAATCGAAGCGCGATTCCATTTTTGATTCAGTTTTTTAACGAATCCAATGAATCAAAGTAGAGCTAAATCAGGATAGACTAAATGTTTACTCTCGAGGTTCTAACACCTCACTTCATATCGAGTTATTCCACTTCAAGGAAGACAACTGATCAACGCTTCTTTTTACACAATTTACATTTCCATATTTATGAAGGATTTCTTGTTCATTGGGCAGTATTTTCTTACTTTCACAAAAACAAATATTTCTACTCAAACGACCTGTCTTTTTTTCTATTCTTTTCTTTTCTTTTCTTCGTTCATCTTTATTTTGCTTCGTATTTGCTTCGGTTTTACCACTAGAATGAAAATATTTCAAAATGTAGAATCGACGTCTCCCTTCGTATTTCATTTATTTATTTGTTTGTTTGTTCATTTATTTATTTGTTTATTACTTTCTTTCGTCGTTTGTTTTTATTTCTTTCCTTTTCTTCATGTCTTCCTTCCTTCCTTCCTTCCTTTCATCCTTTCCTTCTTTTTTCCTTTCTTTCTTTCTTTCTTTCTTTCTTTCTTTCTTTCTTTCTTTCTTTCTTTCTTTCTTTCTTTCTTTCTTTCTTTCTTTCTTTCTTTCTTTCTTTCTTTCTTTCTTTCTTTCTTTCTTTCTTTCTTTCTTTCTTTCTTTCTTTCTTTCTTTCTTTCCTTCCTTGTTTCTTCCTTCCTTCCTTTCTTGCTTCCTTTCTTCCTCTCTGTATTTTCCATATCTCATATTCATCAACAAATCACTTCAACAATAACAGTCTCCAAATCACAGCAATTTGTCTCATACAGAACTTTTTTCAATACTTCACTGTAAAAAAAAAAACTCTCTAAATGATACCTCAAAGTGTCTGCAAAAGCATAGCTTATTCTTATCCCAGCTATTAAACTCTTCCCCGAGGCAGTATCGTATAGTTAGTAACTTATTCTAATAGTCGACTCTCCAAATAAGATATATACTCACCGACATTTTTACACGTTACAGAATTATGTCATGGGGAAGTTAATTTACTACTTGTATTTAGAAGCCATTATTATAACATCTGGGTACATTTAGACCCAAAGGCGCCTCGCTTATGCCTCGAAGTAGGGACACATAATAAAATAGTTTCTTAAAATGGAAAGGGAGAATGAGGGTTGTGGTTATATTTAGAAACGGTAACATATGATGGTCGTAACTAAGCACTGTTGAACTCGTAGGCCGACATGTTGAATGGTCTAGGTTTAGGAGAAAAGGGACCGCCATTTTACGTGGTCATTTGAGCCAGTGTAATGAGTATAAGATCGTATTTCACTTGTTTTTGTGATAAGTAAAAGAGAGAGAAAGAAAGAGAAAAAGAAAAAAAAAGGAGCACGATAGCTAACAATGTATCTAAAAATACAATTATAATCTTTATCACCTGCAATTATCAATCAGCTTTCATTAATGATGTCTGGTATTGATAATGATAATAGTAATAATACATAATGATAATAATAATCATAATGGAACAATAACAAAGAAACCGGCATGTTTCTTTAAGCAATTTTTTTCTACATAAGGTTAAGCCTATAGCTATATAGCAAATATTGTATTAAAATTGCAGCATAGCTCGGCTGATATGATCAAGTCTACATAACTATAATTATAATTTACGAACTGCATATCTGATAATTATTTATATCCTACATATGTAGTATACTTATATTCTCGCCATTTTCCATACATCGGTTCACTGGTCAAAAGCAAAGCATTAAATCGAGGTTCCAAGGTAGTTTCAAAGCTGGATTATTCAAATTTGAACCTTGCAGCCTCAACTGTGTGCTTTGTGTTTGACGAGTGAACCGATGTGTTGAATAGATAGACAAAGTCCATCCACAGTCTTGAGAACAACGAATCAGTAACTTAGAAACATATATACATATATACATACGAAGCAGACAGTTAATAGCCACCAATTTTCGCGCCAAACAGCTTGCATGTTCACAACATATGACGTCAGAATATATTGTTATGACGTCAGAATATTTTGTAATGACGTCAGTCAGTCATTACTACGAAACCCAGGCTAAAACTTAAAGATATGAAATAAGTTTTATTACGTCAATCTTTTTTTTGTACTTGAATTCGCTTGAAATTAATCATGATTTTATGGCAGTAAATATCTATGAGAGAAGAAAACTAGTCTGATATAAAACATTCTTCAAAATGTTATATAAATTCAAAATATTTCCTCCAAAAAAACTGAATAATTCAAATATGTGTCTGCGAGCCTGCTGCATCTTGACAGATATCAGACCAGAAGTTGTTTCAGGGTTTGATACAACTGAGGTTTGGTTTGTTTGTTTTCGGAAGATTTTACTCGGCCAGTAAGAACTGAAATAATAAGCATAATACTACACAGTAGTAGACACTAGTTCCATTGTTTGTTTTTGTTTTACTTTGAACATTACTCACTAATTATAAAACTTTGTTCGCGGGAAAATTAAAATCACTATACTTGATTTATTTCCCAAATTCCTTGAGTATTATACGCATCTCCAAGCGTATTTTTTTACATTTTTAGTACCTATCACAATAGGATTACTTCTCGTAATGTCACGCTCAATGGCAGGTGTTCAAAAGAACGGCTTTCAGTGTATTTCTTGAGTTAAGCAATATTAAGCAAAAGATTACATTGATTTTATCAAACCCTTCATGACTCTACTTCGCCACACGCGTTATAATCATGACAGTTTTTCCCGCCAAAAGTGACGAAACCTAAAAACGTTTGTATTTCGTTAATTTTTTGGGGGGCTTCACTACAATTTTATTTTTTGCTATAATAGGGAATTGTATGTTTATGATATAAAGTTTGATATCAGTTTGTGTCGAGAATATCCTTCCTATATACGAAAAGCCGTTACGGATAATCCTACTTACGTGAAATCTAATTATGCATACTGTGGAAAATCCCCATTTAGAAATGCTTTCTGAAAGGTTCTTTAATCTTGTGGCTCCGTTTGTGCATTTATTCCATTTATTCAATCCATCCCATGCCATTTTTCATCCATCCCATGTTATTTACTCAATGTCATTCATCCTTCCATTCATCCCATCCCATTTTTTAATTCATCCATTCAACCTAACACCAACCCATTAATTCATGCCATGCCAATCTTTCATCGATTAACACAATCCATCCATCCATCCATCCATCCATCCATCCATCCATCCATCCATCCATCCATCCATCCATCCATCCATCCATCCATTCATCCATCCATCCATCCATCCATCCATCCATCCATCCATCCATCCATCCATCCATCCATCTATCTATCTATCCATCCATCCATGATTCATTCATCCATCCCATGTCATTTACCCTATGCCATTTATCCATCCATCCACCCACCCATCCGACCATCCCATGTCATTTACCTCATACCCTCCATCCATTCATCCATCCCATCCCATGTCATCCATCCATCCATCCATTCCATTATAAATCTACAGCTACAAACATAAATACCCTAATAACCAAGCCCGTTTCACCGTTTCGTCAACTTTACGTGTATTTTCACATCTTGTGTCCCTCATCACCATTAACAGATAATCATCTTTATCAACTGTCTTTGATTTACAATCTTTACAGCGTCTCTGGTGACCAAAGCAGGGAATCTAAATTAAAACATAATTGATGTATTGCCTCATTAATATTCCTGGTGAGACCATTTCCCTGACCCTTAGGGTATTCCACTACTTCCCTTAAAGCTAACAAGGAAAAAACGAGTCAATTTTCTTCAAATAGAGTTGAATAGACACAAATATGTTAGCACTTATTGTACTTAAGATCACGCCGTTAACATAAAATGAGCTTACTTTCTCAACCATTTTGACAACTTGGAACTCCCTTTTCTTAAGGCAACTATCGAATTTCAAATATGAAAGATTTTCAAAACGTTAATTTGTCTATCCTCTTGTAATAGAGTTCAATAATTGATATATTCCAGTACTTAGATGGTACTTAAAATCACATTAACCGTTATTTCACACCGTGTGGGGTATATTTGGTATATGGCCATAAATAGAATCAACCGAGTGAACTTGACCTGATTTTTCGTTATATTTTCTGCACGTGCAATATCTGGTACCTCTATCTGGCGAGATCACATCAAGGTGATATTGAACTAAAACAATCCTCGCTTGTGAATTTGTTCATTAAAAGAGGAAGCAGTTGAAGATACGGAGTTTGAATTTTCGTTGAGCCTCGGGGAATTTTTTAGGCGTTATTTTTTAGGATGCAGAATTGTTTTCAAATATTGCTTTTCATGTTGCTAATATTGCTGTTGCTGCTGCTGTTGTAGATGCTGTTTTTGTCGATGAATCTTTTTTCTTTTTTCTTACCTTTTCTGTCTGTCTGTTCGTTGGTTTGTTCGTTTGTTTGTTTGTTTGTTTGTTTGTTTGTTTGTTTGTTTGTTTGTTTGTTTGTTTTATCCTTGGACTACCAGGAAACAAGACACCTAGTCATACAATTTGCAAATTATTCTTTCCAGATCTCTTCAATAAGCTTTGAAATTATTCCATTCAACACAGAATTGTTCTGATCCTGCTGTCTTCAAGCCTTAAGTTTCTTCTCAAATTTCATTTTTATTTCATTTTAACACAAATTGATATCCGACTAAATGTGCCTCCCTATATTGCTTCGTATTGCACTACCTCGTCCACCTAAACAAATATTACTTAATATTGAAATGTGTTGCTACTTGAAATTAATATAGATTCTCTATCACATATTTTGCTCTTGAGAAAAAATCCAGCCTACAGGAGACATATGTGTTCTTTTTCTTTATAAAATCTTTCGTATCATTAGAATTTCTGGGAATGGGCTTTGGAATTCTTGTAGATACAAAAATAGTGGAATAGAGCCGTTCAACTAGTGTTCAGGTGTCTGTACATAAAGTATGTTTACGAGTTTATAAGTTTGAAAATCTGCTTTGGAATTCTTGTAGAAGCAAAATAATGGAATAGAGTTCAACTAGTGTTCAGGTGTCTGTACATAAAGTATTTTTTTTAGAAGTTTTAGAGTTTAGAAGTTTAAAAATCGGCTTTCAAATTCTTGTAGATAAACTGAGAAATAATGGAATGAGTTTCACTGGTGTTCATGTGTTTGTAAATCAATTTTTTTTACAAGTTTAGACGTTTGGGAATGTATTACCAATGATTTTACGTTTTTCCATGCCTTATCTCATAACGTATCGTGCACGGTTACCCAAGCTTTAGATATTTGTAAATTAGTGACGTACAAGCGGTGAAAAAGTGTATTTTATTGTAAAATTCATCATTTATTTTTTCAGCTATGCTTTTTATATATCACATTTGTTAAGGAGTGACGCAGTACGAGAGTAGAACGTGTGTTTTTGTAGTGAAGTTTAACATAAGTTGTTTTTATATAAATCTTACTTGAAAATGAATAACATACAAGCGTGTCCAAACGTGCGTTTCTGAAATCTGCGGAAGCGCACTCGCCTCTCACCTCTAGGGTGGGTCTAGGGTTCGATTCCTGCACTCGGCATCACAGCTGAGTAAAGAGTTTGTTGGGTCTCTCTCTTGACTCGCGTGTTTTTCTCCAGGTTCTCCGGTTTTCCTTCCTCAGCAAAACCTAGCACGCTAAATTCCAATTCGATCTGTGAGTTAGCCGTGCCCTGACTTTAATCAGCCCAGAGGTTGTTTCAGGGTTCGATCTTAGAGTAAACTATCGGCCCTGACTTTGATCAGCCCAGAGGCTGTTTCAGAAAGAATCAACTCCCAAGGTGAGTGGCATCACATGGTCTGAAATGGGCACAACAAACAATTAAGCTAAAAAGGTATATTCCAATTCGATCTGTGAGTTAGCCATGCCCTGACTTAGATCAGCCTAGAGGTTGTTTCAGGGTTCTATCTGTGAGTTAGCCATGCCCTGACTTAGATCAGCCCAGAGCTTGTTTCAAGTGTGATCTGTGAGTTAACCATGCCCTCAGCTGATTTTGGCTTTTAGTAGACAATTCTTTTCCATACAAGTCATTATGACAAACCCTAACAGCACGAAGGCCATGTCAGAAAAAGTTATCCTTACGTAAGCTGTCACAATGTGGGATTTTCTCACGGGTTTTCAAATAAATCGTGCCGTTTTGCTTGAAAAAGGTGGGGCGCTCAAGTGCCCTTAAGAGTTCCTGACGACTTGTAAAATACAACTTCGTCAGTAGATAAGTGAACACCCTTTGTTTCCTCTCCTCGCTATCATTTCGCTCTTATTTGTTTATCTCTTCAGAACGGGACTCGTACAAAGATTTCTACTTAAGAATCTTTGCTTTCTCCCGTGAGGTCAGTCATGGTCTGACTTGGCTGTTTTGTCTACAGATAATACTTTTTGTCACGTCGACAGAGGTTTGTTTCTCAATCTTACTTACAAAACAAAACGGCTTTTGAATCAAGTATTCTTTTCTGAGCTCAAGAGATTCAACCGAGCTTAAACTTTAATTCCTTCAAGTATTGAAACATTGTTTCAAAAGACAGGTATGAAAAATTCTTAAAATAATGATTTGAAAATCTCTTTAAACATCATAATCCCTTGGCATAATTGTTGAATATACGGAGCATTAGATTTAAGATAACGAGAATGTTTCCTCATTTGTTTACTGTTAGAATTTGTATTTTTATTCCTAATGGTGTTGCACTTTGACGTTATAAGATGTCTGAAATGTCAATTATTGAGATTCCTTCAGCCAATGTTAGAAAATTAGACTAGATAACAATTCAAATCACTGTAACGTAACGCCACTAATACTTCGAGCTCTCACCAAAGCTAGGTTCATGGCAGGAGACCCGCGTTCGAGTCCCCTCGTCCAAGCTTTTATGTGAATTGAGTTTGTTTTTCTCCGGTTCTCTCATTTTCCTCTCTCGGTAAAAATCAGCATGTGTGTTGAGTGTCGTGTGCATAGAATATTGAATGTAGTGGTAGTGTGTGTTAGTGAAAAAGTGTCCCCAATTATTGCGAAAGCGCTAGAGCAACTAGACACTTGAATACAAAGATTTGTTTTGTTATTATGGATTTACAGTGTGCTGGATGTGGTGTGGTGTTTGATGTTATGGTGCGCTGTGAAAAGTATGGTGTGTGGTTTAGTGTGACGTGTTATGGAGTGGTGTTTTGTGGTGTGTTTATGTGTGATTGTTATGACGTGGTGTGTTGTAGTGTGATGTGGTATGGCTTGGAGTGGCTGCGTGAAGTATAAGGTATGCGATATGGTGTCATTTGGTGTGGTGCAGTGAGGTGGGGTGAGACGAGGTGTGGTGTGGTGCGGTATGGTGCAGTGCAGTACGGTGGGGTCTGCAATACAGTTAGCTCCTGTGGAGTGTCCTACTGTATGTTGTTGGGTGACGTACTGTGGTACGATATACTAATGACAGTGTGTTCAGTAGCGGCGTGTGGTGTAGTGTTGTGTAATCTATTGGTGTTATTTCTAGTGCTGATGTGTTAGCGTGTTGTAGTGTAATCAGTAGTGTGGTCTGGACTATTATTGCGATGTGACCATCAGTACGTCAGTACTTGCTGTACAGCGATGCTCATTCCAGCAAACCCTTCTGTTGCCTCTGCGTACGTGTTTTGAAGCAGTAATAACTTAAAATCCTTTATTGTACAAACAAATTGAGTTCTATGACGAGTCCCCTGTCTAGTTTGCACAATCTGTTTTACGTCATCAATCATTATTGACAACGTATTGTAAGTTGAAAGCTTTAAAAATAGCCGTATTTCTGGCGATCGTTTTACCTGTGCGCAACCGGCTATGACGTATGTATCTCGTATGGAAGGATTACGGAAGGAAGAAAATCGTTTGTTTAATACAACAGTCCTTGAACTGCCGCTGCCGCTCGCTTAAACTAAACATCGAGGCGTCAAACGGGCTGTAGTTAATGTACTTGTATTATGAACGATCTTATACTACTTCCTGGTAGCTACTTAACCATATATATGCTTTTATCGCTTTCTTTCTTTCTTTCTTTTTTTTTCTTTCTTTCTTTTTTTCTTTCTTTCTTTTTTTCTTTCTTTCTTTCTTTTTTTCTTTCTTTCTTTTTTCTTTCTTTCTCAGTCTTTCTTTCTTTCTCAGTCTTTCTTTCTTTCATTCATTCTTTCATTTTTCTTTCATTCATTCTTTCCTTTTCTTTCTTTTTTCTTTCTCTCTTTCTTTCCTTCCGTCTTTCTTCCCTTTCTCTTTCTCTTTTCATTAATTTCCTTCCTTTTTCCATCTCTTTCGAAATATTCTTAACACAACCTTTCATCCAGTAATTTACTAATAACCAATCGGAAATTCCTCCTTAGATAGCTTTACCAATCCATGAATACTGCATATTACTCTTAACCATTGTGCACCGATAAAATATCAGTATCAGTATCAGTATATTACTTAGTAGTAAAATATACAGTGTTATCGCATTTGTTTTTATATTTAAACACATATCCTTATCCAAAAGATTGATCTAAAATATATCATCATTACCATGCGTTGTCACACTTCCCATTCTGTCTCGTACATGCTATCTTTTCCATTCAAATTTATAATTTTCTATGTTTACTGCGTTTCTCAATATTCTGCGAACTTGGTAGTTGCGAGTTTCTCGTTGGAATTTGGTTTTTCACTGCCACCAGTCAAAAATATAAAAGGTACCGACTGATTAGTTTTGATTGACGGCAGCGAAAAACCAGTTTCACAACAAGACGTTGAAATGTCTGAGTTCGCAGAATATTGAGAATCGCAGTAGTCATTCAGAACTGTTTTCAACTCTATATTTTCTCATTTGTCGCTGTTCTATGTTATAAAGATGACATTTCTATATTTATATCTTTATTTACCTCTATATTATGAAGGTTGTGGTATTTTAAGGCCATTGTTTAGTTTTTACCTACTTGTTTCTTTTATTCAAACAGACTGTTTTATTCCTAGTGGGTTAAAATATGACATTTTCATTCTTATAAACCTTCAAAATCCTTCAAATTTTTAACGATAACTTGAGACAAACTCTAGGCTGATCAGAGTCAGTCAGGGCATGGCTGCATGTATAACTCACATATCGATTCTTATTCATTATGGCTCAGTACATTCAACACTTTTCTACTTTTGAATTCGGAAACAAATATTTTGCAACTCGTTGACATTCCTTTCATCAGTATTCATTTGCTTTTATGATTTTTTTAATCATTTCTGGCCATCTATTATCCCCCTCATCTAATTTTCATTTCATTTCACTTTCATTCCGGATAATTTCTATTAAACCTGTATTTACTTAAGGTATCATTTAATTAAACTTCATAACCATCTTTCTATCTTTCAACAGCCACTTTTTTCAATTACTCAGTTCTGCATCTTATTAATGGTAATTTTTGCTGTTTTATCGCTTCTGTCATCGACCACTGACGGCACAGCTTTGTAAACCCTTTTCCCCCATTCACGTTCGGTTATCTTTTGTGCAATCATGGACAGCACTACATCACGACGCCTTCTTATAACAACAAAACACCAAAACCATAACAACAGAAGTTTGATTATTTTAAACATCGAAACCAGATAGAATAAAGACACACTGACTGGCATCTGTGCTCACTCGGAACTAAAAAAAAATTGTGAGAAGTTTAAGTTTAAAAAACACATTGAATAGAAACTGATGCAAATTGAAGCACTTTATATTCAACTACTTTTTATCTTCAGGAAAAGTTGTTTTTTTTGCTTTTGAATTTTTTGAGTCAGTAATATTCCGTCATCCCTCATTCGTCTAATAGATATTCGGATATCATCAATGTTATTAGCTTTTTGCAGATAGTATACCTTGACGATACTGTACTGAGGACCATAGCATAAATGTGATGCATTTTCGCTTTTTTCAATGACGACTGCAATTGCCATGACAACTAATTGGCGTTCCCATAGTAACCACAGTTGCCACAGCAACAGCTATTATCACCATGGTAATCCTTATGGCAACTACCGCCATCACCTTGTATATATATATATAACCAATTCTCAAGTGTTTTCTTCTAGGCTGCAAACATTTGTACTTTCCTGACGGAAATATTGTTTTTGTAGCTAGAAATTTCTGTACATTTTAACCCCTCTCAGATACATTAACTTATGTCATCGCTAATAATAAAACTTAGAAACTACGTTAACTGCTTTTTGACAGATTGACTAATTTCTGCAGACGAACACATCAACATTTCTATTATTTTTCCTTCAAGAGTGCAATCACAAATCACAGACAAAGGCAGCGTGGTCGATTTGTTAACGTATTGACAGATTCAGTTTTAGGGGTTTAAACGTGCGTCTTAGGAGTTTAATTAGCCGGATATCTTTGGACAGAAAGTCAAGATGGCGGAATCTAGAAACCACTTGGGCACCGGTCTGACTTGCCTACTGACCAACGTCATAGGTTTTTAAAGCTATAAGTTCGCAAGTGTAGTTGTAGCTGCCTGCCTTGGTGTAATGTATGTAATGTTCTTGGGTTTATGGTTCTGAGCGAGGAATGTCTTCTGATAAAGCATACAGTCATGAAGATCATTGTATAAGGCTGGAAAGATTGACACTTTGAACCTGTAGATTTTGATGACTGAATGGCTTCTGCGCTTTCGTAAGGATTGAAGTAAGATGTGTGTAGAGCTCTGTGGAAAAATCATGGTTAACCGTGGTATTTCTTTCTTTCTTTCTTTCTTTCTTTCTTTCTTTCTTTCTTTCTTTCTTTCTTTCTTTCTTTCTTTCTTTCTTTCTTTCTTTCTTTCTTTCTTTCTTTCTTTCTTTCTTTCTTTCTTTCTTTCTTTCTTTCTTTCTTTCTTTCTTTCTTTCTTTCTTTCTTTCTTTCTTTCTTTCTTTCTTTCTTTCTTTCTTTCTTTCTTTCTTTCTTTCTTTCTTTCTTTCTTTCTTTCTTTCTTTCTTTCTTTCTTTCTTTCTTTCTGTCTGTTTTTCTTTCTGTCTGTTTTTCTTTCTTTCTTTCTTTCTTTCCCTTAGCCTCCTTTTTCTCGTTCTCGCTCCTTCTTTCTTTTATTCCCCTTATTCATTCTCTTTTTCTATCTCTTTCACATTTATTTCTCGTAAGCCAAGACTTTTGTAAGTAGCCTAAGATAAGATTTTCATATCAATTCACGCAAATCATGCCACCGCCATTGTACAACATTCTTATTTAATATCTTACATATTAGAACTGATGTACTGATGTACGCAAAGTTGTATCATAGATAATGGAAAGCTGTCGTCATCAATCGTCATTACTGTTTTGCAATAACATCGTGTGAGAGCGAAAGCTATTTTGGTCTATCTTCTTAGTATTGACGTTCTCACTCTACACCGTTTATTTGAATATTATTAAGCTTACGACTTTCGTTTGTATTCATGATCTCTTACGCCTTGTATTGATCTTATCTTTAGAAACCGTTCAATTCTTAGATCTCATGGCTTGTTTCTCATTCATGCTGGTTTTCACGAACATGCATGTGAATTTTCTGTTATGTTTTTTTGGTTTTTCCCCTTTTTTCAGCATGTATTACCATGTATTATTTTTGGTTTTCAATCTTTGTGGTATATATATAACCTTGTATTATGTAAGGTTGCTGTGTATTTATTATTCGCATTTTTAGACATCTAAGGAGCTGACTCACAGCACGTTATAGAAGCCTTAACACCGAAATGGCTTGCTTAGTTCGTATAGGAGGCAAACTTGCAATACTGACTTACACGGTACAGACCGTAACACAAAAATGGCTTTCTCATAAGAACGTTCTTCGTTAAAAGGGAAACTTGCCTACTGACTTACACCACATCACGTACACGATACAGACCGTTACACTAAAATGGTTTTCTCATAAGAACGTTCTTCGTTAAAAGGAAAACAACTTGCCTATCCACATCACGTACACGATACAGACCGTAACACTAAAATGGCTTTCTCATAAGAACGTTCTTCGTTAAAAGGGAAACTTGCCTACTGACTTACATCACGTACACGGCACAAGCCGTATATAATACTGAAATAGCTTTCTATAAGAATTTTCTTGGTTAGGAGAGAAACTTGTGTACATGATACGGCAACACCGAAATGGCTTTCTATAGGAATGTTGGGTATAACTGACACGGTACGGCACGTCGTAACACTGAAATGGCTTCCTATAGGAATGTTGGGTATAACTGACACGGTACGGCACGTCGAACACTGAAATGGCTTCCCATGATCTTCGAGTAAACCATCCAATCACATCGAATAGTAGCGGTTACAGTAAGATATGGTACGACTCCAGTACAACAACGAATTTGCTGCATCATTTTTCACTCCAACAAAAAACATTCTCTATACACCCCTTGCAGCACGTCGGAATGCAGCTCAATTTGGAGGACAGAACAATAGTTTCCAATTCTCAGGAGATTGAAATTATTTTGTTTTGCCCTCCAAATTGAGCTGCTATGACGTCATGTGCAAGGGGTCTGTACATGAATAGTTTTTTACATTGTCGCGCACTCATGTATCTCAACATAAACAGGAGTTTGGACTTGCTAACGTTTTGAAGAATTATAAGGAAAAAAAACCCAAAAGGAACATTATTCTCTTTTTGAAAATAAGATTTTTGCTGCGCAATTACATCTTGGAATGTCTCTCTTTCGATTTTGTTGCCCAGCCACTTTAAATGTTGTAAAAAATGGAACTTCCGTCATGTAGTACTCAAAATAGAAAGTAAATCCTAATCAGTTGTGTTATTTTACAATACGTTAGGACTGATAAAATTGTCTGTCATTTCTATTTATGAAACTTCTATTTCTGACGTTTTGTTATCCTTTCGCCCCATGGCAATTCTAGTATTTTTAGCTTTAGTTGAAGGTACAGGAAATGTTCGCTACTTTTTTTACTAAGATCGTATTTAAGTGAATTATTCACTATGATAGCATCATTGCCTCATGACTGGCAGAGATTTAAATCCGTCATCATGCAACGATCGTGTAGTTCCGCTTGAATTTGATAGCTTTAGTCGTGACATAACTCGTACTGCAGTTGAATTATTCACTTGGGGCCAGAATTCCCGCCCTTCATTGACAGTCATGGTCCTTCGCTTGATTTTAAAAGCTTTGGTCTTGAGATATGCCGTAGTATAGTTGAATATTCACTACGGAGAAGAATTCTTGTTCCTTTATACTGAAACTTCATTTGATTTTTTCAAGATATGATGGTGACAGTTGTACTTTAGTTTCAATTATTCAATTCATAATATTTACTATTTTCACATCCTGTCTTTTCAAATGATACTCCATGATCAACATTCCCTTCTCAGTTTCACAACACGTCCTTGTATCGAGTGTGTTAATTTGGATTTTCAATGGTTCTCTTGGAACTCATTCAGAGAGAAGAGGAGTTGCCCAAGATTACTGAACAGAGATCACGCGACCTGAGGGAAGAGCTTCTTGGGGAAGAATAAACGAGTGGGAAAAAAAACTGTGTAGATCTGCTCTTTTAGGTTAAGCTAAAACCGAAGTGAATAGGAATCACTTGCATTTTTCCTAAAAAAAAAAAAATCAAGAAAAGAATGGTCTGTAGCTTCTTCAGTCGTTTGCAGGTTGCTTTGCGATGCCGTTGCTTTATCTGCGTCTTGTTTCTGCTGTTGTTATTGTTGCTGTAGTCGCTGCTGCTGCTGCTGTTGTTGTTGCTTTTGTCGTTATTATTGTGGTCGCTGCTGCTGTTGTTGTTGTTGTTGCTGCTGCTGTTGCTGTTGTTACTGCTGTTGTTGTTGTTGTTGTCGTTGCTGTTGTTATTGTTGTTGTTGTTGCTGCTGCTGTTGCTGTTGTTACTGCTGCTGTTGTTGTTGCTACTACTACTACTACTACTACTACTACTACTACTACTACTACTACTACTACTACTACTACTACTACTACTACTACTACTACTGCCATTATCACTACCACTACGACCGCCACCACCAACAGCAACAACAACAACAACAACAACAGCAACATTCCTACTAATACCCCTAATTACTAGAACCCAAAATGTTCCAAACTGGGCATTCCATTCACCATAGCTAAATCTATCACAACTTCCTATCAATGAGTAACACAATATGAATAAATGCACCAACTGGCCATGACTGTTGGTAGCCAACGATGATTTTATCACTCTAATCGGCTCATTGTGTTTCTCTGATCAAACCGATGCATATAATATAGTCCGAAAGTCTCTGACTGCGCGGTGACATCAGTCAGTACTTGTAGTCTTGTATTTAGCCATTCACGTCCAATACAACCTTGTAGTGTCTGGCCAAATATCGATAAGGCAGCTCATTACGAATATGCTTACGCTTCAAGATGCCTTTATCGCCTCTAGATAGACTTTATATCTCGACAAAAGCATGTGTTTGTAATTTTGGAACTTTATGTTTACTCGTTTAAAATTGGGTTCATAAAAACCTCGAGTAGATGAATCAGAGGAATAAGATAGTACAATAACAGTTTTTAATTAGAATTATAATCCTTTCGCAAAGAAGGCAAAAAGCATATCATCAAGTATCATAGAAAATACTGAAAGTTTTTCTAGGTCTGACTTACAAAAATAATTCATTTTTTAGCCAGAAAAATCTATCTTAAGGTTAAAAAAAAATGAATATTTTTCCTGGTGTATGTGCGTTGAATGTGTGTATTTAAGATTTTCAGTGTTGTCATTCAGTGTTCATTGGAACATTGTCGATTTTGAAGAGATGTACGTTAGCTACAGTTACATCCGCATTAGGTGATCTTATCTCATTTTTACAATAATTTCCCTTGAGGATTTCTAGTTGTAATTCCTCAACACGTTTCCAAGTTTTCACTTTATTTATTTTTCTTTTCATATCTTGATTCATTTTGATTCTTTTTTTCTCATTTCCTTTAATTCTGTTAATTAAAAAACAATCTTATTAAGTTTCCACTTTCTTCCGGTCTCAGTCATGTTCTTTTCCCTTTCTTTCACCCGCCTTTTTTTCATTTTCCATTTGTGTTGATTTCATTTCACAAATAGTCCCAGTTTCATTTTACTTTTCGTTGTCCATCCATGTTTCTTTTCCCATTCCTCCCATCCATCCTGTTTCATTTCTTTTTTCATCCATTCATATTTCATTCTCCTTCGTTTTATTGTTATTCTCCTCCATGTATTCTTCGTCCGATTTTAATTTCACTTCTTGTTGTCCATCCATCTTTCTTTTCCCATTCCTCCCATCCATTCAGTTTCCTTCCTTTTCCCTCATCCATCCATATCCCATCCTCTTCCCATTTTAATTTGTAATTCCAATTTCACCTCTTGTTTTTAACTCTCCATACTTTATTTTTATTAACATAGCAGGGAATCTTCCTGTATTCTGAAACCATCCTTGCATATTCACGAACAAACTATCTGAGTCACACCTCAGCACAAAGATCACAAACTCTCGCTCACATCACACCCTGTGCCGCTACTCAACACAAAAGACTTACGTGTTATCGCCTGAAGTTATTTCCCAGTGACTAATAAACACCAAAAAATCCCTCATAACTATTCATAATCTTCATTATGTTCGTGTAATTCTTACTTACATTGCGCAAGATAAAATCAGGTTGTGCGGTAGAAACTTTCATTGTGCACGTGATCGAATCTATTAAAATTGAACCATTTCTTGTGATTCCACCTCCAGATAAGAACAGCATTAAAAGAACAGACCCTACAAAAGCTAGGCCTCAAGATACGTATCCGCCTTCTGGCTTACTACAACGACTTAAGAAGGTGAGCTCTTGGGAGGTTTTTTTGATAGAATGGTGCTTTGGGAATCAGTGGTAGCGTAGTGTTAATGCTTTCGCCTCTTACTTCTGGGGTCTCCTGTACTTTGCATCACATTTGGTTAGGATTTGTTTGGTTTCTTTCTTGATTGAAGGGGGTTTTTTCCAGGTTCTCCGGTTTTCCTCCCTCTGCAATAACTAAGTCGCGAAATTTCGATTCAATCTGTGAGTCAGACGTGCCCTGAATTTGAAATCATAAGCCCAGAGCTTGCTACAGGTTAGCGATAAAATTTCAATTTTTTCGTCTTTGACAGTTAGATTCATTCGCCACAAAGAAAAACACTTCTACGGCTTTTATTTTTTGACGCAAAATAAGCTTCATCTTCTGCTTTTTGTTCATTTATATTCACAAATTTAAACTCCATTTAGCATAGCATCTCAGTGCGCATTTCTACACCGTAAAAATTGCGTTCCAAAACTTCTGTTTCAAAGAGAGTCCCACTCCAAAACTTCTTCAAGTTTTCACTTCTTCCTAGCTCACGTTTTCCTCGATTTTTCGCCCATGCAAAGTTTCTAGTCTTAGATCTTTTCGTTTTTCTTCTAATTATACCGTAAAACATCAATAAACCAAACGGGGATTTCACTGAGGGATTACACTAAATTCCATCTGTCCATTTGCGGAGGCTGGAAGCCCTTAAACTTTGATTGAGGTGTATTTCTGGTTTGATATCTTCGAGCTGAGATTCACAGTACAAAGTAAAAGCCACGAAAACGACTTAGCACCCAAACAAATAGTGATTTGTTTGCTTTTTTATAAGCATTTATAGGGAAATTTCTCTCCCAAAATCTTTGTTTTCAGCGACTGATATTTTAGTTCACAGCAAACTCCCAAAGAGGAGATTTTTTGGAAGAAAATAATTTTAAAATTCGGCTGGGTTTTTTAACAAGCTGACATAGAAAGTTAATAAACATTTCTATTCTCCTCTCAGGGAGCCTTCATTCATTGTAAATTCCACTGCAAGTAATACGACATTTTTCAACAGATTTGAATATTTATCATTCGGCACTAAAAGCCAGACAAAGCATTTCTTACACACAATGAAAGCTCCAGGTACTCCAAGATTGGAGATCATTTTTCGCAACGTCCATATTCATATTTACTGATTTCATTATCGATAAAGCGATACACTATCAGGAGTAAAATGGCTTGTTAGAACTGGCTGTCTTTAGTCATCAAGGAGTTCTTTTCTTAGCATTTTAGTTCGCGCCAAACAGAAGTTTATCGATTCCACATCGAATAAGCTGAGTAAGTACGACCTTCAAAACTCACCTCTTGATTATTATTACGTTATTTATTTCTTTATAATCGAACAGTTTAGACTAACTATGTTAATTATCGACGTTAGCTCGCAAAAGGTTAAATTTTCTTTCCTAACGTCACTTCAACGAGTAATCTTTTAGCGATTTTATGTTTTACTTTTACCAGTTTAAACTGGCTGTCTTTAGTCATCAAGGAGTTCTTTTCTTAGTATTTTATCGCCAAAGAGAAGTTTATCGATCTACATTAAATAAGCCGAGTAAGTACGACCTTCAAAACTCACCCCTTAATTATTATTACTTTCTTTATTTCTTTATAATCGAACAGCTCAGACTAAATATATTAATTATTGACGTTAACTCGCGAAAGGTTAAACTGATTTTCTTGCCTACTAACGTCACTTTAACGAGTAATCTTTTAGCGATTTTATTTTTACATTAATGCATTTGGCAGCGGAACTAAGAGCTGCGTGAAGAATTTGAATGTTTAAAGTGTCACAGCATATGCCATCAAGTATTTGGGTTCATTTTCGGCTAACTGCAAGATCAATTCTATTTTTACCAAATTGGAAAGTCGGCGTCAATTTTGGGGATGACTGCCGCTTGGCAAGTGGGGAATGATTGGTGATGACATTTTTGCGTTTCCGAGTTCTTGTCTGTTTTATTTATAATTTTTTCTCTATTTTATCCACTCCAGGCTTAATCTTTTCTCTTATATTCTCTCTTTTGTTTTTCTTTCTTTCTTTCTTTCTTTCTTTCTTTCTTTCTTTCTTTCTTTCTTTCTTTCTTTCTTTCTTTCTTTCTTTCTTTCTTTCTTTCTTTCTTTCTTTCTTTCTTTCTTTCTTTCTTTCTTTCTTTCTTTCTTTCTTTCTTTCTTTCTTTCTTTCTTTCTTTCTTTCTTTCTTTCTTTCTTTCTTTCTTTCTTTCTTTCTTTCTTCAGAGCTGAAATATGAATAAAAGTTCGACTCAAACATTTCCTCAATTCTGATTGGTTATTCTAATTGCAAAAATATTGCAAGCGAATATCAGTTCGAGCATGCGCATTAACAGCCACTGATTAATGCAAATATGGCGGCTTGAAACTTTCGGGATTCCATAGAATCTGAAATAAAATTCTCATAAATTCAAATAAAAACAAAATAAAAGTTCAACTAACAACCAATCCATCGAGAAGTGAAACAGTTATTTGATTTTTGAGTTATTTTTAAGTTATTTTATGGACTTGTTTGTGTTTGAAAATTCTAGACTCCAAGCAAAAACTTTCTTGAAACTTTCTTTCTTCATTAATGATAATTAATGAATTGATTAATTTAATCTTGATTAAAGCCCACTTCCACACCCAGGCTGAAAAATTAGACCTTCTGATCACAGCCTTAACTTGTCCCTCCACATCTGCATCAACTCGCAATCACCAAGGCTAAGATTTACCGTGTCATCAAGTACCTTACGTGATTTTTGCTTCAAGCATTAATGGTCTTGCTATATCGGTGATCTTGTCTTACTGCTTTGTCATATCTGACTAATACTTCCGCGGCTCGTGCATAAGTTTAATGTCACTTTAACCGCGGCATGAGAGACAGTTCCTGTTTTACTCAAAACAACCAAGCAGTTGTAAACAGTTTTTTTTTAATAATTTAAGACCTTCATCTGTTAGGCTTCAGCGTGCGGGCCATTTGGACAAATCCTTCCAAATTAAGGTATTTTACCAGTATTATTTTTGCTCATTCTCATAGCCTGAGTATAGAATCCAGGATTTAATATGGGTAAAAGATTTTATTATTTATTTGCTTCGTGGTCGCTAACCGTGTGATATCCACACGCGACGCTCGTTCGATTCATTTTCATATTCAATCCTGTTCCTCTCGATCGCGTGAACAAATGCACCCTTCGGCGCTCAAACAATGCACTTAATCACCAAACACGCACAAGCCTAAAGGATTTTGACTCAAATATTTGCTTCTGACGAAAGAATTTTGCTTCTATTTCACCTCATACGTAAAACGACTGGATAAAGTCAACACGATTAGATCAGCGCAGTTATCTTTATTTGAACGGATTGGACGTGACGAAAACGAGAAAATGGCTGTCAGTACTTAACGATGACTTCTTTATCCGCGCTTAACCGTTAGCTGGGGAAGTTCTGCTAAGTTAGATAAGACACAACAGCCTCGGGGGCTTTGATACTAAATTCAAACACAATGTTCGTGAGGAATCTGGAAGAACTTCGAAGCTAGGGAAGTTGTTCACCAAAGGTATGAAGAAGCTTCTTGTTATGTTTGTTACTATTACAATAGTATCGCTTTTTGCAATGAAACAATGAATCCTTATTTGAATTAAGTTATCACGAACTTTGATTCATATTATGTCCAGAAAATTATTCAAAAACTACTCATCATCTCCCTAAATCTTTAATATTCTCATTTCAAAAAGATAATTTTCTAATAATTATTTGTCGAAAATAATGCTTATGTTAGGGAACTATTGTAGTTTCGATACACACAGAAAATTAATATCGCATTAGACACATATACCCTAAGATGTTTACTAGAATTAAAATGGAATCCGCCATAAATGAACACCAAGGTCAGTCACTGTCGATGTCTTTCACCGATAGAACCTCAAAAACTCAAGTTCAACTTCTGAGATACAGTTTGTTGTGATAGTTAACGGAGGGAAAGTCTTTCTAAAATGATAAATTAACTCACAAAGTGTAGAAAAATACACCGTATCTAGAAAAGCATCTTTTTACGCTAAAATCTTCCAAGAGTATCTAATAAAGTGTACAATAGTAGGTCTAGTTTCATTTCATTAACATACTAGCCAGGTAGACGCACTTAGCATGGTCAAAAAACCTCAAATATGATCGACATTGGGTTTTTTTTATCTCTAAAACTCCTTTATAGTTTCCGGCTTCGTTTCAATTCTACACTTTTTGTGCATTTTTCTGGTCATTTAGCGCGGATAATACATGGGGAAAGCATCTGGGTAAACAAGGAGTCGAGTGTTTTGTGTTTGTAAAACAAAACCATAAATTTGAGATTAGAGAATTAGATGTTTTGCGTCATTGACTGGGGAGAAGAATATGGCCGAAAATATTTTCTGTGATGGTTAGAAGTAGAGGAATTTGTTGAATTGGGTTTGTAAAGAAAAAACGTTTGGGATAGCTAGTGTGTATGTTGTAAATACGACAGCAAAAATGAAATTGAAAAAAGAAAAAACGAAAGAAAGGAAGAAATCTAGGAAAAAGTATGAGGAATGAAAGGAGAAACGCATAGTAAGATGGGAGGGAGGGAGGAATGAAGCAAAGAAAGATGGAAAGAAGAGAAGAGAAGAGAAGAGAAGAGAAGAGAAGAGAAGAGAAGAGAAGAGAAGAGAAGAGAAGAGAAGAGAAGAGAAGAGAAGAGAAGAGAAGAGAAGAGAAGAGAAGAGAAGAGAAGAGAAGAGAAGAGAAGAGAAGAGAAGAGAAGAGAAGAATAGAATAGAATAGAATAGAAAAGAAAGATCGAAAAAGAGAAAGTCAATGTCTAGAGAAAAGAGGAAAAAAGAAAAAGAATGAAAAAAAAGTAAAAAAAAAAAAAAGAAAATTCATAAAAAAGAGATTCGTTTGTAAAGATTCTCACAGCCACTTTTCTCGCATATTTCATCAGTAATCTTTCCTCTAGTGTTTAGGGAAATATTGTTTGTTTTACGTCAGCCGACAGCTGAATTATTTACAATCTTGTATTGCAAGTGCCATAAAAGAAACTATATCTAACCTTGATCCGATTAAATAGTCATTGAACTAATGTTCCGATGCCACCACAATATATATGATAGTAGTAAATACGCTGGGAATTTACATCCTTAGTTCAACTGATTTTGGAGAGGGAGGGGTGGGGGTTTCTTGATCGTTGAATACACCTCTATTGAGGCTTTGTACCATCACGTGATGGCAGCCATGACAGGAGGCAGGAACAATTGAATCTGGTCTAATCTGATTTACATGAGAAAGAATTCAGTTTCCCAGAGAGAAAATACTACATTGCTGTGCCTCCTGTCATGGCTGCCATCACGTGATGGTGCAAAGCCTCTAGAGTAGGTAAAATAAAGTTCATTGAGTCATTGTTTTCATCATCATCATAATCTGATTGCCAGTACTGTTACCATGGAAACATGGAATGCCTTCAGAAAATGAAATCATCATCATTATCATTGGATAGAGTCACCCTCATTTATCACCATCATCATCACCAGCATCATTATCATATCCTAATAATAATCTAGATTTTTATAGTAACACATATTTCTATTTTTATCCTCGGCACTTTAGCACGTCTAAATGCCCTGATACCGAGCCCTGATAACAAACATCTGTGCATCTATTCCCTTTAACCTTTCTCATGTAACTCATCTCCAGCCTAATTCGGGATTTTGAAATTCTTAAGTTCCTAAAATCTCAAAAAAATTTTCGTGTATTTTCATCCCTTAAAAAAGAAACTTCGAAATACGTTTGGGTACCGCTTTTGTCATACAATGTATTTACCAAAATGCGCTATTATCAAATATTAGAATCACCGGAATAATCTTTCAGAATCGCACCGTTTGCGTAAGAGGCGGCAGCTGAATTATATCGCATTAAGAACTTGCCTTGAGGCAGATTTCGGATCAATTAACCCCACTGCATTATTGTCATGGAAACGAACTTTTCATTAATCGTAGAAAAGTAGCGCTGAGTGTATGAAGATGCGTAGACTGCTTGGGTTTATGCCCTTAGCTGTAATAACTGGCTAGTCGAAAACGCAGATGTTGTTTGGGCTCCCTGTGTTGGTAAATGTGGAATCATTTCCCAGTAAATCTTTGCGGTCGTCACCGAGATCTAATCAGTGTCCTTCAAGAAACATCAGAGCTCAAAAAACAAAGCTTATTAAAGCTTGAATCAATGAAAAATAGGGACCAGAATAACTGGATCAAACTGCTTCGTATTAAAGTAAATGGCAGATACTAAATCACTGCTTACCTCTCGACCTTTGAAGCACGCTCGTAGTTATCAATTAAATGCAGGCGTTCAATATTCCTAGGGTGTTGGTCCAACTTCCTTCATACCAATCATGAACAATGCACGAGAAATGATCTAATAGCGAATATACACGAGCTCGAATTTCTAGCACAAAGCATGATGGGATAATGAGTCCTTACGCTTTTTTTGGCTCCTCTAAAAATTCATCTGACAATTTTTCCTTCGACATTTTCTATGGAAATATAAGTATTTCACCAGACGAAAAATAGCATAGTATTTTTTTTCTGATATTTGCTTTGATTTCTGTTCCATTTTTGCAGGACTCAGTTCAGTTCCCAGAGTGCTTTGTGAGCTTTGATATACATTGTCTATTTCCGTGAAAAACAGAAGTTCGGTCTCAGTCCCTCTCGGCTTTAAATGAGGTACTGCGATGGCCGAGTCCGAGAATCGAACTCAAGACCCAAAAGGTTGGAGTTGAGTGCACTAACGCTACGCCTTGACTCCACAAATCAGTATTAACATATAAGGTCAATAACATTCAACTTTTCCAACCTCCCAAAGTATTTTTGGACATGTATAAATTCGTCAGATATATATTATTAAAACTACTTACTTGGTTTTCATTTCTGTTTTTACTCCAACATCAGATAATCTGTTCTTAAGTATTTAATCCTGGAATTAACTTCTCTTGGTAAAGGTTAAAAGTGTTCCACGGGTCTAATCCACGGTTAACAGATAACAGCGAATACCATTAATCCCGCTCACACAAGGAGCTCTAGATATAAAGAATCTTAATCCCTTAAGCAAGTAATACGATAAATCTTTTATTGAGATATGACTCACGTTCTGATCTACGAAGAAAGCTTGACTCTTCCTTTTTAGCCCACTTTACTCTTAACTAGAATTAAAGTCAAGCTACACACTGGCTATTCCTTTTATTTCCTTCTTCTCAAGAGAATACCACGTGGTCTGATATGAGAAAACATTACGCCTAAGCTGAAAAGGTTTACAGGGTTATGACGTTACAAGAAAATACATTTAACCCTACTTGAGCAAGAAAAAAATGTAGTGTTTGAATTCTGAACATGTTTTTATTCCTATTAAAAAAAACCTCTATTGAGCGGACACCCTCTGTTAACCGAACACCCTCTGTTAACCGGACACTAATTTGAAACGACCATCATGCGAACATGCGGGATTATCTAGTAGCGGACAACCACAAGTGCGTACCTCTTTTTTAAGGGTACAATATGTCACCGCTCTCGCCTTCTCACGCGACCAACCTAGAAGTTTTACAAACACAGTCCCAGTGAAAACGTCTTTTGAGGAAGATATAATTAAGAGCGTGTAACGCAAAATTAGTAAATGGAGCCTGTTTTTGATTGACATCAAAAGAACCTCAATTTCATTTGATCTAGATGTTTCTCTGATCGCATGTGTTTTATCAGATATTTAATGTATTTCAAAACAGCGATGATTTCAATTAGTCCATTTGTTTCTCTCGTTGCTTTCAACTCGCCTGTTCTTAATGACCATTAAAATTACACTCATACTTCCTCGCCATATGGGTATCTCTAGAATACGGTACCCTCGTCTACAGCTCATTTGATAAGCATAGATACAACAGAAATCCATGCTTTGCACTTGAATATACCACAGTTAAAAATACTCGGCGACTCGCCATATGCGTATTTCTGGAAAACCTTCGTCTACAGCCCTTTTCATAAGTATATATACAATAGAAATCCATGCTTTGCACTTGTATATACCACAGTTAAAAATACTCGGCGACTCGCCATATGCGTATTTCTGGAACACCTTCGTCTACGGCCCTTTTCATAAGCATATATACAATAGAAATCCATGCCTTGGACTTGGACAAAAAATTGTGTATAGCTTTGTGAGTTTTGATTTCTATTAGTACAGATTTTGTAACATGTCTGTCACTATCTTGCATGGATGCAGGTCTGTAGTGTCTATTCTGCTCATTTGTCTGCATGTCTGGATACAGCTGGCTAACTCCCTTTATTTCTGTATATATAAACTAGAGATAACTGAAGTTGTCTGAAGAAGACAGCTGGGTGGCATTTTTTATCAGGCTTGTAGTTTTCTTTTTTCTGTCTCTTGGTTACTTCAGTAGCTCTGATTTTTCCTTCTCCTTCTGTTTGTCCTTCTTCTCCTTCTCTTTCTCCTTCTCTTTCTCCTTTCTTTTCTCATCCCTTTTTGTTTCATTATCTCTCTCATTCATTTTTTTCATTCTCTCCAGCTTCTTCTTCCACTGATAAACACTCCTCAACTAACACATGCCAAGCTGCACGTTTTTCTCTCGTGACCCAAGCAACCTTTTTATTCTCCAGCAAAGTCAACGACTTGCTGAAACCATTAGTTTCTTCCAGACTCATTTACCAAATTCAATGTCAAGGACTAAGAGCATACAGTCTATTTCACTCGATTTTCAACTTTTATCGATACCCGGCACTGCTACTAAACTCGCAATTCGAACACTGTTCTTTAGATCTGCTATGATCTAAGTCAGGGCAGCTACAGCTAATTCACAGATTGAACCCTGAAACAACTTCTGGGCTGACCTAAGTCAGGGCACGGCTAACTCACAGATAGAACCCTGAAACAACCTCTGGGCTGGCCCTAAGTCAAGGCATGGCTAACTCACAGATAGAACCCTGAAACAACCTCTGGGCTGACCTAAGTCAGGGCACGGCTAGCTCATGTTAGGACTGCATTACTGCATTAGGATTTTGATCAGTATCAGGCATTTAAAACTGCAACAAAGGTAATATATAGTGTCACTGATATTTCTGCAGAAAGTAAAGCGAATTTAATGAAATATACTAAAAGTAGGCCACCCATGGGACGGTGAAACAATGATCATGAATGTTTAGTTAAGAGAGTTCAAATAATTGAGAACATCTCCGGGATTCTGTTGGTACGAACGAAACATCTTTTTCGGTATATTCTTTCAGCCATCTTGCTACCAGAAGCGAGAATGTTCGCTTTAACAAAAGACATCTTCGACATTTTGTCGCCAGCAAATATTGAAAATATTTTGAATGTAGAATCTTATCAATCCGACGACTTTAAAAATGGCAACTTCTCGCCATCCAGTACCTTGTTTAGGAGTAAAAGATTAATCCAATTTTGCAGTAAAATATTTTTGATACACCAGGCTGTCTTGTTTCATGTTTAAAGGCATAAAAATTACTCAATCGGTTAAAGAACAAACAATTCGCGCTATGTTTTCATTGCGTTCGAGATTGAACTCGGGAATCAAAGTGTCCAAGCTCTATTCCCCTTGTAGTATTTCAGAATGTAGCTCAATTTAGAGGACAAAACCATAGGTTTTCCAATTCTAGATTGAAATAGAATTGTAGATTGAAATTCTTTTATTTTGCCCTCCAAATACTCCAGTTTCGAGTTCTCTATTGCTCAGTCTTAGCCTCAATAGTATATAATATATTATTTACTCTTACTAACAGCCTGTGACAATGAGGTGAGGAATGTGTACAAATGAACAATACAATTGCTTTAGAATTCTACGTTTCTTCTTTATAAGATTTATTCATTTTTTTCGGAAGCATAAAAGAAGTTTTACTGAAGGCTACATATGAAAACGATCAAATTTGTTCGTATCTTCGAACCAGCTCGATAACAGCCTCGCCTTGGAATAGTTAAATTACAATAGTCTTTTAAATACTTTCTCATGTGTTAACAAACTGGAAACAACTGCAAACATATCGTTAACATTTATTATTTGTTTACTTAAGGAATTATTGAAATCTCCCTGAAATCTGTTTTTGTTTGAACACGAATAAACTTATAAAGACTTGACTATTGATATATATTGTGATTGTTGAATTTCAAAACAAACGCCCGCGATTTTCGATTCCAATCATCTTCAAATCCTTTATCTAAAGAATGTGTTGGAAGTAGCGACGAAATGATTATTCAAGATCGTTCATCTTAGAATCCTTGGCCTTTAGGAGTTCATCTTAGACTAGTAAAATAGGCAATGTCTTTTCTTTGTGTTTTAGAAGAAAAACACCCCACCTCTTCCATCTATAGGGCTTGGCGACGTCATAATCGCAAGATTAACACCAGGGCATGAAAATGTAAATAAATTGAACCAATTCAAAGGGTTATTCTCGGGTTTATTAACTTTGAGCGTCATTTTTGAACAGACAAACCAAGGGATGCGTCATTCGTAGGGAAGACAAAAGATCTAGAACTCAAACACCGCAGATTTGAATGCATTTAGATTGTCCTTGACAGATCATTGCTTGTTTTTAATCACAGATTTTTTGTCAGTATATTAGAGCTGTTTTATTATTATCGATAACAATACGACTTCACTGGAGTCCCCTTCATCAGTGACCTCTTCATTTCGCGGTAAATCATAACTTGCGCGCCACTAACATCGCGAGCATCGGCAGTTTATCGCCCAGATCTGGGAAGCGCTTAAGGTGTCTAATTACGAGTAGGAAAGTATGTTCAGGGTCTTTCGAGTCTGAATCGAACACAGGAAAGTTACCGGCAAGATCTTCATTGTCGGATTGTCTCTCTAAGTCTGTTCTTTGGAAACAGAGTTCGCGCACGTTCGCTGGATTGGCAGTCTTTGGAATCTGGTATTTATGGAATTGTGACGCTCGGGGGGAAACTCAACGAAGAATTGCTTTCTTTTAACAGTTTTTAAAGGAGAGGAAGAAGAAAGATGAGCTTTTTTAATACAACGGCGAGCTCGATTACCGCGATCAACTCTTCGCTGAATGGTGCTGGAAATGTTACCACATCTTCACTCACACCGAACTCATTCATCGAACCACTATGGTCTTCTATCATACGTTTCGTCCTCGCGTCTTTTATATTCATTATTGGTAAGTACATATTTTGTACGGTTTTGATGAGATACTTTAACAGCGCGCCACTTAGCAATTTGTCATTCAAGCGATTTGAAGTCTCTTGAAGTCCGTGCACTTTATCGGGGTATCTTTGCGCAGGGATTTTAGATTTAAGAATCATGCGCTAACTATGCAGCTCTTTCAAGAGAACGCTTGAAATATAATCAGTGTTTTTATCGACTCTAAGCCCTTAATATTATCCATGTCTGGATAGCTTCAACGTTTTAGATCTCAACCTAATCTATTTTGGAGTTATTGCCAGGGTAGCATTCAAAGTACACCAGAGACGAATACCACACAGCGCGCGTCATTTTATGAGATGGACACAATTGCTATCGTCAGAATTCTGTTTGTTTTTAATTATACTTGAGCGGAAAGTCCAGGCATAATCCTCACACATGGTTGCGACTAACCTTCGAATAACCAATTAATCTCTATGATTTTAAACGCTATTCTCCCTTAGGCGTTTCTCTGTCTTTAAAAGATAGTTGACTAAAGGCACGCCAATACAACCGTTGGATGACAAGAAACGTCTCTTTCATGAAATGTTCTACTCTTAAAAATTCGCTCGCTTATTAGGTTCTCAAGTTTTATCAACTGCCCTTTTTTCACATCTGTTAGTTCAAACATTTGATCAATCATTTTTATGAATTTTACAGCTTCCGTTCTCATAATTAAAGTTTACCTTCAACAAATTTGAACTGTCAGTTTAAGAATCAGAGACTGAACTTGAGCTCTAATAGCATCGTCTACTAGTTCGTATGGCTATTGAATTTGAACAAAACTCTTTCCTCAAATCAATTAACACTTTGGTTAAATCTTTTAACAATTTGTCATTTTTAATAAATGGTTTTTGTTAAACTTTTTAATCTGTATTTTGAAAATTATTTTTAATTTTTTTGCTGATAAATCTAAGATTTCTGCTTACTCTGATAATCTCTGTGTAAATTATACGCTGCATAAACACTGCAAATCTCTTCAATATCAAAACAAAACAAAAAAGCTAATCTCTGCAACAGCGATAATGACCTATATGTTTACATATTGTCATAACTGTTTGTCATTGTCTTAACTTGGCGGATACGATTCTGTGCCCGCTCTCTCGACATCCACAGCTTCCAATAGGGAAGGAAATGCCGTTTCCAAAACATTTCCCTCCCAATTCATGACTTGGAGCATTCTTTATCTGGTCAAGATTCAGTTATCACGACTTCCACTTGAAACTTAATTGACCGGAAGTGAGAATTGTTTTGGAAATTAATTGTCAAATCGATTTCTTGTCACGTACTTAGTTCGGTTCTCAACACCCAATCGAGCGTTGAGACTAAGAAACGAGGGAAGAAGAATTATTTTCCTTCCTACGCAGGAAAAAGAGTAATTCGTATACGCTTAAGAATTCTACGATGCTAAAACCAGAAGGAAGGTCAGGTTGTGTTTATGATTAGAAGAAATGAAGTATAAACAGGGACAATTCAGATTTCGTATCGCTGATCGCTCCACAGATGATGAGGACACGGTACGCCGCTTTCCTTGGAACGAGAAGCCAAAGAGCAAACTCAACCTTCTAGAAAATCTAATACAAAAAAAAAACTTAGGGAATATTTCAAAGTACTATATAATTGGATTTAAACGTTAACTCCTTGCTTTCTTTCAATGTAATAAATATCATGACAGGTTTTGTACGTTAAGTATAAGAGATTAGATAATACTTTGTGATCAAACTAGAATGGCATGCTATGCTGTATCTGAAATACACCTTGGACAGTCGTTAGTCATTCAATTAACCTGCCCTTAACATGCTCTAAAGAGTATCTAAAGTATATATATTAAGCGAAATTAATTGAATGTATTCGTAGCTAAAAGTCGACTAAAAGCAGGGAACCTTGGCTTGTGACTGACGGGCAATGTTACTGCGTGTGGCCCAAATCTCAAGTGTTGCATGCAATCGTTGAAAATAGGATTTTAGCGTTTGACATGCTTCGAAAATTATCAGGCAATCACTGATTTTGTTAAGATTTATCCTTCTAAAACTGCATCCTAAAAAGAAACCATTGATTTTTTCCCCCCATTTCAAACCATCTTATTTAATTTTAAATCATTTGCCCCAAACTATTTGTTAAAAATCTTCAATTTTATCAAACCCTGAAACAACCTCTCTGCTGGTCTAAGTTAGGGCATGGCTAACTCACAGATCAAACCCTGAAACAACCTCTGGGCTGATCTAAGTTAGGGCATGGCTAACTCACAGATCAAACCCTGAAACAACCTCTGGGCTGATCTAAGTCAAGGCATGGCTAACTCACAGATCAGACCCTGAAACAACTTCTGGGCTGATCTAAGTCAAGGCATGGCTAACTCACAGATCAAACCCTGAAACAACTTCTGGGCTGATCTAAGTCAGGGCATGGCTAACTCACAGATCAAACCCTGAAACAACCTCTGGGCTGATCTAAGTCAGCTCACAGCTAACTCACAGATCAAACCCTGAAACAACCTCTGGGCTGATCTAAGTCAGGTCACAGCTAACTCACAGATCAATTAAAAATTTAGTGAGTAAAGTTTTACTGAGGGAGTCAAAAGAATTATGAGCTGTCATAATTAGCTTTCTCTGTTTTCCTGCTCAAGTCTTAATATCAAAAACAAACATAACACAACATGCTGTTATTTTTTTGCCTAAAAGTGTTGCTGCTGCTGATGGTGGTGATGCTGACGATAGCTATGATGTTTGACGATGATGATGATGGTGGTGGTGGTGGTGATGATGAGGATTAGGATGGTGGTGATGATGATAATGACGACGATGATGATGATGATGAGGCTGATGATGATGATGGTGCTCATGAGGACAATGAGGATGAGCATGATGATGATGCCGCTGCTGCTGCTGATATCGATAATGATTTTTCAGTGTAACTCATCAATACTTTTGTTACATTTTCCCTCCAGGCGTCATTGGAAATTTCTTGGTGTGTGTTGTAGTATTCAAGAATCATAGAATGCAGACAGCTATGAACATGTTCCTTGTCAATCTGGCTATCTGTGACATATTCGTTTGCATCTTCAACATCATCTTCACTCTAATCTACTGGGAAATGAAATCATGGCCTTATGGGTTGGTTTGGTGTAAATTGTTACCAAGTAAGTGTTTTAAAATCAGTTTCCTCAGGTTCCTAGATATTTATTTTACATTCATTTGATATTCCAGTTTTGAATTCTCTGTTGCTAAGGGTTAGCCTTGCTTTCCTGTATAATATTCATGTGTTCCGGTGAAGGTTCTTAGAATTTCAAAGCGTTTTTTTTTTCTGTTGAAGTTGTGCATTCTTTACTTTACCTTTGGTTTTTGTGATTATTTTTGCTAACCATGAGGCTAATCATGAGTAAACGAGTCCAGCGAGCTGTATTTAAGAAATACTACAAAAAACGTCTATCTCAAAGCAATCATAAAGCCGCATCTACACGAGCAGTTTTATTTCCTCGTGTAGATGAGGAAAAGTGGCAGTTTTCCTTGTCAAGGAAAAAATTGTCAAGGCCGAAATTTACTCGTGTAGTTGACAACAAGGAAAATGTGACATGGAATATCAATCAGTGAGTTTAGATCTCAGTATTTCCGTACGTTAAATTTGCTTCTTGCGAATCTACACGAGCAATAGTGATTTTCGTGACAGTTATATTTACTCGTGTTGATGAGAAAAAGACATTGCGGGCACAACCGAAACTTGTCAAGGAAAACTTTTTAATCATCTACTAAACAAGTAAGAAAATCTTCTCGAAAGGAAATTGTCAATGAAAACTTGCTTATCGTCTACACGAGCAATACAAATCGTCAAGAATACTTGCCAACGAAAAATTGTTGGTGTAAATGTTTATTAAGACGTATAGAATTAAGATAACTTTGGTTTGATCATCCTATGAAAAAATGTACTTGGTTCAAATGACGTCACTGACGCCATGTTAGTGACGTCATGAGAACGTTTTACGTCACACGTTAACTGAACCAAACAAGGAACAACCCACTCCTACACCTTCAACACAATGTGAAATGTTTAGATATTTCGAATCTTAGTTCATTGAGATAATGCTATTGTGTTGCTCAAAAGTGACGATGATTTGCAGTAGTGTCTCTAGGTTAACACTGCACAAATTAATTTTATTTCCGTGCCATTTGATTGGTTCATGTAGAAGGGTCAGTCAGTCACGGTACCGTACGCTTCATTCTCGTACACATCAAACTTACCAGCTCTGTATCTGAGCTGGTCAAAATCCATCATCAGATTAACGCTTTCATCTGATTGTCCCACTTGATCTTGCCATGACTGTCAGACAAAACGTACTTCCAACAGATAATGAGAGAACAGCGAGGAATGATTTCCACTGCCCTTTTATCAAGACCTCAAAAACGAGTTATTTTTCCAGATAGTTGCTGAGGAAGGCTGGATATAATAGCTTCAAGGTCAAAGAAAACATACCACAGTTCACGTTTTTGCGTTACAAAACAGATCGCTGTTTCTGCAACAGAAATCGTGTTAGGATTTTGTGTCTTCAATCTTTCACAGCGGAAATAACGATATTAGTGGTTCAGTAAATCCTCTTGAAACTTTACCTGCAAAAGCTCGTGTTAATGGAAGAGTAACGTTCAAGGAATTGATTCCATGGATGTATTTTCGATGTGCATTCCGGCTCATAGAGGCGTAAGCTTTGAGGCAACTCTGAATAAAAATTTGCTTCAATTTGGCAACTGACAGTATCCAGTTCTCCTAAAGGTTTCTGTATAAGAATGAATTCGATATGTGTGCTCTGGTTCACAGAGGCGTAAGCTTTGAGTAACTCAAATCCTTCTTCAACTTGACAAACGAATTAATTAATAACTGACAGCGTCCAGTTCTCCTAAAGAGAAGGTTGCTGCAAAAGAATGGTGTTTGACATGGTTTTCCGTCATTTCGTCGTGCCTTTTATAGAGCTGTTTTCACCTTGAGGTCAACTGGTGCTTCGTTGAAGGAACTGTTCATCGGATCGTCACGTCTGTGTCAAACTCTATTCAAAGCGTTTTAAAATGTTTTAATCATTTCAAATATAAAAGCATTTCACTGGGAAATAGTTCCTCATTAGATGTATCGCTTTTCTGGCCTGGATCTTTGCAGCACAGCAACAGCAGTTAACAACGAGAAATTAATTGTTGATGAAAAAGAAAACGAGACAATCAGATGCCACCCTATTCTGTAAAGATGTTTATCACCAAGTCTAAGCGTCTCGCGGTTTTTCGTGTTATCTCTCTGGGCTCCTGGTAAAAGAAGGCTTGTTTGATTTATATATATATTGTGCGTGCTTGCACAGATTAAGATAAACTTGAAGAAGGCAAAATGCCACAGTGAATATGGACTGAAAATACGTGTGGAGTTGCAGTGCATTGTCTTGTGAGTCATTGCACGTAGGGAGACTGTATTGTACTGTCTGTGTGACCTGTAAATTCTGGGCAACTTGGCTGAGTGATTTGTAGTAGAAAAACGGTTAGTGGAGAATGGAGAATTGGAAAAACATTTTTGCGGCTCGAACGACACATATTCTTTAAGTTTCCTTTCCTTTGATGGTCTAGTATCTATAGTGGCATCCACATGACTCCATCCATCCATCCATCCATCCATCCATCCATCCATCCATCCATCCATCCATCCATCCATCCATCCATCCATCCATCCATCCATCCATCCATCCATCCATCCATCCATCCATCCATCCATCCATCCATCCATCCATCCATCAAGCCATCCACCCATCCATCAAGCCATTCTTCCATCCACCCATCCATTCATCCAACCATCCATCCACCCATTCATGCATCCATCCACTCATTGTCAGTGGCTTGTCGGTTGTTCGACTTGTTCCATTTCAGTTGATCGGTAGTCGGCCAGTTTGTAGGCTGGATCGAGTTCATAGCGTCTATTGGTTGGCTTGCTGGTAGTTGATAGACTTGTTCAATGCTAATTGTCGGTGGTTTTATTCTAAAACTATAATAGCAATTAATATTATTCCACCCCTTGCACAGCTCTTCAGATAACGAACATCTCTGCTTCAACCGGCTCCCTGGTTGCCATGACAGTGGAGCGATACAGAGCCATATGTATGCCCATGTCCTTGCCTCTGTCTCGAGCACAAGCCAAGCTGGCTATTGCCCTAGCCTGGATTATAGGCTTATTTGTCGCATTACCTGAACTTGGTGCCTACAATCTTGTCGGGGAATTTGGTTGCACCGAGGATTGGCCGATTGCAGTACTTCAGAAGGTCTACTCAATGTTTTTGTTCGTCGGTATCTACTTGTTACCGCTGTTATTCCTTTTGCCTGCGTATGTACACATGATTTATAAGTTGTGGGCAGTGGAGGAGATTAAGTCATCACCTTGTGGTGTCACACAAGGCGATCCTCAGGCCTTGAAGAGAAGAAAAAAGGTCTTGATAATGATGGCTATTGTTGTAGCGTCCTATGCTCTCTGCCTTTTACCATACCACACTATATTCTTATGGATGGATTATGGAACAGGTAAGGGTACCTGTATTTATTTATTTATTTATTTACAGAATTAGTATATACAAGCATACATGGTGGAGCAACAATAGGACACGTAGTTCTATGTGTTGATGATGATGATTGATGATGATGATGATGATGATGTTGATGATGATGATGATGATGATGATTGATGATGATGATGATGATGATTGATGATGATGTTGATGATGATGATGATGATGATGATTGATGATGACGATGTTGATGATGTTGATGATGATGATGTTGATGATGATGATGATTGATGATGACGATGTTGATGATGTTGATGATAAACATGATGATAATGATGATGTTGATGATAAACATGATGATGATGATGATGATGATGATGATGATGATGATGATGATGATGATGATGATTGATTGATGATGATGGTGATGTTGATGATGATGATTGATGATGATGGTGCTGTTGATGATTATGATGATGTTGATGATGATGATGATGATGATTGATGATGATTGATGATGATGGTGATGATGATGATGTTGATAATGATGTTGATTATGATGATGATGGAGATGATGTTGATGTTGATGATGATGATGATGTTGATGATGATGGAGATGATGATGATGATGATGTTGATGATGATGGAGATGATGTTGATGATGATGATGATGGTGATGATGATGTTGATGGTGATGGAGATGATGTTGATGATGATGATGATGGTGATGATGATGTTGATGATAATGGAGATGATGTTGATGATGATGTTGATGATGATGGAGATGATGTTGATGATGATGATGATGTTGATGATGATGGAGATGATGTTGATGATGATGATGATGTTGATGATGATGGAGATGATGTTGATGATGATGATGATGATGATTGATGATGATTGATGATGATGATGATGATGATTGGTAATCGTGCTGGTGGTAATATACAGAGGGTAGCGGAGCCTTACTGTTTTCAATATCTATCAATAAACAAAACTCATTCAATTGTTTTCCAGGTAAGCAAAACAAGTACGTATGGGTTGCTCTCACCTACTGCCAGATCATTTCCTGGTTTAACAGTTGCATCAACCCCATTATTTACTGGTTTCTCAGTGAACAGTTCTCTAAAGAGTTCAATAAAATCCTTGGATGCGATCGACTAAAGATGCGCAGACGATTCTCCTTTACCCATAGTTCCTCTGACCAAAACCATTCTGCCGCGCCAGGTCACACTCTTCAAACAAACACCAATAAAGTATAATGGAGAAAAGCAAAGAACAGGAAAAATTATGTTTGTTTTGAAGAAACCAAGTCCTACACAACTATTGCCTTGGAAATAAAAGAAGTCAAGATCTTAAATTCTTGACTTCAGTGGCGCGAGGCTATGGTCGACGGACGGAGTTCATTGAAAACGCTTTGTACGATTAAGACACCGAAATGCTACGAACTAAGTCAAGCTTTGGCATTCTGTAGGTCAAAAGTTTACCGCAGTGGTTGTAAAAAAACTGTGAAGTCGTGAAGACTTTAAGATATGAGAATGCAATTGGTGGCAAAAAAAGACAATATACAATGGAAATAATGCAAGTATTTATCACTGCCATCTGAAAGACGAACGCTTTCACTTAATGGATTCAAAGAAAAGAATAACCAAAATACATCGAACGTTTGGTGTTAAAAACAAAACGTCGCGTAATCGAATTCCCTTGCGCATCCATCTTTGGACTCGAATTTTTTAGAAATTCCACTTGTAGTACTCATGTATTGCAGTACATCAAGTTTAAACTTAATTGTATCCGAGGAAGCAAACAGAGGCGTTGCTGTCTTGCTGGAAAGAATCTAGTATATTCAACAACTAGAGACAAAGATGTTACGATGTTAAGCGGTTTAAACTTGGAATTTTAGCTAAACAAGCACTGTACAGAAATTCAAAACACAACTTATTGGGCATCATTGTTGGTACATTTCTTAAACAAGCATCAATATATTTACGAGCTGACAAGAGCAGCTGGTGATGGGAGTATTCCAATGGAGACAAAAAACTAAGTTCTTTGTGTCACCAAGGAAGGCATGCGCGCGACAGCGCACAGTCGTTTCAATGCGTTTTACAATTTCAAGACAGTGGAGGACTTTGTTCGGGATGGCTCCTGCATACTTGGAGGACACTAACAGCAGTTTTTGCGTAGATTACTTGTATAAAGCAGATTTTAGTAGAATGAATGCTTATTTTGCGATAATGCCGAGCGTGTAGGCGAGCAATATAAGTGTAATCAATTAAATTATTATGCGCAAGCTATAGTTAGCTATCCGGCACATCACACACACACTAAAAACGTACTGTACGGTCATGCCGTGCGCCGTATCGTGCTGTGCCGTTTGTGTGATGGAGTCGAGAGTGTCGTAGCAATCTAAGGATAATCAATAACTAACTTATTGCGAGCAATCTGTATAGTTAGCTCAGCGGCGTCGTCTCAACTTGACCTTGTCATGGCGCGACCCGTTATTTTTAGAATCTCATCACACGGACGCGGTTTCATTTGTCACCGTGTTGTTTGCTACTCGGTTACACATTGCGTTTACATAACATCGATTGAATATGTAATGTAACCGTGATGTTCTGGAAACGCTGTCTGAGACTAATACTTCATACCGTTCTCGTGTAAATGCTCCGTAACCGTATCATTTGCGATCTGGTTTCATGTTCATGAAACCGTGTTCAAATGAAACCTGTTCCGTGTAAGCTAGGCCTTAGTTCTACGAAATCTGTCGGTTCAAGTATATCTCGTGTAATAATCAAAAACCAATTCCGAATGAGAACCAAGAAAATACTATGAAAAAACGTTGTAGTTATCTTACGGTTTTTTTCTGGTTAACCTATTCATAGCTTTGTTTCAGTCAAAGACAATGCAAAGTTAGTTATATTGTAAAGTTACTGTAACTAATTATCTAAGTTATCGAGGGGTCTAACACTGGACCCCTTCATGCGCACTAAATCTTGGCTAAAAGTGCTCTAGAACGTTTGTTAGTCGCTACTGACGAGGCCAAAGCCTGGTTTTTACTTGCGATGGAATCGGAGTCAGAAGCGCGTCAGAAGTGGAATCGGAAGGATTTAAAGGTTTCCTTTTGCATGGCCTTTGCTTGTGTTTATGACGAGCGGTTTTCACTTGACGCATGAACTGCTTCCGATTCCATCACAAGTGAAAACCAGACTTAAAAGAGCAAGGATAAGCGACTGATAACGAAAGATATCCGCATGTACGGAAATGCTGTTGTCACAGTTCACTCTGCGACACTGTGTCTCGGTTTTTTTTAGCGAATTCACCACAGTATGAAAATCAGGATTGTCGAAGTTTTGGAATTCAGAATCCAGAGTCCAAGAAAAGAATGCGGAACCCGTAACTCTGTGCGGGGTATATTCGTTATCAGTCAGTCTGTTAACTTTAAAACCGGAAATCAATTTTAATAAGTTGAACGTCTCCTTCGAACAAGATGTTAATACTTGAGTTGTTAAATCTAGTAATAATTAATGAATAATCAATTATTCTCGTTCAAAGTAGAAGCATCTAGAGGGGAAAATAGTTAATATAAAGTCGAAGCTTTTGGGGCTAGCGGTAAATTAGCAGGGGGGAGGGGAGGAAGGGGGAGAAGGGCGTGGCCTTTCAAGCTCCTAAAGGGCGGATCATAAAAGGCTACAAAAAGAGGGATGTATAGATTTGAGTGCGCAAGCAAGCGGAGGGCCAAAATAGACCTTTTTGGCTTGGGCGTAATGTTTTCCCATTTCAGACCACGCGTCATTCCCTAGAGTATCATTTCTTTGTTTAACAGTTGCGCATGAGAAGACACATGAATATGGATACAACTCAAACAAAGAATCTTATTCTCAAGATAATGACACGTGGTCTGAAATGGGAATACATTACGCCCAAGCCGATGAGGTCTATTCACAGATCCAGAACATGGTAGGCTTTTTAATAATATGATGGACATCTCATCCCCTACCCCACCCCCCTTTCTCTGCTATTGTTACTTCCTGTACAATTATAGTTAGCTGTATCATCTTGAAATAAAACAAAGGAGCTTACGCATAGCAGTGTTTTAGCATCAGTTGATGAGTAAACTCACTTTCTGCACTTTATCCTAGAATATCCTTTTCAACTTTGACATACTTGATATGAAAAGATCGTTGTGAAATTTCTAGAATGTAGTCACTCGCTCCATTCAAGGCGCGTAAAATAGTCGTACGCCGGTGAGAGTTGTCTGAGACAAGTGCGCTGACTTGAGTAACAAGGCGCATTTGCAGAAAATGCGACATTATCTTACCCGTTCCGATCTTCGCCTTACGATAAAATTGATAAATATGGACTCAATGGGAAGCCATTTTAATGTTACGGCATATTGTGTCTTACACGTGCTATCTAGAGTTCAGTTTCTACTTTTCCCGCTCATGCGATAAATATAAAGCATTCTCATGGAAAGCCATTTCAGTGTTAGATATGCTTTACCAATAGTGTGCATGCTGAAATTCAATCGTTTTGGTACTGTACATTTTACACTCATATATCTTATGGAAAACCATTCGAGTGTTTGCTTATACTGTACGTGACGCGTCTTCCACTTAAACCATAAAATAGAACATTCTTATGGAAAGCCATTTTA
Source organism: Anthopleura sola (assembly GCA_023349425.1). NCBI lineage: Eukaryota > Metazoa > Cnidaria > Anthozoa > Actiniaria > Actiniidae > Anthopleura > Anthopleura sola. The sequence continues at coordinate 1,386,475 of JALHLI010000016.1, read as the reverse complement.
CTGTTACGACCTGTTGTACCATATACGTGCTGTGCGTCACTGCCATACGTTTCCCACTCTTCCTTTCCCGCCCGTTCATTTAATTTCCCACTCATATGCAAATCGCCTTCGTTAACAAAGGACCAGCTAAAGATAAAGATTGCGTGTCAGAGGTAAGCATCTCGCTTACGGCAAACGTGAAACGTCAGTTGTCAGTTGTCATCCGGGGGAAAAAAGAATCCGTTGTTTGTTTTTCGTCCTTGTTTTACGAGGTTAGCACTTAATAGCCAGTGGCTATTAAACCTGTGGCCCTCGTTGCATGATCGAACTGAAATTTAGAATTTAATTTTTGTGAAACTCTGGTTAAGAGTTTGTATGTAAGGTAACGACCCCACCCTCGTCGGGAAAGTTTCATACTGCACCCCGACATTTTTGTAAAGCAGCGAAATGGAATAAAGTTGAGTTGTTAATGTTCAAAGCTGTCGTTGGTCCTAACTGCATGAATTATGAAAGCGATGAAAAGGTGGTCACGTTTGAGGGAAGAAAAATCGAGATGCTTAATCTGTTTATTGCCACGTTATGCATCACGTCACCCACAGCTGAGTCGTGGGTAAGATAAGTACTTCTTAATGTGCTATTTAAAAATTGTCGTATTAATCGCAGTAAATAAATCTTTAGCATGTCTTAAACATCTGAAACCCTTTCCGCCATTTTCCGCCCTTTTTGATTCCTTAAGGGTGACGTTATGAGCTATGAATAATTGTATGCCTGATATCATCAAACAAATAGAGACTATCGCATGTTAAGAGCCTGATATCGTTTTTATTTACGAGTTTCCCGTATCATATCGCGAACAAGCGGACTCGCTAAAATTGGTCGAGCGATATTCGATATTCACTGGTCGAGTAGTGACTATGAGGTTTGCCAAAGTTTGCTGGCAGTGTAGAAGCAATAGTATAGTGTTTTTTAACCAGAATTTCGTCTTTTCTCTGATATTAAACTCTTATATTATACTAAAACAATTATTCACATCAAGCTCAGTGAATATGATAAATATGAAAATATCGTCAGATTTGTTCTCTTTGACAGTTTGGGTCGTTAAACGCGCTCCTGCCGAACGTCTTGGAAAACAGGCGGATAACAAAGATAATGAATGTCTTTCATTTAACCGAAGCTTCCGTCGTTTTCTTCATATTTAATGACAGGTTTATTGCCAAAACTATTAAATACACGCATGTATTGAACATGGATTACTTCTGTTATCAAGGGTGTGTAGTGGTAGTGCAAATACTCGGCTCTCAACTCTGGCATCTCACGTTTTAGTTCGATTCTTAGCCCTCGGAATCAGATGTGAGCATGATCTGTGATCAGAATTTGTTCGGTCTCTCATTAAATATACAGATTTTAGTATTTAAAAAAGCATCATCATTATACTTGAGGTTTCCAAAATGTTTAATGTAAGTTTCCGCTTTTCTCAAAAAGGCCAGTGTTTAGTATAACACTCAAAAACTTGTGATGACGCCACAGTCATACTACACACATGCATTAGTAGTATAAACCTTCATAACTCATTACTTACTTCATGTAGTACTGAAAGTATCATATCAGGAATTAGGTGCACTTAGATTTTTTTTTTTTTTTGAGGGAACCCACCACGATACTAGAATAGAAAACAATTAGTCTAAAGCCTTTTGAAATTGTCCAAGTGTTTCCACTCAATACTCTAAGTAAACGTATGTCTGACAGGTGTCGGCAGCTCGCATTTGTTCAAGTCCAGATAATACTTTTACACTTAGTCTCAATACATTACTTTGTAATGAAATCAGCTGAGTGATGTGAAACCCGCGCGCCCTCTCGGAATTCCAACTAACCAGTTAAAAAAATAGTCGAAATACTAGCATTTGTAATGGCTTTATCAATGAGCCATTTATACTGCAAAATATTATTCGCACTATAAGATTTTTTTTCTAAATAGCCAAACAAAAAAAGGCTCAGTTCAGACGTCGAAACTTTTGCCGCATCGTATCGCGTTTGAGATCAGCTGCTAAGAAAACGCCGAGAACGTTTGCGAATTTCCTCATCTTTTTTTTATAATGAGCACTTAAGCACTTTAGCTCATTATACAATAGGAGATGAGGGAAGTGCTCATGCTGGATTGTTGGAGAATCAGACAGAAACTACATGAAAACTGTAAACAAATAAAGTCTTGAATCTTGAGTCTTAAATGTTCAATTTTAAGTCACGCGCCAGACGTTCTGGGGGTGAATTTTGTGAAAATTTCGCAAAATGAGGTTTACGTTGACGTGCACCAACGGAGATCCAAGGCACTTTATAATGTGAAATTTTGCAGAGCAGTAGCCTAATACCTTAAAACAATATTTAGACGGCCGAGGATTTTTCACTTTTAAAAACAACGTTTCTTTGCGAAGGTATTGTAACAGAAATGACAAATTTTGATTTTTAAGGGTAAAAACTTCAGCCTCAAATAACTTTAAATGGCACTTTAGAATTTTCTCCAAACTTCGTATAACTATAGCCACATGCTTAAGGATTAGCGTCGGGTGTGTCATTTTAAAAGTTTAGATCGAATAACGAGTGAAACTGCTGCTAATCAAAAGCAGTGACGTCACTGTTTGGTTGCTATGGTAACTCTGATGCCAATGAAATATACATCGTTACAAATTTCAATCTTCGTGTAGTAGTTGAGTGAAATTTCAAGATGATAGGTGCTTGTATGTAGGAACTGCAGCGGTCCAAAGTCAAGAGGGCGAGGACAAGAGAAATTGTAGTTAGCCTCCTTAAGAGCTTGGTCTACATACTTCTACTAGTTTAGGATAAAACAGCGCTCGACCACAATAAATTAAAGACAATTTGATTCGACGCGGCAAAAAGTTCAACGTCTGAGTCTGGCGTAAGGTACTATTGAATTCAGCGCTTGCATGGGAAATATTGTTTCTAAAGTTTGAGGGTAACAGGACGGTAGGCAATAGTTTAGATATGGACCAATGGGAAAACCATTTTAAAGTTTTTGTAACCAAACATCAACTTAATAAAGTCAGTGTCTAGTCTAGGTCATACGCAATACCTTGTCATATAACTATGCATTTTGCTAACTTTTTTCTATATAGTATAAGTTCGAAAGAAAAATATATATATGCAAAAAGAATGCTTATTCTCGCGTTGTTGTAGTTACAGTGAAGTATTTTTCACAAAGCTTCTCCCAGCCCAGACAATAGACAATCTGCATCAAACCCACAAAGCACTCTGGGAAACTGAGTCCTGCGAAAAGTGGAAGAGGGAATGTCAAAAAAAATACTCTGTTATTTTCTTCTGCTTCAATAATTGTATTTCCATAGAAAATGCTGCAGGAAAAATTGTGATGAATTTTTGATGAAAATTCAGATGAATTTTTGAAAGAGTCAAAAAGACGTAAGGACTCAGCTTCCCGGCATGCTTTGCGCTAGAAATTTGAGCTCATACACTGATTGGCTATTGGTTTCCATAAACCACAATTCTGTTATTATAGCACTCGAAATGAGAAAAAAATGAAGTAGTTTTCCAAGTATTTGTTTTAAACGTCCATCTAAGTCAGTTTTTAAGAAATATAAGAATTATATATCTTTGACATCTTGAAATAAACTTTTCAAAAAGTTTCCTTTTATTGCAATTTTTTTATAATCAAATAGATTAAAAGCATTATGAAATGTCCAGAACGTGGACGAAAATTATTTTTAAATTTGACGTTTTTTTCAAACCATGATTAGAGCTGTCTGCTTTAACTAAACAATCTGTCAAAAATTAATGATTTTAATTTGAAAAGTTGTATTGCTTCGCGTGAATGTGTTTTCATCTTTTTCTATTGTCTGAGTGTTATTGGACGTGTTATTGGAAGCGTGGCTCTCTCGGTGACTCTTTTGTCGCTTCTATTTAAGTTCCTTAATTTTTAATGGCAAAGTAATTAGAAAGTTACTATGAACCAAAGAGACCTTAAGAGCTATCCTTAACACAAATTCCCCTCTATCCCACGCCAAATGTATACTTCAATATTAAAACAATTTATAAATTAATTAGGTAATTTAGCCTTAATGGCACTGAAGAATATTTTACTGAGATATAACATGATTGAACACGACTCTAGCAGAGGAAATGGGAAATCCCAAAAAGGAGTCGAATTCGTGGGATTATTGATCGATGAAGTGATAAAGGGGGGAAACAACATGCTACATTTTGACGGCGATCATTCCAGATTTGTTTTAAAATTCTTATTCAAAGACTTTTTGATATCGCCATCGGTGAGGAGCCGTATGGGTACTTCATATAGGCGGCATTGTTGCTTGTTAATACTTACAGTTTCAAGTTTTATTAATTCATCTTATTTAGCTTTTGTTTTCGTTGAATATAACCGCAATTCACATGAATCTCTTGCATAAAATCATGAACAATCTTGAATTTTTGAATATCTAAACTGAATTAATCGTGGTATAAGCCGGAACTCAACATTTTTATAGGAAAGAATCAAAGCTGGTGTAGCCGTAATACTCGCCTCTCACCTCTGGGATCTCGAGTTCCATTCCTGGACTCGGGATCACATGTGAGTAGAGTTTTTTAAGTATCTCTCTCGATTCGAGGATTTTTGCCCGGTTTCTCCGGTTCCCCGCCCTCCGCAAAACCTAAAACGCTAAATTCCAATTTGATCTGTGAGTCAGCCATGCCCTCACTTAGTTCAACCCAGAGCCGGTCGTTTCAGGGTTTGATCTGTAAGTTTGCCATGCCCTAACTTAGATCAGTACAGAGGTTTTTTCAGGGTTCGATCTGTGAGTTAGCCGCCCTGATTTAGATCAGCCCAGAGGTTGTTTCAGGGTTCGATCTGTGAGTTAGCCGCCCTGATTTAGATCAGCCCAAACGTTGTTTCAGGGTTCGATCTGTGAGTTGACGTTCCCTAACTTAGATCAGCCCAAACGTTGTTTCAGGGTTCGATCTTTAGCTTTCCCCACCTGCAGATTTTTATGCAGGTACTGTATGTCAATATGCGCAAATTAATCTCTTTAACGAGACAGTTCTGTTTCTTCCTTAACAAAACTGAAAACTACTTAGTAGTTCATTCTAAAAGACTTTGGAGTCTAAAATACAATGGGGATTTCTCTTCTTCCCATTTCTTTAGATTACCAGCGAGCAAAACAGTTTCATATATCTGCCTGAAAGAACAAAAAAGTATAACATTTGAAAGAAAATTTATTGTATAAATTCAGTTGTGTATGTTTTTTTTTCTGTGCTAAGAATGTGAGCTAAACAAATCGCATCCTTAATGTTCAGTTCCTTATTCAGAAATGATTTTTAACCACAGCCCAAGTAAAGCGCGCTGATATCCTGTTCTATTTTTACGAAAACCAACAAAAAATCTTCGATGAGTGTTTAACGATTTATATTCGCCTGTGGTTTCCAACTTTACCAATAAGCAAATATTGCTAAGTACTTAAAGAGCTCTCCATACATAATTAAATACATCAACTGAACTGAAACACTTAGTTTATTTCAGCTTTAAACAATCTCTAGTCCACAGATGAGAAGCTTCAACCCTTTTAAGTCCCCCTTTTTTTTAACGAACTTAATGAAATTGCGGTGCGCACTTCCGACCCAAGTATAAAATTTAGCTATTATGTTTTCGCTATCGACCTTAATATCATTTCAAACAATTCTGCTAATGCTTCTATACTAAGAAACAGTTCTTTAACATTGGTGATCAAAACAGATCGATATATTCGATTCCACAGAGTGCGCAACTGCAAATTAAACTTAATGTTTACTTTTTTATATATATATATATATATTTTGAATTCCCGGGTTTGAATTATTTCGATGATAAACCATTGTGGTCCCTCGCGGCTCCCCATCGACAGTTGAATATACTAGATTGTCTTAACTGCAAATATCCGCGCCATAAAGACGAAACTTTGTCATATTTTACGACTACCGGCCGGGCGCCACCTACATTCTCGAACAACGGAAAACCAGATCTCGATATTGTCGTTCTGTGGAGTACTGGCGATTGATTTCAATCTTTTGTGAGTCTATATTGATTATCGCTTGGGGACACCACATATCGGCGACCTTTTTGTTTCTTTTGATGTATAAACAAAAGCTGAAATATTTATTACCTAGCTTGAAGTTCCGAGGACGTGAAAAGTATTTATTGAAGAAAAGTTATTGTCTTGGGTAGAGTTGTCTTTGAACATTCGTATTCAGGTAAGTTCGTGATTTCTCTCTTTCTCTCTCTTCTCTTTTTTCCATCTAATTTTTTTTCTCTTTTATATATCTTTCTATTGCTCTCATTCTCACTGCTCTCTTCCCAATTTTTCATTTTTTTTCTTTTTCATTCGTTTTTTTTCCATTCGTTTTATCTTCATTTACTTAACAAGACGACTTAATTCAAAGTTGACGAGGCACGAATACTTGATATTCCAAAATGACGTCACTAAACAATGCCCGTCACATTCACTTATCTTGTCTCGCTTCTCGTTCCTTTTCATCTTAATATGCTCACTAGCAAGATAAGCCATACGATATTCATTAGAGAAAGTCCAATGTTAGAACTCGATTATTTTAGAGTATTCATCATTCAGATTTTCAGCCGGTTTTTTTTCTTCATTTTTTTACGATAATCTCCTTAATATTATTTGAGTAAGGTAGCGCGGCTATCAGCTTCCACAGCGAGTACATTATCAATTCGTACACTTTAACACCGTTGGATACTTTTTTTGATAACTCCCATCTCATAATTATTACAAACGAATCTTATGTTTTTGAAAAGTTCCCTACCAAGTCTACCAGAGTCCATTTTACGCAGAGAAAAAATTGCGTGAGAGAAAGTCCTTGATAACGTGTCAATACGGGTACCGATGCACAAATAAATGAGCTCGTAGCCAGGGTAATCACTTGAGTAGTTTGGTGCTTAAACTATGCATTAGTATCGAAGATATGCACTTTGCTTCGATTGTTTTGGGGTCTGTTAGGACATCTTACAACTGAAATCATCGCTTTTGGTATTATTTTTCTACTTTTGAAGGGCGTTTCAAGTTGAAACTTAGCCTACAGTAAACGTCTCGTCAACTCATTTGCTCATCCAAAGCCGGCTCTAACGAAAAAGGTACGTCTTTCAAGATTCTAAGCTTCATATATAGTTAAGTTATACAATAATAAATGTTAGAATTAACTGAACTTGGGTCTTAAGGGTTGGGCGTTTTCTTGAAAGTAGATTATCTGATCGAAATCGCGTCAAAAATAATTTTCTATCGCCGTAATCCGCTTTCAGCGCGCCGTTTATAGCAGTGAAAAAAACCAAATCAAGATCTAGCCTTCAGCGTTGCATTCAGGAGTATTATTAAAAGATAATTGAAGTTCTAAATCGAGGTAGAAATTACTTAGTATTTCCTGTATTGTTTATTCAAGATCGTTTTGTTTTGCGCGCTTCCACCTGCTTGCAGCGCAGCCCTTTTATTTAATCCCGGCCTATTTTAGACGTTATGTTTAACACATTTAAACTTGCCTTAAAATCTCCGAGCCATCTTCCATTCTGACATTGGATTATAATTAAGACATTATTCAAGCCTGCCTGATTGATTGAATTCGTAGAACTAATTTCAAATTTCAATTTCTATCAATTGCCCAAAGTCATTGACCAAGAAAAAATGAATAAATATTGTTTTTACCCTGTTGTGCCCTTAAGCGTCTCATTATTATTCATTGGTAGAAAATGATATGTTTTTTTTTCGTGAAACGTTGAGAGATCAATGTCCTATGGTATCAATAACATATTGTTTAGCTAGCGCGCAAGATTCAGTATCACATCAACTCACTTCCAAAGGCTTGCGTCGAGCAAGCAAGGTAAGTCCCTAATGCAGCACCCATTTGAAACTCGAGTTCTATCTTCTCTTCAAAAGGACATTTTCTTCGCCATTTTACATAATACCTCAGGATTAAACACCTGGGATTCAAAGTTTGATGTGCTTGCAAAAAAAAAACAAATATCAGGATTCAAACCGTTTTTTACTGAATTTTTTTGTCTCTTTTGACCCTGTCAATCAGTTGTTCTATTTTATTTCTTTTCGTTTTTTTCAGTAAAGGTATTATATTATCGAAGCAGCCTTCGTGTCTGCAAAATAAGCTTCATTACGCAAATGAATTCTAGCATAGTTCAGGTTGTTATAGCATCCGTTCGTCTTTGAAGTCACCCCTATATTTTATTTTCCTCTCCTAATGACTAAGAAAACACCTTTCAGGCTTTGCTAGTTAATTCTCCGCTGATAAATCTTTAAACGCCGGACAAAGAATAAGGGAACAGCTTACGATTAATATTTTAAAACATTCCATTAAAAGATTATTCATATGCAGAAGCCCCCAACCAAAATTATGTGAAACAAAAAGTAAGCTTCAATAGCGCACTCGAAAAAAAGGGAATCCTTTCTTAAGACTTTCATGGTGGAATTTTTGATGAAAAAAATCAAATTTCGGCTACATTTTTCAGTATTTGTAACGTTTCTTGACATTTCTCGATGACTTTGTTGATATACTTCCTCCGTTATTGCTATCTCTTAGATACCATTTGTATTTATTCTGCCGTCATTCATTGTCTCTCATCAAGTATTCAAACAGGAGAGTGTTTTTGGTGGTTTCTAGATAACTGACAATAATTAATTTTCGCTATGCTTGGTTAGATTTAAGCGTAGGAGGAGAAGAATCGTAACACGCTGGGCATGGAAGCGTATACGTAGAGGAAGTCAGTCGCCAGAGATCTTCACTATCAAGTTCACTCGCTAGCTACTTCCCTATTCTTAAACCCGGTGAGTTAATACTATCGTAAAAAATTCAAATTTTAAATTTCATTTCTCTTGCACTTTGTTATTTATCTCTTCAATTTTTTATTTTTTTTATTTTTTTTTTAATCAAATGTCACGTTTCAACCCTGTGAGGCACTTTCTCTTGCAAGGCACTTTGCCTATTTGAGTGACGTTTATCTCAGCCTTGGCGTGGTTTCTAACCCTCATTAGTTAATGTATTAAATATATATTTTACGCAGGTAGTCCACTTCCTTCATCATAGTTAAATCATCCCTCACAGATAAGGCCAGCATCTGGCATCAAACGGTGGGAAAGCGAAGGCGTCACAAAAAGACACGAGTGGGATCCCATGGCTCCTACGAATTAGCGTTTACGTCAATAGTAATAGTTATGGATTTAATAACTACAGAATCATAAAGATAAAAGAACTAAAAAAGTTAAAGACACGAGAAGGTGATACTCAGTGCTGTAGCATTTTCACGTACTGAACTACAAAAGTCGTCAGATAGGAACTTGCAGGCTTTTGTGTATTTGCTAAGAGAAAACCTTAACCACCAAAGGTACTGAAGGAAGGAAGAAAGTGAAAACTATAATGGATGCTTCAAGGAACTTTACTAAGCAAGCGTCAAACGACTCGCTCACCAACCACTCCTTTGAATATGGATGTCGTGGAGACACAGAAGCAGCACGAATCACCAAGATGTTCTCCCTCTCAGTTATTCTGGTCATGTCGCTTTTTGGCAACTTGCTTGTTATATATGTTGTTTGTCGTAACAGAAATCTTCGACGCACGATTAACTATTTCATCCTTAACATTGCTGTATCGGACGTACTGATTCCCGTTATTGTTATCCCAATGATGTTAGTAAACCTGGCCAGAGATAGCCCAACTTGGCTGTTACACGGTCCATTGGGAGTGATAACGTGCAAATTGGTCTTCTTCCTCGCAGATGTCTCTCCTGCTGTATCGATTCTTAGTCTCATATTTATGACTCTAGATAGATTCCTGGCTGTTGTCTTTCCACTTCGTGTGACTCTAATGAATTCCAAACGTCGATACTTCCTCATAGCACTAACCTGGATCATCTCCATAGGTTTTTTCTCGCCTTACTTCTACGCTATACAACTGCTGCCGTCGTATAAAGAGGGAGAGTATCGCTGCCTTTTGAGCTGGAGCAATAACTTAATTCGCCACATCGAAATCCAGAAAGCTTTCAGCATAGTACTTTCGATATATTTCCTCGTCATTCCATTTGCAATCCTAACAGTTCTATACTCGATAATACTGATCAAAACCAAGACCCCAGATTACATTCGGAGTAAGTGCTCCACTGCAGCAAGAGCCAGGCAGAAGAAAACTTCAAGGCGACTTACAATAATGGCGTTTCTCATCGTTTTTGTTTTTGGACTTTGCTGGGGGCCGTATAACATCATTGTCTTCCTCCAAATTTTCGTGTGGAACTGGAAAGTCCCGAGCTTTTGCGGTTGGAGTTCTGTAATCTTTACGGTCCAGTTCTTGTCATATGCTAATGCTGCCATCAACCCCTGTGTTTATTTTGGCTTCATAAAGAACTTTCGCCGAGGGCTGGTGAACCAGTTTACCACTAGGAAGTCGAGCCAGAAAGAATATAGGAGAAATAAGCTGAACTCGGAGACCATGCTATGTTCGATTCAAAATAACACTGTTAGAAACACGATAGTGATGTCCGGGCCTGAGTACGAAACTTGTCTCTAAAGGATAGATGGGTTGGTGCTTGTGCTAGTAGTTGTGTCTTCCAGGAAGCCGATAGTGTGAACTTTGCTCCTTCTTAAAACTCATCGAAGTTACTTGACTGAGACAAGTACGTGAAATGATCGACCAGGTATTGAAGACTTTGACCTCTTGCATGCCTGGCAGCGCACTAGCTTCAGTTCAGGCTTAGCCAAAAATAAAAATTTTAATGTTTCAATAACTAAATATGTGAACTAAACGGAAAAGTTAAGTGAAAAGCCGAGTGAAAGATCAATGTACGTGTTACTCTTGATGAATAAAACAGCTTATAGAATGAAGACACTAAATCGATAATTGAAAATATATAATAAAAGTAATTCTGTAACTTCGATCAATACATTGAACGTCAATTCTGATTGTGGTAAATGGTTAACGTTTCTTAGTATTCAAATCCAAATGAAATATTAAAAAAATTGACAAACGAAATAAAATATATTCAATGGTCAGAGCCTAATTGATTAGGATTAGAATATTTATAAACAATTCACATTTCATATAGTAAATATTTTGAATGCTGAATAATTACCAATCGTTTCATTTATATTCGTTGTCATAACAACCATAACAACTCTGGAATCGTCTCCAGTTATTAATATATCAACTACATCGATCATTGCCATCAATGCTTTCATCATCACCAACCATCACCAGTATCACAATCAATGCCATCATTATCACCATCCATTACCAGTATCACTATCAATGCCATCATCACCATCCATTACCAGTATTACCATCATTCACCGCCATCATCATCACCATCCATCACCAGTATCACCATCAATGCTATCATCATCACCATCCATCACCAGTATCACCATCAATGCCATCATCATCACCATCCATTACCAGTATCACCATCAATGCCATCATCATCACCATCCATTACTAGTATCACCATCAATGCCATCATCATCATCATCCATTACCAGTATCACCATCAATGCCATCATCATCATCATCACCATCCATTACCAGTATAGCCATCAATGCCATCATCATAACCATCCATTACCAGTATTGCCATCAATACCATCACCATCACCATCCATTACCAGTATCACCATCAATGCCATCATCATCACCATCCATTACCAGTATCACCATCAATGCCATTATCATCACCATCCATTACCAGTATCGCCATCAATGCCATCATCATCACCATCCATTACCAGTATCACCATCAATGCTATCATCATCATCCATTACCAGTATCACCATCAATGCCATCATCATCACCATCCATTACCAGTATCACCATCAATGCCATCATCATCACCATCCATTACCAGTATTGCCATCAATGCCATCATCATCACCATCCATTACCAGTATCACCATCAATACCGTCATCCATCACCAGTATCACCATCAATGCCATCATCATCACCATCCATCACCAATATCACCATCAATGCCATCATCATCACCATCCATTACCAGTATTAACATCAATGCCATCATCAACACCATCCATTACCAGTATTGCCATCAATGCCATCATCATCACCATCCATTACCAGTATCACCATCAATACCGTCATCCATCACCAGTATCACCATCAATGCCATCATCATCACCATCCATCACCAATATCACCATCAATGCCATCATCATCACCATCCATTACCAGTATTAACATCAATGCCATCATCAACACCATCCATTACCAGTATCACCATCAATGCCATCATCATCACCATCCATTACCAGTATCACCATCAATACCATCATCCATCACCAGTATCACCATCAATGCCATCATCATCATCATCCATTACCAGTATCACCATCAATGCCATCATCATCACCATCCATTACCAGTATCACCATCAATGCCATCATCATCACCATCCATTACCAGTATCGCCATCAATGCCATCATCATCACCATCCATTACCAGTATCGCCATCAATGCCATCATCATCACCATCCATTACCAGTATTACCATAAAAATTCTATCATCAACACCAGCATCATTCCATCCAGTGCCTTTATTACCATCAATTAATACTTTCATTACGGCCATCATCCTTTCCTTATTTACCATCTTTTAACAGTAGTAAAATCTAACTTTTTTTCAATCTATTATCATTTGCACCTGTATGATAATCGCGTACCAACCAAATTAATACTATATTCAATATTACTGAATGTTATGTCTACATTGGTCAAACCATAGGTCAGAATATTGTTAATAGTTAGCTGACTGATGGGGCCTTGATGCGGGTGACCTTGTAATTTTCCCGAGAGCACTTAGGATATATTAATCAATGATGCTGTGCAAGGTAATAATCGCAAAGGAGGTATTCAGTTTTCTGGAGATATTGAGTTACAGACCACAGACTCTTCTAGATTTCGTCTTTTACGGAAGCTAATAAAAAAGTGGATGACACACGCTGCTTAGTAATGACAAAAAGTGCACAACACAACTGATTGGAAGTATTTTGCATTGTTTAATTTAACATCAATCCTAGGTTACGAGTATCCTGATCAAGTATTTGTCATTCATAGAAAAATATACTAATTAGAAGTGTGCACAAAAGATGGCTCGTGTTTGGTTTTGGTCGGCAGAAACTCTTTCACTTATTTGTTTTATCCATTCGTTTGTGTTATTTGATTTGATGGGTTATTTGATTCTCTTGGTTTAGATTTATGATATGCTCACAGACGATGTGTGGCTCATAGAATAATTTGCCATAACGTTTCAGTATCCATAACGAACACGAAAAGTACAATTTGAGTGAAAATATATTATTAAATATATATTAGAAAATGTTTAAGGTCTGAAAATTAAAGATATATATAATTTATTAATATCTGATACCAAAATCGCATGTATTCTTCGTTTTCACGTTACTTCACCTGGTGGACTAATAATCATTTATTTTATTTTTAGTGCATTCCATCCGAAACAATATACTAGTTACATATAGAGAGCAAATCGCTGTATATTTACTTTTTATTCCAAATCCATGACACCCACAATTCAGTACACAGTATAGTATTCAACGGTTTTTGAAATAGCTGTATATCAGAACACACGAGCCTTGAGTGTGCAGACTATTCATTCAGTGGAAAGCCTTATAGATTCATATCAAGCATTAATAAATAATGCAATTTCCACGCTCCTTCTTTGGATTCGTCACAAGTTACTTGCTACTTCACATTCACCTCTAGATAATCGTAAGAGATACGGGTCAGAAATACAATACACTTTACAACTGGAAGACTTAAACTAATAAACTACAAGTAACGAACTTCTACCCTTTGGGTACAGAATTTATGGTTTCTATAAAAAACATTAAAAATATACTTAATCAAAGAAGCTTGAATTATTTATTAATTTCTTTTTTTGCCGGAATGGTGACAGCGTTGTAGAGTCAGAAAGTCTGTGCACCAGTGGCGATTAAATTTTTAACTCGAGAGTCATTACACATATCTTTTGATTGATCCTTGAACACCTAAAATCTGCTTGAATTTTAGACAAAAAGTCTGGCAAATCAAATTGAAGTGAGCGCATATAATGCTTATGGAATAGAGACGTCAAGGTAATTATATCGTGTTGAATATTTTCTCAATATCAAGAATTAAACTTCATGGTAGATTTTTATTCAAATAACAAGGGTAAAATACCTGATCTAAATTTTTATTCAAACATGAAAGAAAGAAAAGGAGAAAGATGAGAACTGAAGAAAATATCCTTTGAAGGGGTAGGGAGGAGGTGGATAAGATATCTAAATACTAAGGCAGGGTGGGATAGGACATTCAAATACAAACTCTGTAGGGGTGGGGTGGTAAGACATTTAGCCACTGAAACAGGGTGGGGTAGGACATTCAAATATGAACTCTGTAGGGGTGGGGTGGTAAGACATTTAGCCACTGAGACAGGGTGGGGTGGGACATTCAAATACAAACTCTGTAGGGGTGGGGTGGTAAGACATTTAGCCACTGAGACAGGGTGGGGTAGGACATTCAAATACAAACTCTGTAGGGGTGGGGTGGTAAGAAATTTAGCCACTGAGACAGGGTGGAGTAGGACATTCAAATACGGACTCTGTAGGGGTGGGGTGGTAAGACATTTTGCCACTGAGACAGGGTGGGGTAGTGTCAATACTATGATTGCAACAAAAAGAGTAGTTTTCATGGAAATATCAAAGTTACAATAAGGAATCAACATATTAATGCCTGCACAAAATATTTACACAATTCATTAGGATATGCAAAGAAAACACTTAAGAAATTTCACTGAACACTTGAAGAAATATCAGGAAAACAACATCTGTGGAAAGAAAGGTAAAAAAAAACTTTTAATAAATTTGTGGAAAATCTGGATTACATTCTTCATTTAGCAGGCATTGTCATCAAGGGTCCTCTAGCTATCACTAGATGTATTACTATAAATTAATCTTTGTCCAGCAGGGTCAATTAGCCGTCATACTATACACGCTTTTGATCTGATGAGATTGATCGCAATCTTCTGATTGGTCAGTGATCATCAACAACTGTCAATCAACCAGCACCTAACTGCTAAAATGACAAAACAGTCTGACCACACCTACCTTATTTCCTGTACCACATAGTAATAGGATGGTGACTGCGACGAATCTTCTTCTGTAGCTGTAACACACCATATAAAAGGGCCTCGGCAGTAGGCGGACACCCAGGTACATAGATATCTACTGGTACTACGCGGTCACACCCTCGGACTACAGAGTATGAGTAGTGGTAGTATCCTCCACCATTTGCACAGCTATGGAAAACAGATAAATAAGGAGTAAATATAAAGGTATAGAGTATTTGAGATACAGTATCACATACTTGGTTATTACTCTGCCTATAACCATCACTCCCTGTACAGGGCTCTTCGCCGAGGTTCACTCCACACACACAAACACCACAGTTATTTTAAGACCCTGAGTGTGGGTCCAGCCGGGACTTGAACCACAACCTCCCACACAACAGACCAACGCACAGGACAGGTGATTACATAATAGAACATTAAGTCCCCTACAAGGTGTATCACCCTTAACATTATGTACTGTGGGAACTGTAGAGCATAAGAGAAGCAATGAAAACACAAGGAGATGTACAAGGAGATCTTGGCTTACCTTCCCATTGATATCACCCATCTTGGTTCTGGCATCTGATCATAAACCTACATATGGTATAATCATGTCAGTCAATCAATCAACCATCATTCTCATGGCCACCTTCATCAACTATCAGCATCAATAGCACAACCACCATCAGCACCATCACCAGCATCATCACTACTATTAACATCATCATCATCACCACCTTGTACTGTACATCAAGACTCCAATGATCATCATAATCATAATGACATTTAAAATTTGCTTATTGTTGGCATGGTAATCACCATCATATCATGATCATCATATATACACCATACTGTAGTCAAATCAAATAAAGAATTTATTTTCTAATGACTTCATAATTATAGTAACCCCTTTTGCTCTTTGTATAGCAAGTTGTTTACATCTTCACTATACAAGTCTTTGCTGTTATAACTTTTCATACCTTTCTGAGGGCTGGAGCCATCTTATTGGTGAGAGTACCAGCTACAATCATGACGTCAGCTTGTCTCTGTAACAACACAATGACAGTATCAATAAAATTGTAACTAGTTACCAAAGATTACGTGCCACTTGACTTAAAAAATATAGGAAAACTTTCTCCCAAAAACATAAATACAACTAATAGCTGTTATTACGGATGCATGCAAATGAGATGCAAATGAGACAACAAGCATTGTATCAACCTGATAGCCTCACTTGTATGATTCTTAAAACAAAAGAATATCTCATTTACATCTCATTTGCATGCATCCGTAATAACAGCTATTGCAAGAAGGTTGTCATATAAAAAATCAAATTAGAAATTAATTAGCAAATTTTAAACTTCATTCTTGCAATACTCAGCCTAAGATAAGATGCCTGCAACATTCAGCAAAGACCTTAGATGGCACTGCTGAAGTATTATGAGAAATGAATATGAAGAAACTCTAACAAGCCTATTTACAGTTATCAGTGCGCATGTGATGTTATCCCGAATTTCTCGCCTTCTTTTGTTTAAACCTTCTTTTGTTTTTAATTAAACAAAAGAAGGTGAGAAATTCGGGATAAAATCGCATCACTGATAATGATTCTTAAACTGTGAATAGCCTTATTGCCCCACAGTTCCTTTCGGTCAAGCAATCGCCATTAGCTGTTTGCCCCCTCAACCTTGTTTTAAATAGATGTATAGCTTGATGTGGTTTGCATTGCATTTTGCAAGCCAATAAACATGCTTATCATGTGACAGTATTACTTACAGGACTTGCCCTGAAGACAACACCAAACCTGTCCATGTCATATCTAAAAAAAATTAAAAACTGTCATCCAGTCATCCAACCACAATGCATAGTTATGGTTAAGGTAAGATAGGATACAGCTACAGTACGGCTACTAATTTGTCATACTGTTTCCTATTCATACAAAAACCACTCTATTTCCTCTAATGTACCTTGGTGCAGCAAAATGCATCATCTCTACAGCACAACAAGCAAGACCAAAGGTCATCGGCCACAAAGATGCCTGCAGAAGAAAGATAAGGTATCCTTTCAGATATGAACTAGATAATTTATTCTCATCATTGAGCATTTTGTAGCAGCTCCAAAGATGTATCAAACATGTTTCAAACATTGATCCTAGTCTGCTTAGTGTACTTACTCTTCTTCCCCAGTTGACCAAATCATCAATCTTTGTTATAACAAATTCTGAAAACAAGAATAATAACACATATAATTTACAGCACTTTTCATATTTCTGCGACCTAACCAACTCCAGACATCTGGCGTCTTGGCTTCCGTCAATCAAATTAATGATGGGTCAAGCTCATTATGATCACAAGCAATAAAGACATTCCTGTGTGAAAATGGCAGTCTAGTCACAGGAATTTCCTTATTGCTCAATCAGAATGAACTCAGTCCATTGTAAGTTTGATTGATGGAAGCTAAAATGCCAGATGCCTGGAATTGTTTACCGGTAAGTCACAGAAATATGAAAAGCACTGTAACATCCTATCTTCCACAAACTTTACATAATATTCTTTAACAATTAAGTTTCACTATGCTGGTTTTGATGACTGCACAGCATATGATTTGGTTTAGTACTGCATATTTGTTCTTACCTGTGGCTGAATCCAACTTTCCACGAGGTTTCTTAGCTACAGCAGTATTGCTTTGATGCCTTACAACAAGAGCACTGGAAAAAAAGATTTAACAGATCTTGAGTAACTGGAAGGGTGACCCAGGGGTTAGATTGGGTGGCTAGCCATCCTTGCTTGCAGTTTTTTTTGGGGTGATAAGGGCCATGTCAATGTGGCTAGTCATGCCTGGTAATTGAAAAAAGCTGTTAATTTTAGTATTGAAACAGGTTAGGTATAGAAATTGTCCTTGTTTTACAAGAGTATAGTAATATAGTATAGTATAGTAATAGCCAGTGGCTAACAAACCTGTGGCCCTTGTTCCATGATCGAATTGGAATTTAGAAAGTTATTTTTACATAGGGAAGAAAACAAAGTGAAGGTACCCAAAATTATAAAAGGTCATAACTGGAAAAGGGTGCATGACCAAAGCTCTTTCATTTAAGTACCTCCCACTTCACCTGAATTTTGATCAGTTTTTTTTACAGGGTTCATATAGTGTTTTTCAAAGGGTAATAAAGTATAAAATCCCTCTCCTTATGCACGTTTTTATAGCATACCTCTGTACAGCAGTCCTAAGAATTGGCAGTGAACTTCTTGGTATCATTAGTGACTTAGAGCAACTGCGAACTGAACACACATTTGTTTAGATATATTAATAATTAGTGGTGGGTGGATGGATGAATGGATAAATTAATGGGACAAACTACACATTTTACAATCATAAAACACAACATAGGTGTACATGTACGATACAGACCCCTTTCACACGACGTCAAAGCAGTTCAATTTAGAGGACAAAACAAAAGAATTTCAATCTCCTGAGATTATGAAACCTATTGTTTTCTGGCAAGCTGCAAGGGGTTTATAGTGTAATCAAGAACATACAGTAATGTCTATTCGATTAAAAAAAATTGAAGAAATGCTGGAGCTCACTGTTATATCCTTTCGCCTCAGACAATGTGACTGAATCAGATTTAGCAGATGCATTAATTCTAGAATTTCATCAGAAGAATCAGAGAGGTTTAATAACAAGGATGGATCCGAATTGATCAGAGAAAACAACGGATCAAGAGCTTTAATCTACCTTTTTGCTAAAACAGCTGAGAAGAAATTTCCAATATTTTAGCGCCATAACTAACTTGAATATTCTTATTTCACAAATTTTGTCTCTCAAACAATATTCTACGAAAGTTATCAACCCCTTGGAACAATTTTAAATGAAAGAAAGATAAGAAAAGAAGGCGTAAAACCTCAATCAATGTGAGTAGACTTACCTAACTCCATGGCAGCCGCCATCTTGGATTGAATTTACTACTATCGCAAGGGATTATGGTAAAGGCAAATCTAATACTTAGGGAGGGGAGGGAGAGGTCAATCGACCTTTAGTCTTCGGAAGCCATTTGCAGCGATGATGGTAGAAAATGGCGAATATATTACTCAAAACCGGGAGCTGCAAGGTTGAAATGATAATTGTCTGTAAAGCTATTGAATTTGGTAAGCATTAAGCGAACCTGGCGGTTAATTTGGCCAGAGAAAAGATTGAAAATACCTTTACTCTTATGGCTGACCTGAACTTTAGAAGAGGTCAGTTTTTCAGAAAGTCAGAAGTTATAGTATTGCTCTGTAAATATTAAGCCAAGATACTGAGACACGGAACTTGGTTATTTACGATGCTATATTTATTCAAAAGTGCTTCATCTTTTGCAATTTTTTCATTCAAAAATTCTTTCACTGCAAGACTTTTGATGAGGAGCTTTATTGCCAGATAGATAAGCTTATGTTTATTTGCACTTATGATAGTTGTCTTTTTCAACATTCACGAATCTAGCCTTCCAATTTGAATTGTAAAACGTATATTATTTTTGCTTTCGCTTTTGCATTTCCAGTTTGTTTGTTTTTGTTAGATTCAGTATGAGCCCGCTGTCAATGTTCAGCAATTAGCCTCTGAATGCGCATGCGTGCGACTCGTGATGCAAAGGATTGTGGGACAGAAAGGGGAACGTGAAATGAGGGAACATAAGGAAGGAGAATGAGTAGAAGGTTCGTTTGCTTGTTTTACAAGGTCACCATTATTCGTATTAGAAATTCACTAATATGCTAATAAGCAAAGCGTTATTTTGTGTTATATTTTTTCTCACGGCTTACTTTAGAAATAGCAATATTGGGCTTTCTCTGCTAGTCCCAAATGGTCATTAATCTTTTTCTTTCTTTATGCTTTCATTTCAAGTGAATATTCAAATGTTGCTGTCCCTCTTCTCTTCTTCATCCATTTTCTCCCAATAAACTTAGCCAAGTTGACGACCAGTTCGATGACTTCGCCTGCCGTCAGGACAGAAACACCGATCCAAAGACCAAGCTGACTACCAAAGTCTGCTAAGAAATTCTCAAGCTGAAAGGAGAGAAAGAAAAGATGAAAACTGTTTGTCCCAGAATTGATAGAGAAACTCTCGGCAGGAGATCTAGGATTACAAACACTCGTGTAAGAATCGTCACTTTTTATAGCCCACTTTCGATATTCTGGTTGAGTGATTACGCACAAAGAAATTCAAGACGAGGCTCTGGGGAAACAATGGAGTAATCCTGATATACTCTTTTGCTTCCCCGGAGTCTCGTCTTGAATTTCTTTGTGCGTGATCACTCAACCAGAATATCGAAAGTGGAATATTGGCCCAAGTGGACAATTGAAGTTATTTTAGGGTTCAATCTGTGAGTTAGCCGTGCCCTGACTTGCAATTGATCAGCCCAGAGGTTGTTTCAGGGTTCGATCTGTGAGTTAGACATGCCCTGACTTGCAATTGATCAGCCCAGAGGTTGTTTCAGGGTTCGATCTGTGAGTTAGCCATGCCCTGACTTGCAATTGATCAGCCCAGAGGTTGTTTCAGGGTTCGATCTGTGAGTTAGCCATGCCCTGACTTGCAATTGATCAGCCCAGAGGTTGTTTCAGGGTTCGATCTGTGAGTTAGACATGCCCTGACTTGCAATTGATCAGCCCAGAGGTTGTTTCAGGGTTCGATCTGTGAGTTAGCCATGCCCTGACTTGCAATTGATCAGCCCAGAGGTTGTTTCAGGGTTCGATCTGTGAGTTAGCCATGCCCTGACTTGCAATTGATAAGCCCAGAGGTTGTTTTAGGGTATCAATAAAAAAATTAAGTTTTGGTTTTTCATTGAATTTTTCCCCCTACTTTTTACAATCTAAATTATAATGCTACGTTGTTGCTCTGTTTCACAGGATGGAGTATTGTTCAACGGGAAACGAGTTTCTGAACAGTTGCAGGTTTTTCGTTGCTGTAATGCCAAGCACGAATTCCTACACGTCTGAAAAAGAATAACAAGATTGATGGATAACAAAGGAACCATAACAATACCTGGAAAGCTCTCCTTCACTTCTGGAAAGCATTGATGGTGTACGCTGCAAATGCGCCGTCTGTCACCACTGTAACCTATACTCTAGCTTGGACCTGTAATCAGGTAAGTTGAGTTGGTTCTCTTCTGTTTTCCAAGAGTTTTTCTTCCAATACTATTGTCTCTTTAATTATCCTCCCTCCTTTAAAAGCGTTCTTTGAATTTTTATTGTTTCGTTTGCGGCGCTTATTTGGGGGCAGCGCTTTTTTGAGGGCGACAATTTTGCTATTTTGCTCTCGAATACGGCGCGGTGTCCGTGGCCCCATTGGTACCCGGAATCTGCCCGCGCAATGTTTAGATAGGTATGTGTGAAAATTACCCTAAAAATCGTTGAAAACTGTGGGTCCTTTTGAACAGTTTATAAATCATTAATGTAAAAATCATGCAAATTTCGTCAAAACCATGGGCTATAATCCAGCGGATCCAGAGGGGGTTCCACGGAACCCCCTTTGAGCATCAGACCCTTGGGGTATATGAAATAATGAGAATGAAGTTTTACGTATCAGTTGTTGAAAGAGTGAAGACGAAATGGAACCCCCCTTTGTGAAATTCTGGATCCGCCACTGTAATCCTTGCTTTTCATTGCCCAAAATCGATAAAGGACAATGATAAGTCAACCAATCCTGGATATAGGCCACTGAGTTGCATACCAACTTGTCCTATTGTACAGCATCAGCCTGCGGGCAAATCTCCCAAAAAAAACTTTTTTTTCCCCTCACTTTCCAGCCAGATGATCTGGAATTTAGACGGACAATGCATTGTTTGTCACACAAAAAAATCCCAAGTGTTTTCTATTATCTCTTGTCAAAATGTTTTCAATATTTTCCACCAACAACGTCGAAAGATGATTTTCCTAAAAAATATTGGGCGAATTTTTGCGCGGATGAGTTTTGTTTTCTATATTTTCGAGCAAAAGCCGTTATAAATCGAGAACATTGATCTACGAACCAGCAGATGTCCGGGGTTCAGATACCAGTCGCCTCAAGGTTGGTTGGTTCTCTTCCTTGCTCTGGCAGTTTTTCCGGCCCTCCTATTTTTCCTCCCTCCGCTCAAACCGACCCTAACTAATTCAAACTGGTTAGAGCTGTGCTCCGGGGTCATACATGGACTGTATAGCGGCTGCCAGAGTCGCCTTCACATGCTTTCAGTTCGACCCCGTTGAACTGCATGCGCTCAGGGCTGTACTCGAAGTAGTGATTAGTGATAACAAGTTTCCCCACTCACTTTTTCGGTCATCTTAAGAACCTTACTGTACCATAAGGAAGAAAACAAGAGATGAGCCGTGAGAAACACATGATGATGATATCGATGATTTTATTAAAACCTAATATGAAGGATTTTCCAATAAAACGAACAACCTGAAAAACCTGAATTTACATGTATAAAAGGAAGAAAAACAAAAAAAATTTTTTTCGAAAAATACGTAAATATATGGATATCTATAAAATTTAACTTAACAAGATAAAAAAGTGATAATAAGAATAAGAATTCACAACACAACACAACACAACACAACACAACACAACACAACACAACACAACACAACACAACACAACACAACACAATACAACACAACACAACACAACACAACACAACACAACACAACACAACAACACAACACAACACAACACAACACAACACAACACAACACAACACAACAACACAACACAACACAACACAACACAACACAACACAACACAACACAACACAACACAACACAACACACTCCTTGGCTTAAAATCGGTGCCACGTGACAACACATCGGCACCCTCTGAGATGCCCCTCAGGTTCAATGTACGTAAGATCCCTAATGCATCAATTGTTGCATAACTCCTAGTCCTTTCTAACAAAAAAAGTTCATACTCAGGGGCGGAGCAAGGGGTTCGAAATTTTGGTTAGGGGGGTTCTACGGCCGAACTGGTGAACCAAAAACAAAACAAATGAAGAAGAAGAGAGGGGTTCGAACCACCGCATCGGAAACGAAAAAAAACAATTTTTACATTGGAAAATTTCTGATTAGGTGGATTCGTAGTCCTTATTAAAAGGTTCGATTGCGGGGCAGGGGTTCATCCGCACACCCCCTAGATCCCCCCTAGAACCCCCCTAGAACCCCCCTAGATCCCCCCTAGAACCCCCCTAGAACCCCCCTAGATCCCCCTAGAACCCCCTAGATCCTCCCTACAACCCCCTAGATCCTCCCTACAACCCCCTAGATCCCCCTAGAACCCCCCTAGATCCTCCCTACAACCCCCTAGATCCTCCCTACAACCCCCTAGATCCTCCCTACAACCCCCTAGATCCTCCCTACAACCCCCTAGATCCTCCCTACAACCCCCTAGATCCTCCCTACAACCCCCCTAGATCCCCCCTAGATCCTCCCTAGAACCCCCCTAGATCCTCCCTACAACCCCCTAGATCCTCCCTACAACCCCCCTAGATCCCCCTAGAACCTCCCTAGAACCCCCCTAGATCCTCCCTACAACCCCCTAGATCCTCCATACAACCCCCCTAGATCCCCCTAGAACCTCCCTAGAACCTCCCTAGAACCCCCTAGATCCTCCCTACAACCCCCCTAGATCCCCCTAGAACCTCCCTAGAACCTCCCTACAACCCCCCTAGATCCCCCTAGAACCTCCCTAGAACCTCCCTAGATCCCCCCTAGATCCTCCCTAGAACCCCCTAGATCCTCCCTACAACCCCCTAGATCCTCCCTACAACCCCCCTAGATCCCCCCTACAACCCCCTAGATCCCCCCTAGAACCCCCCTAGATCCTCCCTACAACCCCCCTAGATCCCCCTAGAACCTCCCTAGAACCTCCCTAGATCCTCCCTAGATCCTCCCTAGATCCCCCCTAGAACCCCCCTAGATCCCCCTAGAACCTCCCTAGATCCTCCCTACAACCCCCTAGATCCTCCCTACGACCCCCCTAGATCCCCCTAGAACCTCCCTAGAACCTCCCTAGATCCTCCCTAGATCCCCCTAGAACCCCCCTAGATCCTCCCTAGATCCCCCTAGAACCTCCCTAGAACCTCCCTAGATCCTCCCCAGATCCACCCCTGACATTTTTGACACTGGTGGAGAAAAGCACGTGTGTAAGAGTACGTAGAATTCCTATAATGCCCCAATTGTTACATAACTCCTCGGCAAAAAAAAAATACATACATGTGACATCGAAAAAAGCAGACGAATCGGTGACTAAAAAGGCCCCTAATTATTTATTATAATTACATTCACAAACCATCACGTTCACATTCTTAACTTAAGAACCCGTATTACCATTCAGCATTGGGAAAGAAAACAAAAGGGAAAAACAAAATTTAAATTCAGTCTGTTTTCAATCTTGAAGAGAGTACTCTGCCAGTTTGAATTTCTCGAGATGAACTTTTTACTAATTTCTTGTGAGGAGCCACGTTTGAATCGTTTAGAAAAGTCTAAAGCAGGAATACTAGGGCAAGATAAAGCAAGCAAAAGTCAAACTCCTGTGGCATTTGATAGCATGGAGAAGATGTCAGGCGAAGGAAGACACGATGGTCTTAGAGTAAACCATGATTTGGTAGAGATGAAAAACATTAAACCATCTTTTGACGAGTGCTCGGCAAGTCGCAAAAAAAGTCTTGACTGGTTCGAAATGAAGGCCAAGTTCTCGAAGAAAAAACACTCTATTGACGACATAGAGTCACAGAACGGTAAAAAATACGAAGGAAAGACGAACAATCCAAGTCATGGCATGGCATGGCATTTTAAACATAGTATAAATGAAGGGAACACTGGTGATGAAAGTACTTCACATGGACAGAAAAAAGGAAGAGAATTTGAAGAGGAAGATAAGGTTGAAACAAGGAATGCCTTACATTTATGGCAAACACGTCTTCGACGAAATGGTGAAGTTGAGTTTTCTATGTCGTTTAGAAATGAACACTTGTGTTGCAACGCTAGTGAGCGAGGCGAGGCTGAAGAGCTATTATCTTCTATAAGGTATGGGACAGCCTGTTCAACCCGAAATCGCCGAATTGGGATGACAGAAGATCATTTTCCTATTCAAACTAATATAAAAAGCACTCATGATTCAACAGAGAAGATGCCTAAATCAAGAAGAAAAGGTCAGCAAATGAGCACAAAAAGACGATTTAACTACGTGGACGATAGGTTGGCTCTATGCGAAAATAGAGAGAGCTCGCAATATACTTTGATGGAATTTCTGAGTCTAGAGAGCTGACCGCCTGAAAATCGCCGCTTATATTGTGGGCTATAGATAATTGTGGGCTGGGTGGGTGGGTATGAATATAAATATGTATATATTTTATTATTATTATTATTATTATTATTATTATTATTATAAATAAATAAATAAATAAATAAATAAATAAATAAATAAATAAATAAATAAATAAATAAATAAATAAATAAATAAATAAATAAATAAATAGATAGATAGATAGATAGATAGATAGATAGATAGATAGATAATTAAATAAATAAATAAATAAATAAATAAATAAATAAATAAATAAATAAATAAATAAATAAATAAATAAATAAATAAATAAATAAATAAATAAATAAATAAATAAATAAATAAATAAATAAATAAATAAATAAATAAATAAATAAATAAATAAATAAATAAATAAATAAATAAATAAATATCTTTTGCCCATAAGTATCTTTATATTATATGTATATTTATATTATTTGTGTTATTGTTAATATATAGAGGATATTACATGGTCGCGCGGAGATACGCATTTTATCTTCGAGTGTTGATATTATCTCTTACGAGTGAGATAATATCAGCACGAGAAGATAAAATTCGTATCTCCAAGCGGCCATGTAATGTTCTGTTTATTATATAAAATCTTCAATGAAAAATAATATAATCTTGCATAATTGTATTGTAAATATCTACACATATATATCAATTTTTAACGATTAAGTTTGTAAAATTTGTATTCTGTTATGTAGTGAGGGCCGTAAGTTAGATAACCAAATGGGTTAATGCGTCACCCTCTTTAAATAAAGTTTATTGTATTGTACACCTTAAGAATTATCTTTAAATAGTCCAAAACAGCTCATTTTTTACAGTCAAAACGGCTCAAGCGTACCCCCCTAAAATCCATTAATGAATTTATTATTCGAATATTGAGTTCATTATACACTCTGACTCCAAACTTGAAAATGAATTATCTACTTGAGTTTTGATTGGATTCTTGAACAATTGCCATTCATTTCAAGGTAGAAAAAAATCCTCAGAAAACCATCCCTTAGAATTTTAGTTGTAAAATGAATGTGAAGTTTGGATTCTTCCGATTTTTTAATGAAAGCTCAGAGTGAATAATCAAGTCAATATTCGAATAATGAAATCATTAATGAAGACTTGGGGGTACGCTTGAGCCGTTTTGACTGGAATTAATTTTGGCCAAATGGTTGGCCCATGGTTTTGATAAAAATTTGCATGATGATTTTCACACCTTTTCAAAAGTAATGTACGATTTATAAATAGTCCAAAACACCTCTTTTCGAATCAATTTTGGCCAAAAAGCATGGATTTTATATATAATAGCCTTTGGTTTTGATGAAATTTGCCTGATTTCCACATCTTTTGAAAAATGAATGGTTTGTGAAGGGTACAAAACACTTTACCGGCTAAGTTGAGAACCCATGAATTCGAAATATTAGTTCTTCCTTCTGTAAGTTGATCGTAAACGCACTATATTCACGGGGCGTTGTTGAGGAGTCTTCGTGGGGACGAAATGTTGACCAGTAAAATCTACAGACACTTGCGGAGAAACATGCACTGGGGTGTGTTGTGTGACTGTCACAGGTATGGATTGCGTGACGAGTTTTACAGGTGAGGTCTCTTGGGGACATCCGCTGAGAGGCGGCTTGACATTGCAGGCCATCCGATCAAATAGAAGATTGTTCTCTGTTGGAAGAAAGCATCATTGCAGCCAAAGCTACGAAGAAAATGAAAGCAAGCACACCTAATTACAAATAGTCACACATCAAAGTCACGCAGCAGCATACCAAGTAACGCCATCAAAACCGGTCACACTGTACAACATTAGGTCACACCATGTCACAACCTCACACACAAAACCACATCACACCAGAAAGCGTATAAGAACAGCACAACACATTTTACCATGCATGAAAAACATTACAGAATGACAACACATCATTTGTAATAAAATGCCTTTCAGGTTTAATGTACGTAAAATCCCTAGTACATGGCTTTATAACTCCTAGTCCTTTACAAAATAAGGGGATACTCAAAAAAAGGGGATCCTGGATTTTTGCGAGGTTGGCAGTCCTCATTGGGACGTTCGATTGCGCTAGGTTCACCCCCTGATGTATGTATATGACATGGAGAAAAGCACGTGTACCAGCGTACTGTCTTAGAATCCCTAGAATGTCGCAATGGTTATATAATGCCTTTACAAAAACAGCACGTGGATCACAGATTAAACTGCAAACTACAAAACAACACTTACGTAATCTTAACGTAAGAACCATTGGAGAAGAAAACAAAAGTCAGACGGAGTACCAAAACAGACACACACCTTTCTTCAATCTGTTCAGTCCATTTCAATCTTTAACCAGAGAGAACACTGCTTGTGACTGACTTTGTTTTAACGATGGAAAAGAAGCAATTTCTCGACTATTTACTAATTTCTTGTGAGGAGCCACGCTTGAATCGCTTAGAAAAGTCTAAAGCAGGGATACTAGGGCAGGATAAAGCAAGCAAAAGTCAAACTTATGTGGCATTTGATAGCATGGAGAAGATGTCAGGCGAAGGAAGACACGACGGTTTTAGAGTAAACCATGATTTGGTAGAGATAGAAAGCATCAAACCATCTTTTGACGATTTCTCTGCAAGTCGCAAAAAAAGTCTTGACTGGTTCGAAATGAAAGCCATGTTCTCGAAGAAAAAACAGTCTACTGACGACAAGACGAACAATCCAAACGGGCATGGCATGGACGTCGATTTTGAACGTATGAATGCTGATGAAAGTCCTTCACATAGGCAGAAAAATGAAAGAGAATTTGAAGAGGAGGATAAGGTTGAAACAAGGAATACTTTACATTCATGGCAAGTTACACGTCAACGACGAAAAGGTAAAGTCGAATCTTCTATGTCATTTCAAAATGAACAATGTAGCAAGGCTTGTGAGCAAGGCGAGGCCGCAGAACTTGCATCTTCAATAAATTATGGAACAGCCTCTTCAACCCGGAATCGCCGGATCGGAATGTCAAACGATCATCTTCCTATTCAACCTGGTATAAAAAGCACTGATAATTCAACAGAGAAGATGTTCAAATCAAGAAGAAAAGGTCAGCAAATGAGCACGACAAGACGATTTAACTACGTGGACGATAGGTTGGCTCTATGCGAAAATAGAGATAGGTCGCAATATACTTTGATGGAATTTCTGAATTTAGAGAACTGACTGAAAATCATCTATTATATGAGCTAAAAAATTGTGAAAGGTCAGAAGTTATTCACCGGCCAGAAGGTCCAGATAAATAAAAATAAAATAAATAAAATACCGCGCCCGCTCAATAATAATAATAATAATAATAATAATAATAATAATAATAATAATAATAATAATAATAATAATAATAATAATAATAATAATAATATGTTTAATTCAACCACAATTGCAATAATAATACATACAAATACAATAATAATTATAATAATAATAATAATATTAATAATGATAATAATAATAATAATAATAATAATAATAAACTCTTTATTTAAAGAGAGTGACACGGAATAGTTAAAAACTAATAAACTAGTTTCTAATTAATAATTTCTAAGCCGCTGTGCTCTTTCAACTCGCAATTAATTTTAATGTTTTCTCACTGTTAATAACCAGAGTACAAATATACAGTTGTTATTATTGAATACGATGAAACATGGTAATAAAAACGATCATCGGTTTTGACCGAAAAGAATGAGCTACGGCGCTGCATAAACATACCATGGTTTTGGTGAATGATTATAACACCTTAAGAATTATCTATAAATCTATAGTCCAAAACAGGTCAGTTTTTTTTACAGTCAAAACGGCTCGAGCTTACCCCCTAGAATCCATTAATGAATTTATTATTCGAATATTGAGTTCATTATTCACTTTGACTCCAAACTTAAAAATGAATTGGAAAATGATTTTGGGTAATGGCGGTATTGTAAATAATTGTTTAGAAATACAAAGTAGTAAATATATATTTATATATATATTGCCATGCCAAGGTAGGAAAAATCCCCAGAAAACCATCCTTTAGAATTTTAGTTGTGGATTCTTTCGATTTTTGAATGAAAACTCAGCGTGAATAATCAACTCAATATTCGAATAATGAAATCATTAATGAAGACTTGGGGGTACGCTTGAGCCGTTTGGACTGTAATTAATTTTGACCAAATGGTTGGCCCATGCTTTTGATGAAGTTTGCATGATGCCAATTTTCACACCTTTTCAAAAGTAATGTACGATTTAGGAATAATCCAAAACACCTCATTTCGAATCAATTTTGGCCAAAACGCATGGAGTATATATAATAGCCTTTGGTTTTGATGAAATTGGCATGATTTTCACATCTTTTGAAAAATGAATAACGAATGGTTTGTGAAGGGTACAAAACATTTCACCAGCTCAGTTGAGAACCCATGAATTCGAAATATGAGTTCTTCCTTTCTGTAAGTTGATTGTAAACGCTAGTTGAACTCAAGGCGGAATTCTTTCTCATTCAACAGTAGAAGTAATCAGTCCTTGCTTCGAAAATGCTAACTAAAAATAGTTAACTCATGACAGACCCTTTGCCAAAATGGCAGCCAAAAATTTAAATGAGTTAAAATTAAAAACGTATACCAGCACTTGAAAGAGCACCTTTACTTTAGTAACCCTACAAGGATTCATTATGTCAGGTGTTATATCGGCTGAGAAAACTTCTTTTGAAAGTTGAAAAATGTACAGACTTTTGTATGTCTGGGGGTGTACCGTATGTCCCCAACCATACGAACGTTTGTAAAGTTCTTTCTAGTGCTGGTATTGGTTTTTCACTCAGTGTAATTTTAATAATTATATTAATTATTATAATAATGATAATAATAATAATAATAATAATAATAATAATAATAATAATAATAATATGTTTAATTCAACCACAATTGCAATAATAATACATACAAATACAATAATAATTATAATAATAATAATAATAATAATATTAATAATGATAATAATAATAATAATAATAAACTCTTTATTTAAAGAGAGTGACACGGAATAGTTAAAAACTAATAAACTAGTTTCTAATTAATAATTTCTAAGCCGCTGTGCTCTTTCAACTCGCAATTAATTTTAATGTTTTCTCACTGTTAATAACCAGAGTACAAATATACAGTTGTTATTATTGAATACGATGAAACATGGTAATAAAAACGATCATCGGTTTTGACCGAAAAGAATGAGCTACGGCGCTGTATAAACATACCATGGTTTTGGTGAATGATTATAACACCTTAAGAATTATCTATAAATCTATAGTCCAAAACAGGTCAGTTTTTTTTACAGTCAAAACGGCTCGAGCTTACCCCCTAGAATCCATTAATGAATTTATTATTCGAATATTGAGTTCATTATTCACTTTGACTCCAAACTTAAAAATGAATTGGAAAATGATTTTGGGTAATGGCGGTATTGTAAATAATTGGTTAGAAATACAAAGTAGTAAATATATATTGATATATATATTGCCATGCCAAGGTAGGAAAAATCCCCAGAAAACCATCCTTTAGAATTTTAGTTGTGGATTCTTTCGATTTTTGAATGAAAACTCAGCGTGAATAATCAACTCAATATTCGAATAATGAAATCATTAATGAAGACTTGGGGGTACGCTTGAGCCGTTTGGACTGTAATTAATTTTGACCAAATGGTTGGCCCATGCTTTTGATGAAGTTTGCATGATGCCAATTTTCACACCTTTTCAAAAGTAATGTACGATTTAGGAATAATCCAAAACACCTCATTTCGAATCAATTTTGGCCAAAACGCATGGAGTATATATAATAGCCTTTGGTTTTGATGAAATTGGCATGATTTTCACATCTTTTGAAAAATGAATAACGAATGGTTTGTGAAGGGTACAAAACACTTCACCAGCTCAGTTGAGAACCC
Organism: Anthopleura sola; assembly: GCA_023349425.1. NCBI lineage: Eukaryota > Metazoa > Cnidaria > Anthozoa > Actiniaria > Actiniidae > Anthopleura > Anthopleura sola. The sequence goes on along the minus strand of JALHLI010000016.1, from coordinate 1,355,080 downwards.
ATGAATTCGAAATATGAGTTCTTCCTTTCTGTAAGTTAATCGTAAACGCTAGTTGAACTCATGGCGGAATTCTTTCTCATTCAACAGTAGAAGCAATCAGTCCTTGCTTCGAAAATGCTAACTAAAAATAGTTAACTCATGACAGACCCTTTGCCAAAATGGCAGCCAAAAATTTAAATGAGTTAAAATTAAAAACGTATACCAGCACTTGAAAGAGCACCTTTACTTTAGTAACCCTACAAGGATTCATTATGTCAGGTTATATCGGCTGAGAAAACTTCTTTTGAAAATTGAAAAATGTACAGACTTTTGTATGTCTGGGGGTGGACCGTATGTCCCCAACCATACGAACGTTTGTAAAGTTCTTTCTAGTGCTGGTATTGGTTTTTCACTCAGTGTAATTTTAATTCATTCGAATGCGGCCGCCACTTTTGGCAAAGGGTCTACTCAGCTGCTTTTCGGCCGAATTTGGGCAAATAGCATGCAGCACTAACCTCAACAAATCATTCCTTCCTTCCTCCCCCCTCCCATCCCAAAAAAACCCACATTGTGGATGAAAGGAGACACACAGGCACCCCAGTACCCCCTGGATGCCCGTCCAATACAGTAAAGCAATTGGTAGAATGTTTTGTAGAGGAACGCCTGGTCAAAAAGATCAATTTTACACCAACAAAGATGCCCTAAAATCTCGATTTTTAATCTTGTGTGACGCCGATATTTTTGACCAGGCGTTCCTCGTGACAATAAATATTTGACCCTTCTTGATTCCTAGTTATAAACGATAAAAAAATAATCTCAAAACAAACCTTGTCAATAATGCATCGATAAAATTCCTCCAAACTCGGCAGACAAAATTATGACAATCATAATCATACAAGGGAGGCTACCGGGTCGATACAATGCTTTTCTTGTTTCTTTCATTTCTCTTCCCAAAGAAAAAACATTTTTATTGTAATCTTAATAAGATGCTGGAGATTCTTTATTTATTTATTTTTTTTTTCAAACTTTTATAAAAAATATTACTCTTAACTTGTTTTTAAATGTCATTATATATTCAACACCAAAGTGCTACGTCTCATATAAGTGATTATCAAAAGGGCTTATCAGTGTCCTAATATAGTCAAATGACTGTACCTTGCGTTACAAAAATATTCCATGTCAAGAAGTTTGTTTCTACATCTTTTATAGAACCGCTTCTGCATAAACTGCACAATGACATCCAAGTGGCTTTCGTGCCAAGAACTACGATTTGCTGGTATGTTCTTTAGTGCTGATTGGCTCAAACAAAAGTAACGCAAGCTTCCCTGTTACGGTAACGCAAGTTTCCCTCATATCAAAAATAACCGAGATACTGAATCAAATGCATTCAGCTGGAATTCTTTGATGTCTGCTCAGCTGCGATGCCGTGGAAAACATCTTTCTACATTTAGTGCAAACAAATGGTTTCTCGCCAGTGTGTGTGCGTATGTGGTTATTCAGAGTCGTTGCTCCAGCAAACGAACGCGAACAGTATCCGCACTTAAATGGCTTTTCATTGGTATGTCTTACCACGTGTGTGCGCAGCTCACTTGACTGGGAAAATGAGTCTGCGCAGTGTCCACATTTGTAGGGTCTGTTGGCCATTCCAGGACAAATGTGTATTTGTAAGAGAGCTCGTTGTGTGAATGACCGCTGACACTGACCACATTTCCACAGGCTCAACTCGGATTCTTCAGTCAAATCCAGTTGATCATCATCAGTAGAGCCGATAGTTACTACTAATTCACTATCAGTGGGTGCAATTATATCAGATTGAGGCAGAGTATTCTCATTATGTTCGTTACTTTTCGACCCATGCGACGGGAAAGCTTTGTCAGTGGCGTTCATATCAACCTTATGAGCATGAGTATGCACGGAGTGAGCAATTTTTATTTCTTTTGGCGGAGAAACACGCTGGTCCTGAAACAGATGCTTTCTTTTCGGGGAAGGCAAGGGTCTGGTTTGTGATGTCGGTTGCGTTACAGACTGCGTGACTGAGTTATGAACTCTTGGCGTGACAGGAAACGTACTCTGCATTACCGTCTTAGTATGAGAAATCTTGATCGGCGCTGATATTACTCCTGATGGATATTTTTGTGGGTAAATGGCAGGCATTGGATGAACAGCATTGATTGGTGAATGTTGTGTTACTTTCACTGGCGACTGCGTGACTGGTAACGTTCTACGTGGTGGTACATTGGCCATACGATGCACAATATTCACGGGGCGTTGTTGAGGATTCTTCGTGGGGACGAAATGTTGACCAGTAAAATCTACAGACACTTGCGGAGAAACATGCACTGGGGTGTGTTGTGTGACTGTCACAGGTATGGATTGCGTGACGAGTTTTACAGGTGAGGTCTCTTGGGGACATCCGCTGAGAGGCGGCTTGACATTGCAGGCCATCCGATCAAATAGAAGATTGTTCTCTGTTGGAAGAAAGCATCATTGCAGCCAAAGCTACGAAGAAAATGAAAGCAAGCACACCTAATTACAAATAGTCACACATCAAAGTCACGCAGCAGCATACCAAGTAACGCCATCAAAACCGGTCACACTGTACAACATTAGGTCACACCATGTCACAACCTCACACACAAAACCACATCACACCAGAAAGCGTATAAGAACAGCACAACACATTTTACCATGCATGAAAAACATTACAGAATGACAACACATCATTTGTAATAAAATGCCTTTCAGGTTTAATGTACGTAAAATCCCTAGTACATGGCTTTATAACTCCTAGTCCTTTACAAAATAAGGGGATACTCAAAAAAAGGGGATCCTGGATTTTTGCGAGGTTGGCAGTCCTCATTGGGACGTTCGATTGCGCTAGGTTCACCCCCTGATGTATGTATATGACATGGAGAAAAGCACGTGTACCAGCGTACTGTCTTAGAATCCCTAGAATGTCGCAATGGTTATATAATGCCTTTACAAAAACAGCACGTGGATCACAGATTAAACTGCAAACTACAAAACAACACTTACGTAATCTTAACGTAAGAACCATTGGAGAAGAAAACAAAAGTCAGACGGAGTACCAAAACAGACACACACCTTTCTTCAATCTGTTCAGTCCATTTCAATCTTTAACCAGAGAGAACACTGCTTGTGACTGACTTTGTTTTAACGATGGAAAAGAAGCAATTTCTCGACTATTTACTAATTTCTTGTGAGGAGCCACGCTTGAATCGCTTAGAAAAGTCTAAAGCAGGGATACTAGGGCAGGATAAAGCAAGCAAAAGTCAAACTTATGTGGCATTTGATAGCATGGAGAAGATGTCAGGCGAAGGAAGACACGACGGTTTTAGAGTAAACCATGATTTGGTAGAGATAGAAAGCATCAAACCATCTTTTGACGATTTCTCTGCAAGTCGCAAAAAAAGTCTTGACTGGTTCGAAATGAAAGCCATGTTCTCGAAGAAAAAACAGTCTACTGACGACAAGACGAACAATCCAAACGGGCATGGCATGGACGTCGATTTTGAACGTATGAATGCTGATGAAAGTCCTTCACATAGGCAGAAAAATGAAAGAGAATTTGAAGAGGAGGATAAGGTTGAAACAAGGAATACTTTACATTCATGGCAAGTTACACGTCAACGACGAAAAGGTAAAGTCGAATCTTCTATGTCATTTCAAAATGAACAATGTAGCAAGGCTTGTGAGCAAGGCGAGGCCGCAGAACTTGCATCTTCAATAAATTATGGAACAGCCTCTTCAACCCGGAATCGCCGGATCGGAATGTCAAACGATCATCTTCCTATTCAACCTGGTATAAAAAGCACTGATAATTCAACAGAGAAGATGTTCAAATCAAGAAGAAAAGGTCAGCAAATGAGCACGACAAGACGATTTAACTACGTGGACGATAGGTTGGCTCTATGCGAAAATAGAGATAGGTCGCAATATACTTTGATGGAATTTCTGAATTTAGAGAACTGACTGAAAATCATCTATTATATGAGCTAAAAAATTGTGAAAGGTCAGAAGTTATTCACCGGCCAGAAGGTCCAGATAAATAAAAATAAAATAAATAAAATACCGCGCCCGCTCAATAATAATAATAATAATAATAATAATAATAATAATAATAATAATAATAATAATAATAATAATAATAATAATAATAATAATAATAATATGTTTAATTCAACCACAATTGCAATAATAATACATACAAATACAATAATAATTATAATAATAATAATAATATTAATAATGATAATAATAATAATAATAATAATAATAATAAACTCTTTATTTAAAGAGAGTGACACGGAATAGTTAAAAACTAATAAACTAGTTTCTAATTAATAATTTCTAAGCCGCTGTGCTCTTTCAACTCGCAATTAATTTTAATGTTTTCTCACTGTTAATAACCAGAGTACAAATATACAGTTGTTATTATTGAATACGATGAAACATGGTAATAAAAACGATCATCGGTTTTGACCGAAAAGAATGAGCTACGGCGCTGCATAAACATACCATGGTTTTGGTGAATGATTATAACACCTTAAGAATTATCTATAAATCTATAGTCCAAAACAGGTCAGTTTTTTTTACAGTCAAAACGGCTCGAGCTTACCCCCTAGAATCCATTAATGAATTTATTATTCGAATATTGAGTTCATTATTCACTTTGACTCCAAACTTAAAAATGAATTGGAAAATGATTTTGGGTAATGGCGGTATTGTAAATAATTGTTTAGAAATACAAAGTAGTAAATATATATTTATATATATATTGCCATGCCAAGGTAGGAAAAATCCCCAGAAAACCATCCTTTAGAATTTTAGTTGTGGATTCTTTCGATTTTTGAATGAAAACTCAGCGTGAATAATCAACTCAATATTCGAATAATGAAATCATTAATGAAGACTTGGGGGTACGCTTGAGCCGTTTGGACTGTAATTAATTTTGACCAAATGGTTGGCCCATGCTTTTGATGAAGTTTGCATGATGCCAATTTTCACACCTTTTCAAAAGTAATGTACGATTTAGGAATAATCCAAAACACCTCATTTCGAATCAATTTTGGCCAAAACGCATGGAGTATATATAATAGCCTTTGGTTTTGATGAAATTGGCATGATTTTCACATCTTTTGAAAAATGAATAACGAATGGTTTGTGAAGGGTACAAAACATTTCACCAGCTCAGTTGAGAACCCATGAATTCGAAATATGAGTTCTTCCTTTCTGTAAGTTGATTGTAAACGCTAGTTGAACTCAAGGCGGAATTCTTTCTCATTCAACAGTAGAAGTAATCAGTCCTTGCTTCGAAAATGCTAACTAAAAATAGTTAACTCATGACAGACCCTTTGCCAAAATGGCAGCCAAAAATTTAAATGAGTTAAAATTAAAAACGTATACCAGCACTTGAAAGAGCACCTTTACTTTAGTAACCCTACAAGGATTCATTATGTCAGGTGTTATATCGGCTGAGAAAACTTCTTTTGAAAGTTGAAAAATGTACAGACTTTTGTATGTCTGGGGGTGTACCGTATGTCCCCAACCATACGAACGTTTGTAAAGTTCTTTCTAGTGCTGGTATTGGTTTTTCACTCAGTGTAATTTTAATAATTATATTAATTATTATAATAATGATAATAATAATAATAATAATAATAATAATAATAATAATAATAATATGTTTAATTCAACCACAATTGCAATAATAATACATACAAATACAATAATAATTATAATAATAATAATAATAATAATATTAATAATGATAATGATAATAATAATAATAAACTCTTTATTTAAAGAGAGTGACACGGAATAGTTAAAAACTAATAAACTAGTTTCTAATTAATAATTTCTAAGCCGCTGTGCTCTTTCAACTCGCAATTAATTTTAATGTTTTCTCACTGTTAATAACCAGAGTACAAATATACAGTTGTTATTATTGAATACGATGAAACATGGTAATAAAAACGATCATCGGTTTTGACCGAAAAGAATGAGCTACGGCGCTGTATAAACATACCATGGTTTTGGTGAATGATTATAACACCTTAAGAATTATCTATAAATCTATAGTCCAAAACAGGTCAGTTTTTTTTACAGTCAAAACGGCTCGAGCTTACCCCCTAGAATCCATTAATGAATTTATTATTCGAATATTGAGTTCATTATTCACTTTGACTCCAAACTTAAAAATGAATTGGAAAATGATTTTGGGTAATGGCGGTATTGTAAATAATTGGTTAGAAATACAAAGTAGTAAATATATATTGATATATATATTGCCATGCCAAGGTAGGAAAAATCCCCAGAAAACCATCCTTTAGAATTTTAGTTGTGGATTCTTTCGATTTTTGAATGAAAACTCAGCGTGAATAATCAACTCAATATTCGAATAATGAAATCATTAATGAAGACTTGGGGGTACGCTTGAGCCGTTTGGACTGTAATTAATTTTGACCAAATGGTTGGCCCATGCTTTTGATGAAGTTTGCATGATGCCAATTTTCACACCTTTTCAAAAGTAATGTACGATTTAGGAATAATCCAAAACACCTCATTTCGAATCAATTTTGGCCAAAACGCATGGAGTATATATAATAGCCTTTGGTTTTGATGAAATTGGCATGATTTTCACATCTTTTGAAAAATGAATAACGAATGGTTTGTGAAGGGTACAAAACACTTCACCAGCTCAGTTGAGAACCCATGAATTCGAAATATGAGTTCTTCCTTTCTGTAAGTTAATCGTAAACGCTAGTTGAACTCATGGCGGAATTCTTTCTCATTCAACAGTAGAAGCAATCAGTCCTTGCTTCGAAAATGCTAACTAAAAATAGTTAACTCATGACAGACCCTTTGCCAAAATGGCAGCCAAAAATTTAAATGAGTTAAAATTAAAAACGTATACCAGCACTTGAAAGAGCACCTTTACTTTAGTAACCCTACAAGGATTCATTATGTCAGGTTATATCGGCTGAGAAAACTTCTTTTGAAAATTGAAAAATGTACAGACTTTTGTATGTCTGGGGGTGGACCGTATGTCCCCAACCATACGAACGTTTGTAAAGTTCTTTCTAGTGCTGGTATTGGTTTTTCACTCAGTGTAATTTTAATTCATTCGAATGCGGCCGCCACTTTTGGCAAAGGGTCTACTCAGCTGCTTTTCGGCCGAATTTGGGCAAATAGCATGCAGCACTAACCTCAACAAATCATTCCTTCCTTCCTCCCCCCTCCCATCCCAAAAAAACCCACATTGTGGATGAAAGGAGACACACAGGCACCCCAGTACCCCCTGGATGCCCGTCCAATACAGTAAAGCAATTGGTAGAATGTTTTGTAGAGGAACGCCTGGTCAAAAAGATCAATTTTACACCAACAAAGATGCCCTAAAATCTCGATTTTTAATCTTGTGTGACGCCGATATTTTTGACCAGGCGTTCCTCGTGACAATAAATATTTGACCCTTCTTGATTCCTAGTTATAAACGATAAAAAAATAATCTCAAAACAAACCTTGTCAATAATGCATCGATAAAATTCCTCCAAACTCGGCAGACAAAATTATGACAATCATAATCATACAAGGGAGGCTACCGGGTCGATACAATGCTTTTCTTGTTTCTTTCATTTCTCTTCCCAAAGAAAAAACATTTTTATTGTAATCTTAATAAGATGCTGGAGATTCTTTATTTATTTATTTTTTTTTTCAAACTTTTATAAAAAATATTACTCTTAACTTGTTTTTAAATGTCATTATATATTCAACACCAAAGTGCTACGTCTCATATAAGTGATTATCAAAAGGGCTTATCAGTGTCCTAATATAGTCAAATGACTGTACCTTGCGTTACAAAAATATTCCATGTCAAGAAGTTTGTTTCTACATCTTTTATAGAACCGCTTCTGCATAAACTGCACAATGACATCCAAGTGGCTTTCGTGCCAAGAACTACGATTTGCTGGTATGTTCTTTAGTGCTGATTGGCTCAAACAAAAGTAACGCAAGCTTCCCTGTTACGGTAACGCAAGTTTCCCTCATATCAAAAATAACCGAGATACTGAATCAAATGCATTCAGCTGGAATTCTTTGATGTCTGCTCAGCTGCGATGCCGTGGAAAACATCTTTCTACATTTAGTGCAAACAAATGGTTTCTCGCCAGTGTGTGTGCGTATGTGGTTATTCAGAGTCGTTGCTCCAGCAAACGAACGCGAACAGTATCCGCACTTAAATGGCTTTTCATTGGTATGTCTTACCACGTGTGTGCGCAGCTCACTTGACTGGGAAAATGAGTCTGCGCAGTGTCCACATTTGTAGGGTCTGTTGGCCATTCCAGGACAAATGTGTATTTGTAAGAGAGCTCGTTGTGTGAATGACCGCTGACACTGACCACATTTCCACAGGCTCAACTCGGATTCTTCAGTCAAATCCAGTTGATCATCATCAGTAGAGCCGATAGTTACTACTAATTCACTATCAGTGGGTGCAATTATATCAGATTGAGGCAGAGTATTCTCATTATGTTCGTTACTTTTCGACCCATGCGACGGGAAAGCTTTGTCAGTGGCGTTCATATCAACCTTATGAGCATGAGTATGCACGGAGTGAGCAATTTTTATTTCTTTTGGCGGAGAAACACGCTGGTCCTGAAACAGATGCTTTCTTTTCGGGGAAGGCAAGGGTCTGGTTTGTGATGTCGGTTGCGTTACAGACTGCGTGACTGAGTTATGAACTCTTGGCGTGACAGGAAACGTACTCTGCATTACCGTCTTAGTATGAGAAATCTTGATCGGCGCTGATATTACTCCTGATGGATATTTTTGTGGGTAAATGGCAGGCATTGGATGAACAGCATTGATTGGTGAATGTTGTGTTACTTTCACTGGCGACTGCGTGACTGGTAACGTTCTACGTGGTGGTACATTGGCCATACGATGCACAATATTCACGGGGCGTTGTTGAGGATTCTTCGTGGGGACGAAATGTTGACCAGTAAAATCTACAGACACTTGCGGAGAAACATGCACTGGGGTGTGGTGTGTGACTGTCACAGGTATGGATTGCGTGACGGGTTTTACAGGTGAGGTCTCTTGGGGACATCCGCTGAGAGGCGGCTTGACATTGCAGGCCATCCGATCAAATAGAAGATTGTTCCCTGTTGGAAGAAAGCATCATTGCAGCCAAAGCTACGAAGAAAATGAAAGCAAGCACACCTAATTACAAATAGAGCCGAGAGAAGAACGACAAGACATTATTTCAAACGTCACACATCAAAGTCACGCAGCAGCACACCAAATAACGCCATCAAAAACGGTCACACTGTACAACATTAGGTCACTCCATGTCACAACCTCACACACAAAACCACACACAAAAGCACATCACACCAGAAAGCGTATAAGAACAGCACAACACATTTCACCATGCATGATAAACATTACAGAATGTAAGCAGAAGAAACACTGGAACACAAACGGAGACACATTCACAAAACATCATGCTTAACATACCATGAGGGTCAACCACGGCCATATCCTGGATATTAAGAGGTAATCCCATGTGTTGTTGGTACTTATCGTCGTACCAGACCAACAGTTCCTGCCCAACTGATATATTCCTGAAGGCACGGTAGTATATGTTGCCACAGTACTGGAAGGCGTACAGGTTTTGTTCATCTCGGTGGCGAGCACAGCGTATAAACCGCATCCAACTGGACGTGTTTTCGTCACTTGCGTCCAGATAACAAACCAGTTTTCCATCTTGGAAGATCTGATATGGAAATTAGACAACTAAATAACTCGTCTCGATCTATTCTAATTTCGTTTGTCTTTGGCTGCTCCGCGTCCAACTTCACCTCTCCTCAACACCCCCTTTTACACCAATTCCCTTCAATAGCCCTTTTTCGAATTCTTATTATACCGATGTACTCAGGGATTACAGATTCATTTATACGCAGGGTTAGCATCGATTTTGTGCAGAATATTCATGTGTTCCAGTGAAGGTCCGTGGAATTTCAAATTGTTTGTATTGTTGAAGTTGGGCATCCTTTACTTTGACGTTTTTATTTGTGAATGTTTTGACACTGAAATGAGGCAAACCCTGAGTAAATGAGTCTGTAATATCTGAGCACAGCGGTATTGTACGAATTCGAAAAAGGTGTTTTCTTAACCCTTCTGTGGCCTCTCCTCTTTTTTCCCTTTTTCTTCAATTCCATTCCATTCCATTCTCTACTCTTTTCTCCCTTTTCTTCTTTCCATTCTATTATCTTTTCCCCTCTCTCAGCCAAACAACGTTTAGCAATTCACATCAGTAATAATCATCACGATACGACCGTCCATAAAAGCCGAAGCTATCCTACCTCCCACATATAACTCGTATCCATGTCATTCGTGATATCTTCGGGTCTTATTCGTTTTCCTTCGTAAGGTCCGATCCAAGTACCGATAGGAATGTGCTGCTTTGCACTCACACCATAACCCGCTCCAGGAATACTCGAGCAACAAAGCTGAACTTCGTCAGGAAACGACGAGATAGCATAGGTCAGTTTGATGTCCTTGAGCACTGAAGGCTTGGATGATTTCCTTGGAAATAATAACGGTCCGTGTTCCACACATTCTGCCTTAGGTTGCCCTCGACAGAGCTCGCACGTTGCTATAAAAAGCAAAACATAACAAGCCTCGTAAAATGGTCTAAAATGGGATGGGATGTATAGGGAGGGGAAGGGAAGGATGGAAGCAGGCCGGCTACACAGACTTTGGAGGGGGGGGGGGGGGGTAAGATATATGACTGTACGATGTGAATACCTCATACCATAGAAGTCTCAGGAACATCTTTTAGAATTGAAATATACTTAAAGATTTAAGAATATTTCGCTTCGCTTCACGTGCACTGAATCACAATCAGATTTATTATATGTTCAAAAGGAAAGTTCATATCAAAAGCTAAGAGTATTTTGGTTTTGGCTCGAACGAGCCTGATTACAACAGATAAACTGTAATTCCACTCGAGCCAGCACGAACAAAGTAAGCCACAGAAAAAGATAACGGAATGATTCGCTAAAAATAAACATTCCTGGTGAGCTAATAGGTCTTTTATCAAATAATTACAGCTTTAGTGATTATCTAAACAGCAGCTAGTGAGTAGCTTCCTTTGAAGGTGATAACTATTGATAGAGCATAAAATTACGGCAATTTACGAAGGCGGTACCAGAATTATATTGATTTGTAATTTGCTAGTCGTTACTCGAATGAAAAGCGAGATAAAAGCCAACGCCACAGAGAACGTTTGTGTGTGGGGGGTTTTTTTGTTTTTTTTTTGTTTTTTTGAGCTTTTAGAAAAATTTGAAACAGTCTTTTTTTTCTGCCGTCAGAGTAGGGGCGACGGAACGAAAACTGTTATTTTCATCTCTGGACATTTCATTCTCTTGAATAGTATTTCTTTCTCGATAAATACCTTATCGTAGATATAGTCCAGCAATAGCTCTTATTTGAATGCAAATTTGAATGGTTTACGGTCGGAAAAAGAAATTCTAGTTTCACTAACCAATTACATTGCGTCACTTCAAATCACGTGATTTCTGACTTAAAGAACGAATCATAATGTTAATGAATGTCTGTTTGCCTGTCTGTTTGCCTGTCTGTTTGCCTGTCCAGTATTTGTTTAGTATCTGAGTAAACTATCTATGAACATCGTGTATTACTTCGGCATTCAGTTGTTTTTCCGTAGAAAAATTAATCTAGAAACAATTTTCGCGATGATTCTCAGACGACAGTAAAACAATTCGATATCTTTGAACTGTTGCCATGTTTTCATAACCATTGTCGATAAGATTTCCTGTTCTCGCGATTAACCTTCGTTTATTACCATGCATATTTTCAAAAAATACCGTCTCTCTTTCCTCCTGGGAGGGACACCTTTAGAGACCGCGATTCACGATATGATATTGATTTTCCGGTCGTGATGACCTTGTCTTGACTTGTCGAGTCTTCTAGATGATTATTACATGACAGAAAACAACTAAAACCTCTATAGATTAGCCTATCAAATGGTTAGATTTGGAACGCGCTCCAACATAACCGCAATACAGTGTACGTACATATATTGCTGCCTGAAAAATGTTCATCGCTCAATGTTCATAGGTTAAGGTCTGAGTTATATTGGGTATATATATTAATTACGATTGAAAGTCCAAAAACTTCGACTCCTATCCACAGATTTCTTAGGGGGTGGGGAACTTGGGGTGCCGAAGGCCAGGATTGCAATATTTTTTTTGAGGAGGGATACGAGGGGTGGGGCCACACTCAGTGAATAAGTCTGTTTTCTAGATCTTTGCGCGCGGTTCCGTTTTTAACAACCGAGGTACTACCACAACAGTCCTTAAAGTCCAAATTGAATTCCTACTCAAATTCTGCTTGCGTCGATGAGTAATAGTCTCTCTACGACATTGAAACACTAACACGAGTACGTTGCTGCAGTACAGGTTACATCCGAAACAGAATTCCATGGTAACAGGGCAGAGCACGAGCAAGCAGAGAATCGAAAGGACGATTCTCTACATGAGTCCTAACCCTTTTTTCCTTAAATTATACATTACGTTACCATTAGGTCCAAGGTTTAATTGTATGTAACTCGAGCTTGGAGTAATCTTCACCTCAAGTTAGAACCCTGGGCGAAATCTGTAAACCTTGGTGTGCTTCGTAATGACTGACATAAATCACTAGACGCAAGCTGTGAACATTTCCAATAACCTATTTTTGTACCAAAATCCTTGTTCATTTTGTTCGAACTCGCGCGCAGATAGCTTGAGAGAGTGGTACATTTGTAAAGCCTCGCAAGGATCGAGCGCTTCAGTTTTCACCCTTTTAAGTAGGGCGAAACGCCGGCGTAATGTTTTAGACCATGTGTCATTCATTCCCTTGAAAGTGATTTCTTTATTAAACTGATGACACTTAAAAGAAAAAAGTACATGACATAACTTTTATATAATGTCTAAATTTCCACGAAAAAAAAGGAAAAAATTAAGCCTAGAGAAAACATTTTCAGGGAACTCCCCCCGAAGATCGAAGTGTCAAATAACCTACGGTCATTCGTGAGGTCTGCTGTTTTATCTACAAAAAAAATCAGGCCTTAACGCATAATTATCGATAACGGTGGAAATTGGAAGCTTTGCGCAAAAAAAGACAGAAGCAATTTGTGGAGATTGCCCGATAAAGACTCTTATCTGGAACAAGACAAGACCAGAGGGAAAACGAGTGATCTGATTGTAACCTCGTCTGGTCCGGTTATAATCTTGAAAAATCTTGACGTAGGGAATTGAAGAATCGTTTAGAGGATACTTAGGGCGCCTAAAAATACCGTCAATGGATCCAAATCGCCTAATACCATCAAACTGGTGTTCAATGCTTTGCAAAGGGTCGCTAAAAAAATTGCTATCGGTTTCAGAGTAAAGAACAGGTCTCCTAAAGGAGTAAGACATGTTTTATTTAGGTGATCCTGTTTCGATATCTCCAGCAGTAACTCTGAAGAGGTACCCCCTTGAGAAAATCTATCAAGCGCTTCGGCTAGTTAAAGGGAGATTAAAGACTGGAAGGTCAAAAGCCAAAAACATAAAGAACACTGGACCAAAATTTTTTATCATGAACTCGATCTACTCCGCTACAAATAACTTTTTCTGCTTTTATATTATGCGTACTTTTGATTGCCAAATTAGAAAACGCTAAAACGGGCGAGGATTTTGTGAAAAAAAATTTTTTTTAAAAAACCTTTGAGAAGGTGTGGGTTCATTTCTCGCTTATCTTTAAGCTTTTTACCAGATAATTTCAACAATAAGATGCAAGTACCAGATATAATTGAGTAAAAAGTGGGTCACCTCGTATCTCAAATTTAGCGGAAACATTTTCTGATGACATCCTCTCAAATTGCAGCAAAGTTGAGCTAAAAACGGAAAAAAGTTCATATTTTATCTACAAATGAAGAGAAATCTTCTTAACGACTAAAGCGAAGATTCCAGATGATTTTCCATTACTAGATAAATATTTCTTTATCAAAAATTAAATCTAAATTGATTGTATCTGAGTAAGAAGTCGATTTTTTAGTAACTACTACGCATTTTTACAGCGTTTGTTTAAGATCTTTATCTCGGTACTGATTTCAGTAGCAAAATAATTATCGCACAATACCATGATCTCTGTTCACCACTTTTTCAACAGGAATAATTTTTTTGGAAAAGCAAAATGTCCTGTTCAACTTATCTTTTTGGTCAGATGCTTCAAGTTTTTTCATATTTTAAAATTGATCAAAACTTGAGGAATATTTGATGGCATCTTGAATAGTGAATAAAGTTCTAGCACAGATTATATAATAGAATTATAAGATAAAACACTTGAATACTAAAATGATTTAAACCTGCAGAAACTTGTACTGGTTGTTTTCTTGTAAGAAATTCAAATTCATTGTATTTATATATATATATATTTTTTTTCCATTAGTCAAACAGAAAAAAGAATAAAACAAAAAACAAAACGAACTGGCGACAGATGATATATTGCTGCAAAAATGCAAGGTAGCAAACGAGTTTGATTCTGTGTTAAATATTTACAATTTTCAAAATCTTCGACATGTGTTCTTTAGAATTATCAACATTTAATGTTGAAACAACTTCCAAATTCAAGGGTTACAAACGACGTTTACTTTAGTGCATGGTGCAGTGTTGTGATTCACAGCGTTATTTTTACAGCGCATCTTTCGCCAGAAGATATTTAGTTCTATTCAGATTTGTTATCGATTTTGTGAGGATTTTTTGAGCCTCTTTAAGAAGAATGACATGCATAACATCTGCGAATCCAGAGAAAATCTCTCATAAATACTGCCCATCCCACAAGGCGACAGACCATCTTTGGTTGGTTTATTTAAGGGCCTTAATGTGCGCCCTTTAATGACTTGAACTGGTAAACCAATTCTTAACTAAGGACACAAGAAGTTTTTGAATGACTCAAAAACGCCGACTCGTAGACTGATATTGTAATAACACAAGTGTCTCTTTCAGCACAGTGGGGCGTAGTTTTGGGTTTCTACAGTATAGATATTGTCTCATGAGTAAGCAATCTCGGACGAGCCATTTAGTCTGTGATACGGCGTTAACTCGGTTGGAGACGCGAACTGCATGCTATTATACGATACCGACTAAAATAAATAAACTTCTCGCTAATTCTTGAAACTAGATAACCTCAGAGTTTTGCTAGCGTAAGCAATAGAGAATCGTACTCTATCGGTAAATTTTATAAGAGCAGAAATATCTGGAAGAGAACGCCGAAAATGGCACGCCTAAGACAAGTCCACCAACGCCTACGTTCAGTTCATCTTTTAAAAAAATACATTATTTGAATTTCCTTGTTTTGAAACCATTAAAGTGTATTACAAGAATTTCAATTTGAAATCAAAGAGCCGCAAGAAAATAGGAGACGAGAAATTGTTGAACATGAACTCACTTTAGAATGAGAGTGATTAGGATTTTGAACTTTTTTATTGTAGGAGGTTCTCTTTTTTTTCCAGTAGCTTTGCAAATAGGGGAATTAAAACAAAGTCGATGCAAATAATGGGGGACTTTAAAAGTTTTAAAAAAAATTCCACTCCTCTATCCTAAAAATAAGAAAGCTCCATACTCAAGACTGCACATTAACTGAATTAGGTATATTGATATAGTCGTAACTTAAAATAAGGATCTTATTATTATATCTTATTATTGTCTTATCTGTTTTTATTTATATATTTATCTATTTGATATGGTAAAGCATTACTAGTACTAGTGATAGTGATAGCCCTGTTGCATACCTACAGATTCCTTGGTTTTCGAAGTTTTTTTCTCTGGATTACTTTGTTTGATATCGTCCATCTTGATGACCTCCACTTCTTGTTGCAGGTACAAGATATGGTAGAGCTCGTTGAAGGAGAAGGAGTATCGCGGAGAGGAAGGCTGGAGGGACATTGCTGCTGACAAAGTAGTTGCATTTCGATAAGGTGTGGTTGGTAACAGTCTTGTGTGAGGAACCGTCTGTGAAATGGAATTAGAACAAAATTGTTTTAAACTGATAATATTTATGGTCCAAAATTCTCTAAATAGAAGTCTTGATGCTTTGCGGATGGAAAAAATCAAGAGAACCGGGGGGGGGGGGGGGGGGGGGGAATTAAACCCTCAAAGCTGAGCAGAGAACCGACAAGCAGCTTTCCTTATATCCAAAACCGAGTTTAGAGATCGATCCCGTGTCGCATTAGCATAATATATTTTATTGAAGTTAAGCGATACCAGCAAAGAAAGATATGATACTCAAGGGAACTACATGTGGTCTAAAAATTGAAAACATTTTGAAATTATGTTCGAAGTGAAAACACGAAGAAAACAGCTGGAGTTGCTGAACGTCACCCTGCAAGAATGTGAAGGGAACTCTTCAGCGGTTCGGGTAGACGAGTGAAGCAATATTTTGATTCTCTAAATTGACTAAATTAACGGCAGGAATAACGAAAAAACAAGGGGGAAAAAGGTTTCAACTTTCAAATTTTCGCTCTCTGTCTTTTATCCAGCAAGAAAGCTCTGATTTCTATTCTCGTATTTGATTGGTGCGCTAAATATGACGAAATACCACGCGATCAAGCGCTGGATAAACTGAGAAAGAAAAGTAGAAAAGATCTTGAATAGGTTGCCATATTCGTGAGATATCTACTTATAAAACTTGCAGTTGAAAGGCTGCGCGATCGAGATAAACGATAGAATTTTTACGATAAAAACTAAAAGATTTGAACTAAAATTAGCAAAGCTATGAAACTAAGCAGTCATCCAAGCGTTTCTAATAATTATACAATGTATAGAATACGACAAGATATTATGGCATTAAATTTAGCGTTGACCAGCGCAAAATCGATCACCAAGAGAACTACGCATGCGCAAAGATAAGATTTTAGCTTTAAAAGTGAAAAAATCAAAAAGAGCTGAAAAATGAAAGAAAAAAGGAAAATCGAATTGGCAATCTAGGGATATACCCTCGTGTTTTTGCTTCAAATTCCTCATACAATTTCCCAGACAGATTCCTTAATTTGAATCACTCAGTCATCGATCGAATCAGAGTAAATATTGACCCAAGGGTGTCTGACGTCAAACACGAAAAAAAGATCATAGACACGGTATTATTTAATAATATCAACCCTAGCCATAATAATTAGTCCGGTCGTGTGATTGGTGAACGATCTTTGATTTCTGGGAGTTTATTCAGCCCTATTGAACTGATTTGAAGCAAAAAAAATACTCCCTCGGAAGCAGAGATGGGATAATGACGGGGGATAGCGAAAACATTTGATATGCTATTCCAGACTTGGACCGGAAAGACAGAAAAAACACGAACAGACGCGTCCAAAAGAATCTCCTGACAGTAAATATGTGTTCATGGAATTGTCCCGTGAAGTCACAGTGACCTACAAAACTATTTGAATGAAAAAATTCCCAAGTCTAAAATAAAGTGTTTGTTGAAGAGAAACCAAAGACTGACTGCGTACTACCGCATCATATGTTTGTTGTAAGAATTAGAATTATTAATGTACTTGAAAAATAGTCAATATAAACTATATTGATAGGTGTTTGATTGCGATATAGTGAAAATAGCTTTTCTTAAAGCAAAATTAATGTATTTTTGATGACTTACATTAATTACTGTAATTGTCTGTAATTTTAGTTCGAAATTGAGAGAAGAGATAGGGAGAATGTTATCGCTTAATATCAGGTTGTGGAGTCTGTTTTGCTTACCGTGCAATCCATTTCCATCACGTGTAGAGTGTTTTCTTTTACGCTGGTTTTGAGAAAATAGAAACAAGGACACTAATGCGGAATATAAAGTTATTTTTCCTGAGGTTTGGCGCTGCTTCAAACTCGTGTCGACCAGGAACTAAAAATACAGAACAGCGACACTCGAAGATTCCTGATAACAGAGCAGGACTGTGTGTTTTTATAACAAGACGCGGGGAGAAAAGAATTAATCTGGCTAGCTGTCAGTCACCAATGCCTGTGATGTCAAAACTCCATGAAAGAGATATTCAATTTCAGGCGTTTTGCCAAGAATACAATTTGTTTCGGTGCCAAGTTTTAAAAGTGTGTGTGAGCTGTGAAGTGACCTTTGAATAACACTTAGAAGGATACAATGACGTACTCATTCATATACAGAATTTAGTCGCATTTTATATTTTAGCCATGCTTTATTCTCACCGGAGCAGGGTAGGGTGGGGCCAAATCTCTTACCAAGAGGCAGTAGGGTCAGTAGAATATGTAATTTAGAAGAGAGTTATGTCTAGTTTGATTTTGTCGAATAAATTTATAAAGTGTTTTAGTTTCCATCGTTTACTGCTCTTTTCTTTCAAATTCCTGTTTATGTGACGATGATGATAATATTATAAGTTAGGCTTGCTTACTGGCGCCCAGAGGCAGCGCCACCTTGATCTTCATATACAACAATGAACCTTAGCCTACCCCCCACGAGACTGGAGCTGTCGGCTAACAATCATACTTTATCGCTAGGGTCATGACCTTTCAAGAGCCATCAACCAGACAAAGATCTTGTCATATTTTATGGTCTCGTGTCCGGAATATTCCGGGTAGCGATAAGGATCTGCTCAGCAAGAGATATGTATCAAAATCACGTTGGATCAAAAGCAACACAATCCACATACCTCTGTCCTCTTCACCATACCACGCGCCGCCAACATCACTATCAATAGCTAAATATATTCCCCTAATATGGCTTTACATGTTCACCAACTACTTGGTTTTTAGATGACTGACCTTCTAGAATGACCAGAGAGGGCTGAGGAAGCTTTAGTAAATTCTGCCCTGTAGGAAATACTGCCTTGGATGTAACAGAAAGCCAATTCAGTGTATCAAGATGTCAATCAACTGCGTCCCTGCAAGAAGGAAAGGCTGGAATGCTGAGGGTGACGGGACATGGCGGTTGATTTGATACAAGTGAAGACAGCTTTTAATTATTTGGCTTAAAATTGATCGTACATAATAATTGAAGACCACGCGGATCTCTGTTACAGTTCTGTTTTTAGTAATAGGTTCAGACACGTCGTATCTCATCCAGAATTCTTCCCAGGAGAGGGTAGAGGAGGGAATATCTAGCCCCCTCCCCTCCCCCCCGAACAACTATATCCCCCTAATTTAAAGATACCCAATACGCAAGAATGAATAATGTTTTCTACCTTCGATTCTAAGGGCTGCACCCTCCATGGGCTGACATTGTGTCCTGCACCCCTCCCTGAACAAAATTATGGATTGGTCCCTGTGTATCAGATCAGGGGGAGGACACATGTAGGGTGCCAATGCAACCCCCCCCCCCGGTTCTAGCTTGGAATTGGTTGGTTTATCCAACACTGCAAATTGTTATAAGATCTGCTGAAAAGTTAGGGAACATCAGGCATCTAAGAGAGATAATTCGGATGGAATATCCGTACAAATTCATCCAAAAAAGGTTGTGCTCGTTCAAGGCAAAAAAATATTGAAAGCATCGAACTTCTCCATGTTTTTCTATTTTTCGTTTTAAAACGTTCATAAGTGATAAACCAAGGGAATTTTCTTGGAATTGGAAACATTAATTCCATTAATATCGCAAAAAAAAAAATACTGTGATTTACAAGCCTTCCGCGTTCTCTAACGTTGAATATGATTGCAAAAATAAGCGCCTTTCAATTATTTTTCCAGAAAATGTTTACAGAAACATAATCTTGTTTTTAAATTTTTGTTGATCCAGGCGTTTTAAAAAAAGATACGAATTAAAAGATCTGAAAGACGAGCGTGACTCGGCATTAGAAACGTAACGGCGTGACAAACCTCGGTCCCGCTGACTATTCGCCGATGATAATCCGAAACTCTCTGCGTTTTCGTATACAAGTCGGAAGGAGTCGAAAGCATTCGTCGATAAATTCGGGATTAGTCCCCCTCGGTACTCTGTGGTCAGCAGATCTCCTGTTGATCCAAGATGGCGGCAACAGCAGAAGGAAGAGCGAAGCTGTCATTCAAGAACATTTCTGTCCAAACACAGGTATTAAAAAAGCCAATGAATAAAATGGTTATGCAGAACTGTTCAAAAAGGGTGTAAAAATTTGACAGGTTAAAATATTTTACGTGCATTTAAAAAAGAGAGTTCTTATGAATTCACGAATTCTTCTTCAAACTGTGAGCGCGCGAGATTTAACTTTTTAAAATCTTTAAACTTTTCTTGTTTTAGCCTTATGGAGTATCACCTTTGATTATTCGAGATATTTATCTCTATTATAGGGTGCGTATAGACTTCGTTTGTCTCTCGCAGAAAAACTGAGCCATGGAAAAATCTTAAAGGATGAGGTAAAAAGTTGACTTTGTAAACTTAAGTTAGTTAATTTTTGCAATTTTCTATAAAAATTCTTTCTTGGTTTATTAAGCTTCTAAGTAGCTTTTGCTAATACTAGAAGGCCATATCTGCGATTCTCTATATTCTGCAAATTCAGACATTTCAACAGCTTGTTGTGAAATTGGTTTTTCACTGCCGTCAATCAAAACTAATCAGTGGGTACCTTTCATATTTTTGACTGGCGGCAGTGAAAAAGCAAATTCCATTAATGGGCAACTCGCAACTATGGAGTTTGTAGAATATTGAGTATCGCAATAAGACAATGAGAAGTGGTTAGTACGAAAACCCTGAGTGTTGGTCTGGCTGCTGCGGCTTGAACACCAACCTCCTGCACGAAAGGGGTGCTGAAGCAACTGAGCTAACCAGATGGTTGTACGAAATAGTTTTTTGACTTTGCCCTTCTTTTAGATTCCAGAGCTAAATATTTTGTTGGAAAAGAGTGCTGACTTGTCATTAAATGTCAGTCTTGAGTGTTCCATGGCCTTGGTTGGGCTGGTTCAAGATAACAAGATTGAGTTTGATTATATATTAACAAAGTTTCTGAATATCCTTCCATCAACTAGGTGGGTTGTTTACTGAAATTGCATAATCGACCCTGATCATGCAAGGAAAATTCCAATCCCATTCATAGGGGAACAATATACCCTCCTCAAACCCAGCTCCCAATGCAAGGAAGATTTCAATCCCAATCCATAGGGTGAAGTATGGATATTTTCTGGAACTACACAATATACCCTCATCAGATCCTCCCCACCCCTTGGAAATTTCAATCTTCCTCCCATGGGGGAGGTATGAATATAAATTTTCTGGAAATATATAATATACCATTCCTCAGACCCTCCTCATCCCTTAAAAATTCTAATTCTACCTCATGGAAGAGGTTGGGATCTATCCAAATCCCACTTCTGACCCTCACACTTTGCTCCCCCCCCCCCCCCCCCCCCACCATTCCCTGCCACCACCACCATTGCCTTTCTTATTCCTGGTATTTGAAATTTGTCATTTTCCTTGGAGGAATTGAAAACAACAATTGATCATTTGTACTAACCATAGTCTTTTTAAATGTTAATTCCTTCAGTAACAAATCTGGCATAATCCAGGCTGTCACAAGTCTATTGTTGTTACAAATTGATTTACTTGAGCTTCAACATGGTGTTTATAAATGTCCATATGGCATTGGGTATGTAAAATATGTTAAATGTAAAACATATGATTAGCAGCATGGGTGGCATACGCTGCTAATGTGCCACCCCTCACCAATGCGACCTGGGTTTGAGTCCCGCCAGACTTGGTGTTGCATGTGAGTAGAGTTGCTTGTTGGTTCTCTCCTGTGCTTTGAGGGTTTTTCCCTTGGTTCTCTAGTTTTCCTACCTCAGTAAGAATTAGCTTTCATATTCCAATCCCATCCACTCTAACCTCTTATATCTCCTTTCGCACTAAAATGTTAATAAATTGATTATTTTTTCTAAAGTTAAATACTGTAAAATCCTGGTTATAGTACACCTTTGGTAACTTGCATTAATGGTGTTGATGCAGGCACAAACCATTATGCCTTAGATTTTATCTGTAGAAACTGATATACAAAAGAGATAGGCTTTTCAAAGTTTATATCTGAGATAAATCTAGAGGCCCCACTTCTCCCTCTTCTCCAATGAAACTCCTTTTCAACAACAAGATTTAGCATACAAGTTACATGAAATTATATGTTTTTCTTTTTTTCATTAGATCTCATCCCCATCCCTTCATTACAATCCTTAAAAACAACCCAGAGTCTGGACAGCTTCTGGTTGATAAGGTTGGAGCTCTACTAAGTAAAGCATATGGGTAAGTGGCAAATAGATAAATACTAAATTGATGAAATATAGCAGTTTTCGTATGAGTGGCAACCAATATGGCAAATTCGTAGCTGTACTGTATCTTACTGTATCTTACTGTTACTGTAACTGTAACTGCGCGTTGTGATTAAATATGAATTAGTCGAAGACAATAGGAAGAGTTTATGTGCTGTAAGTCAGTACCATACATACCATACTGTATGTTTCCCACTCATACGGAATTCGCTCTTACTTGAGGGGCAAAACTTTGTTAGTTACACCCTCGTAAAAGAAATTATTGTATTTAATCATATGAAATTCATTTAATAATTTATTGAATGTATAATCTTAATATTATATTATATTAGGGTTCAAAATTCTTTGATTTTTTCATACTTCATCTAATTCAATTTTTCAGGAGTAATGACCCTCACAAGATTTTCAAGATGTTGAAACCATTTGTTCTATTTGTTTTGGGAGACCCAAGAAGCTCTACAGACTTGTCTCTTAAACACCATCTACAATCAGTTCTTCTGGATGCTGCAACCTTGGAGCTGTATACAGAAGGTCTGTTACTATGCCAACCATTTTGTGACTTAATAATGACCTTTTATCTCTGGATTGCATGGGTATTAAAACTTAGCAGACCAAAAAAGACATTTCAAATTATTGTGCAACAGCTATTTTTTAATTTTTTAATTTCTTTAATTTTTTTTTAGAAAAGTATCTAATTTTTTTTGTTTTTTAGAAAGGAATCTAATTCTTTATCAACAGGAAACCAAACCCTTGATCAATATATTGAATATTCTTCATTCAAATTAGTTGACCTGGGCTTCTCGTGAAGGTCAAATCCAAGTGTACAAGAAGCCTGATCATACCTCACATTTCAAAACACCAAGCTCTGCTTGACTTTATTAATTATTTATTATTGATTTTTTCCAGATAACATGCCAGACAGCTTACTTCCTACTATTTTGGATTTCCTTACATCTTTGTTGCCTTTTTATAAGGTACAGTATTTTGATCTTTGTATTAATCTTTGGAATGGTTATTAAGAATAAAAATTGTACAATCATGTATGTAATGCTTGGTTTCTGATTGGTTGGTGATGCATGCATGCTTTATGAGGAGAGTACACGGCACATGTCACAGTTCACTTTCTTTTTTGTCATTCATATCCATAATAACAGAGATTCTAATTGATATTTTTATCGAGAAGCTGGAGAAAAACTCTACTCAAGGTAGAGACCTAACAACTCTGCTCATGGGTACATGTAGTACGGGTGGCATAATGGTAAGAGTGCTCGCCAAGGTGACCCAGGTTCAAGTCCTGCCGGGCTTGGTGTCGTATGTGAGTAGAGTTGTTTGTTGGTTCTCTCCTGTTCTTTGAGGGTTTTTCCAGGTTCTCCAGTTTTTCCTCCCTCTGCAAAAATCAACTTCTAAATTCCAATTGGACTGCAGTGGAGGAAGAGCCACTGGAATCCACTGTTAATTCTCATTATTTTTTTATAATTACTCACATGTGATGCCGAGTCCAGGAATCAAACCAGAGACCCAGAGAGGTGGGAGGCAAGTGCACTACCACCATATCACCCTGACACACTCTCTTCATTGGATAACAATTTTTTTCTCACGGTAACCCATTTATTTCAGTTTGATTCACAGAGCATTGGTCAGACAACTATTTTGGTTCATCAGCTATCAGAGTGGGTTATACAATGTACTTTTAATACAGAACTTCTCTCTTCTTCAACTACAAAACAAGGTAAAGCAAGAAGAAACCTTTTTCTATATTTGTTAATTAAGGAGCTGGTTGTTAGTGTTCTGTGTTATTAAACCCTGAAAAAATCTTTTTTGTTCCACCATATTAATTTTTTCCTCTGATGGAGACAACCAAAAAGCCATGGCAAGTTAATATATTATAAGAAAGGACTTATTTAGTATGCAATTTGATGAGCCATCTTGTTTATTGCTGTCACAGCTTTCCTCAGTAATATTGCAAGGATAGTGGACCATCTCTTGTGTCTTTGCTCAGCAAGACTCCACAACTCCTTGGATATCATGTCAACATTACTGGTCATAAGAAGAATCCAAATACATGTGCCTGAGGTATATTACAAGTATTATATTCAACAGAGTTCTATGATTCTTTAGTGGCACCTTCATGGTAATACTGTAGTTAGTCTATCAGTGCCCCAAACCATCTGTTGACCAACTGTTGGTCATCTGTCCACTGATTAACGACCTTTTGTTGACCATTCATCAACCGTTTGTTGCCCGTTTGTCAACCATTATCTGTAGTATGTAGGGATGACCTGTAAAGCAACTGTTGACAATCTGCCAACCAACAGCTGACCAAGAGTCGGTCAACAGATGGTTTGGGGCGCTAATGGTTACTATTACCCACCTTTGTATTCGGGCACTGTGATGACAAGCCAGGCTGGAGTCAATCCCTGGACCCTAGAGGTGAAATGCGAGTACCCTACCACTACACCACCCTAGATCATCAAGGGTGGACTAATGGTAGTGCATATTGCCTTGGGTTTGATTCTGGGGTCTTGGGTTCAATTCCCAGACTTGGCATCACATGTGAGTAGAGTTCGTAAGACTTTCCCTTGATACAAGGGTTTGATACATTGTATCCTTTTTTCTTTGCTCTAGGTTTTTATAACCTCCAGGACATTGTGGGCAATAAATGTGCTGCTTGTAGAATCTCCTACTTTCTACTCTCTACAGCTGTTGAATATCTGTAAGTATAGCACTGTAAGTCACTCATCTCCTGGACATAGGAGCTTAATTCTTAGTGTGGGTCCAGGGCCGGGTTATAGACAATTGTCAAACTGTAGTGTCATTAAATTCATTGATGGTTTATCTTAATCATTTGCAATAGTATGCAGACTTTATTTTAGTCTGGTCTAGTTTTAAGCATATCATTAATATACAAAAGGAAATTGAAGAATCTTGATCAATAAGTGAAGGGCCCATAACACCCCTCACCCCCCCCCCCCCCCCCCCACCACCACCACCACCAGCTGTGACATCTCTGAATCTGAACCACACTACCTACAAGAAGCATTAGTATTGGGAGTGGGAATTAACAGAAAGAGAAGAAAGAGCAAACAGAAAGAAGATAGTTTTTTTCTAATTTTATATTCCATTCCATTTTTAGGGAAAGACATTATTGCCTACAGGACAAAAGACCTTGATATCTTTGCCGCAAGCCTTGGTACTGTGATACCTTTACTGCAGCTTTTGTCGTCAAACTGTCAACAGGTCAAGCAGTTTGCTACTAAGTGTTTTGTGCAACTTGATGTGTTCAGGCATCATAAAGACAAAGAGAAATACCAAGACATGTTAAAGGTAAGTGTGTACAAAGGAATGAAGTAGGAGAGAGGGAGGGAAGAACAGTAACTGTTGAAAAGAATAAACAAAAAGTGGGATGGAATGAAAGAAGCCCGGGGGGGACTCCATTATAAAGGGGGGAGGGGGTCCTTGTTGTCCCTTTTAGGGTTTGAAATCAGTGTTTTGGTCCCGCTTAGGGTGATAATGACGAGAATGCCCACCAGCTGAGTTTTGTGGTCCCACTTAGGGTAGAAGATCAACAACAATGCTTCTTTTCAAAAATTGATTCTGCATAAACTCATACGAGCAGACAGCGTTTGACGCTTGTACCAAAATACAAATAAAATCGAGAAACCGAACCAAAATGATACGTTATTGATTGGTCCCTCTTAGGGGTGAAATTTCGATACTGCCATGCCCATCATCTCAAAATACAGGTCCCTTTTAGGGGTCATTTTCAGAATTTCCGACGAGGACCCGCCCCCTTTTATAAGGGAGTCCCCCCCCCCCCCCCCCGGGAAAGAAGCTCAGACATACAGATCATTAGATGTCTAATGATAATTAATGATTATTATGTAGAGTGAACCCTAAAGATATAACTAATGATGTTTGGTTATCCAGGAACTTTCCAAAGAACCTTCAAAAGAATCTTCACCAGTAGTATTACCAAGCAACTGGCTGGTTCAGATGGATGTGTGTGCCAACATCACCAGCAGAATATTAAGGTACCATCTAAGTTTTGAAAATTAACAATAAATAAAGTGAGTTTATGATACTATCTTCTAAAGATTTTGATTGCAGTGCATCCAAAAAACTCAACAACCTTTAGTATATCAGCTAAAGTAACCACAACTGATACTGGATGCTTCATGTGTTATTAAGGAAAGCATAGACCTATAGTACAACTTCAGAATTAGTTGAAATTATGTGCCATTTTCATATTTCATTGTCTAGAAACAGCAAGACTGCCATTACCTGGCTTGCAGCCTTACAGGATTCATTATCTTCCTGTAAAGATGTTCCAAGTCATGTTGCCATGGTACTGTCAGTCATTCTAGTGTTGCCTGATCCACATGTTACATGTGAGGTGCTGAAAGTGATGCCATTGGTATTCTCAACTACACCATCACAGGTACTAACTGAGGGTGAGGTCCATACCATAGGTTATGGACTGCAAATTGACCAATCCATCCATCCATCCATCCATCCATCCATCCATCCATCCATCCATCCATCCATCCATCCATCCATCCATCCATCCATCCATCCATCCATCCATCCATCCATCCATCCATCCATCCATCCATCCATCCATCCATCCATCCATCCATCCATCCATCCATCCATCCATCCATCCATCCATCCATCCATCCATCCATCCATCCATCCATCCATCCATCCATCCATCCATCCATCCATCCATCCATCCATCCATCCATCTCATCCACTCATTTATCCAATATTTGTTTTCAATATTCCAGTCTCTTTGGTTTTTACCTCTTCTCCTGTGCAAGCTTGGACAAGAAACAGATCCTGACCTAAAGCTTCAAATACTTTATACAATTCCTAAACTTGCAACACACAAAGTAAGCATTAACCTTTTACACAAATGATTTTCCGTGATTTTCAAAGAGTCCTTTACTCAGTACTGTTTTTCTTCACCAGCTTTGTGTTGGTCCTGTCCTGAAAACCATTCAAAGTCTGTCCATGTCTCCACCTTTGAGACCAATTTCTCTGAGACTTCTCTACAAACTGTGGCAACATCAGAACCGAGTCTTCCCTCATCTACAGAAAGTGTTATCTAGTGAGGATACCGGTGTGAAAGATGTTGATATCTCAATGGAGCTGCAAATTGCCAAAGCTGCAACGATAAGAGATATCTGCATTGAGAGGTAAAACACTATATGATCAGAACTAAGGCATCAAGGGTGTGGGCATATGTAGCTACTGTAGAGTTATTGCACTCACCTCAGCATCAAATGTGAGCAGAGTTCATTGGGTCTCTTTCCTCCACAAACACCAAATTCCAATTCAATCTGTCAGGTAGCTGTGCCTTCACTTAGATCAGCCCAGAGGTTGCTAAAAATTGAAGTTTTTTAACCAAGAGAGGAAATGTGGCTAACGGCAAGTGCTCTTCCAGCCAAGTGAGATGGTCACACACTTGTTCTGACTTCTCTTTACTCCTTATCATTTAACTTAAAGTATTTCTAAACAAAGGTGCTTATGGTTTGAGGATGGAGGGAGTGCACAGTGCAGATTAACCTTGTAGATGAAAAACTACCAGCTTTGAAAAAACAAATCTCCATATTTTTACCTTAATCATGGGATTCATTAGAGTCATTGCATACTTTTAGGCCTTCACAACATGGTGCCGATCTTCTTGGCCTAATATCAACTGTAATTAGCAAGAATGCAAGACATCTTCAAACAAGGGAAGACTCTTCATCTATTGTGGTGGTTCTGTCTCTTCAAGGTATCCAAGCCCTTTGTCAGGCAGAGGTAAGATGCTTAGCAGTATATAGACTGCTCAATACAATGGAGGACAAAACAAAAGAGTCTCAATCTCCAAAGAGTTGGAACCTATTATTTTGTCCTTCAAATTGAGCTGCATTCTGACATGTTGCAAGGGGTCTATAGACCCTCATAGACCAAAGCTTTACTTGCCAAATTTATCAGTATCCTTGTAAAAAGAATAGAATGATTATAGATGTTAGTGCTCATTGTCACTACCATTTGTAAACAACTTTCTTGACTGTATGGTTCTAATAAACCATCCAACTTTTTTCCAGGGTTTTTTCTGGAAAAAGTTTTGCAAATGACCCTATCCCATGGTTCTAGGCAACTGGCCAACTTTTTCCAGGGTTTTTAGCTGGAGAAATTTTAGCAAACTTGACCATCACCATCTCTTAGCATCCTCCTCCTCCTCCTCCTCCTCCTCCTCCTCCTCCTCCTCCTCCTCCTCCTCATAATAATAATAATAATAATAATAATAATAATAATAATAATAATAATAATAATAATAGGACCTGAATGAGCCTTGATTAATCCAGTTCTAAGATATGTATATACAGCTATATCAAAAAAGGTTGGTGAAGGTTTTGTTGTTTGTTGCATACCAAGCCCGAAATGCAGTATGGGTGATGTGGATGCAATCAGTGAAAGGTCACAAAGATATGGAATTTTCCCAAACTTTGTCTGCAGGTCTTCCAGCATATTTTCTTCTGTGCTGACATTATTTACATATGAATATAATACATTTCAAGCTTTGTAAGCAACATACAACTTGCAGCATCCAACAAAACCTTCACCAACCTTTTTTGAAATAGCGGTAAATGTTATTCCATGAATTAATCTTGTTTCTTGTTGTTGTACCAGGTTGTTGATCTGTGTACTGCATGGCAGGTACTAGCGCCTAAACTTGCTCAAGATACTAGGCCTACTGTGATCAAAGGTTTATGCGATCTCTTCAGTCTAACACCAAACCTGGCTACTGATACCAAGGAATATGAGGTATATCAGTACTGTGTTTGTTTGAGTGGGAAATAATACAGCAAATCCAAAGCCATACTTAGGCACGGTTTAGAATTTCATGTTTATGGAGCTTTTGTGACAGTCTAAAGCTGTTGCTTAATTGTGTCTTTTAGGAATTTAAAAATGAAGTCCTTGTTTTTCTCTGGAAGTTAACACAACATGAGGTGAGAACTGAATAAATGAGAAAAATAAAAAAATGAAAAAAATAAAAGGAATGAAAAATTGACTTTTATACAATTTTTCTTCTCACGACAGGCACCATTCGTGGCTGGTGCAGCTTTTGGTGCACTCTCTAAATTTGAAGTAGATGATTTCAAGCTCTTCCATCTCCCTGAAGAGGCAAGTAGTCGTAACATTTTATCCTTAAGGTAGAGAAATGCTTTTTCTTGCGGAGGAGAATCCCCAGGTTGGTCTTTGTAGAAATAACAAGGGTATGAAATAGCTATTAGTATTTATTTATTCATAATTTTTCATCGTTAGATCTCACAGCCCATCAGAGAAAAGCTTATGTCTTCAAGGAAATCCTCGTCTGAAGAAGATGCCGAGATTCTTGAACAAACTATCAACAATTCTTCACCTCCTGGAGAAGTGTACATAGCTCTCTTGTGCAAAATACACCCTAAAAGTCTACCAGGTTAGATATTTCAATGCATTTTCATGTAGACAGGCACCTGGGGACAACCTCTTAGATATATGCCTGGTCATTCCTTTGGTCTCCCTTCCTGGTCTCCCCGTTCTTTCCTGGACTCTCCTTCCTGGTCTCATCCTCTCATTCCTGGTCTCCACTTCCAGGTCTCCCCTTACTGCTCTCCCCCTTCCCTTCCTGGACTCTCCTTGCTGGTCGCACCCTCTCCTTTCTTTTCTCCTCTTCCTGGTCTCACCCTTCCTGGACTTTCCTTCCTGGTCTCTTCTTGCTGGTCTCACCCTCTCCTTACTGGACTCCCCATTTCTTTGAACAAACAAGAATTGAGAATTTCACTTAGAATACATTACCGGTATGTTAACATCTTAGATTTTCAGACATTCCTAACCTCTCTATTGCAACGAGAAGTGGCTTCCATTCCACGTGGTTTGGTCCATAATGCACTGAAAGCCCAGCCATCACATGATCGAGCCATGACTGGTATCCCATCATTCCTTCAGACCCAGTATGACAAGTCTAAGACACCTGGTCTCAATACAGGACTTGCGGGTAAGGATGTCACATGGTAATGTAGTATCATGTGATACTTGGCAATGGACCAATCAGCATAAAATCTTGTTATGTTTTATTTTTTTTTTTCATTTTTTAGTTGGTCTTCTTTTCTGCTTCGAGCCTCCATTTGAACAGCATGAAGGAAAGCGAGGGAGGCGATATCATGTGGACTGTGCCAGGAGCTACAAACACATGCTTGACTCATTGCTTCATGAGGTGAGTACTTGCACTTATTCACCTAAAAATATCAATATCCACCTTCCGCTGACCAGTGCTCAGTGGCCTAAAGGCAAAATGCAAATTCATTCATTCATTCTAATGTTTCAGAAATTCTATATCCTTGTGACTGTTAGTATTACATAAAATCCCTATATGGCTAAATGGTACTTTCCTTGACTTACACTGATGAAGGCTCTGTGGATTTAGAGGGAACCCATTTCGCTCAAAGATGCACATGCTCGCCACCCTCTGCAATGAACATAGGTCAAACTTTTCATGAGCCAGGATTTAAAAAAAAGGCAATCTTTTATTGGCCAGATTTGGTTTGTGACATTGTCTAAACTTGGATTTGGTCTTGCTTTCATTCAATTTGTGTTCTACAGTAACACATACTAAAACTAGTCCTCTGTTACTTTACCATATACCCTAGGTTCCAATTCAGCCATCAGAGTGGCACAGAAACTTGCTGTTGCCTCAAGCATGGACTGTATTCATGACTCGACTCTACAATACTTGTGTGCAGGTAATACTTGGTCTTGTTTGTCGGGTTGGATTAACAAAATAATTTCTTGGAAGTAGCACTAATGTGGTAGGCTCTGAATGCTCTTCTGCCACAAGTCCTAACAAAAATGCCTCAAAAATGCTGTTGAAAGCATCTTCAAGAAATGTAAAATGTATCTGGCGAGCATATCTAGGACAATGTTGATTTCTTGGATGAAACCGTCGAACTTAAAATCTAGATCTTCCTCATCCCCTTTCAGTCATTTTTATTAATTAAATTTTCCAGGTGTTGGAAAAGCATTTGTTTAATGTTCAACTTTTTTGTCATTCCAGGGTCGCAAGGATGAACTTGCTCTACAGTTCAGTCATGGACACATCACAGATGAAAAGGAATTGAATGAAAAACAGAATAATGCTTGGCTAGTGTAAGAAAAAATCTCGAGCTGCAATACTTACCCTGGGTAATAAAGGCTTCCTTCATTCCAGTGCTTCTCCGTCGCAGGTTTCCTTGCAGCGAGAGGATCTCTGGTACCCAGGCATACTGTATGTCAGACCTGCCAAAAATATCAAAGATATACAATAACAACAATAGTATAATGAATTGTATATATTTTTATTTTTTGTTGCAGAACTCGAGATAAATTAACAGAACAATTGCAGTCAGCTTCTCGGTGCGTTATATCTAGTCACTGCTTTCCATTTGGGGGGGAGGGGGGGTTAATAAGTTCCATTGTACACATCTGCCTACAGCCAAATCCTCTAATAAAGAAATAAATTATCTCTCTCTTTTCTAGTGGCAACCCTTCAGTCCAAGGCAATTCAGTGTTTGCCTTGGCAGGTCTAGCGTTTGCTATCTCTTCTCACATATCCAAACAGTCTGTTGAAAAAACTGGTTCAAGCCAGTCTGACGGGGATGGAGTCCAGAGAGATGACAGACCTCACATGCGTGATTGGTTGTGCGTTATTGCGGATACATTAATGGTGGTGCTGGATGGAAATTTTAAAGCAAAAACATCTCCTTTAGTTTGGTGCCAACAGGTGAGATGCAAAATAGATCATACCTTGACATTTCAGTTTATTTACAGTATTCTTTATTTATTTTCTTAGATTTCCTCTCCTACTTCTACAGCCAGTTCGTTACTGGCACGTGCATGTGCTGCCTTAGCTCTTTCCCAGTTGGTCCCAGTCCTGGTGACTTTGGACCCTGATCGAATCAAGGTCTTTACTGAGGCTCTGAAACTTAGACTCCCAGGACAGCCTAAGTAAGAACTTAACAATTCAGGGCAGGAAAGGTTTTTTCATGGCTTAAGAGCAGCATTATGTATACCGTACTGTCTTGCTTGTTGTCCAATACTGTGATGAAGATGATGTTGATAGTAATGGTGTTAGTAGTGTTGATGATGGGGGTGATGATGATGGTGGTGGTGGTGGTAGTGGTGATGATCATGTTGATCGTGATGATGCAGGTGATGATGGATGGTTATGATGATGGGGGTGAAGAAAGTGATGGTGATGATGATGATAATGATGGTGGTGGTAGTAGTGGTGACGATGATGTTGATTGTGATGATGATGATGATGATGCAGGTGATGATGATCGGGTGAATAAAGTGATGGAGATGTTGACAATGAGAATGGTGATGAGAATGATTGTAATGGTGATGATTGTAGTGTTGTTGATGATGATAAATGTTATGATGATGATGATGATGATGATGGGGGGATGATGTTACTGATGGTGATGAGCAACAGTGAAAACAACAAACACACCGCCACAACAACAGCATTAACAATTTTTTAACTATCTTCAAGCTTTTATGGTTTCTTTTTATCTTAAAGAGCTGGTAGTTCTTCAGTGATTCAAAGTCATTGTAGTTTGGGTCTTGGCTTGTTACTCAACAAACTGTACCAGGAAAACTTTAGGTAAGTTAGACAATTCATAACTGTACAGTGGGTGGAAATGGGAAGACAAGGAGGAGAAAAATGAGAATGGGGAGGAAGGAAAGAGAAAAGGGGAGCGGAAGAGAATGAAAATCAGCACTTGGGAAGGAGGTGGCAAAGGGCGTGGAGGGGAAGGGAAAAAGGCAAGGACAAGAAAAAGGTTGGGAAGGAAGAAAAAGATGGAAATTAGGAGAAAAGAAAGAGGTAATAGAAAAGTGGAAGGAAGGGAAGGAAGTAGAGAACCAAGGGGAGGAGTTGGCCAGAGCTGGATCCACTCTTAATGATATACACGCAGTGAGAATGAGCCAAGTAGCAGGAAAAACGCACTGTTTCCCTTTTATTTTTGAGAGTAATAAGTTAGTGAGAAAAGTGGGTCCAGTTCTGGACTAGGGACGGAGGAGTAAGAGAGTATTTTTCTGTGCCAATATCATCCTAAGGGTAGAGGGGACAGGCTAGTTTTAATTAACTAAGCATATTGTTATTTTGCAGTGAGCTGACAGGTAATGAGGTGAGTTTGATCTGCACCTGTTTTTTTCAATTTGTTAGAATGGATGTATGCTTACTAAACGATGAATCATAGTTTTAAATTAATAGGGAATGAATAATAATATAACTCTGTTTTTCTTAGGGATACATTATGATGGCTACAGCTTTAGATGTTCTTGAAGGTGCTGCCTTGTCATGTGACCTTGAAAATACGTAAGTATCTCACCAAGGTCAACTACTCTTACCTCATTTTGAATGCTGATAACTTTTTGAGGGAGGAAGGGAAAGTTGAAAGAGAGAAAAAGGAGAAAGGGAGGGAGGGAGGGAGGGAGGAAGGGAGGAAAGAAAAAGAAAAGACAAGATTTTTTAAAAATTGAGTGACAAAGGTGAGCAAGACTAACAGTTATTTTATTAATTTGTCCACAGGGAAGGAGCGTGCCTTGGGATGGGTCTAGCCCTGTCCTCACTCTGTAGAGAGAATATCGTGGACTCAAGGGTTCATCTTCTGACCATGCACCAGAAACTAAAAGCCTTGATACAGGATTATGAACAAGAGACTGCTGATCAAAGACTACAGGTTGGTCTTTCTCTCTCTCTTTCAGCCACCTGCTCAGTCACCCTCCCCCCACCACCACCCAACTGGTTTTTTTTTTAAAGGAATATTAACTACAATGTTATTGATTTCTAAACAAATATTTATCATCCCATTCACTCATTCATTCACTCACATTCATTCACTTCCCCTCCCCTCCCCTTCCCTCCCTCAGTCACCTGCTCTCCACCAATCCTCAACCAATGACGTATGTCGTTTTTGTTCATTGGTTCTTTTTCCATATTCATTATTCCGTTCATTCTTTCATTAGAATTTTCTGTTGTTAGTTCGTTTCATTATTTCATTTATTCTTTCATTTCTTTTCTAGTCTCTTTCCTTCAGTTTTTCTCTGGTGTCCGTCAATGCCTATCACACTGGTATCATATCTGGTGAAGATGCTACTCATAGTGTACTCTTACTAAAAGACATCTGTTCCAAGAACACCGAGGTAAAACTACTTCTAATGTATTACCAAATTGTCCCTTACCCGTGCCTCCAATAATAGTCCCTTTCAAAGTTCTCTGCACCATCTTGAAAGGTAGCCGTGCCTTTGCATGAAAGCGAGACGAATGGTGAACTTGCGATGATAGAGACATGTGAATAATTGTCCAAGGTGTTCGCAGAAAGTGCTGTAAACACAGAAAACTACAAGTTTGTCCGTTTCGACTATCAAGTGTCGCCATGTTTTTAAGTTTAGTTTATTGGTCCGTGTCACTTGATGATAGAAAATGAAGTATAAACTATGCATGAGTTAAATTGTATATTTGAATTCTTAGGCAGTTGGTATTGCGTTGTCGCTTGGTTGTCTTCTCCATGGCCTAGTTACTGGAGGTCACGCTGGTGTGACAGATTTTGTCACGCAACAGCTAAAACTCTGGGAAACGTGGATTGAAAAAGAGGTTAGAAAATTTTATTTGGAGGGTGGAGATCAAACCTGGGTTCTTTTCTAATAATACGTTCTCTTCCCTTAACAGAATATTCCAAGCCTTCAGCAGCTTGCTGGCGTGAATGGGTTGATGGGGTTGTTAGGGTCTGAGCAGGCCTTGCTTCAGGTTTGTATTGTGATGCACTTATTATACCCGTCTGAAGTTCAATAAAAGTTTGTGGCAGCCAAGTTTAATGGCAGGAATAATAGAGTCGTTTTACGTGGGAATGAATGCAATTTCCACAAGTAAAGAGATTCTCTTGTTCTGTCCTCTAATATGACCCCGGGCACATAGACATAGATATAGACAACATGGTACATTGTGGTCTAGCTGGGATAAAAACATATTTTCTTTGCCGTGCCTTATATGGTGTTGTTTTTACCCAAACTAGACCACAATTCATCCTGTTTTTCGAATTCTTACGAACATTCACATTCTATAATAACACATAGAATATGTGTCATTGTTACAGATGGATGCGAGTGCTACAGATGCCGAGATTGTTGGCAAAGGAAAATCCTTGAGTATCTTGAAATCCTTCAAAAATGTAAGAAATATTTTTTTCTTAATATATACATTAAAAGGGATTATACTATATCATATACATATTGTAGGGGGATATTCCCTCGCCAGATTCACGCAGATGCCTAAAAAGAGAAGGTAGTGGGCCAAAATATCCACCAAGTCTAATGATGGTTTTCTCTTTTTCATCGAACAGATTATCTCTTCACCTTACGATGTGGGCGTGGCTGCCAATGTCGCCTGGTTACTTGGCCATGTTTATTCAGCAGCTACGTCGAGCAGCATCTCAAAGACCAGCGGTAAGCTTTCTGAAAATACTCCAAATAGTATCCTCTAATATTTCTTACTTTAGTCTTTTATGATAATTCAGGTCTACATAACAAATATAACTCATTCATGTGATGTTTCATTTTCTTTAGTTCCTACGAATTACAGCTATCTTCCAAACCAAAGCATCCTACGTCCTGTTTTTGACTTTCTTGTCACTGCAGGCAAAACTGGTAAGAACAGTTTTCTATTCATATTTTTTCATATTTTTATCATGATGCTTATATTTCTCTTTCTTCAGGGCCGCATTTGAATTTCTCGAGTCCCGTGATTAATAGCGTTCTTATTGCCTTGGTAACCGGATCGGAAGTTGCGCTTCCTCCCGTCAACTGGGCATCCGTTCTTGGGCCAGTCATGAGGAGTTCGTTTGGTGAGTCAATGTTAATGAATCTGACTTTTGATTGGTTCAAAAAAAGCCGTTTGGGAGTCATTGTCAAATTCCTAAATTTTGATTGGTTGAGTGGGGAACACATTTGGGAGTCAAAGCTTTTGCAATTTTAAGACTATGGATCTTGTTCAAACGGCGTTGTGTTTATTCCCATGAGGAAAAAAACGTGTAACCTCATTCTCATGCGCTTGAATGCGAGGCTACAGGGGAAATTTTTTTGTTCCACTGAGCCAACATGGCTGGCGCGTGATAAAAAAAACATATTTTAGGTCCATTCATATCTAATCTCTCATATCTTTGAATTTTAGGAGAAGAGACAAATCGATTGTGTCTTCAATTCGCAATTGCTCAAGCTAAATTTTGTTCCAGTCTTGTGTCCTTTTTGTCTTCTTGGCTTAGTACTGCACTCTTTATTGGCCTACAGGTATGATTGTACAAACTACATAAGTGGGATTCCTGTGTCATAAAAGTCCATCCGGTTCGAAATTCGCGCGTCTACCAACCCAAAAAAGCGGGAAACTTTGACGACAAATGGTACACGCGTCTACTGAAAGAACCGAAAAGAGCGGAAAAGTAGATTACCTCAATCGGAAGTTTACGGTTTTACTGGTTTAATGGTAAGCGCCCCAGAGGATGACTAGACACCGAAAAGCTGTCAAATGTCTGTTGTATTAATATTATTGACATATATCATCCTGTAGCCTGAATGTCAAAAGGAGCTGTACCAGTCTCTCTCGAGGCTAGTGCACGTGATACCCTCGGCTCGATTGCAAGAGTTTTTAAAGGGACCTGTTATAACTGGTTTTGACCCATCCAAGGTAATGATATAAAATCAATAGCACTATTCTAACTTAATTATAAGTATGTGGCATCATATACCTTTTTACCTTAGACTTAATTTTTTCCGATTTCAGATCACGTGTCATTTTTTTGAGAATATGATTTTTTTTGTTTGAGTTGTGTTCATATTCATGTTTGTTCTCATGAATAACCGTTAAACAAAGAGAAGATAACTAGCGGTAAGCTAGTGTGAGCTGCTTTGTTAAACAAAGAAATGATACTCTAGGGAATGACACGTGGTCTGAAATGGGAAACATTACCCCCAAGGTAAAGACGTCTATGTGTCTTTTTTCATGTCCAGGCTTTCCCAGAATACCTAACTGAGAGAACCTGGAACCTAGTGAAGTCTCCCGTCTTATTTATTTGGAATGACTAATTTCTATTCCTTTTAGGATGTTTCAGTATCAGAGGCCATTCTCCGTGGTATTCTCTCAGCTCTTCAAGTCAAAGAACCACCACAGTCTGTGTTTGGCTGGGTGTCTTCGACCTTGCAGCAGATTTATAAATCTTGCTCTCAAGACGCATGCGTAAAGGTAGGCTAGTGGATACCTCTCTCCAAGCTAGATCTTACTGCACATGCTCGAAGAAATGCCAGTGCATGTGCTGTAACAGTGACAGAGATATGGAGACGCGAGCAAGTATCGTTCTAAGACAGCATCAAAGCTTTGACACTGTGATCCCTATTAGTGTCTCAAGGGCTTATGATCAAGGAAGGAAACAACAGGAGGGACTGACTTAAATGTGGATTCTGGTAGCTTATCTTAGTATTTTTTTCTTTCCTGTCTTCCGTTTCCAGCCCCCGTTTTCTCACCACACCCTTGTTCCCAGTCCTCCTTTCTCTTGGAAGCTCTCAGTCTTTTTCTATTATTTCGAAATATTATTATTTTAATACTATTTTGAAATATTTCGTAGGATTGATATCTTATTCTGTTTATGTTTTTTTCTTCAGTTTCCTTTTATTTCCGAGTTGCTGGCGAATTGCTTGGCACAAGTTCCTCTCGACCAGGCCGACGAGTTAACACAGGTAACCCACACTCAGTTGTTTTCTGGAAAAAAATTTTTGTAGTCAATACATATACATTGTAGTACAATATCTTTCTGTCTGTCTGTCCACAGGTTCCAAGCCTTAAGTCTGTGTTAGTTCGTTGTGGTTTAGTCAGCAGTGGCGGGGCACCACTGAAGTGGCTGAATGTTTGTATCACGTGGGTATTAGATTCAACCAATCAAGGTGCGTCTCTTATAAGAGGGACCCCGTTTACGTGGAGGTAGGGTTGTCCTCTGGCTAAAAACAAGTCATTTGTTCACTTTGGAGGGGCACTCTACTTTCACGTGACGACGTCTAAGAATCTTTCTTTTCTCGCGTGTGTATATTGTACGGCACAGCATGACACTATTTGAGACTATTTTTCATATATTTGATGTTCAGATGCAGCAGACCTCATGTCGTGGTACATCGTCGAAGCTCTTAGCGCAGCACAGGGATCCCATCAACATCGCACCGAGGATCGATTGTCCTGGTTTACTGATGTCATCAGTCAAATAAGAATAACAGCCACGAGTAAACAACAAGAAACATCGGCTGAGGTAGAAAAATAATCCCTACACTTTTAGCTTTGATACTTAGTTAAATTAATTAAATTCTTTCATTACATGTGAAGTCATGAAAAGTGAACAAAAGATAACCGAAGAAAGAAAGGGAGAAAGAAAATTATTAAATGATTCTTATCGTTATTTAATTTCCCTCCTCAGGCAGTTACCCGTGGCCTTACTCTCCTGTCTGGATTAGCTGTATACTCTTCCTGTAGTCCACTGTCCCTCACCATAGACAGTTCTCCTTTAACCGGACACCAGAAGAACACACATGATACATCCCTCGAGTCTATTCGATCAAACCTCAATAAAGTACTACGTTTATTGTCTTGCGCTCTTGTGGACTTGATGAAATCAGATCCATGGACGCATCTTACTGAGAAGGTAATGAACTGTATGTACCTCTTTACCATAAAGGCCCTGTTGCACTGTGCAATTTTCCCCAGCAACTTGTCTGGAGAATTGTAACAGGGGATGTCTGGCTAATGTTTTTGTTGCGCGTAGCGTTGCACGAAGTAGAACTCAGTTCTACTTTTCGCAACGCGTTGCAACAAATATTTTCCCATTTCAGGCCACGTGTCATTCCCTAGAATATCATTCCTTTATTTAGCGGTTGCGCACGAGAAGACACATGAATATGGATACGACTTAAACAAAGAATCCTATTCTCAAGAGAATGACACGTGGTCTGAAATGGGAAAACATTACGCCCAAGCCGAAAAGATCTATTGATTCTCTTTACAGTATTGTTTTAATATATCAAAGGCACTGTCTTATCATATGCTTGTTTTCAATCGAAGCTTCTAGAATGGCTGTTTCTCATCCATGGGTCTTCCGCTGTACAGTCTGACTGCAGTCTACGAAATATCATCCAAGGTGAGATTGGTTGAAGTCATTCTGTGTCCCGTATTTTTTACTGTGGTTTTGCTTTTGTCACTATGCTCGTGCGCTAAGCTATTGGCCATTACAAAAGTTACGAAAAACAAGACGCTTCGCTAAACGTCTCTTAAAGGTTTTAGTTTCATCCCCCCCCTCCCCACCCCTGGAAAGTAACTCTCCATCGTGACAGACAATCAGCGTGTTTATATTACAGTGTATATGCACAGACGTCTGTTTCTTATTCCTAGCTTGTTTTTCGTATATTCTAGAATGCATCGTCGTCTTCAGAGATGCTGAGGTATTCAAGAAGATGTCTGTGTGGACTGAAGCCCTGACAAGAATACAAGGGATCGCACACTAAACCAGGCAATTAATAATATGATATAGATTATAGATAACCTCTAATATTCTCTAATGTTATCCCGCTAATATTATTAGAAACCAGCATGAAAAGTTGGGTGCCTTGGAACAAGGCTTAAGATAACATAGCATGGTTTGAATAATCTCTAATATTTAGTAATAATATCCAAATTTTCAAGATAATATTTTTGAATGATATCACTTTTATTTGATTCTCAATGAAATGAGAATGCGATGAAAAAAAGCGATTTTATTCTCGTAACTTTTTGTTGGTGTTCACTTTTATGCAATACACATCTAGCGAAACACAGGGCTTTCGACGGCTGCATCCTCCATGCTCTTTGGAAGTCGTAGATATCTGAAAAACGATTAAGAAAGCAATTATGCACAACAGTCTATCTACAGTTTTCTTCAAATCATACCCAGACAAATCCGATTTTAGAATTTCTTGGTATCAATCCGCTGAATGATTCTCATCAATTCCAGCCTTCAATGAAAGGCAAACACTGCACTTCAAGCTTAACTGATTATATGATGAAATCTAGTAATTCAGCTGGTAAAACTGCCAAACAACCGGAAATGACGTCAATTCATATCAACAAACATTCACAATCTATTTTACAGGGAATGTCTTGATTGGTTGTTATTTATAGAAAAAATTACGAAAGTGTTGACGTCATCCGCTATCAGCTTTCGTGCATTTAGACAGTATTGACAAGACCAAATGCTTAAAGCAGCATGCCATTATGTTCTTGCGCCCTTTGCGTCGAAAGAAAATATGAAAATATATCCAACAAAGTTTTGGACCCACCTGCAATCTTTCAGTTTCTGAAACTCTTCTGGTGTCATATCTGTACTCGGTGGGCTAGGCCAAGGGTATTTAGGCGCAGTATCCTCCAGGCTATGATACACACTCAGCAGTTGACGCAGGTTACTGAGCA
Organism: Anthopleura sola; assembly: GCA_023349425.1. NCBI lineage: Eukaryota > Metazoa > Cnidaria > Anthozoa > Actiniaria > Actiniidae > Anthopleura > Anthopleura sola. Next base: position 1,314,256 of record JALHLI010000016.1, on the reverse strand, counting down.
GTGCGAAGTGGTTACTATCAGGCTCATGTTGTCTCTCAATCATTTCTGCTATATGCACGTTTGCGCCTAACGGAATGTGCGCAATCTGGCGTGCCCCTGTGTGGTCATATTTATGAACGTAGTAACCTTGGAGATGACGTTTGTGGTGGTTGTCATGATGTCTGTGGTGGTCGTCATGACGACTGTGGTGGTCGTCATGACCTTTGTGGTGGTCGTCATGACGACTGTGATGGTCATGGTGACGCCGCTTACCTGAAGGCTTGTCTACTTCGTATGGGAGATAGTGATGATGGTTAATGATGTTATCTGGGTGGATTAGACCGTGGAAAGCCTCGGTGTTTTCCTTTTTCTGAGGAGCGAGCTGCGGCAAGTGAGTTTCTTCACGCGGATGAAATCTATGACTTGAATGCCGGGGCTGATAGAGCTGTCGTTCTGGTTGTGACGGAGCGTCGTGCATATTGTACGGTACCTTGTATGTTTTTCTAAAGCCATTCGTGTCTTCGATTGTCGATGTACGACTCCTCAGCTCACCTACAGAGTAATAAGATTCACCACCAACACTTTCATTCCGTTCACGAATACCATTATCAAATGAAGGACCACGTTTTCTAAAATCGTGTTCCTCAATGCTTTCTCTTCGGTGCCTGTTCCACACAGTGTATGGGCCTTCTTCGTCGATGCTGTCTTGACGCGTCCGGAAGCGTTCGTCATCTAGTTGGCTTCCTCTTCTCGGTTTTGACAAGAAGTGTCCTTTCTCGTCGTAGGCGTTGTCTCCCTTTTTTGGGCTGTGTGCGCGTTTTTCGTACGAAAAATCTCTCGGGTTTGCTGATGGCTGTTCGATTACTTCAGTCATCTCGCGTTGTAGTTTCTTGAGAAACATTCTATCTTCATCATCGAGGCTTTTCTCCTGCGTATGCTTTGTTTCGCCATTTCTTTCACTATGCTCTTTAGCTTCTTTTCTATTTTGCATCTCGATATCTCTTCTTTCTCTTGGGCTGAGATATTCTTCTCGAGATCTATCGTCATGGATAGCAGGAGGATGCATATGATGTGTGCCTTTATCTGGGCCTTTATCGCAAGTACAGATTTCCGTTCCTTTAACGTGGGAGCTCCTTGGAAGGTTACAAATAACACAATCAATAAACCCTGCAGTGCGATGAATATCAGAGCCCACTGTTGGCATAATCACGTGATCAGACAGCGGTTTCCTGGGTTGAGGCATTCTAAGTGTAGACCCAACAACTTGCCCTCCGTGAGGATGTGCACTGCTCTCTCTAGAAGGATGGTGCTTTGATCTGTGCGCGTGCCCATGTGCTGTAGAATGTCCGCTATCGTGTTTTGAGTGTCGTCCAAAATGCTCCTCCACGTGATGTTCCTTGCTCTTTTTCAACCTCTTGAGGGTGTTGACGAGGTCTTTCTCTTCCTTCCTATAGCAATGACTCTGTACATTCTTACATGCGTCCAGTGTACGGAGCTCTTTATTAAGATGTTCTACCTCAGCATTGTTTGTGACCCTAAGTCCATAGTAATGTCCCTCCGAAATATGCCTCAATTGTCTAAGCATTTTTCTTTTCTCCTTTCAAGTAAAAATTCAGCATGCTCTAACGCTGTCTTTTCCGAATTTTTACCTTGACTTGTACATGCGCGCGGCTTTAAAGCAGTCCATTGTGACGTCATATTCGATTATGACGTCATCTTTTGTGACTTTTGCGCGCACACATAATAAGAGTAATTAATGCATTCAAAAGCAATTCTCGTTTCTAGCTACACGGAACTTACTCTTGAGGACAAAAACTGCAAAAATTTTAATTTGATTTTATATCAAACTAAATAAATTAAATTAAATATTAAAAAATTTTCAGAATTGTCTATTTTTATGAACAGCTCATTTGTATTTTACGATTTGCCGAAGCGGAAGGGATAGGACCAAGGTGGTCCGAAATGTGATCAAAGAAATATGCAGTTTGGGCTCCCTGTGGTAAAACGCCTTTGGACCGAACAGGAAACGTGGGGGAGGTGTTTTATCTGTTATTTGGTCAGACTGAACCGAACAGGAGAAGGCGAAAATCCTTTGATTTGTCTATTCATTAATTCTCTTATTCCAAGAACTGTACATGTTCATTCAATTCATTTGTATTTAATTCTTGGGTGATAAAATTATTATTTAAAAAAAATGAAAATTCTATGTATATATTTTCGATTTTCTAACTTTCTCCTGTTTTTAAAATCGTTTAAAATGAATCACACTCATGGTTTAATTAGTGTCAAACTGCGTTCCAATATCTTCGCGATAATGACGTCATCCTGATCTAAGACGTCATATCTGTTTATTTATAGAATTTTCATGAATAACATCTCACTGTTATCCATACAGTGATGCAAAAACCCACGTTTTCACCCACCTACCAACCCCTTAATTAATGAACTCTTGAAATCTCCCAAAAATTGTTCGAGACGTTAAGAATTTTCCGTAAGATTTTTTTAACTGTGGCTTTTCCGACTGACCGGCTCGCCTTTCGCCAACTAAATATCCTATGATCAAAAACATGGTATGGTTAACCCCAGAAAATCCCTCCAAATTGTTTCCAAATCCTTCCTTGACCACGATAATCAGGTATTCAAATTTACAAAACAAACCACAACCGGAAATGCGTCGCCAATCATAAAGAATTTATTTTGCTCAATGAGACGAAGAGAAGTAAGTTCAGTCAAATCGCGCGCTGCCAGTGCACGATTTTGATTGGCTCGTCCCAGAAGGTTCCTTCGAGTACATTGTCCGCTGGAGTGACGTTCAAGCTATTAGTGTAAACATGTTATCTGAAATAGATTGCTTTGATATCGTCCTATGAAGGCTGATATTTATCCACTCTGTCCACGATTCTTTCCTCAACGATGTAATCTTCGTTTTATATATTTTTTAACTTCGGTGATCTACATAACTTAGGCTAATTGTCGAGGTCAGAAAAAAACATAACATCATCGGATCAAGAACTCTTGATTTGAGTTCAAAATACTTCTAGATTTCACTATGACTGAGGATCTGAATGTTCGAAGTGAAAGCATTGAAGAATTTTATGATATCGGCCAAGAAATTGGAAGGTGAGCTGATTTGTACTGCTTTGATTTGAGATCACAATACTTAGGCTAACAGAGGTGTAAATTTGATGAAATAACCGAACTGATAAACTCTTCCTTATCCTAATTTAGCGGGCAGTTCGCTGTAGTCAAGAAACTCTCAGAAAAAAGTTCTGGAAAAGAATTTGCTGCTAAATTCATGAAGAAGAAGCGATCAAAGGCTCTTAGGCGAGGAATGACTTCAGAGCAAATCTTGCGCGAAGCAAACGTTCTTCGCTCAGTCAACCACAAAGGAATCATTTATCTACACGATATATTTGAGACTAAACTAGAGTTCGTCCTAGTTCTTGAACTGTAAGTATGATTTGGATTTGATGATTGATTTGTATTCTATAGCACAAAGTTCAACTATTTTTGTGTCATAACGTTGTAGTTTTAAATCAAATTGGTGCCATCGATTTTGTTTATTCAGATGAACGATTTGTAATTTACAGCTCTTGTTTGATCCAAAGATGTTTTTCTTGGATGTTAAATAGCCCAATTAATCCATTTTCTCCTCACAATTTAGATTATCCGGAGGCGAACTTTTTGAATTCTTGAGTGAACAAGAATACTTAACGGAAGATGAGGCTGTAGGATTCTTGAAACAAGTAATACAGGCGATCGAGTACTTGCATGAAAAAAGTATCGTACACTTGGACATCAAGGTAATAATTTACTCGTAATTCGTGTTTCAGCGCGACAAAAATGACATTGACTTCAAGGTAATTATTTATCATATTTGACCTTAAAAAATACAAAACAGTGTTTATACAAAATATTTCGATATTTCTGTAGTTCCTAATGCACTTAAACAGCACGTTTGTTGATTTCATTGAAGAAACCTTTTCAGTGCCATGAAATTGACAAACTTCCAGGTCCACCAAGGCTAAGTGCCGTCACACGGAGCACAAATTAAAATGTAATTTTTGGTTGAACTTTAATCCTCTGGGCATGTTTCATTAATGCATGGAACAGACTTGGTTGATATTTTGTTTATTCAAGATGTAAGATAAATTATCCAAGATTTCCTGCTCTAGTCTCGTTCTGCCATCTCCCTGATAAAACATTTATTAAAATTTTAATCCCAAGGGAGAAAGAAAAATTTCAATTTGCCCCAAGTACTTGTGAATGTCTTTATTTCACAGTTAATTCAAAACACACTTAAGTAACATTCTTGAGTTTTACACGTCAATTGATTGTGGTCACATTGTGTCTGAGTTATGCTTAATAATTTATCATGGCCCACTTCTGCAAACTAGAAATTTCATTCAGCACAAATTCAAGAATCAAGCTTTGAAATACTTTAGATAATTCACACAACTTTGAACCTGCAAGCAAAGATCCTTGGTTGTTTAAGTATCTAAACAAATCAATGAAAGATTGAAGTTATGTAGAAATTGTTTACTTAGACAGCATTAAGGATTTTGGTGTGCTGTAACCTGTATTGGTCCACTATTTTAGATAATTATGCCACATGTTAGAGAGGTGTCTGCTTACTCATGTGATACACTGACTTCAGCTTAATTACCATGCTTCTAGAAAAAATTCACAAAGTGTACATGTATTTGTGTTAAGGTGTTTTGATTTGTGCAATATGTTATGGCTAAATTAAAACACTTTAAGGCATGTCATGTCCAAACATTAATTTATTTGCATACAAGGAGTTCAATCCAAAATTGTCTCACAAATCAGGCAAAGATTCTTGCTTCAAAATTTCATCACAAATTATACTGTATTATTGCATTCTAAGTTTAGACTGTTTAAAATTGCAAAAGACAGCATGATGAATACATTGTTTAGGTTTTATCATTAGGGATCTTGAACGGAAACAATAGACTTGTACAAAGGATTTTTTTCTAATCATAAAAGTCTTTCTAGGTTAAACTCTATACTACCAAGAAGTAAACATAGAAAATAGCATATCAATCAGCTTTTATGAAAATCATTTATTCTGTGAGTGAATACTGAAAAAATATTTTATCCAAAAGATATTGAAGGGTGCTAAGATGGTTACAGTAGAAAATATTATTTGTTTATTGGAGTTCAGTTGTCTTCTAAAATTTCAAAGTAAAAATTGGATGTTTTTTTTTGCAGTGATTGAGAATGAAATCCAATAAGTTTTTTTCAAAAAAAAGGGTACATACTTGAAGGAAAAAATATTATTGTGCTTGTACTTAAAATAAGATAAACAATTATGATAATATATCATTTTATGAACATTTTTAAGATGCTTTTGAATGAGATTTTGGTACAGCTCTCAATGAACCATGAATCATAAATCTTTTTTCATCTTAATTTGAATATTTGTTCAGAAACTACAATTAAAAACAAATCTGTTTTTTACTAAATCAAATTTAAGTCCTCTTTTTTGCAAGCATAGAAAAAAACTTATTGTTCATGCTTTTACTAGGCTTAATAATTTGCTATACCCTGACTTTAATCAGCCAAGAGGTTGTTTCAGGGTTTGATCTGTGAGTTAGCCATGCCCTGACTTAAATCAGCGCAGAAGTTGTTTCAGAGTTTGATCTTTGAGCTAGTCATGCCCTGACTTTGATCAGCCCAGAGGTTGCTTCAGGGTTTTATCTGTGAGTTAGCCATGCCCTGACTTAGATCAGTCCAGAGGTTGATTCAGGGTTTGATCTGTGAGTTAGCCGTGCCCTGACTTAGATCAGCCCAGAGGTTGTTTCAGGGTTTGATCTTTGAGTTAGTCATGCCCTGACTTATATCAGCCCAGAGGTTGTTTCAGGGTTTGATCTGTGAGTTAGTCATGCCCTGACTTAGATCAGTCCAGAGGTTGATTCAGGGTTTGATCTGTGAGTTAGCCGTGCCCTGACTTAGATCAGCCCAGAGGTTGTTTCAGGGTTTGATCTGTGAGTTAGTCATGCCCTGACTTAGATCAGCCCAGAGGTTGTTTCAGGGTTTGATCTGTGAGTTAGTCACGCCTTGACTTAGATCAGCCCAGAGGTTGATTCAGAGTTTGATCTTTGAGTTAGTCATGCCCTGACTTATATCAGCCCAGAGGTTGTTTCAGGGTTTGATCTGTGAGTTAGTCATGCCCTGACTTAGATCAGTCCAGAGGTTGATTCAGGGTTTGATCTGTGAGTTAGCCGTGCCCTGACTTAGATCAGCCCAGAGGTTGTTTCAGGGTTTGATCTGTGAGTTAGTCATGCCCTGACTTAGATCAGCCCAGAGGTTGTTTCAGGGTTTGATCTGTGAGTTAGTCACGCCTTGACTTAGATCAGCCCAGAGGTTGATTCAGAGTTTGATCTTTGAGTTAGTCATGCCCTGACTTTGATCAGCCCAGAGGTTGTTTCAGGGTTTGATCTGTGAGTTAGCCATGCCCTGACTTAGATCAGCCTCAGTTTGTTTCAGGGTATCGATAAAATTTGAAGTTTATTGAAATTTGCCTCTACCCTTAGCTTGCCCTATGTGCAAATTTGAAAGTCATTCTAAATGCTTATAAATAAATAATGTTAATCATCTAGCAAGGTTGGAAACCAGTTTGATCAAGCAGTGTAATAATAAGCAAGAATATCTCTAGTCAAAGTTACCTGCCAACAATGACAAAGCATTACCACACACATAGTCCTATTTAATCATCTTTTTTGTTTACCACATGTATGCATGTGTCAGAAAAATTGGAATTAATACTTTGCTCTTTTCTTTTTTGTTCTGCAGCCAGAGAATATAGTACTAAAGACTGAGGGCTCTAATCAAATCAAACTGATTGATTTTGGTTTAGCTAGAGAGTTAACTAAAGGGGAAATGGTTAGAGAAATTATGGGTACTCCAGAGTTTGTAGGTAAGTTCTACATGGAAATTTCTATTTGAAGAAGATTATTTTAAGCATAATCATCATCATCATCACTACTACCACTTTCACCCCCACACCAACCAAACATCACCATCACCATCATCATCACTACCACTTTCACCCCCACACCAACCAAACATCATCATCATCATCATCACCACTACCACTTTCACCCCACCAACTATCATCATCATCACCATCATCATCAGCAGCATCAACAGCATCATCACCATCATCACCATCACCATCATCATCACTACCACTTTCACCCCCACCAACCATCATTATCACCATCATCATCATCACATCACCATCATCATTATCACCATCATCATCATCATCACCATCATCATCATCATCACCACTACCACTTTCACCCCCACACCAACCAAACATCATCACCATCATCATCATCATCATCATCACTACCACTTTCACCCCACCAACTATCATCATCATCATCACCATCATCATCATCAGCATCATCATCACCACTACCACTTTCACCCCAACAACTATCATCATCATCATCAGCAGCATCAGCAGCATCATCACCATCATCATCATCACCATCATCATCACTACCACTTTCACCCCCACCAACCATCATTATCACCATCATCATCATCACATCACCATCATCATTATCACCATCATCATCATTATCACCATCATCATCATCATCATCACCACTACCACTTTCACCCCCACACCAACCAAACATCATCATCATCATCATCATCATCACCATCATCATCACCACTACCACTTTCACCCCACCAACTATCGTCATCAGCAGCAGCAGCATCATCACCATCATCATCATCATCACCACAATAACAACAACCATTAAACATTCTCAAAAGTACCAACATATCTTACCATTATCTTATCATTACATGTCACATTTCTTCTTCCAGCCCCAGAAATCATCGCATATCTTACCATTATCTTATCGTTACATCTCACATTTCTTCTTCCAGCCCCAGAAATCATCGCATTCGAGGCAGTTGGAACTGAGACAGACATGTGGTAAGACAAAATGAAGAATTTTTTTATTTTGATCCAATTTACGCACCTGTTTTGCTTTACCTTTTGTTAGACTATAATTGTCTGGCACAACACCTACTGAATTGTTCTTAAATATTCTAAAACCACAACATTGATACTTAAAAATCAGTCGCTAAAATAACAAAGTTTTTGTGGGTTGTTTGCAGACCTACCGGTTACAACCACATTTAAGTGCTACATCATTCTCGAATACCAAATATTCCATTATAATCATGTTGGGGAGGTTCTTACATAGCTTATTTTCTATCATGCATACTGATAAACTTGCAAACTTACAAATTGCTTGTCAGTCTAGACTTATGGTCTAAATATTTAAACCTGCAACCTCAACATTTGCATAGCTCTTTAGTATTGTACTGAGCATATATCATTATCCCTCCAATACACCTTTCCCAAAATCGCTCGAGCGACCACAAAACAGTGGCGCCAAGTCGAAATTGAACTTACAGTAAATGTATGAACACATTAAGTCCAGCCTCGACTTGGAACCATTGTTTCCTGGTCGAATTCGGGAAAAGGTCTATTGAGATAATTCAACAGCTTCTTCATTGTACCTACAACGTTTTTCGCGCTTTGGCTACTGTTCATCAAGTTACAAAAAGCGCTGTAGACTCGTATTTTAGACAAATTATAATTCCCCAAGACTTCATGATTTTCCAAGTAGTTCACGCTAATGCGGAATGTCTAACCTTACTATTTCACTATCTTTATTTATTCATATGGTATTTCTGTTCAACAGGGCTATTGGTGTGCTAACCTACATCATGTGAGTAAAGTCATGATTTTACATGATATTTTTTCTTAGGATAATAATAATAATAATAATAATAATAATAATACTTTAATTCTTAAAAAAGCGCATGACAAACAAAAGTCTCGATACTCTTTACAATATAGAAAAATAGATAAAAATATAAATAAATAGGTTTAATAAGTTACGCCCGGTTTAGACGTCAAACCCCACTGACATGCGCCGAATCCAATGCAAACGAGCAAAAACCTATTGTTTGACTTCATTTGCACTAGACTCTGCACACGTGAAATGATTTTAGGCTCTTCCTTATGCGCTTTTTTTTTTACATCTCCTCTTCCATAAATCCACCCACCTGCATAACAGCCTTTCCTGCGGAAAATCCCTGTTATTCCGGACACTCTCAAGTCCCTTTGGTCGGTGTCCGTATTAACGAGGTTTCCTGCATTCATACTCTTATAAACCCCGTAATACGGGCACCCTGTTATTACGGCCACTCTCAAGTCCCTTTTGGTCGGTGTCCGTATTAACGTGGTTTCCTGCATTTATACTCTTATAAACCACGTAATACGGACACCCTGTTATTACGTCCACTCTCAAGTCCCTTTTGGTCGATGTCCGTATTAACGAGGTTTCCTGCATTAATACTCTTATAAACCACGTAATACGGGCACCCTGGTATTACGGACACTCTCAAGTCCCTTTGGTCGGTGTCCGTATTAACGAGGTTTCCTGCATTTATACTCTTATAAACCACGTAATACGGACACCCTGTTATTACGTCCACTCTCAAGTCCCTTTTGGTCGATGTCCGTATTAACGAGGTTTCCTGCATTTATACTCTTATAAACCACGTAATACGGGCACCCTGGTATTACGGACACTCTCAAGTCCCTTTGGTCGGTGTCCGTATTAACGAGGTTTCGCTGCACTTATACTCTTATAAACCACGTAATACAGGCACCCTGGTATTACGGACACTCTCAAGTCCCTTTGGTCGGTGTCCGTATTAACGAGGTTTCGCTGCACTTATACTCTTATAAACCACGTAATACGGGTACCCTGGTATTACGGACACTTGTTTTGGTCCCCTGGGTGCCCTTATTGACAGGGTTCGACTATAACAATGTTAACTACGACCTCGATTGATGTCAAACTTTTCTCCACTTCTCCAGGTTAAGCGGTGCATCCCCCTTCCTTGGTGACAACGATATAGAGACATTCAGTAACATATCCCACGTGGATTACGAGTTTGATGACGAATACTTTAAGGACATCTGTGCACCTGCAAAGGAATTCATATCAGACTTGTTGTTGAAGGATCCCAGGTAAGCACAAATTGAGCGCGCCCGAATGGCCTTGAGATCCACGACGGGAGCGAGGACGGCGACGTCGGACGATGAATGTTTTTTTTATACCCGCCGGCGTCCTTGCTGTTGCCGTCGTCCTTGTTGATGTCATCATCCTTGTCGTTGCCGTCGTCCTTGTTGTTGCCGTCGTCCTTGCTAGAACGTCAATTGGTGCTTTTTTACACCTTAGCGAGGACGGCAACGCCGAAGACGACGGTGCGCGCATGAAAAACCGTTTTGAAAACGTGCTTGCGTCGGTTCGACGTCGCCGTCCTCGTTCACAACTGAGGACGTAAAACACTTTGGCAGTAAAAACCCTCAGTGCCCGACTACTAAATATCTCATATACAAATGTTCCTCATGATCAGTAAGCGCCTTTGGGAATACACATATAGAAAAGGCGCTATATATATCATACATCACCAACGCGCATGCTATCATCACTCTGGATCGAATGGTGTTGTACCCAAGTTAGACCTTAATGCAACTTTGTGGAACCAAGGCTGTGGTAGCATACGCAGTTTCCATACGCCAAGATTCTGTATTAGTTTTTCTTTTAATTAAAAGTTTTTTCTTGTGTTCAGGGACAGATTAAACGCAGGAGAATGTCTGAAACATGAATGGATGAATGATCAAAATTCATCGGGTGAGAGCGAAGAAGATGATGATGTCGATAGTCTCCCTGCAAGCAAGTCTGACACACCCAGGGTAAGTCTGACCGATTCTCTTTGCACGTTATTTACGAATCCATGGTTCCGACTCTCCTTAGTAACCGTTGCTATGGCCCTCATGTTCAGGATTTGAGAAAGTACTCCTTTGTTAGTTATCAGTATAGAATTAACTGCCGTGTTTTCCCCTACACAGAACCAAGCAAAGCCAAGAAGATCCACGCTCATCAAAACCGAAGCCTTTAAAAAGTTTACTGCACGTGCGCGTTGGCAGGTAAGAAAACCAAGCTACTGCGCATAGTTTTGCATGATATTGCTGACCAAATACAACGAAGGCTCAAATTCTACTTTACTATAAAACTAGACTCAAAATGAATTTTAGGATTGGTATGTGGTTTTGTTCGTTATTATTTGTATCTGATATTCAGTATTTATCTCCGGTAGAAATCTGTAAACAAATTGATCGCAATCAGTCGACTTGCTCTCCTGGGGAAGAAGAATGGACCGCTGACCAAAGGAGTGCTGCTTCAGGTAGTTACAACTAAAACCTTTTATCAGTTTTTTAATTCTTATACATAGCTATGAATTTATTCATACATTATTAGAAGAGCTTGTGTTTTCTATATCTCTATGAGAATTAAGGGTGACTTAGCTATAGCATACTCACCTCTCCCCCCTGGGCCCTCTGGGGTCTCGGGTTCGATTCCTGGACTCAGCATCACATGTGAGTAGAGTGTGTTAGGTTTTTCCCTTGATTGGAGGAACCCGAAAACCCAGACGTCTTTGGCTGTGTTGTCAAAATGGGTGTGGCATGTGCGGTTTTACTGTTGATAATATCCATGTTTCTACCGTTAGCTTTGAATAAAGCGCGCGCGTGGACTCTAGTAACACGTCTCGCTACTAATGAGACTTGAACAAAAACTGCATGATTTCTTATTAAAGAATAATTTATTCCTATCATTTGCTAGCCGAATATTAATGGTAATGCATGCTGGATTGAATATTCAGTCCAAGTTCTTAGTATAATATATCGAGCACAACATGGCTTACTTGTTGTATATCCACAATATTACATAACGATAATCTTAGTCTACGAAATATTATACCACCAAAGATTATCATCCATAACATTCGCCGCCATTTTGAAATCCAACCAAAAAATAGTGTTGACTATTTTGTGGAAGTGGAATCACATGTAGAAGGTCACGTGTCCAATCACGTGTCCAATCACGTGTCAAGATCAAGGCATTTCATTGGATACCATTGTTACAAATGCCATGACCGAATAACTAGGAAGAGAATATATCTGGAATCGGACATTTCAGTACTCGTTATCGGATTCCCGAAGGATTATCGATTGATGGAGTATATTATCCGGGACTGGCTCAATGGCACACAACAGAGCATACTAACTATCATTGCATAGACCTCTTTAGCTTGGGAGTAATTTTTCCCATTTCAGACCACGTGTCATTCTCTTGAGAATAAGATTCTTTGTTTGAGTTGTATCTATATTCATGTGTCTTCTCATGCGCAACCGTTAAACAAAGAAATGATACTCTAGGGAATGACACGTGATCTGATACGGGGAAACATTACGCCCAAGGTGGAGAAGGTCTATTTTAACACAACATAAACTAAAAAATAACAAAGTCTAACACAATTTAACAACCTATTGCCACGCCACTAACTCTTTTGTTTCTATAACACTCTTAAAATGCTTTAAAGTGAAAAGATCTTAAGTTTGCAAGAATTGATATTTTCATTGCGTGGAAGTTTAGTTTCATGGGATTATGTTTTCAGTTATCACTTTTGTACTATTTTTGATTCTAAAATATATATTTTGTTTGATGCAGTCGTTTTCATTTTACGTTCATACGTGTTTTTCTTTCATTCTTTTGACGTGACTGATTTTTTTCTTAATGATTTTTCCTAGTTTTTAAAATCTTTTTTCTTTTTTGTTTTATATATTTTTTTAAATCCTGAACTTTCCATTTTTTCTTTTTTTTCTTTTTTTTTTGGGGGGGATTTTTTTCTTTCTCTTTCTTTGTAACCTCTTTTTCCTAATCTGTGACGTTCATTAACATCTATCCTTCCATTAATCCATCCATCCTTCTGTACATCCATCCATCCATCCATCCATCCATCCATCCATCCATCCATCCATCCATCCATCCATCCATCCATCCATCCATCCATCCATCCATCCATCCATCCATCCATCCATCCATCCATCCATCCATCCATCCATCCATCCATCCATCCATCCATCCATCCATCCATCCCATCCATCCATCCATCCATCCATCCATCCATCCATCCATCCATCCATCCATCCATCCATCCATCCATCAGGCTGTCCATCCACCCACCCACCCATCCACCCATTCATCCTTCTGTCCATCTATTCATCTATCCTTCCATCCATCCAACCACCCATCCATCCTTCCATTCTACTGTCCATCTATTTATCCATTCATTCTTTCATTCATTCATCCATCCATTCATCCTGCAGCCCATCCATCCACCCATCCATTTCTCCACCTACCCACTAACCCTACTAACCCACATTAACTAACATCTAATCATCTAACCCTTTTCCAGCCAAACGAGCCTGACACATCCTCTGATATTGAAAGCAATACGGAACCTCAATCCATACCACTCGAAAAACTGGATGACAGTGATCAGGAGAGTACAACAGAATTTACCGAGGATTCAGTGTGTTCCACGAACTCAGCCAGGACTGCCAATGAAGAAGAAAGCGAAGAAATTACCATAACAACGAAAAATGGATCGGAAAACGGAAGAAAAAGTCGGCAAGTCGAAGAGAATGAATCTTATAACGACGACGAAAAGGACCTAAATAATAAAATAAAGACTCCTAAATCAAGCGAGAAGATATCGGACAGTCTTAATGGCGAAAAAACGCTGGACGAAAATCAATCTCAAGTTCGTAAGACTTCGGGATTTACCCATTTGAACGGGAGGACAGACAAGACTTTAAAAAAGGAGCAGGAGAAACCAGAGGAGAAACCTGTTTTACCGGTTGCAAAGCCTGTTCAACCAGTATCGAGATCATCAATAGAAGAAAAACCAGATTCAAAGGTGAAGAAAGCTGTTTTACCGAAAGAAAAGGCTGTTCAACCAGTACTGAAATCACCAGTAGAAGAAAAACCAGATTGGAAGGTTGAGAAACCTGTTTTACCTGAAGCAAAGCCTGTAACATCGGAATCAAGATCATCAAACGCGACGATTAAAACCAGTGCAACTCAACCGAAAGTTGAAGTCACAACTGAAAGAAAGCTTTCTGACAAGAACACCGGCGGTTTCATACAGAAATCTTCATTTAAGAGTAGCGATATAAGAACCGAACGAAAGCAAGAAGATACAAAGTCAAAAAGTAAATTTCTGTTTCACGACAAAAACAGGGAGGATAAAACAGCTAAGAAATCAGAACCGACGAAAATGAAAGCTGGGAAGTTTGAAAGTTTGTTATCGAAGTTTTCAAAACCGCACGGCGCGAGTGAGGAGGATTCAAAGAGGAACAAATACGCGAAGGAAGGGAGAAGGCTGACGAGTGGTAGTGTGAAGAATAACAAGATTACATACGAGGAACTCGAAGAACCTCGCACGAGAAGAAAATCCGATCAAATGGGTTCGAGAATAGATTGGCAAGCCATTCGGGCAGGGAGGGACGAAAGGTTGATGACAGAACTGCTTAAGACTAACCATCAAGCCCAGAGAAGTGAAGGTCTTACGCGAAGCAACCAATCCTACAAGGAGAGAACTGGAAAGACGGAAGCTTTGGTGCGAAACACAACATCAAATGATAAGGCAGAGCCAAAGAGTACGACTATGGAAAAACCCACTGTTAACGAAATGACTGTCACTACGAGTGTTACAAAAACCGAGATTCGTGAAACAAAGTCGTCAAAGCCCTCAGATGTTGTTGACTTTAGCAGCCAATCTTTCAGAGGCAGAAGTGGAAATGTGGAGGCTTTGGCGCGAAATACGACATCAAATGATAAGAAAGAGAGAAGCAAAAGTCCAACATTAGGAAAACACTCTGCTACAGAGAAGACCATCACTACCAGTGTTACAAAAACGGAGATGCGTAAAACAATGTCATCGAGGCCCTCAAATTATGGTGACTCGGGCAACAAGCAGGATGATGCTTCTGTTTGGGTCAGAAGAGCAACTACGAGTAAAATTGAAGAGAAAAGAAAAAATTTCCAAAGTAGCAGAAGAGGCGTGCTTGGGTTAAGCCAAACTTCTGCTAAAGCAGAGGTGATGAAATGGGAACAACGTCAGAACAACGGCGTAAATTCTCTTCCCAAAAGACCAACATCATCACCTTTGAGGTCTGTGACAGACAGACCTCTCGTAAAGGAGAGACAAAATACTGATACTCGAGTACACAACACCACTGTGACGGTGACTACGAAAGACAAACGGAAACTGCCTCCTGTTGAAATGGGTACCGCGGTGAAAGATGAGGAACATACTCTACTTGTCCAAACATCGCTACCACCTCAAAAAAATGTTAATTCAGAGTCCTCAAGTGAAGTGTCTGAAAATCGGACAGATTCCGATTCTAAAGTCAAAACCGAAGAAAGTAACGGTAACCGCTCAATCAGACATGAAAATGGGAAACCTTCGGTGGAGAACGCGGGAAAACGCAGAAATGTGGTGGAGAACCCGCAACACGAATCCCGAAAAACGGAGAATAAAACTTCCAAACATAAAAAGGATAAAGAACGAAGCGAAGTTAAAACAGAAATTCAATCTGGAAACACTTCTTTATTTCCAGAATTCGCTTTAACGTTTCAAAAGATTCTACCTGCGGAGAATGAGGAGGATTTACCGGAAGGAGACGATGACTTCATTTGGGTGATGACGTCAGAGACAAACCCAAACCTGGAGTTATTGACTGGTATGGTAGCTTCGCCTAAAAAATCAAGTCACTCCAAAGAGTCGAGAAGAAGAAGCACCAGATCGAGCGAGGCAGACACGGAGCCTTCGGTGCACGTGAACAGCGGCGGCAGACGAAGAAGTACAAAATCTAGCGAGGCAGACACGGAGCCTTCGTTGCA
The DNA here is from genome assembly GCA_023349425.1 of Anthopleura sola. Classification (NCBI taxonomy): domain Eukaryota; kingdom Metazoa; phylum Cnidaria; class Anthozoa; order Actiniaria; family Actiniidae; genus Anthopleura; species Anthopleura sola. The sequence goes on along the minus strand of JALHLI010000016.1, from coordinate 1,298,390 downwards.
CGTGAACAGCGGAGGCAGACGAAGAAGTGCAAAATCTAGCGAGGCAGACACGGAGCCTTCGGTGCACGTGAACAGCGGCGGCAGACGAAGAAGTACAAAATCTAGCGAGGCGGGAACGGAGCCTTCAGGACATTTGGACAGCGGTCGCAGACGAAGAAGTACAAAATCAAGTGAGGCGGGAACGGAGCCTTCAGTGCATTTGGACAGCGGTCGCAGACGAAAAAGTACAAAATCAAGCGAGGCGGAAGATGAGCCTGCAGTGTTTGAGAGCAGCAGTAGTAGAAATACAATATCGAGTGCAATAGAAATTGAGCCTACTGTACGATTGTCCAGCGGGAATACCACATTAGTTGATGCGTCGTCAGACACACCTTTACAAGTCACAATGATTCCAATGACGTCGGGCTTGACAACCGTTAACTTTGAGATCAATACAGCAGGATTTAAGCTAAAGTAAACTAACTCGTAAACAGAGAACTTTTTTACGGTGATTTTGTAAAATTCTTTTACCCCTTTTAGGATATATTATGGGGAACGCGGATTTGCTATGTAAGTTATATGACCCGGCGTACAATCTTTTGGGGACAAGATATGACCTGTGAAACACTCAGTTAAAACTATTATAATGAGTATCGCATACACCAAAACGAAATATGGCGACCAATTTGAATAACTATTGTTCTTGACTGACCAGCCTCTCATACATGTAAAAACACTTTTATGTTTCCACGTGAACACGAGGCTAGTCAATCCAAAACAATAGTTATTCAAATTGGTCGCCATATTTGGATTCGGTGTATAGCACAAATGATAAAATGAAGTACTGATAGATTTTCTGTATTAACATGGACTGAGTGCATCGTAGATACGGGTCTCCTGTATCTATAGTTTAATTATACAGACCACAAAACCATGTTGGTATAGCCTGTTTTCAGTTACAAGATGACAGGGTGGTTTTTCCCTCCCAGGCCCTTCTCAGCTTTCTAACGAAAAATCAAAAGTTCTTTCAAAGGAACGAGAATGGATGGTTTCTCTCCCTAGAGTTAGCTCTAGCAATAGGGTCACCCTGGCCTATACCAACGAGATGCATTCTGGTCTAGCTTGGGTGCAAGTTTGTTATCCAAGCCAGACCAAATTGCGACACTGAAATTCGCTGTGCCGGTAAAGCTCTATTAGATAATAATAGTATTTAGTTTCCTTGTTCCATTCGTAGCATACAGGAAGCATATATTCATAGCGAGCTAAAGAGTTTGGGTGGGCAGCACAATAGAAATGCCGGCTTTCTATTTAGCAAAGAATATGGCGCACGAGTTAAAAAATAATACAAAAAGCATCGGATAAATTATAAATCAAAATATTTATAGATAAATATTTAAGTAACATGATAGCCTTAAAGTAATAGTGATATTTGATAAGTTTAATTTTTGATTCGTGCCCATACTTCTCGGGGTTTTTTTAAGCGAAAGGGGTCTAGAAAGGAAATTTGTTAAGAGCTCATTTTTTATTGAATTCTGAAATGTTTTTTATCCAATTCTTATGTTTTTATTTTCTAAAGATTTTTTTAAGTATTATTAATGATATCTCGTCAGAAGACAATTAAACTCTCTCTCTTTAAATAAAATAAAAGCATTGTGTATTATGCTGTTCCCTTGTTTCGAGCAAAGTTTCACTGTGAAGGAAGGTCTCTTGACTTTATGCTTGTGTAGACACTTTTTTTTCACTGTCTGTAAAAGAAAGCAGCGGCGCGCACGAAAGAGACGAACGCTTGCCGTTACGCAGCTCTGAGATATCCCACAAATATTCGCACAAATATTTCATCAAGTTTTGTTGGAAATATTTATTGCAGGTTGGCGATGCTCAATATGAAAATTCTGAATTCCTTGAAGAAGTCGAATATGACATAGAAGAATGCGAGGCTGAAGCCGTACACGATCACTCGGGGCATTCTGAAGCTGCTGCTGTAAGAAAGAAGTCTGTTACAGTGGCAGAATGGAAGGTATTGGAACATATGGAAGAAATAAGAGAGATGGACGAAGTGGATGAGAGTGAAGAAATGGAAGAAATAATGGAATCGAAAGAAAGCGAGGAAAATAAAGGCGACATCAATGGTGTTAGAGAATTAAAGAATGTAGATCGGATGGAAGGGAAGGAAGGAATAGACAAGGAAGATGTAGAAGTTGATGAAGTGAAACTGAAAATCAGTCCGTATTTCGAGTATAAAGAGCTGGTAACAATGATCGAAGACCACGTGATAGTGCCATTTGATGTAAAGCTCAGACCTTTACCTTATAAGGAAACAAGTGTTTGATCCAATAAGGAATGTCATATCTGATGCCTTATAAGGAAATACCTGCAAGACCTTATAAGGAAATACCTACAAGACCTTATAAGGAAATACCTACAAGACCTTATAAGGAGAACACACCAATACCTTATAAAAACAATCTGATGCTGCATAAGGAAACCAGTCTGATGCCATAAAAGAAAAGTCTTCTAACGCCCTATAAGAAAAGCCCCTCTGATGGTTAAAGAAACCACTATCACTTCATATACACAAGCCAGTTTGATGCCATAAAAAAGCCAGTTTGATGCCATATAAGGAAATCACTCTGATGCCATTATGGAAACCAATTTGACGTTATATAAGGAGGCTAGTTTGACTCCTTACAAGGAAATTAGGTTGATGCCTCATACAGGAACCTATTTTCAAATACGGTAGCCAGGCTGATGTTTCATGAGGAAAACATTTTCACACCTTATAACAGTGTTGCCCCACAAAGAAGCCTCCCTTGCATCACATCAGGAAGCCATTATCTTTTTAGAAATAGACAAAGAAGCCAGGCTGATGCTGCATAGACCTTTGACGTATTTTCTCAATTTTCTTCCATCAGTGATGAACATTTTTTAAAAAGAACGAAAAGTTTGGACACATGAACTTCACCTGTGTTTAGATTATTTTTAATGTTTTTTTATCGTTTCCAGTTCATTTTTATAGATTCAAAAAAGTGGAATCCAGGAGGAATCATTTGGAATTAATCATTCTTGGGACAAACAGACAAAACATTCGTGATTATTATGAGATCAAAAAGAAAATTTATATTTATTTGATTAAATTTAATATTTATTTGATTAGAAATCGAGGTTCTATAAATAGCGTGTATCATCCTTCGTACGTTTCCCTACCTAGACACAAATTTGTAAACCGGTAATAAAGATAAACAAAACGAGATGTTATTGAACAATATAATAATAAATGAACTTTAATGAAAATAATTCAATGTTACATCGCCCCAAAATATTACATTTTTGTACATTAAAAGAATACATACAATAAAATATAGTTTCTTATTTTCATTTTTGCTGCAGAATAGTGTCTATTCATTTGATCAGAGTTGACTGGCTTTACACCCCCATACTCCAGGAGGACAATTATGGTTCTGTCTTGTTACTCTCAGTTTGTCTGTAGCTTGCAGTTGACTGGCTTTACATCCCCATACTCCAGGAGGACAATTATGGTTCTGTCTTGTTACTCTCAGTGTGTTGGTAGCTTGCAGTTTACTGGCTTTACACCCCCATACTCCAGGAGGACAATTATGGTTCTGTCTTGTTACTCTCAGTTTGTCTGTAGCTTGCAGTTGACTGGCTTTACACCCCCATACTCCAGGAGGACAATTATGGTTCTGTCTTGTTACTCTCAGTGTGTTGGTAGCTTGCAGTTTACTGGCTTTACACCCCCATACTCCAGGAGGACAATTATGATTCTGTCTTGTTACTCTCAGTTTGTTAGTAGCTTGCAGTTGACTGGCTTTACACCCCCATACTCCAGGAGGACAATTATGATTCTGTCTTGTTACTCTCAGTGTGTTGGTAGCTTGCAGTTTACTGGCTTTACACCCCCATACTCCAGGAGGACAATTATGATTCTGTCTTGTTACTCTCAGTGTGTTGGTAGCTTGCAGTTTACTGGCTTTACAACCCCATACTCCAGGAGGACAATTATGGTTCTGTCTTGTTACTCTCAGCTCATCGTTAGCTTGGTGTTGTAGTGGTGCAGGTATCACCATGGTAACCAATATTGCCTCCACACACACAGCAAGGGACAATTTTCTTATCATAGTTGATAACATCTAAAAAATATAGAGTAGTTATTCTTGTCAGTGTTTCTTATTTTAGAACTCTTGTAAATACCGTTTTTTAAAGTTTATGAAATTTCAAATTTTTATTTGGAAACATGCTTAGATTTATTCCAGACATGTCCTGAATAACGAATGGATTTGGTGTTAGAAATATTTTACTCGGCCCGACAAAAATACTAAGTATAATACCTAGTTGTAGACACTAAATTAATTCAATTTTTTTCTTTTGTTTTACTTTGACTGTTTGTCACACATACAATCACTCTAGTAACAATCTTTTCGAATATGGCACCGATGACGTCCAACGAGGATTATCCGTCTTATTCAGATCTATTTCTTACCTGGTCGATGGACAGAGAACCTTTTTCAGCAATCCACATGAAAAAATATGTCAGTTTACACGAGCTCGGAAGAGACAAAACACTCAACATCCGAGACATCCCAGGATCTCTCCTTGTTTGACGTCATCGGCGCCATGTTCGAAAAGGATCTATTCCATGTGATTGAGTTCTGGAATCTATTTTGGTGCCTGTGAACATAGGTCTTAGCTTGTTGCTGTGTTTACGTTAACGGGTTTTTACCGAGCTTTTAATTACTTGTTTTTAAGGTTGCTACCTACCATAGAAAACTATTTTGGTGCCTCTGAACATAGGACCTCGGGTCTTGTTGCTGTGTTAACGTTAAATGTTTTTACCGCGTTTTTTCTTGTTTTTTTAAGATAGCATCAGTTTTGACTCAAAACCAAAAACGTCACAAAAAACGTTAAAGAAAAACAAAATATAAAAATCTTGGAAAACTGACTTTGAAAAAATACACAACCGCAAAAGCCTCAGGAAAAAGTTTTGAAAAACGGAGAAAAAGCGAGAAAATTAGATGAAAAAAGGCATGAAATCTTTTCATAAAAATGTTGTATTCTAGCTGTGTTTTAGGCAACAAGTAAAAGGATAGTTTTAGAAGATATTCATACTATCCCTTCTCAGCCCCTCACTCGATAGAATTGGATCAAACTCGTTTCTGTTCGCAAATGATTTCTAACTTACACCAACACGACTGCTGAATCACCCAATGATTTTTACTTCTGGTACAACACAAAAATGTCCGTCGACTAAACTCGTCTATTTTCATCCCTACACACAGCAGATTACAGAATATTCACTCACCTTGAACAGATCACAGCAGGACAGCTTTACTGATGTATTACTGGCTATTCTGATTATGCTTCTCGTATTTCTGCCCAGGGATTCCTTTCCTTCGTGTTTTATACCTTAATCTTTATTATGATTTTCTTACGACACAGGAAAACAACTGCCGTGTTACGTTTTCACCACATATGGACGGAAATCAATCATCGGTTATTATTTAAGATAAACATTTGTATGCCAGCTGATTGGCGTTGACATCCCATCGTAAGGAGTAGAACGGGGGTCGGGGGTAATAAATTATCAGAAGTTTGCGGCTTCTCTGATCCCATTCTTTCTTTCCAAACTCGTATTTAATCCACATTTCAAGCTTTGATATATGAGTGATTTCCAAACACTAAAGAGCTTAACAGTTTTTGGTTCTAATTTTAGACCCTTAAGCGCCCTACGTTTTTATCATTTCATCGCAGAATTTACCACCTCCACCACCCCCAGGTGATTTTACCTACTCGTGTCAAGAACCATTGATGTTTATTATTATTATTATCATTATTAACGTATTGTTTAGGCGAAGTGCTCGACTTACTTCACCAGTTTGCGACGAGTTTGTTACGTATACCGATCACTATCTCGTCATCCTTTTTCACTCGTATTACCCAATTTAGTTTTGATTCTAACCAGGTTTTCGTCAGGTGGATATCATTTAGTTGTGAAAAAAACTTGGCAATATTAATATATTTTCTTACTTTTTACAAATTTCAAAACAAAAAGTTAAGCCTCATGTCATTGAAATTCCAAATTCCAAAAATACCACTAATTCGGTTATCAAGTTCACAAATTTCAACTTGATTTCAGAATTTTTCCAGTTCTTTACTTTCAAATTGCCCATAATACATTGCAATTTGGGGGTTAACCGGTGAAAAAGTGTCATAAAATGAAACGTTCTTCAATAGAATGTACACTACTACCTGCTTTTTTGTATAAGATACTGATTATCAGTTCATTCTGAGTTATTTTCCCACATTCAAAACATCAAGAAGTTTAGTGTTACAGAAAATGTATTGACTCTTGAAGGAGTGCTTAAAATTTAATTCATAGACTTCTTCAAAATTCTTTCCTTTTGTTTATGGCTGTTTCTCATACATCTTAGATATCATAAGAAGCATTTGCAACATCTTCTGATCAGCCTTCAACATAATATGTGCGGTTTTTCCCCTGGTTCCCCCCCCCCCCCCCCCCCCCCAAAAAAAAACAAACCTGCAATATATTATGGGCAATGTGAAAGTATAGAACATGATAAAATTCAAAATTCACACTAGTAACAATTTTTCATATCTTTTTCACATTCTTGCTATATGACCCTCTCCTTGTCCGCCATTTTGTTTTTCCCCTGTTCATCAAGGGTTGAACGCGCAAAGGCGCATGGGATTGATTCTGTTTTTAAAAACCCGATTCGTAATCTGATTGGCTGTTCATTTTTCCTCAGTACACCTGAATAGGTATTTTGATGTAAATAACAACACTATCAATATATAGATATTATAACAAGTTTATTTATATATTTTGACCACAAATCTTTAGCTTTCCAATCTATCATTTCAAATACATTTTTATTGACAAAATAATTAAGAGTTGAGAGAGAAAAATGATCAGTTGAGTTACCTTAAATATATACACAAAAGGTACTTAGTATAAATAATCCATGTCACAAAAGTTAAATTTCCAAAATATCCTTAAAATGTATTTCTGATCTTTTTAAAGATCATGTCAAATTACTAAAATATTTGACTAAATTTACACCCCCATACTCCAGGAGGACAATTATGGTTCTGTCTTGTTACTCTCAGTGTGTTAGTAGCTTGCAGTTTACTGGCTTTACACCCCCATACTCCAGGAGGACAATTATGGTTCTGTCTTGTTACTCTCAGTGTGTTGGTAGCTTGCAGTTTACTGGCTTTACACCCCCATACTCCAGGAGGACAATTATGGTTCTGTCTTGTTACTCTCAGTTTGTCTGTAGCTTGCAGTTGACTGGCTTTACACCCCCATACTCCAGGAGGACAATTATGGTTCTGTCTTGTTACTCTCAGTCTGTTAGTAGCTTGCAGTTTACTGGCTTTACACCCCCATACTCCAGGAGGACAATTATGGTTCTGTCTTGTTACTCTCAGTGTGTTAGTAGCTTGCAGTTTACTGGCTTTACACCCCCATACTCCAGGAGGACAATTATGATTCTGTCTTGTTACTCTCAGTTTGTTAGTAGCTTGCAGTTTACTGGCTTTACACCCCCATACTCCAGGAGGACAATTATGGTTCTGTCTTGTTACTCTCAGTGTGTTGGTAGCTTGCAGTTTACTGGCTTTACACCCCCATACTCCAGGAGGACAATTATGGTTCTGTCTTGTTACTCTCAGTGTGTTGGTAGCTTGCAGTTTACTGGCTTTACACCCCCATACTCCAGGAGGACAATTATGATTCTGTCTTGTTATTCTCAGTATGTTAGTAGCTTGCAGTTGACTGGCTTTACATCCATGTAGCCCAGGTAGACAAGATTCTCCAACATCTCTCCGAACTTTTATACCTGCTTTGGAATATTTAGATCGGAATCCAACAAACGGCAAAGCGAAAGTGCCAGACACACACGCTGAAATAAATCCTGCGAAAATAACTAGATTCATTTTGTAATAACTTTGCAATGCAGCTTTTTCTAATCGTCTTCAATTTTCGTAAGAATCAATGCTCTTTGTCGTCGATGAGCCGGAGTATTTTACAGTAATGTTAAAGCAAGTTGAAATTCGTTTTTATATCTGCAATTTGAAGAACTCAAGCACCGTTTTGAGATAAGAAATGTGTCTGTGACGGAGACAATGTGTTATCTTGAAAAAAGCTGCTATTCTGGGATTTCCGTTACCTCAAAAAACATCAGACTTTCAGTTTGCTTCGACGTCAACTTTATCGCTTAAAATCTGTATAGGAAAAAGGCTGTTACAGATCCACGAAAAGGAAGAAGACTTCATACTAAACCGGCTCACTGGCTGACAGCTTTGTGAAGAAAAAGAAAAGATTTCAAAAATATACTAAAGTTGAACAAAGATATTGTCCCATGTTTTTTGAATCATACTTTAGTTTATTCACTGTACGATTTTCCAAGAGGGTCCTACAGGGGTGGGAGTTCCTGATCCCATTTCCTAGCCCAAAATTTGGCAAAATGCTAGTCCAAGTCATGCAAAATCTCAGTCCGAGTTATAGAGTGAGTTAGAGACTTTGAAAAATCCCAATACCAGTAATGCCTAAATCCCAGTCCCAGTGCATGAAATCCCATTTTCCCAGCCCAAAAAAAGGCGAATCCCAGCTCCCATTTTATCCCTTCAGGACTCTCTTCCAAGTTTTATCCCGAAGTATTTCGTGAACACGTTCACTTAATTGACATCCTGTTCTTGAGGCATTAGCCAATATTGATACTGGGTACGAGATATATCTTCACGATTTCAGTGTTCAAATTTAGATTACAATAATTTGCGTCGCTTTACGCGTCGACTCAGCTTTCTTCTCTGTACTGTAAAATTGATGAATCCATTCATGACAAATTCTATATGATTTTAACCATTTTTATTTGTAAAATATTTAAACTGGAATAATCTATTGAGCGTAGCTGGCAGTCTAAGCAACTCAGTGTTAAGTTTTGCCTTCAAATCAAACTGAATGGTGAAGTTCATTCGTCCTACGATAGTGTATGACACTCTTTATGTATTAATTACGAGTTACTTTAAATTAGGACAAAGTTTTTGAAATCATAAGAAATCTGCTATGACACCTAAAATGGGGGCTATGTCGTTTGCTCGTACAATTGATCGAATATGGCGGCCGCGACGTCACATGTGCGACAACTGATTCGTGTTCTCTCTAATAATGTTTAAACTACGTATTAAGATACAGACGTAAAAGAAGGCATAATAGTCACAGGTATTGCTCAATACTGTGCGTTTGTCACGTATAACTCTTGACGTTTCTAAGTCTTATGGTATCATTTTTGGAGCTTATAATCAAAATCAGCTGTTTCAGTATTCCTGTGAGCGGGTTACATTTTTCATTCAATCCGGTCCAGCTGTGCGTTTGTCACTGTTTTCGATCTTGAAGCTGTTGGTTTGCAGCCCCAGATTCCAACAGGACAGTCTTCATTCCATCGTTTAATTCTTTTCTGTTTCTCAGTCTTCAAAAACCTCATTCCACGTCTTGGTATTCCAAGTTTCGCTCTTCTTGGCAAAGATATAATTTGCTTGATCAACCGATCTTGAAGACTTAGTTGGTTGTGCATCACTGGCCAGGGATAGAATTTTCTTTGGAAATTTTTTCCAATTTGGCTTGGTTTTTCTTTTATTGGGTGAGTTCCACGCGTTACTCTGGTCAACAAGACTACACGGCTCCTCCTACATACCCAGACACCAGGAGGACAACCACCCTTCTGCTTGCCTGTTTTCTTCGGGGCTTTTTTGTGAGAAGTGGTATCCTCACTCCCTAACGGAGCCGTGTACACGAAAACAAGAACCGCGAGGAAGAGGAGTAGAAGTAGTATGGAGGAGGTACGAAACATGACGCCTGAAAATAAATATTGGTCAAACGTTATCCCACGGCCATGATATGTAACTGGAAAGCATGGTTGGTGTGCGCTGCAAATGTGGCACCTCTCATCACTGTGATCATGGATTTAATCCCTAGACCGCCGTCATATGTGAGTAGAGTTGCTTGTTGGTTTGAGAGTTTTTCTCCGAGTTCTCTGACTTTCCTCATTCCTATAAACAAAGTTCTCAACTTTCGATCTAGCGTCTCGCACATTAGTCAGGAGCTTCAGACTCAGAAAACTCGGCAATCATCACTGTTCAAAGTGATTGATGTAAAAGAAAGGGCTTCGGCATTTCCTTTTTCTTTCTTTCTTAGCATTCTACTAAGAATCATTTTATAGGTGTCTCAAAGCTTTGATCAAGATGAGCATTTTATTCTTTAAGAAACTCATTTAGACTACAAGCTATACCTGTAAAATAGCATTGAATTCAACGAGTTTTTCTTACATAACCGTAATATATCCACACAAATTATTTTCCTACCTTAAACCAGGAGAGTAGGGTATGCTGATAACGTTTCTCTCTCTAGCTTGTGAAATTTGATTTTAAACGACGTTTTCTTGAGATAATGCAACTATATCCCTTGACGTGGCCCGTGAAAAGTTCATAGGAATTTTTTGTTATGACTCGATATCTTGAAAACACTTGATGTCCCACGCACTGTTTCAGCCCGTCAAGCTCTCAAACACTCATTCATGCTATATTTAGTCTTGTCCGCAGGTAGTTTTATATGTCGGCCCTAGTCTCCCTCCAATTTTATGACCGTTAAAAGGGAGGGGACTGGGACAAACTTGCTAGAAAGGACATTATCCTCGTTTGTAGAGGGAGAAAGAGTTTGTGGCCACAAAATATTTTATTAAATGCCCACTCTCTTGAAAAGCTTACATCAATAATCTTACATCACATTCTTTTGATGGTTTGGTGAGAGCTTCTCGTATCAAAGCGAAAACAAGACGTATTTGGTTTTAGTTTATTGACATCCTTCGTTTAAGATCCTGACAAAATGATTGACATGTAAGATATTTATCTCTTGGGGAAGGAAGGAAGTTTATTTTCATACAACCATAGTTCACCTTTCGCAGTTTCTATTTTATTTTTTCGAAAATATTTTGACCTTATTTTGATTTCCACCCTATTTATTCCGACTTTTTCAGTCTTCATCATTTTCTTATCCTTAATTTCGCTAAGAGCAGAACTTTTGAAAAGAAACTACGTAGAATATGCTTCTCCAAGTAGATTCAGTTTATCTTCTGTTTCTGTTAACAAGGAGAAAACAAGTCAATCTTTAATCAAAAGTTGTCAAAACACCACTAAGAATTCATCCTCACTTCCGAGCCCAAGTTCAAAGTCAAACTTTGCTCGATTTTGGTTTTAATTTATCGATAAATGTATATAAATAAGTATAAATGTTTGTATAACTGAATAAGTAAGTATAAAAAGTATATGAGAAGAAGCAAGTACAATTTTGTTTTGTTTTCATTGCTGACGTAGCAATCCTTACAATCCAATATGGCGGCCATGACGTCACAAAAAATTAGCATTTTTTTCGCAAATTCGCCGAGGAAATGATACGAAACGAGGCTTGAAAAAGATATGTTATAAAATTCAGCTTTTCTTTCTTTATTATATTTCTTTTGTCGTCTTTACGTGCCTCTCCAGGTATGAAGAAAAGCTTGTTTATACATTCAGCTATGCTAGGGCGCTATCGCGAAATTGCGAAACCAAATTGATGACAATCTTAAGTGGACACTTCTAAAAAATAGGTCAAATATTTATAAATACTGTTAATCTCTCTTTAGTTTTGCAAAAAGAGATTGAAGCAACGTCTACACAAACCACACAACAAGAAATCCACCAGTGATGCACACATCGCACACATGTACACAGGACTAAACTTTCCAGTCCTCCAAGGTCTTCCCTAACCGTGCTGTTTGTTTTGGAGCCTCGGTATCATCGCAACCATCCGGTTCTTCTCTCCATATTAAATATACCTGCAGCCATTTAAAAAGGAAAGATTGTTTGCTTCACTCCTGATGATAATATTTTGATTTTTAACACTTGATGCGTAGTCTCACTCGGCTATTTCATTCGATATCTTTTTAATAACTTTTAAAACTGTTTCGCCTCAAATTTGATTTTAGTCCAAGTTTGGGTGCACATAGTTTTTTTTTCGAAACGCGTCCCACACGGTTAGACTTGCCCATTGGATCCTAGGGATCAGCAACTCGGGCGACACTTTGGGTTAGCTTGTTACAGCAAGGGGTTAATCATCTACGATCTAGGGGCCGACGAACCTCTCCCTCTTTCTGATCAGTCTGTAACTGTTCATCCCGGGATAGTGGTGTCGGGGTCGAAATCCCCGGCGTAGCCGTAAGCATTCGATGTCTGGAAGTATGCTCTTGGTTATTTTCAATCAGTAAAAAGTCGATTTCCATTCAAATTAATTTTATTTTGAACCATTTTGTGACTAATACTACATGTTTTCAACATGACGAGACATGCAATCACAGCTGATGAATACAGACAACATATTTGAACTGGGAACCCTGTGTTGATGATCTGAATATATCGTTCAGTTCATAACTTATTGATTCATATAATCTTGATAATCTTTGTATATATTTCTTAAGGAATTTTTAAACCATCTTTTTGGGCGACCGCGGTATCATGAGGAAAATTTTTCGGGATTTTTTTGTTTCTTTTCTGTATTTCAAACTCGTCAAGTTTGTCTTTTAAATAATTTTTTTATCATCATTTCTATCAAGGGACCTAAGTTTCGAGTTCAGGTTAGGCAACGCTCCTTTTCTTGCAGCCCCAGACCCCAGGTGGACATTGTTGATCGTCAGAAGACTTGGCCTCAATGCGATCCTTCTTGCAGCCCCAGACTCCTGGTGGACACTGTTGGTCGTTGGAGGCCTCAGTCTCAATGGTATCTTTCTTGCATCCCCAGACTCCTGGCGGACATTGTTGATCGTCAGAAGCCTTGGTCTCGATAGTGTCTTTCTTGCAGCCCCAGACTCCTGGTGGACATTGCTGATCGCTGGAGGTCTCGGTTTCGATTGCGTCTCTCTTGCATCCCCAGACCCCTGGAGGGCACTGTTGCTCGTCTGTCACAGATCGTCTCCTTCTATCTGAAGATGAATCCTTTTTTTTGTACATGTGCCTAAAGAATTTGGTAAGACTTCGTTTACATCCCCAGACCCCTGGTGGACACTGTTGATCGCTGGAGGCCTCGGTCTCGATGACGTCTCTCTTGCAGCCCCAGACCCCTGGAGGACATTGTTGATCATCTTTGACAGATCGTTTACCTGATGAATCCTTCTTCTTGTACATATTTCTAAAGAATTTGGTTAGACTTCTTTTACATCCCCAGACTCCTGGCGGACATTGCTGATCGCTGGAGGCGTCAATCTCGATTGTATTTTTCTTGCAACCCCACACCCCTGGGGGACATTGTTGATCTTGACTTGAAGTATCAGTAGAACGCTTACATCCCCACACCCCAGGGGGACACTGTTGGTCATCTTCTTTTACAGAACGTTTACAACCCCACACCCCCGGAGGACATTGCTGATCATCTAGGGAGCGGCGCATCCTACTGTATGGAGAGCCATTGGTGAGTTGTGGGGCGAGAAGGGCTAGAACTGTGACAGCTAAAAATGCAAGCATCTCTCTAAAAGGAAAAGAAAAATTCAAGGTTTAGGATGAGTCGGTACGATTCTCGAAAGAGAAAGAATGTGGGAGAAGTTTGGATCAAACATCTGATAAAATCCCGTACAATCAGATTCACAAGCCAGTACGTTTTCATTCAGTGTGAATGTCTAAACTATCAAAAATTTACACGTTCGAAAGATTTTGATCAAGTCCTAAAACCAAAATGTTTACGCCACTGGAAATCAGAATCTATACCTTTTTGCTTGACGAAAATTACACATGTAGATGTGAAAAAAATTGAACAAAAAATGAACCGAGAGAACAAGATATGCGTCAAGCACAGTAAAAAAAATCTTGTCTTTTTTTTGAATTTTTCGATAAAGACATAAGAGTATAGAGAAGCGGGGTGCGTTATCGAACGTATCTCGGTGCTTCTTGTTTTCTCAAAGATGATTTTGACAACATCGAGTTTTAAACATACAATATTCAGATTTTTTTTTTTTAATCAAGACTCATCCCTTCATTTCTTCTTTCAGAAAAATTATTTTTCCTCAACATAAAATTAAGAGGAAACGGCAAAAATTTATCGAGTAGTTTAAAAAATAAAACAAAAGAAATAAATAGAAACGTGAAGATAAAAGAGAATGTAGTACATAGAAAATATAATTGCAAGTTTTAAGCTTCAAAAATCGTGAAGAAAAAAAGACTGAAATTACAGCAAAATTTGAACTATAATTGTTGAGGGTTGAAATTAAGTGTTGGTTTAAAACTTCTAAATAGTAGTTCTATGAAATCACATACTTGTCGAGATATTGGAATCAATAGCCTTCAGAAATAAAGTAGTGTCAATTTCGACCTCTAAAAAAATTTGAAATTTTCAAACTCAAATTAAAATGTAAAGAAAATAGATTTTTCTTATAGCTTAAAAAATATTCTAAGATTGTTTTTCACCTTGTATCTTGGTCCAGCACCGACAAGAGTGAAGGAACGTTGGTACAAGATGGGTTGGGTTGTCCTTTCTTGGTGGTTGTTACAAGCAAATGGTCTTACGATAAGGTGAGCTTTTCTCATGTGAATCTTCGTGACATATCAATCAATGTGGCGCAGATACTTCTGTACCCTTTTAAGAACTTTCCTGCCCTAGAATTAATTTCCATTGACTACGTAATACAGAGGGATCTAAGTCCTCAACAAATATTCCTACATTTGCCGATTTAACCTCAATCCTCAGGATTGGACACTTCACTATGCCAAACAAATACCCAATCAGAAATATAATTGGTAATAAAACCCAAAGCTCAATCGTGCGAGCTTTATATCTGCCAAGACGATAAGGATATGATTATGCGGTTAAATCAACGTGGTTTTTTATCGGAGGCACAAAGTGCGATGTAATTGGCTCCGATTGATTCTTCATATTATGAGATCTTCAATGGATTGCTTTGGCATAAAAGTCTGTCAACAAGCTTGTTATTACGATGAACACACACACAGAGTGAAAATCAGAGATCCCAGCTTTATCGCGACTTACACTTAGACCACTAACTCGTCTTTCAAAACGTCATAAAAATTTTCATCTTAATGCCTCGATTTTTCCCCTATCCTCTCATAATACTCGTATTTATCCTCAAAATTAAAGCTCAAAGTGTCTGTGAGGCTGAACAATGTTTGACGTCTTATTAACAACTCAAAATCAATCGGAAAAAAAGTAAAAAAAAAATGCCGACCAAATATTAATAATTTTTTGTAATTTGAAAATTTCATAAACACTCAATTATAAACACCTGACTTCGATTCACCTGTCTGGATATTTTGCCCCTTGGAAAATCTCAGTTGTTTACTAAAAAAACCTTTGTGTGAAGGAATTAGCCAGATTTATCGCAAGAAAAAAATCTGCCTGGCTCGTATTAAGCACACTGAGCTTACTGATAAACATTTTGTGCAAAAATAATAGGCTTAACATCATTTATCTCCTGTTCACCACCTGCTTCTAAAAGTCTGTGTATCAGAAGCAAATTCGAATTCTTTGGTAAAAAAGATACTTCTTCCTATACTAATAAGCGGAAATATGTATAGAATTAAGTGCTTTATCTATCTGTTTTTCTTTTTTTCGCCCGCTTTAGAGTATATATTAATTATATAGAAGATAATCAAAGAAGATCGATGTTTATAAAGGTTTTTCTTCCCACGAATTTGCTTTCAGGATTCGAGACTTTTTTCGAGTGATTTCTGGAATGTTCTCTCAAGAGTAAGATTGAACTCAGAATTGTTATTGGATTTGGTGCATCTAAGAAAAAGCCCAATATTTACTGTAGATGATGATATCCTATATTAACGTATCTATCTTTATTTGCTTTAAGATGATACAGGTTTCAGTAGATTTTGGGCTTTTAGTGTTTTAGGTGAGTGGGAGGCTTTAATGTCTTGAGATGGCTCCTTAGGGACAAGACACTGTCAAAATATAATTCTTAAAAAGAGTGCAAAAACGTAATAAAATGACTCAATGAACTCTCCATTTCAAAAATAATTTATAAAAAAATCTATTTTTTTTTTTTTTGAACGAGAATTTCCAACTCAAGATTACCTAATCAATGAACAGGTGGACAGGAAAGGAGTTGGAAGTATTTCTAATCGATGTGGTTTGCGATTTCGATTAAGTCTTGTAAAATCTTTCTCAGTCGATTACGGCTTTAAGTGAAAAAGAATGTATTTTGGATACACATGCTTGAGGACGTTTTCCTCTGCCTTTTCCGCTCTTCTTTGGCATTTTTTAGTTCAGAAAACGAATTAATTTCCTTTCCAAAAACAAATCTTATGGGAAGTTTTTAGTATAACTAGTCAATAAATGTGTTAATGAGTTTTTTCTGAATGAATTCAAAATATGAAAAAAAATATTACAACACAGGATTATATTAAGAATTCAAAGACACACCTTTGCAAAAATGGTTGATAAAAAGAGAGTACATAAAACAAACTAAATCAGAGCCATAACATAAACCCGACGAATGATATAAATCTCTCGTAGAACAGCCGAAATATTATAGAAATAATGTGTAAGAATTGTTCAATTTCGGTTTCGCAGCACTAAACAAATGCACAGTCTTCACTGACTTTGCTACACATTCCATTCCTTTTCCTTTATATTTAATTTAGCTCTGACATTTGTAACACAAGTGTAAATTATTCCATTTCCATTTTGTAAACATTAAGAATATTATCATGCAGTGCCAATAGAAAGAAGAACTTTTTTCTCGTGATAATGAGTACCAGAGTGTCGAAAAAAATTGAATTTCTTTTAGGGTTAGGAATGCGTTTCAGAGCGAAAAACAGTTTCAAAAACATTTCATGGTCTCGGCAGAGATTTTCTATCCCAGCGCCAGAGAAGGTTTTTCCTGGCTTTAGGCATGATTCATCTTCGTAGCCCATTTTTCAAGCTCCATTCTTTCAACGCCTCTTAAAAGGATACGAGCAAGAACGTAAGAGCGGTTCAGCTCAACGAAGCATCACTTCAAATGAGGATATAACAGATTTAGTCGATAATAGGATAAGATTTTTATGTCCACTTTCGAAAAAGCAAAATAGATCCCCTTACGTTTATTCTTATTCTTATTCTTATTCTTATTCTTATTCTTATTCTTATTCTTTTCTTATTCTTATTCTTATTCTTATTCTTATTCTTATTCTTATTCTTATTCTTATTCTTATTCTTATTCTTATTCTTATTCTTATTCTTATTCTTATTCTTATTCTTATTCTTATTCTTATTCTTATTCTTATTCTTATTCTTATTCTTATTCTTATTCTTATTTTTATTCTATTTCAAATCATATGAAACAGTTTTTTATGGCTTTTTTTTCTCATATTCATCTTTTTTCCCGCCCTTTTCTAAGTGGAGACGCGTCCGCCAAATTTGACTAGGGATTTCGAGTGTTCTGATTGGTTAAAACTCTCCTTCGGGCAAATAAGGTGAAAACGTGTTGATTGGTTCATTAGAAGACAAGTAATGACAAGAAAGCCGAAATTTACTCATCACAAAAATGTGTTCTGATGAATTGATGTATTTTAAATTTAATTTTCTTGTCTTTAAACTATTTCCTTGTTGTTTTCGAGTAAGAATATTGATTTCAGTGGTGACTGGATTAAAATCAAATCTCATCTAAAACTATTGGACTTTTTTGAAAACAATCATTGATAAATATGGAATGGAAAAATAAAAAGGAAATTTACTAATTCTTTTATTGATCTGTTTAGTTTATTCCATCCGTTTTCTTTCTGATTATAAAATGATAGAATGAAGTAGAAAAGATTCAAACTAAGACTTTGTAAAGCTTTACGAAGACGAAAGGCTCCCGTTTTCAACTTCAGTCCGTTGAAAACAAATTCAGAAAATAAATGAAGATACAAAGAAAATAACTATAAACGACAAGCCGTAAAATGAATTTTGATAAATATCATTTGTAGTTATTGAAAATACTACTGAGCAATTTGTACGTAGAAAATCAATAGTAAATCAAAATCTGCGAACTTCGAGAGCATGATATGAATTATTTGTAGCTAAAACCTTTCTTAAAATGGCTAATACTTTGATTCAATTAGTTTTTTTAAGGTAAAAACGAAGCAAGTTGCAAACTGTATTGATAAGTTTTTGTGTGTTTTTGCCCTATTTTGAGCAAATACGGTTCCGCATTTTGGTTGACCTTTTCAAACCGCGGCTTAATATCACATTGTTCATAACCTGTTTCGTTATTCTCAATCAATGAATTTAATGATAATAATTTATCCTTAATTTCTAATGCTGGGCAACTGGCTGATGAATGCTTCGCCAGCCAGATGACTGAGCTGAGAAAGAACAGACGAATTTCAACTGTCTTAAATGAGCAACGAGAATATCTCATTGGACAAAGTTAAACTCGATTTTTCCTTTAACTGCCGATACGTACACTGTTATTTTTAACGTTTTTCATGAAAAGAGAGGGAAAATAATCTAACGAAAAACAACACAGCTTTGCCTCATACACATACAAAAGTGTCAAGAGATTGAAGTGACGAATGTGGAAGAATCGCAAAAATAATTGTTGTAAATGAGAAACTCCTCCAATCTCCCTCTCTCATATGATATGATATTCTCCGCTCTAACCGAAAACTAAAGTAAACTAGTACAGACATCTTCGAAGGCATCGCAAAAAAAGTTTCCCCTTGAGTTTCGGTTTCGTTTTACTGCAAAATGGCTCGTAAATCTCCAAGAAAAGCAGGCCAAAAATCTCAAAATCTTTTCAGGGCTAGCGAGTCCCTATGACCATTGAATTATAAGATATCTGTAAAGCTGTGGGTTGCAATTTTGGGAATTTAAGGGGGGGAAAAAGAACTAGAAGAAAGAAGGAAAAAGAAACGGTTGATTCGGAACCATGTACGAATGATTTTCCTAGAAAATTAGAATCGTCAGGCATAGCTTACCTTTTAGCCAGTAAAACGTTATCTGTCGTGTATTGGGTCTTCACTGGTCCGACTCTCCTGGTTGTTCTGTGCCTATAGTGCAATACGAGGTCCTTTTATAGACACTTCGGGTCGAATATTGGGGCAGGACATCTAATATGCCAAAGCTACATTACTCCAGCACATGGTGGGATGAATATGTCAATGAAAACCCGGAAATCAATTAGACTATTGGTGAAGAAAGATAACGCTTAACCACTGCAAAGGGCAATTATTTTCTAGATTAGTGAATCTTGCTACGCCCAGCTGCATGTTTTGTGCGCGGGGGCTGTCTTAATTCAAAGGCGTATTACGCCCTAAAGAGCGCGTTGAGATCATGAATTTGTTCTCGTTCTAAGCTCATCATTTCTGTCATTAACTCATTTAAGGTAGATTTAATTCTTAGGGATTCTCGAGAGCCTTTTCCTTGTTGAATGCGAGATCAATTTGCCACTATTCAATTCAGACAAATAACTTTTTTGATTCTTTGGTCGCGGTATTTGCTATTAGGATATGATTGTTACAAAATCACTGATCAAAAAAACGATTTACTTTTAACCACAAACATGTGCGTCTTCGTAGCCAAATTCGAATGAAAGCCGTTTGTTGACTTTAGTGAGCCGAAATCAGTCGATACTAATTACATTTATCTACCAACGACATAGAAATAAATTAAAATATCTTAGCTCAGCTGTCAGAAAGATGCTCTGAGAGTAAAACTATTTTATTGCATTTTGTTTGTGTAAGAAATTCTTAAAGCCATATTCGTATTGACCACTGACAACAAACTAGGAGTATCTTGGACGTTTTTCACATAGAACTTGATTTAAATGATTCACGATTTTTATGGAGTACTGAGCTCTAGCCTTTATTGAAGCCTGGTGAGTCCCTATGACCAAAAATCCTGGGAATTCGTTTGTAGCAAAAATTCCTATCTTTAGGTTCAAATTATGTCTCGAAAGATCAGTCTTATATTCGCTTGTTAGTGATTAAATCTTTTTATCCCATGAAGTAGAGAGTAAGTTTAGAAGAATGTACGCGGCTTCATCTTTTATTATCCAGGATAACAAACCTGTGATCCATGATCCAATTGGAATTTAGAATTTGATTTTTGTGAAGGGAGGAAAACCGGAGAACCCGGAGAAAAACCCTTGAAGCACAGGAGAGAAGCAACTAGAAACTCTACTCACATACAACACCGAGCTCGGCGGGACTCGCACTCTCTCTTGCCTTGGGTGAGAGGCGAGCGCTCTCATGCACCGTGGTTACACTCGTCTGGCACTCGTGCTTCTCGTGCTCTAACATTCATCATGTTAAAACATCTTTAAATATATTCTTATGACGTCCATGTTTTTTTTACCATTATCTTTACTCTAAAACTATTCATAGTTTGTATCTGCTTTTGAAATAGAAAGCATTGAATTTACTGAACAAAGTGAAGTACGAATCAAACCTTCATTCTCGATAGAAAGTTTTAGCATCTTGTCTACGGCAAACGTGAAACGTCAGTTAACAAACAAAACCTCATTCAGAATTGGTGAAAAAGAATCGAAGAAAAATAAATCTAGAGATCAAACTAAGAATACTTGTCTTTGTCGAGAAGGTTTGCAAAAGGTTAAGTGAAATATATACAGAGAAACGATGAAAACTTGGTCACGTCTGCCGTTCGCGGCCATGATTTCGTGATGAAGATGCGATTAACGAGTTAGAACATCAAGCCAAAAATAATTTCAAATCTTCCCCTCGAACTTCATCTAATTAGGATTTCATATGAAGCTATTAACACATCGTTTTACATATAAGTACACAATTTACAGGTTTTGAGTTTGATTTTCTGTTCAAAAAGAACATCATGCAGGAAAAAGAAGTGGAACCAATGATGAGCTCTGAGGTATCCCAGTAGCTTAGAAAACGCTTCGAAGCAAAATCTTCTTTCTCAAGAGTTTAGGATATTATTGAATTAAATTAATAATTATATCAAATGCCTCTATAAATAAACTATTACAATAGTCAAAAACCTGGTTTTAAACAAAAAGCTAATGAGCATTAATTTCGATTCAAAAGATATACGACTCAATTTAGAACTCGAACATTTTTTTCAGTTTTCTGCATCTATTCAATAAATCGATAAAAATCGGAATTCCCTTAATCAAGATTATAATTCTATATACATATATATAGATAAAGTTAAAGTTTTAAGTGAATTCTACTCAACAAACTCAAACCTACACGAAAAAGTGAGATTTAATACTCGAGGAAAATCTTGGGATTTTAAGAGATTTATTGTTCGCTCTGATAAACCAAAATCAGTACGAGTCTAATTTGGTTTTTGTTGTCTGGTTCTGAAGACCACGTGAGCGTACTCAAGCAAGTTGGACCAAAGTAACCGTCTGCGCATGTGTGGAATTATATCGTCAGAACTCTTTCAGCCCATAGTTGATTGATATACTAGTGAAATGAAAATGCGTTCGGTGTGAATAATAGAATAAAGAATTAAGAGAAAAATATCATATGCCCTTGGCAGGACTCGAACCCACGGTTTCGGTATACTAGTCCGACGTTTTAACCACTACTACAAGGACCAACCACGCTGGTTACGCAGCCAGGCAATGTTGTATGTGCAGCAACTGTGGGGGGTCCAGGGCGATATTAATCTCATGGTTAAGCTGAACACCGTAAATATTTACGCACAATTGAGGATAATACTAGTGAAATGAAAATGCGTTCGGTGTGAATAATAGAATAAAGAATTAAGAGAAAAATATCATATGCCCTTGGCAGGACTCGAACCCACGGTTTCGGTATACTAGTCCGACGTGTTAACCACTATACTACAAGGACCAACCACGCTGGTTACGCAGCCAGGCAATGTTGTATGTGCGGCAACTGTGGGGGGTCCAGGGCGATATTAATCTCATGGTTAAGCTGAACACCGTAAATATTTACGCACAATTGAGGATAATACTAGTGAAATGAAAATGCGTTCGGTGTGAATAATAGAATAAAGAATTAAGAGAAAAATATCATATGCCCTTGGCAGGACTCGAACCCACGGTTTCGGTATACTAGTCCGACGTGTTAACCACTATACTACAAGGACCAACCACGCTGGTTACGCAGCCAGGCAATGTTGTATGTGCGGCAACTGTGGGGGGTCCAGGGCGATATTAATCTCATGGTTAAGCTGAACACCGTAAATATTTACGCACAATTGAGGATAATACTAGTGAAATGAAAATGCGTTCGGTGTGAATAATAGAATAAAGAATTAAGAGAAAAATATCATATGCCCTTGGCAGGACTCGAACCCACGGTTTCGGTATACTAGTCCGACGTGTTAACCACTATACTACAAGGACCAACCACGCTGGTTACTCAGCCAGGCAATGTCGTATGTGCGGCAACTGTGGGGGGTCCAGGGCGATATTAATCTTATGGTTAAGCTGATTGATATACTGACATGCGTACTGGGGAAATATGCATTGGTCATTGAAGGTCAGTATACATGACTTATATACGGGATATATATTATATTTCAAAACACTTTTCATGCTTGATGAAAATATAGTTTTATGTGTATATATATATATATATATATATATATATATATATATATATATATATATATATATATATATATATATATATATATATATATATATATATATATATATATATATATATATATATATCAAATCTTGTTCAAAAATAGCCCACTTTGGGATCAGTTTATTGCTGTCCGTTGAGAATAGGAAGGAACAAAAGATACTGAGCTTTTAAGTCTACCCGGCTCAGTGTAAAAACTGTTTATGATTCCAAACAGAGTAAATACAATTCTTTACTGAGGCCGAGTGTCTTCGACAATTAATAACATTTTATTTCACGGTGGATATAAATGTTTTTGTTTTGATATATAATAAAAATGACTGGGTAATGTTGATTTGGACAAACACTGCATTGCGCGCCTAGAAGCAGAGTTAGAATTTTAATGTATAAGCCAACCTTTCGTACACTTGTTGGTTCATCACAGGAGTTAATTTTCGTAAAATATTATTTTTTAGTTACAAAAGTATACTCTTAGTAAAAAAGATATTCCATTCACGATTCTTTCTTCCATGTAACTCTTTTTCAACTGCAACTGTGAGTTTTAACATACGCGCGCTTCCCACAGTACTATTTTCCGATTATGTGCCGTTCTCTTTGAGGTTTCATCCAAGTGTCCTGGTATGCTTATCTTGGAGATAATACTAACACGCCTATGGTAAGCCCGATAACACGATAACAATAAAACCTCTTATAGCTTCACTAACATCCTATCTTTAGGGATCACTTTACAGCAATACCACGAGGGAATGGACTCAGAAACACGGCTGTAGGCGTAAGTAGAAAGTTCCGTAAGAAAAATCAGTAATGAAAACGATATTTTGTGAAGTTTTTTTTTCTGAAAGTAGCGGGTGAGATTTTATCGAAGGTTTTAAAAAAGTAAGCAAATGCCAGAGCAAAGGAATATACACATTATCGACTGAAAACTTCCCACATTAGACGTTGAAGGCACCAACTCCACTTAGACCTACTTTCAGACCTCACTTAAGGTAGAGCATCAGAGTGATAAGAACAGAAAGATATATCTTTGAGGTGAGTAAACAAAAACCAAATCGCATCAGATAAATTAGATTGATCTTATTGAAGTTATAATCAGATTTTCTTTTTCATTCGTAATACATTGGAATAGTGAAGTGAATTATATTTCGGAATCGACCGATGACTGATCGTCTTCGCTTCCAACGAGGCGTTTTAGTCGCTGGAGGTGGTGATAAGCTCTAGAATAAAGATTGAATTAATGATAATTAATATTAATTAATACTAGGGATCTTTGTGCACATGCGTAGGTAGGCGGGGATGATTTAAGGCCCTCAAACAACCCAACACGCAAAATTCCAATTCAATCTGTTACTACACTTAGATATATTCATGGTCATGTTGATAAAATTTCAGTGAAGGTCTTTGGAAGGGCCATTTTCGTATTCATTCATTCATTCCGTCATTCTTTTCATTCATTCTTTTTTCCCTTTTTATTCTTTCTTTCTTTCTTTCTTTCTTTCTTTCTTCCAGTTTGTTTTCTTAGTTGAACCACAAACCATACCTTTGAAGAGATTCTTCTCCGTGAAAAAGCTGAGAGGAAGCTTCACTTTGATCATCTGCAATGAAAAATAGACACACGATAAGTCATTCAAAATTTATGGAAACGCGTGACATTCTACAGATCACTGATGAGTTGGCCACAACGCTCGGCCGAAATTTTGGGAGCCTTGTTTTTCGTGGTCTTTTCTGACGATAGTGGTGATGTTGATGGTAGTGATACTGTAGGTGGCGATGGTTTTGAAGGTGATAGTGGTAGTGATGATGTTAATAATTATGGTAATAATGATGGTGGTAATGTAGATGATGCATCATATTGGTGCTGCAGTGATAATATCGTTTCATGATACAAATAATTTTCAAGTTTTCTAACCTATGACATCTTCGTCCAAAGGTCGAATAAGAGGCGCCCGAAGTGACTAGTGTTGAAAAAGAAAATATAATATTAATACTAATAAATAGATATTAATAAATAACCTAGACTCTAGGAAAAGCAAAAGCATGAATGACATGAAACCTGTCTTCAACCTCAGTGATTGGTTGGTTCTCATTGTTGCAATAGCCAATGAGAGGCTTTCTTTCTTAGCGGAGACGAAAAGAAATCCGAGCTCATAAGTCATTCAAGGTTGTCTTGCGCATCAAAAAATAAACCTCTTAGTCCACTGTAGAACACTTCGAAATTATCATGAATGTCAAAACATTTTAGGAAAATACAAAAGAAATTACTTAAATGCCCGAGAGGAAAGATGTATTTGGTTGCATTTCTATTATTTTTGAAAAATTTTAATGTCTCTAACCTTGTAGCTTTGCGGCTGTTTTTCCTCTCTCTGTGAAACATCTTTGTGGTGTGCCATGTCTTGCATGGTGAAGAGCATGTTTTTGAGAGCCTCAACTGGACCTGGGGCTCCCTCTCGACCACTTAGCCGAGAGGAGACTGGTAGAGAAGAGTTTTGAATCTAAAATCAATTCGAAAAAAATTGATTAGTTTCAATCTAATTCTGTAATGAAGTTATCTAGACAATTTCTAGAGTTTTCATTTCAAAAATATTCGACTAATCTTCAAGAATACAAAACTACTATAGTTTTTGGATTTAAAACAGTTTTCCACCATTAATGAAAGGGGCGAAAGAGGCACAGCGGTTTAACTAGTACTGCGCATGCTTTCTAAGGAGTATGATGGGCGCGCGCGCGCGCGCCTATTTCCCGCCAAAAAATGTTCATAGAGTTTTTACTGAGAACTAAATCAGAAGTTTCTAGTTTTTTACCAAGTTTCTATTATAGTCATATAAGCTATCCTTATCATCTATATTCAGGCAGTCTTCTAGGAACGAAGAAATGATGGTCGATTTTCCACTTGCTACATGTTTCTTTTTGATAAAACTATCAGGAGCCGTGGTATCGTCATCTCTAAAACCAAACAGAAAAGAAATAATAATTAAAAATTTGGTCACAGCAGGTTTGAGTATGAGTGAAAAAATCAATGTAAAAATTATATGTGACGAACTGTGAAACGACATAGGCCTTTTCTGAATTCGAAAAACAGGATGCATTGTGGTCTAGCTTACAACACCGTAAAAAAGCATGGTGAACAAGATGTTTGTACCGAAGCTAGACCACAATGCAACATGTTCCCTGAGCAAAGATCTATGGCTCTCGTTGGATGCTGGGTAATTATTCTGCCTTGAAATGATAATTTTTCAGTTTAATGAAGTTATCAATGCTGTATCGTGACCTTGCCGTGTGTACCTTAATCATTTGGTAAAAAGTTTACATTACTCAACGGAGTCTACTTTTAAGACGTGTAGTTGGTATGGAAATATGAAGGTAAGTGTGACAAAATCTTCACAGTTTTTAAAGTTCGTAAATATACCACTAACTTACAATTTCCATAAATGATATCTCTTTGGAAGCTCCTCTCTCACTGCTGCGTATGGACTCGAAGACGCGAACATACTCGTCGGTGAAAATTTCTCACCCTCTCCTCCCTGCGTAGAATTAAATGACGTTTCTTCTTGTCTCATTGGCATTGACCTCGTCGGGCTCGACCGTCGATAGGTTTCTCTCTCGGACTCGGTGTCTGAGCCTACAATAGTGTCGCTACTATCTGAGACAGTAGTTAGAGATGGACTCACATCAACTAATGGCATTGAAGGTTGAGTGAGTAATACTTCCGTGTCTGACGTCACAACACTCAATAAATCATCGTCATAGCTTCGTCTGCCCCTTGACTGACGTAGAGACTTGACGTCAGAGCCTATCGACCTTAGATCGGGCATCGTTCGGCTTCTTTGGTGTCTTCCTGGTCTATCTAAGCTTCTGGGTCCTATAGGTGGTTTATGGGTGGGAGATGTCCTACTCGTGCTTGTGAAAACTGGTTGTGGAGGTGCACTCTTAAGTCCTGGAGATGCTTTAGGAAAATAATGTGTGATGCGCCTTGTCACATACTCTTCCGGTTGCGTGACATCACCACTCAAGTCACGCGATGGCACCTTGCTTGCCATGTACCTCTGGCTCTCTATCGCCTCTTTTCTTACAGCTGGTGTAGATTCATAAACAGGTTTTTCAAGTCCAGGACTGTAACCATCACTGAATGCCACCGATTTGTGATTGCGTGACTGTATCATGGTTTTCCATGGGTACATAGTGGCAGGATCTCGATACACTTTTTCCATCCTGATACCAGTGGGTGATTTTCTCATTTCCCTATCAGTATCTGAAGTATCTTTATCACTATCTTCTCGTAATCCCCGTTTCGAATCTTTGGATTTCCGAGATCGCGTGACCGAATGTTTTACGTGACTCGGGTTCGGTGGCTTTCTCATTACAGACTCTCTTGCGTGACTTCTCACGGGTGAATGCCCTCTCTCAATCGAAGGGGACATGTACTTAGACATAGGGGAGGTATACTCTTCTCTTTGGTAAATTTCTGTACTTCTAAAGTTTGGACTCCTTACTGGCATGCTTAATTGTGTTGATTTAAGTTCTAAGCGTTCTGGAGAGGCTCCTCTCAAATGTCCCGACCTCAGTGGAGAATAGTCCCGATAGGTGCTTGGAGATACACTAGCTTCAGGACGCATTCTAGACTTAGGCGGAGCACTTTGATACTCCCTAGATGCTGCCGGGAAACCACGATCTGGCTTAACTAACACACTTTTCGAACGAGGTGAAATTGGCGTCCTTTCGCGCGCTCTGGACCGAGATTTTTCCGAACTCTTCCTAAGCTTTTTAGTGGACTCTTTCTTAAGCCTATTAACTTTTTCATCTTTATATAATGTTTGATGAAAGTCTCCGCCCATATTGACTGGTCGTTCACCATACATTGATTGTGACAGTAAGATATCAGTGTTCATACTTGCAGTATCTGACCAGTCTCTCATATATTCTTTATCAGCTTGCCCTCGGCTCAAATGCTTGGATTTAGGGGTCCTTGATTTTGATGGTGGGGTTCTTACTTTGAGATCTGAGACTTTGAGTTCTTTTTTGGAATCTAAAGAGCTACTAGATGTATTGATCTTTGGACTTGTTCTCACAGTACTTGTATATCTGTGCTGTGGACTACAATCAAAAATAAATGGAATAGTTATGACCAAAACTATTAAGATTCTTCCTGCTCTCTAAGAGGCACAGATAGACAGAGGACAAAACAATAGGTTTCAAATTCTCAGGAGATTGAAATTCTTTTTTTTTTTGTCCTCCAAATTGAACTGCTTTGATTTCATGCGAAAGGGTTCTATAGAGTTCACAGTAGGGAGTATCAGCATATGCTTGGTACAATGTGATGTGATCTGTTTTCCTCTACTAGGGGACTGCTAACAGACATCTAGTAGCATAGGCAATGAAAATGGAGGATTGGCAATAGTTATACTGATATATATACTTACTAGAATAGGCACATACCTTCTAGATGCTTTTTTAGAGATTGCTGTGCTGTCCAAGTCCTCTACCCAGCTGGGGTATTCTTTACCCAGACTAGACACCCAACTAGGATACTCAAAATTGCTGCTATATTGCTTTGGAGATTTTCCTGGTATTCTTAGAGATGTAGGTCTTTGTTTTGGGTAAGTTTCATATATGTTTGACCTTGAGTAGGCATCTATTTTGAAAATATGATAAGATTAATTGTTAGTTGCCTCAAAATATTTTACCGGGGTGATAAAGAAGGGCTGTCATTAAAAATGGACATCACTGAGAGCTGTAACTGCTCACAGGGCTCAAAATATATGCCAATGTAACCAGTCATCATGTCTGTTAATTGAGTGACCATTTTTAATGACTATTTTGGACTAAGGGCCAAAAAAAGAGAAATCTCCCTCTTCTCAGTCTCTCTCCTTTCACCTACCACAGGAAACCCAGAGAAGAAAAAACAGAATAAAAGATACCTGAAGAGGAGGGTTCCCAAAATAATATTCACTGATATCTTATTCCCAACTTTGAGGGGCACTTTGCATAAATACAATAGTTTATTATTAAATACTATTGTGTTTATGCAAAGTGCCCATCAAATTTGATGCAAATGAGCCAAACAAAATACTTTATGGGTTGTAAGAAAGCAGTATATAGTAAAAATTCATAACCCATACCTTCTGGTTTTTCTCCCTTGTAACTACTTAACAAAACATCCGTCTCAACAGTTCCTGCATTGCTATCCAAATCCACTACAGAAGAACTAGGAGAAGGGAGTGAAGACAGTTCATCTACCTCAACTCTACGAGATGGTGAATAGCGAGATGAATAGTGTGTTGTTCTTGGGTGACCACCTCTTGTAGATCCTGGAACTGTAGAAGATAGACATTTTCAAGTTAATAGCTAAATTTGTTGCCTAAAGTTAAAATATTTAACAGTCAATACACAAAATAGAAATTGCTCAACTTGCAACAGTGATATGGATAGTATAGTGATCATATACTCTCAAGATTAAACTTATTCAAGCTAAATTTGACCATCAAAGTAATCCTTTATGAAAAGCAATTGAATACAAATGATTACTGCTAACAAACCACTATCATATGTTATAGTTATTGGCTAGAAGTCTATTTAATATGGATTAGAGACAAGAACTTTTACCATTCTTAGTGAACATAGTGCAGATTATGAAGGATTTTCTAAGCCAGATTTGTCTAATAATCATCCATTTTTCCTTGCATGCTTTCCAACCTCGTGTGAAACATTTTCTAAGATATATCTACCATGCATTTTGAACCCCTGGCAAGTTAGCACTCATCGTCACCATAACTACAGCACTAGCACAACTCAACTAATAAAAAGTCAATAATAAATTCAACATATGCTTGGTTTTCAAACTTATACTTCTGGTATATTTAACATTTGAATGGAACATATGCAAATTATTGAGTAAAAAGCAATCACCAGCACACTATGCAATCAAGGGAAAACACTTCAATACATATAACTAGCAACCACTGATTATAATGACAGTCAAACTGTGTGAAAATAATAGATATATCTCAGAGTATAGTTGTGTTGATCTAGGACATATCATATTACATCTAATGAAAGGTGTATTCTGCTTAGCAACGATAGTATAGAGACGCTATGGTACATAGCAACGGGCCGTATTTAAAGACATAATGCAACAACTATCAGCTGGTTTACCTCAAATCTCATGCCTCAAAAAGTACCACTTTTGAAAATATTCTGAATATTCTGTTTTCTTTATTTTACTGTTAATCTTTTACGGAAATTCGAACACAAAAAAACAAAAGCTTGCTAGACAATGTTTTCGTTAAATAATAGATTATGCAAAAGCTGGTAAAAAAAAGGTTAGACCACTAAATAATACATATATATGCTTCTAGTTTGAAGTTGAATTTTTTTACGAGAGACGTTTCAAGTAGCATTTCGAATTTCAGTGGGAAATATCCGTTGTATAGTCGGTTTTTTTTCGCTGAAGAGCTTTGTTTACACAAGTTTGAAAATAGCAGTTGGGAGTACAGCTTTATTCATAAAAAAATCTTCTTCTGATAATTGCTTAAAGTTATTCATGCAAATGAAACAGATAAAAAAAATAAGAAAAGTCAAAATACATAGATTTAAGGATAAGATTATGTAATAAGAGTTCTTGGTTTACGATAGCAATATTCTTAAGTGCGTTGGCAGGGACGCCAAGTGAAGTAGAGTTAGTGTTGCATGTGCATTTGAAATCTTTAGCAATGGAAAAATCTATAACTTTCACTTTAAAACAAAGCTGTTTTGGACCTGATCTTACCCAACAAAAGTTTCAAGACAGAAATCTAATAAATAATAAAAATTATAATTTTCTGTTGTAGTGAATAATAAACATGATGTTTGTAGTTATAAAAGCAGATATTTCAAATCACTTCTACTCACATGATTCTACGCCATGTCTGGACTCCAAGCCAAAAGGTTGAACACGAGTATTCACGTCTTGATTATAAGTCTGATTGACCCAGGCAACCAGATCGTCCACCTTCTGCCCAGGAGATTTACCAGGGCTCCCTAGTAAACTTCTTTCCAAAGAATCCATGAAGTAGAACTTCGGTTTAGGAGCAAGTAAGTCGGATGTCCTGCGAGTGTAGAGGTTGGTACGTTTCTCGAATGCTGAAATGTAAGCATCGAGGGCTTCACTGGCCGAGTTGTAAACCTGACCCTTTTGTTTCAATCTAAGTCCCTGGTCTTTAGAAGCATGATCCCCTCCGACGCTACTTTTGGAGGTGTAATTCATGTGATTCTAGTAAATCAAATATTTTCCTACTCGACTTACAGAAAACATAATCAATTCGAACTCTGGCGGCAAAACAATAAGTGGATAAGAATGCGCATGCGTAGACCTAATCCGCTCGCGTTTGATTGGCAGCTTGTCCAACTGTTATCGCGTCCCTTGTCAAACTTGATTAGAAATTTGTTAAAACTGTTAATTGATGCTTTGTAAGTTGTGTACTCTTTTGGTTTTCCCCGGCTAATGTGTTTTAATGGGTTACTAAACAACGTAAACAGCCACTGTTTTCTCGGATATTGAACAACTTAAGAAAATTAGCAGTCAAGGCTATGCCTAAACTTGCATATTAGGTTTTAAAATACTTCTAAGTCTTACTTGCTAATTTTGTGGAAACAAAAAGATGCTCAAATCGGTCAAATCAACTTTAGCTAGTATTGGGCTTCCTGTGTTTTTAGCTGTAGATATCCCAGAATAACACGGCGGTCAAACGCAATGCGCATGCGTGGGCAATGTTGCAGCTCGGCAAATTTACATTTGTAAACATAAGGATTTTACGTACGACTGAATTCAAAGCTGATTTATAAGAAATTCTCTGCATATTTAAGCTCGTTTTTTTCTGTACACACTCTTTGTCATACCCTCAAACTATTCTCAGTTTACACTTTTTTAATTCTTTTTACATTTTGAGAAAAACGCGATGAAAGTTGCCTCCTTCGTAGTTTTAATTGTAATCGCTACGAGTGTCAGTTTTGCGAGTAGCTACGGTTGTGAAAAAGCTTCAAAAACTCGGTCGCACAAAGATAACTGTACTCTAGGAGGCCTTTTTAAGGTAAATTATAAATTAGCAAGGGCTGGAGAAATTCCAGAGAATTCCAAAGTGTGTAGAAAACACAAGAACGGTATAGAAAAGCAAGATAATCACTGTTCTTTTCCGTGTGACTACAAAATTGGTTCCGATACCATCAAGACTGTTTTCTGCGATTGATGAGTATGGAAAAGGAGTAAATACGTATAAACCAGGAACTATGTGGTGTACGAACTGTAGAAAAGTCGGTGAAGAGGAGTTGAAAAGCACAGAGGAGTACAAGCCACCTACAAAGCGGAAACGAGTAAGTGTTCTTTTATAAAGGGGATATGTTATTATTTCTTATTATAAGAATAATAAATAAGCTCGGTTTGGACTAACATTACATATAACTGTGACTTTAAACAAACAAATAAACAATCAACTTACAATTCACAACAGTAACTGTAAACAAAGATTTAATACTGTACATTTTCTTGTAAAATTATATTATTAATTTTTCCAATAAACTGTGCCAAGTAACTTCTGGGTTGTTCATCCTGTAATTTGGATGTAACCCACATACAAGAACCTTCTTGATCCTGTTTGGCTAAACAGGTTCTTATATTAAGGGGTATTAAAATGCCAAATTTCTGCCAAGAGGTTCTTAATCAACTAGGTTCTTGACTGCGAGTGTTTACTGTATTGTTATACATTATCAAAATGTAAGATCACATCCTTCAAAATAAGAATTATTCTGAAATGTTTTTTATTTTTCAGACTAAAACAGATGTGCATCCAAATAAAGAAACAGGTGTTTACCAAACAAGTCCTACAAGCACACTCTCAAAAGTAAGATTATCTGATATTATAAAAAAACTACGAAGGAGGCAACTTTCATCGCGTTTTTCTCAAAATGTAAAAAGAATTAAAAAAGTGTAAACTGAGAATAGTTTGAGGGTATGACAAAGAGTGTGTACAGAAAAAAACGAGCTTAAATATGCAGAGAATTTCTTATAAATCAGCTTTGAATTCAGTCGTACGTAAAATCCTAATGTTTACAAATGTAAATTTGCCGAGCTGCAACATTGCCCACGCATGCGCATTGCGTTTGACCGCCGTGTTTCCCAGAATGCATATGTGTATCAGTCGGCCCAGTCTTCACTCATTGTCATTCATTATGTTTTAGTTTGTGTTTGTTTGTGCTTCGTTTTGTGGTCGTATTTTTTTATTTTCTCGTGTTTTTTCGTGTCTTACACACTTCACTTGTTCTTCATCAAGTCGTCACCAATGTGTTTGAAGCATTGTGAAGAAACCAAACGAATACCCTGAATATCAGAGAAAATATCTGACACATGTTGTGTTCAAAGTTTTCAATCTGATATGCTCGCATTTTGGCCGACTGTTGTTTCGTAATTTGTCGTTATTTGTTGTAAATGTGTTTTTACTTGTATTATATGTCGTATTTTATACGTTAGTGTTTGTATTCCACCTCATTCCACCTCACAATTCATTTTCAACTGTCGATGATGATTATAAGGCGAATATGATGCACATGATTCTATTTCACCTAGTCTGAGACAGTTGTGCATTAACCATAAATAAATCATTCAATCTAGTACTTTATTTACGAGAAATTATTTATGCGATTGAAAAATAAAAGGGTAATAAATATGATATCATGATCATGAAAACGAAAAAAAATTAAATGTAAAACCGATCCTCAATTCTGATTGGTCAGTTCCTAAGTGAGCCTGCGATACAAATGGTCTTAAATTTTTCGCGGGAAGTCAGTCAGTCTGTGACTTTAAACATGGTGAACATGTAGGGGTATTTTTGCCTATTTGAGGTCATTTGAGGCAGATCTGGTAACAGTTTTTATTGTTTTTGATTATGAATGAAAGCACAGTTGAAGGGATTGGTTATTTGTCGTTTTTTGACGATGGAAAATGGTTCCAGGTTAGTGATGACTCAAATTTTGAAGAACAAGATGAAAGCTAGTATAAAGCTCAGCCATTAAGATTCTCCTCTTGAAGTATTCAAGTTTCATTAACCTTCAACTTGGACAAGAACTAAGAATGAATTTATAGATTCTTTTAGCTATAAGTTGTATATCTTTTGATCAAAAATTCTTTGAGTTTAAGCTAATAATTGTTTTATCATTTTAGGGTTCCCTCATTACCAAGGAGAAACTACAATATGGACTCTTTGGAGAAGGTAGTCTATAAATATTGTTTTGAAATGCAATAATATTTGAGAATCAACTAGCAAAAACTGCTATATTACAAAATGTAAAGTGTGATTGATATAATTGCAGTGTTTTTCCTATAGCTGTAGTGCATATAAGCATATGGTTTTGGAAACTACATTCATTTCCTAATTGAGGTGGAGTATTGGAATTTACAGGGCTTGGGAGGGTTGACGAAAGTATATTCCAATGCTCCTTTCTGTAGTCTTCCCACAATCCCTTATGATCCCAGCGCGAGCTCGAGGTCAGGGTAAAATTTGCATATTTTTTATACATTTTTATGCAAATTTTACCCTGACCTCGAGCTCTAGCTGGGATCATAAGGGATTGTGGGAAGACTACGGAAAGGTCTATATGACAGGGAGGAGAAGGGGTTAGCATCATATTTCATTCCTTTATTCTAATTTTTTTCTATTTTCATTTCAGAAAGTGAACAACCTTCTAAACAATATCATGAATGCTGTTTTGATGAGGAACCAATGTTTTATACAATAACATTAATCAACTTTGAATCTAAGGAAGATAAGGTGATCATTCTTAAATGTATTATGTTTTTTTCCTCTCCCTCCTCTCACCTCACTATATCTCCTTGGATTCGTATTTAGACTGCTAGTGGGAAGCAAGGGTAGCATGGGAGTTGGGTCTTGGCTTTGGTTCTTGGGCTCTGCATCACATGTGAGCAGAGTTTGTTAGGTCTCTCCCTTGATTTGCAATTAGGGTTTTTTCCTGGGTTCTCTGGTTTTCCTCCCTCCACAATAAGCCCAACACCTAATTTCAATTCAATTTGTGAGTCATACATGTGCTGACATGGATGAGCCCTGAGATTGTTACAGGGTATCGATAGAATTGGAAGATTTCTTTTAATTTATAGATATTTGGTCCTTGACAAAGATACTGAGTATGTGTGCATAAGGTGATTATGTCTCTATTATCATATTATAGGTCTTCAATCATGTAATGAAGACAAATGGAGATAACTGTACACTGACATCTGATAACATAACCTTTTATACTGATGAGATACTTACTGGAGAAAAGGTATGGATGGCTACTGGTAATTAGAGTATTTGTATGAGTGGGAAATGTATGGCAATGAGTTACAGCACATACACAGTATGACATGCCGTAACCACAATGCAACAGTTACACTGACACAATATAATATGGTAAGACGATTGATGGATTGCAAGCATTCCCAAGAGAGTCAAATAACAAAGACATGGCAGCCGTGTTGGTGGTATTAACAATGAATGCTAATGAGAAATATTTTGGCCATGGTGACATAACCTGCAATCAAAGAATAACACAGCTACAAACTTGCTTTTTTCCACTCCTACTGGTATTAAAGCTTCTCTGTGTAGCAGATGGGGCTCAGGTGTAATGTAGTAATAGAGCAGTTTTCATATGAGTGGGAAACAATACGGCTAATTCATAGCCATACTGTAGCCATATTGTATCTTACTGTAGCTGTAACAACGCATTGTGATTGGATAAATTACTAGAAGACAATAGGAAGCCATTTCAATGTTACAGCATGTCTTACCATGTACGTCCTGTAAGTCAGTACTGTAGGTTTCCCACTCAAACGAAAAATGCTCTAAGTCTTTTATAGATTCCATAGCACCCATGAAAGCTAGAAGAACTAGAGAGGGGTGGAAAATAGGTAAAGCTAGAGGGATGGAGAGGGAGATGGGAGATGAGGCCGTGGGCAAAAAAAAAAGGAGGGGATGAGGAAGTAAATAAGGGATGGAAGGGATGATGTGAGAGTGAAGAGGGTTCTGTGAGAGTGAAAGCAAGAGAGGCATGAGATTGAAAGAGAGGTAGGATCTGGAGGTGAACTGGAAATGGAGTAAGAGTGAAATGGGATGCAGAAAAATTAATTAACATTCTTAATATTGAAAAATAGGGAATGAGATTGTGAATTGAATGTTATCTAGCATTTCAAAAGAAATACTGTATCTTTCTTTTCAGGCACTCAAACACATAAGAAAATTCTGTTCTTCTAAATTAAAAGACAAAGAGGCCATAGTATGTGTTGGAGAGATGGTTATCAAACTACAGG
The DNA here is from genome assembly GCA_023349425.1 of Anthopleura sola. Lineage (NCBI taxonomy): Eukaryota > Metazoa > Cnidaria > Anthozoa > Actiniaria > Actiniidae > Anthopleura > Anthopleura sola. The sequence goes on along the minus strand of JALHLI010000016.1, from coordinate 1,262,440 downwards.
ATGAGACAAATGACACATAATTGTTGGTAAAATTTTCCATTCCATAACCGACATGAAGTATGAGCTGAAAGGGAAATCAGGTAAAAAATTGGTTGATTGGGCTTCCTGTGGTGTTGAATATTCTTCTAATCGTTTACCATATTTTCACCCATTTTATATCAACTATTTTATTATATTAAGTTTTCTCCTTTTTCCATCCATGCTCAGTATCATTATATAAAACATGGTAAATGCTTTGAGGGATAAAAATAGGGCATGTATGCAATACAAATATATTTTTGGGGGGGGAATAATTTTGAGATTTATTCCTGGTCTTCACTCTTTGTAAAAAAAATCTTAAATAAAATTGACTAAAATCTTGATATTTTATTCCATTTTGTGTGAGTGTGTGGTCGTGCTTTCCTCTGGCGGTTTCCGATTCAAAGATAAAATCATAGAACTATCGACAGAACTATCATAAAAATGTAAACAAATATTGCCTAGCAACGGTCGTGACGTCTCGTGCAGTATTCGTTCAGTTGTCGTGAGGTTGTTGAAAAAGCTGTATTTTCGACGGACGAGAAGACTTCTTCCCAACAGCCCTTTTACTTTTTACGGAAACTTCATTACGTATATTATATTTATATAAACGGATTACTACTCTCACTATCATAAAGTAAGTCGTGGTGTTGGTTACCTATATTCTCTGTCTAGTCTTGTCATCTAGCATATATTAAGCTTATTACTTCAAAAACTTCAGTTGGTCTTGGGAAATCAGAAATTTGATTAAAGTTTTCAGCGATAAAGGACAAGAAACTCTGCGAGATTAAGACTTCAAAATTGTAATTGGCCGGAATTCGCGATCAAGATAAGTTTGTATGTTCAAGAACGGAAATTGTGTGTGGATCAAGCAAGCAAGCCTTCACGTGTGCTAATGTTTGAATATTGACGTTCTTTCCTATGGTTTTATGGATTAAGCTCATATGTCACAGCCTCATTGTGCATTGATGTCTTCTCTTCAAATTGTTGATGGAAGGATATATGGATAAGCTAATCAAAATATTTAGAAACGTTCAGAGAAAAGGAGAGTTAGGTACATGTATGGCGGTGGTAATTAACATTGATCAAGTTTGAAATGATCGAAGGACTACTCGAGTGTTTGATGATCTCTATGGATTTCTCCATTTAAAACATTCTCGATGAGTCCTGGCGTTTCTTGGAGAAAACAAAGAAGTAACAGAGTCGCTCCTGTTGAAGATTTAACAGCTGAAAGAGTAGAAGTACGACCAGGACGATTTATAAGGGTGTTACATTTTTCACCTCTAGCATCATCAACAACCGCAAGTCGTTCTAGTGAAGCTTCGGGCCGTCGTGACTCAAAGAACAGCTGTGGAGGACGCTCAATCTCTCTTGAAAGCCAAGACCGACAAGACCAACAAAATATCATTGTTATATTCTTTATTCATGGTGTTGGAGGATGTGCTGAATTGTGGAGTGAACAATTGAGACATTTTATTAAGGCGGGATATGCTGTGGTGGCACCCGATCTTCTGGGACATGGAGGAAGCTCTGCTCCTAAGGATCAACCAGCCTACGAATTCTCGGAACTAGCCAACGACATGATCACCATTTTTGATCGCTTTTCTAAGAGGAGAAATATTTTGGTCGGACACTCATATGGGTAAGTTTAATTTTTCATATTTATATTTTAATCTATAAACAAAAATTAATTTGCATCTAATGAATGAAAGTGTTTTTCTCTTTGTTTATTGATACCATTGTGTTGAAGGGGGTCGTTTTCATTATTCGGACATTATTTGGAGAGGGAGGGGAGGACAAGAAAATATTCAATGTAATAATGATATGCGTCCAGAGATTTGCACCAACCACTTCCCCATCTATGATATAATCCAGCAGTGGATCTGGGGGTTCAGAGCTATGTCCGAGCCCTCTAAACTGCAATCAAACCCTTAAATAAGGATGACAAACCCCCATAATCAGAAAATATCCAATGTAAAATAGATTATTTTTGTTTTTGATTTCTCATTATTTTTTTTGGGGGGGGAGGGGGTTGGCAGTTCAACCGTCTTGCAAAAATCCTGGATCCGCCCCTGTTACTAGTCAGTCCCTTTGTATGACAGTTTTAGCTAGTGATTGCAAAGTTCAGTGACTGAGTTTTAGCATTAACATTATCTTCCAGGTCTTCATTCTGCTGTCTTATATCTTCGGTACGTAGTCGTCAAGTCTCTAAAGTGGTCCTTATTTCTGGTGGTGCTCCTATACCCTTACAACCTGAGTCCTGTAGTTTGTTCTGCTTACCAACTCTCATGTTGGCTTTTATCAAACCATGTTTACTTTGGTCCTATGAAAGGTAAGGTATAGCAATTTATCCACCTCATGTATCAGTAGGTTATTCTTAGAATAATAGAGGATGGGCTTCCTGTGGTAAGAATATAGCAGAAGCTATTTTTACCTATGCTCTACTATGCCCCAGTCTTACCTTATTTCTGCTACAGGAAACCCAATCATTATTGATTGTTATGTCAACTATGGAGCAGAGGAGTTGATGCAGAGAAATAAAGCTATACATAGCCCCCTTATACCTCCTCTCCCCATCCACCATCCCAACTCCCACTAGAAATAAATGGTCACTAGTGAAGAGTAACGATTGAGTTCATGAATTCATTGCAGGCCTTAGAAAACCATTTTATAACGTTTTTTGTTAATGTCTTACAAACATTTTATGTTCTTTTTTTATTCAGGGGAGCTTTTCACAGACCACACAGGTCACTGACTAGTTATGTGAGAGCCTTCAGTGCGCCTTTATTTGTGTTAAAGGCTGTACTACTGGGACAGGTAGGTTACAACAGTTACTGTTGTTTTTCTTGCAGTTGCTCACTGATCTAGATAAATGTTGAGACAGGTAAATGGGCAATAGAATTCATCCATCAAACAAATCAGAGTAATAAAGGTATATGGAAAGTATGAAAAATATGGAAAGGTTCACGGGAACAATTTTGATTGACAGCAGTCTGTTGTCAATTTACCTGTGTCAACTTTTGTCTTGATCAACCAGTACTAATGAAAGCATTGGTAATATGTCTGCACCTTGAAAATTAGAATCCAATGCCTTTGAAATTAAAGGGAGGATATTTTGTGGAACTTACATTTCCATTTTCCATTAATTTATTTCCAGTCCATTAATTTATTCATTCATTTTTTTATTCATGTTTTTTTTTACAGAAATGGGAAGTAGGAGATGAAGCTTTTCATAATGAGCTAATGGTTCCAGCACTGTTAATTCATGGAGCTCAAGATAAGTTTGTTACTCTACAAGATGAGCAATGGATGCAAGAGGTTAGTGACAATTCATTTATTGGGGAGGGGAGACAGGGGCAGATCTAGGGGAGGTTCTTTGGGTGCCTGTTGTCAGCCTAGGGTTTCCTTCACAACATTGGAAATGCTATCTTTGATGATAAAAAAATTATTCTTGTTTAATGGGATTCAACCCTAAACTCAAAATTCTAAATCTGCCCAGAGACTGTTTTATTGGGGGAGGGGGGGGGGGGGGTGGGTAGTGATTCAGGTCAAAAATGATTGTGGTGGGATCGAAAGTGAATGTCCTTTAATATGCCATTTCTTTTTACTTGTAGTCAATTTATAGCTCATCTCTAGAAGTCATACAAGATGCTGGACATATGGTCATGCTAGAAAAACCAGAAAAGTAAGATACGAAAATGAGATAGATCTAGGGTTATTCATTTTGGTCATTTCCTGCAATTCAACCCAAGTTTTCTCAGGGTGGAAAGTCACACCATATATGTTTACCCTGACTTTTGAGCTTTTTTAAAAATGCTAGGACTCCAGTAGCTTTCTATTCAGATGTTTTTTAGGGTCATCATGTGATGTTCTCTCCTCATGAGAGAAATGTTACATGACAGCCATAAAAACATCTGTTTAGGAGCCCAGAACTTCAGTTGCTCTGCTTAACTGAAATAATTTGCAGCAGTTAATGGATAAGATGTCTAATTACTGATCTCATGACACATATTTTATTATATTTTTCAGAGTAAACTGGTTCATTCATAATTTCCTCCAAAGAGACCCTACAACAAGATCTAGGGTATTGTCCCCTTCTCGCGAAGTCTCAAAGGATTCCATCCATGTAGTTGCAAAAATATCTTCTACACGTAGATCATCACTTGCAGTGCAGTCTCTACCTGAGGTTCCTGTAGAAAATGCAGAAATGAACCACAGTGCTTCTCAGCTACGTAGGTGTTCCACTGTGTCACTGACAGTACCAGCTACATCTGTTTTTAAGTCCAGTTCTCTGCCTGGTAGTTCAGCAAATTTTAATGAGGAACATGAAGGGAAGATTCAATTCCAAGGCATTGAAGTTAAAATAGATAATAGTGAAAATCAACTCCAGGATGAGACAGTTCTTACTAAAGAGCTTGACTGTCATCAAGAATTCACAGAAAATGACACTAAAGACAGTGTTACAAGTCAAAGCAGCTCGCATACAAACGTAAAGAATTATAATGAAGAAAAAACATCTGTTAGTTCATTGTCACCACAGGAACGTAGAAAAGGTGTTTCAATAGTATCAAATGGACCAATGCCGAGCCTGGAGGCACATTAACTAACCTCAACAAAAATGATGATTACGACCATCAAAATTTTGAGAAAATTGTGTATTCATTCCAAGCCTAAAATCGGGTTGTTTATGTACATATAATGCAAGATCTAACTCTTGTAGCTATTAATGATTTCATGCAGCCTAACACACAAAATAGGATTTACTGGGATTTTTAGTATTCTGCAAACTTGGTAGTTGTGAGTTGCCCATTGGAATTTGGTTTTTTCCTGTCGCTGGTCAAAAAAATTAAATGTACTGACTGATAAGTTTATATTGAAAGCAGCGAAAAACCAATTTTTTAACAAAATGTTGAAATGTCTGAGTTTTGCATCTAATGAGAAATTATTGCAGAATTCCAAGCTGGGAAGTAAAGGTACTGATCGAAGTCTGAGATTGAGAGTATTTGGTAGTACCTTGGAAACAACAAAATAAGTAAATATGTTATGTCACAATAATAATTATTAGACCTATAAAAACTGTAAATCAAATTATTTAAGGAGAATTAAAAGAGAACTTATTGTAGCGATTGAAAAAACCTATATAAGAAAGAAAAATACATTCTTGTGTTATTTACAAACTATTTATAACCTTCATTTTCACATTCATGTACATAAGAGTTATTAGGCCTTTTTGGTACAACTTTTTAATAAAATAATTGTTCTATAATAATTATTATGTGTTGCGTTTGTGTGTGTGTTAAAAACTACCATTAAACTAGCTGTTAAATCTTTTTAATTTTCATTGACAGATATTACAATTTCTATGTGCTATTTCTTTCTCTTTGTTTCTGTGTTTTTAATATTTTAGGAACCATTCATTTTTTACTGGGGAGGAGTGGGGGCAGGTGGGATTTTTTTTTTTGGGGGGGGGGGGGGGGGCGTTATAAAAAAACAGGTGGACCACACAAAAGAATTTAAGTCACACAGTGCTTTTATGATAAACTCAATAGAAATAAGGAAAGGGCCAATATTTTATACAATAAGGGAGGGGGTTCAGAATTAATCACAATGTCCACCCCTCTCCCCAATAAAAAAAATGAACAGTCCCTCAGCTATTTTTGTGCATGTATTATCAATGATGTTATGTCTAAAAAATGAAAAATATATTACAACCTATCCATATGCATACAAGTATTCATTGAGCAAAACTTCTAAAATTTACAGTGCAAATTGAAATACATCACACCCAGAAATTTCAGAAATTGTTCATCTTTCACTGAGCAATCTAAAGCAACTCTCTAACTGCAAGAAGTTCGACTGATTCGTACTCAGATAAACTTTTTGGAGTTAGAGAGTTTCTGATTGTTCAACAAACATTAAACAATTTCTAAAATATTTCTGGGTGGCCAGAGTTTTTCCACTCCTACTTAATACCTTTTCAGGCCAATGAATGCATCTATGCTCTGAATTAAAATTGACTACCATGCATATATAGAGTGCACGCCATACCATAAGATTGGGAGCAAGAGCAATGCCTAATATTGTTTGGTTCATGCCTGAGTGAATTTAATAAACAACAAAATAGTTGATAACTAAATAATTTTAAGTGCTACATAGCTAGTGATGGTCTTAAAGATATATGGCATGCACTCTAAAAATAAAATAAATCTTTATTTTATGTATTGGTACAGGGAGTCATTGATGTCAGAGTCTCCCCATAGCAGGCTAATGTTTTTTAAAAGTACATTACACACATTCTATGCTTTCTTTTCAAAAATTTCATTGTCACATTTCAATAAATCTATCCAATCATTCCATGTTTACTCCATATCTATTCCAATTGTAGATTATCGTAACCTGTTCGTCATATTCTGGTGGTCAGTTCTGTAGTTCACATGATGGTACAGCTGTTGCAACAGCATGCACAGCATTTATCACCTCCTTTGACCCTCACACTATACAGCAAAGTATATGCATCTTCTGGTGTTACGTTATTCAGGTCACCATAATGTGTTTCAACAATATATTTACATTCCATACAAAGCCTGTGTATTTCTTGTGATCCTTCAAATAATAATGCTTTATTGCTTTGGGATGGTTTATCGCTTTCCTTGAACTGACATTCTAATGCTGCAGCCCTCAGAACATCATGGCCACACCCTGGACATCTTATAGTGGACTCCATTTCTCTTCCTAGTAAAAAAAATGACATTTGTTCATTCATTCATTTGTCTATTCACTCATTCATAATTTCCAAAGAGCAAAATACATCAGTTTTAAATCTCTGTTGTTCAGGGTTGGCCTTGATTTTCAGTAGAATATTCATGTTCTAGTGAGGGTCTTTGGAATTTTAAAGTATTTGTATTTGTTGAAGCTGTGCATTCGTTACTTTACACGGCTTAAATAACAGCTGGTCAGTCCCGGTCATGATCACCGGCCAATTTAAATTTAGCTCAGTCATACTTTGTTCCAGGCTCAATGTTACTGCTCAAAATGATCTGTAAGGCAAACATCTGACTGTTCAAGTTCCAATTTTGGCTGGACATTGTACCATGACATGGTGTTATTCTAAGCCCTGCTTTACTGATGGTACTGATGGTGAACAATTTGACAATGAAATGAGGCTAACCCTGAGGAAGTGAGTGTGTAACAAGGGACATGACAGTATTTAAAGGTCTATTTCTCTAACATTATGCATATTTCCATAAGATATCCATAACTCCCCCATGGATGAATAACTTACCATTAGTCTCCCTTATTAGCTTGCAAGAAAGCACTTCTTGGAATTTTTGATCCTTTATCTCTACAAGGATGCGTGGAGATTTCCTAGAACTGTTTAACATACATTTCCAGTGACCTCAAAATGTTAATTCCTCCGAATGGTGGAGGTATGGATGTACCATATGATAATGCCCTCCTCAGACCCTCCCCATTTCAGACCCTACCCTTTCAAGTAAGGGTAACTATACTCTGATGCATGAAGAGGTGTGGATATTTCCTGGAACTATGCAATGTGGTGATCTTCTATTAATTTTGACTGACCCGAGGAGAACACAAAACATCTCTATGAGTATTTGCACTAAGTTTGTTAAGACACTGGTACGATTAATGAGGATCGTAAGATCACAGTAAACACAAATTCTGCAGTAAAGTTGACATGATTACGAAGTAGCTTCCAAGATCTTATAAACATAATGGCCACAAACAGCCTCGATTCTTACCTGAAACGGAAGGCCCGTGAAGTACAACTGCATTTAAAGTAATCTATGGAAAAAATGGAGGTCAAAAGAAACTCCCAAGTTTGACCAACTCTATATTGTTGATGTCTTATTAAGATCTTACGAATGATCCCATGACTTCCGCTGTTGTAAACAACATAAATTTACTCTGATTGGCTGAGAGAATACTTCTCGACCAATCAAAATCTAACTAGGCTCGAAAAGGCTGATGGTATCTTAATCGCGGGAATCCAAAATGGCGGACGAAGTTGAAGTTTAGTTTTTAAACTTTTAAAGTGATTTATTTCAAAAAGCTTTGAAAATAAAAGCTAAGATGAGCACTGTTCAGAAACGACTGGCATCTTATATCTTGAGGGAGCATTTTGGAGATATTGTAGAGGCCGTGGGGTCTTATCTGGTTCAAAAAGGTGCTCGTTCTCTTAAGGATATCATTTTCGACACAAAACTAAAGAAAGAACAGGTTTGCTTTAAATTTGGCATTTTTTTAAAGATAAATAACATTAGCTAACTTTATCGTATTTTATTTTCTGTTTCAGGTACAGAAGGCACTATGTTCGCTAGTCCAACACAAGCTTGTTGTCCATGAAGAAAATAAAAAGAAAGTTCTTCTTTACAGCGTCGAAATTGAAAATCTTCTTCTTTATCTACGCTTCCCTCGGTTTTTAAACGCTGCAAAAAGCCTTTTCGATGAAACAGGGAAGCTTATCATTCGAGAAATAATCAAACATGGAGCAATACCGATGAGTGTTATTGTAGAGAATGTCTTGGACCAATGTAAATGTGCAGATTTAAACTCGACTGAGAGTGATGCCAAAAAGGCTTTTTCAGATCTAGTTGAAGATCATTATCTGTATCGGTTGTCTCAAGATAGTCAGGAAGAGGAAGGGAGCAATGAAAAGATGCAGTTTGTTCTTCCTCCTGAAGGTGAGTACAGTATATTGGACTTGACACACAACACACCAATCACAGACAGCTTACCTATATTATGCAGATAACCTTCCACCATCCTAATGACCATCTACCAACACCCTACTGACAACCCACCAACACCCTACTGACATCCCACCAACACCCTACTGACACCATACCAACACCCTACTGACACCCTACCAACACCCTACTGACACCCTACCAACACACTACTGACACACTACTGACACCCTACCAACACCCTACTGACAACCCACCAACACCCTACTGACACCCTACCAACACCCTACTGACAATTCACCATACAAACACCCTAAGTACAACCTACCTACACCCACCTAAGGTACCAACTCTTACTGGTTGTGTTTTTTTAATCATGCAGCAAGTGGAAAGAGAAAAAGAAGTAATGATTCTGATCAACCAGCAAAAAGGCTGAAAACTGGTGCTGGGTGAGTTTTATGATGCCACAACACTAGCTTAATGCACAGTGAAAGTAAGATATTGTTATGATAGATGGAAGATGAGAAGCTAGTAAGAAATGATCAGAAAGTTTGTGAAGAGGCTCGGGAAAAAATCCAAGTCCACCTGACGGGAACTAAACCTCTGACTTTCGAGATACCGGTCGGATGCTCTACCACTGAGCTACAGGGAGACTCGTGTGGTTGGGTTGAAAATTTTGTCTAGTTTAATTATTTATTTCTTCTTTAATTTAAAAGGTCAGGTCAGGATTCCTATGAGGTATGCAAAGAAATTTGTCATAATTTTATATTAATTTGAAATTCTTCAGCACAATGCACAATGACAATTATGACCACCAATAATCAGGCACATATCCAGGGATGGTGAGGGTGGTCATGACTAGTCACCCCCCCCCCCCCCCCTTTTTTTTTTTGCAATTGTTTTTTTTTTTTTGGATAAACTTTCACTCAGTTTACTTGAAGCAGTCAAATTCTATTTCTCTAAATTTGAGACACCATCCCCCCCCCCCCCCCCAACCGTTTCAGCATCTGTCATGGGTTTCCTGTGGTACAGTTTCGAGCAACCCTTGCCATAAGAAGACAACAGTCTCATCCCTTTCGATAATCCTTTATTCACCCCTGAATGATGTATTCAGTGTTAACTTTCGTCTTCCTCTCATCCAATCAGCATTGCACATTTGTCTTATTTCTGATCTAAATGCTAATCATAAGGATAGCAAGACAAAAGTATGTGAATACATTATCATTGGTCACAGTTTTGAGCTTCTACTGTGATAAAAATATTGTCATGCTATATAACCAAGATACATAGTAACTTATCTACTTTCATCACTTTCCAGGTACCAGATCAAGGTATTCGTTGGTGTATTAACTACAATAAGTTTCATCAGCTGTTCTTAGAAGAGGTAAGAAACTAAGGGTATGGACGCCTTACAGCACATCGCAATGCAGCTCAACAGGGGCAGATCCAGGATTTTGTGTCAGGGGGGTGCAACCTCGTAGGGGCACCTGCCCGCAAAAACCCTGAAGCAAAAAAAGAATGTCGAGCCTTGTGTTGAATACTGCTTACAGGCTGCAAAATAGGGGCACAAAGTCGGCCCAGGGAGGGGTTGCAACTTTGAGGATTAAAAAAAGAAAAAATTATTTCGTATTGGTTATCTTCAGTATAGGGGTAAAAAGTCAATCAAGGGGGGTGCGCACCCCCTGCACCCCTCCCCTGGATCCGCCCCTGCTCAATTTGGAGGACAAAGTGTTAGGTTTGCAATTCTCAGGAAATTGAAATTCTTTTGTTTTGTCCTCCAAGTTGAGCTTGACGTTGACGTCATGTTCAGGGGTTCTAAAGAACTAGTATGGTTATAAAGCATTAGAGAAGCAGCCATAAAACTTATGATATATTATTGCTTTGTAGGAAATCATTTCTGCAGTTGAGAAAAAGTTTGATTCGGTAAGGATAATTTTATAAATGTTCCTCTATCTATAAATAATTTTTTTTTGATTTTCTGAAATTTCAAGAATTAATTACCAAAAAGTTCAAGGAAAAATAATATAGTTTACAAAAGAAAAAACGATTTAAAGTTGAAAAGATTTTTTTTTGCTGTTATTCAACAGGTTGCAGGTGAGATTGTACGGGCAATATTCAAGATGGATGAGCTATCCAGAGATGTACAAGCTGCTGCAACCAAACCAATAACGTTTTATGAGGTAAGAAAATTCACTCTCATGCAGAATAAAATAGAGTTATCGTAATTATGTATTTATGTATCCAGGAACCCGCTACGAAAACCACTACCAAAAAACCGCTACAAAAACCGCTACAAAAACCGCTACAAAAACCGCTACAAAAACCGTAACAAAAAACCGCTACAAAAACTGCTACAAAAACCTCTACCAAAAAACCGCTACAAAAACTGCTACAAAAACCGTAACAAAAAACCGTAACTAAAAAAAACACAACACAGACAACACAGGTAGCCCGCTAACAGAAAAATACAGATGGTGGAATTGCTTTTTTTTTTTTTTTAATCCAAATCATTTCCATCTTAGATTGCCAAGAGTTTGCCCAAAAACTGCAGAATAGAAAATTCTAGGATCAGTCAGTACTTGTCTCTGATGATTGACGATCAGGACAAGTTAATCAGGAAACAAGATGAAAGTGGTGGTGGAACTTACGTAATTGGTATCCTTGCAGTATTATGTGTTTCTCATTCTCAGTCTTATGTTCATGCTCAGGTTCCAGGTAAAAAGGTAAAAGAGCCAATATTTTACTTCGTAACGCGGGGAGTGGTTGCCCAATTCTCCCGAACCCGGGGCTCATGTTTAAAGCGTTCAAAGGTGCGCCCTTTACCCCCTCAAACTATCAGTGCTCCTTATTACGGGTGTTTACTGAAGCTAAAGCTACACATGCAGAACAGAGAGAAGTCGAAACAGACGTGGAGATCCTGAGGATCGCACCGTGGACCTTTAGCTACGAAGGCCGCGCACTAACCAACTGAGCTACGCCTGCTCCTTGGATTTGGAAACTTGCAATGTTGTTTGACAGAGCAAAAATTTCGATGTATTTTCTATTATCTTTGAGGGAGGAAAACCGGAGAACGCGGTGAAAATCCCTCAAAGCACTGGAGAACCAACAAGCAACTGTACTCGCATACAACGTAGAGCTAGTGGGACTCGAAGCTTGGAGGGACTCGAACCCAGGTCGCATTGGTGAGAGCCTAGCGCTCTCATTGCTACGCCACCCATGTTTCTCTAAGATAATTATAGGGTAATTATATTATAATTGACGAAGCAGCAATATAGGTGGTGCTTAGCAATGTTTTGGGTGCGTTATCAAATCCAATTATGGTCAAGAACTGATTGTTAAATGATATCCTTAGCTCATAAAGAATTTTAGTTTAAGTTCTTAACCAACTGTTTTAGATATGAAAAACTGTGTAACAACGTTGTGCCAGCATACTCTACAGTCCATATTACAGGAGAGGTATTGCTTTGCAATGAACTGAACTTTGCCGCATGCACTTTGATGTTTTGTTGAACTGTCTATTGTGTTGTATAAAAAAGACATTTTAACCCTTAGCGAAGATAACTGGTCCTCTTCCCCTTTGTGGGAGATAGGGATATCTGTAATTAAATGATTCCGAATGCGATGGATGGCATATCGCTGCAGCCAGATTGCCTTATTATGTAATTCTCCTTTTCTACAAAAGGGGGGGTCACGGGCACCCTAAGACCCCCTTGATATGCCCCGGAGCATACTAGTATTTCATCAATAAATGACATCTGTTATTCTGTTTTTCCTGATACTTTAGATATGGTTCAAACGCTTTAAGAATCTTTCGACTTCTTCTACACAAAAACCATCTGGAACAAAAACAGGTACTCATTGGCCTAATTAGAGCAGTTTTCGCGTGACTATGAAAAACTTACGGCATTGACCGCACCTTGCCGTGACCGTGTCAGCGGTGCCGTGTCGTGTATGAAAACATTTGACACTGATTTGTTGCCGTATCCGCACCGTAACCGTGCCGTGTGCCGTGACTTTTCACGCTCATGCGAAATCTGCTCTAACCCCCGCATTATCTTGTGACTCACAAAGAACTCTGAAATGATGCTTTTATTGAAAATCGTTTCTCTCTGTCTCAAAGATCGGTGAGTTGGCCATGATTCCATCCAAGGATGCAAAGGAGTTACTGTACAAATTGTTTAGTGAAAAAGTCATTAATATGCAGGTAAGACACTTAGATCAAACACGCAAAATGACCGACACCGACGTTAAAGTGAACATCGCACGCGCTACACGCCATCGCACAGTGTAAGACCCCTACACCAACTTTTCTCACAATTTTGAGGCATATTTTTCAAGTCGTTGCAAGTTGCTGAGATGGCGTTGTAGTGTAACACCTCACCTCGGCAACCTGCAACGCTATGAGAGACAAGTTGCTGACAAGTTGCTGAGAAAATTGCACATCGTAACGGCCTTTTAAAAACTGCTGCATGAAAAAGATCCATGGTTCATAACTTTTTCATACTTTTTCAGGAGGTACCAAAAACAGCGGACTATGCCCCGTCACGTACATTTTACCTGTTTTCCGTTAATCTCAAACAACTTTCTCGGATGCACCTGGAACGATGCTATCAGGTGAGTACATAGACTTTCGCAACGTCCTTCGTTTCCGTATTAGTTAATTAAAGAGAGCTGAGTAAAACACAGGCAGCCCAACCAGCATCACAAGCGCTGGACTTCGACGTTTGCTTTTTTTTCTCTCACTTGCTTCGCTCGTGAATCTGTGAGCCTCAGAGACATCGACTGGGAGCAAGTCTAGTGAGTACTGTGCGCAAAATGCGCATAATAGAATATTTGGGCAAAAAACGTACGCGTGTGCTGTGTGCAGTTATAAAGCACGCAGAGATTGGCAGAGCACGAGAGAAGTGTTAGGAGAAGCACGACGCGTATAAAAAGGCAGGCAGCACAGTAAGCAAGTTTTTTATTTCTTTTATGAAATAGAAATTAAAATAATCGTTATTCTGGAGACGAATGAAATAGATGAGTGCAATAGAAAGTGCGCGTGTGTGCTCTCTTAAAGCATGCTCTCCCAACCAATCTGAACGCGAGATTTATAACTATGTTGTTTTCTTCATGGCAGACACTAGGGAATTTGATGAGTAGACGGAAGAGTGAAACGCAAGATAACAGGTGAGTTTGAATCCATTCCTACGGGAGTCCTTTCAAATTTAATTACAAACAGCCCCAGCTGAGCACAGGCTCTTTCGAGAGATAGAGACGAGGTCAGAAAGGGAAAAGAGAGAAGAAGGAAGAAGTTCATTCCTTGAGACAAATGCACTATGGGCGATGTGAAAGCAATCAGCGAAAAGTCGCAACGATATGGAATTTTACCAATCTTTGTCTGCGCGTTTTTCCGGTATATTTTCTTGTGTGTTGACATTTATTTGCATGTGAATATAATACATTTCAAGCTTGATAAGCAACATACAACAAAACCTTCAACAACGTTTTTTTTTTAAATTACGAGGATGAAGGCAACGTTTAACTGCATAACCGATGTGTAATCGACATCAGATGGTTGTCATATGTCATGTCATTTCACCAGGGGGAAAACTAATTCTCCCCTGATTTCACTGAAAATGAATTTTAAGCCAAGTTTCTTCACAAAGGAAACAAATGTTAATGAATAGTTTTCTTACAAACTCCAGGCGTCTATTAGAGAAGCAGGAAAGAATGGATGCCACTATTGCGGGCCTGAGGGCTCAGCATGGAGAAGAAGCAGCAGCTGAAGCAGTCAGTGAAATAGAAGAGCTCATAACAGAAGCTGATAAAGAACAGCTAAGGAAACTGAAAGTCACACTCAATAAGTAAGCATCCCACCCCCTTCCCCTCATAGTTTGCAAATACTACATTCTCGTACCCAGACCGTTCTCAGCTTTTTAACGAAAAACAGAGGTCTGGGAACGAGAATGGTAAATGCTTTTATTAGGCACAGCGGCATGCGCATGAGAAGAAAAGCTATGTATAGGCATTGTAACTGCCAATCAATCTTGTGTAATATGAAAACTAGATAAAGCGAAATGAGACTCAAGCAGCGAGTGTGTCTGAAAAATTGGGATTATATGGTCCAAAATAGTCCCCTTCACAGTTCCCTGCGCCATCTTGAAAGGTAGTGGTGCCTTTGCATCGAAGCGAGACACGAGTGAGGTGAGCTTGCAATGATAGACACCTTTGTTAACACCCTGCAAGGTCACCTCATGTCTCGCTTGGATGCAAAGGCACGGCTACCTTTCAAGATGGCGCAGGGAACTGTGAAGGAGATTATTATTAGAAAAAAGTTCAGCCTAATTTTGATGAAATATGAATTCGTATTTACTTAGCATTTCCATTATTTTCGACTTGATTTGCTCGCCCCTTCATCATGTCTTCATTAAAACCCGCTTTCTTAATTTTCGCGTTAACCTTTCCATTCAGGCTCCAGCAAGCTGAACTACAAGTGGATGAAACAGCCTTCATCTTATCTCAGTACATCACAAATTACTGACTTCAAAGGCCTGCAAGTAACTTGTAAGTCTCATATATCTACGGTATGTACACTTTAAATATTAGGAAAAGCGGGGATACATTGGAACATATTCCGAGAGAATTACTGTATTATTTGACCTGCAAAGAGTTGCTGGAATATCGGTGAATATGCAACGTGAACACTTGATTTTTCATTTGCGGTACTTTCAGTTCACGTCCATCCGAAAATGAGTTTAATTCTTGGAACAGTGAATGTGCAATTTAAAATTTTGTTGCGGTACTTCAGTTCACGTTTGTCCGAAAATCAGTGTATGTAACGCTTTTGGATGTGGCTCAGAAATCATGGATGGTGTCCTAATCAAGAAAAGTATGCAAGGCGAAGTGTATCCTACTTTCGTAACATTGCATGGTTCTGAGTTGTCATACGTTAGCGAGGATTACCGAGAAATTATAGTTGAATGGTGTGATAGCTTTCTCCAATCATATGGTATCGGTCTCTGTGAAGTCCTATTGAGTCAAGACACTTTTATTTTTATAAGTGCTTATTTGAAAAACTAATCGTAAGAAAGTGCGAAAAATGAGACCAACGTGGAGTAAAGACGTCATACTTCAAGATTTTACAAGAAGAAAATAACCGTTTATTTCTTATTGTATTTATTGACTCTGAAAAAAAAAACAGAAAAAAGTGTGTGGGGTTCACAAGCTTTAAACTGAGGCCATAGAGAACAAAAAGTCAACTACACAAGAATATTTCATGCATCCATTTTTTATTAGTTAACAAAAAGAATGAAAAATCTTTGGTTCGACAGAATCGCATAAGTGGTTCAAAGTTGAGAGTTTTCAACAACTGTATAAAGTCTATCAATGTTACAAATATATTCTCATATTCTGACCGAACTCAATAACTAAATGTGTTTGTAAATTACTCCTTGAATTTTTGGATCGGTTGCAAAGGTTTGTCAGACAGTTGAACTTTTGACCTCTCGCCAGCTACATTCCTTGTTTTGTTTCCACTTCGCTTCGCCTTCTTCGTAGACTTCCTATAATGAACATCAGTATCATAGGTCATCAGTGCTGAAGAACTCTTTACACTTTAACAATATTATCTTTTAAGCACATTTTCATGCTAGTGGTTTGAGGTCACGCCGCGAAAAAGTGATACCCTTTTGTCAAAAGTTCAATTCATTTCTCTCTCACCTTTTTCCAGATGGGAACAATCGCCTTTAGGGTATCTATACAATATTGTACAGCTTCTAATGACTCCTTTCTGTGTGCGGACGAAATCGCGATTATTACACTGGCCTCTCCGACAGGAACGACACTAGAACGACAAATAACAAATTCGGTTATAAGAATTACAGTGTAAACATGGCCGGAGGGGTTTCACTATCGCGCGCTTTTAAGGCAAAGCTGTTTCGCTGTTAGCTAACAATTTAATCTAAATCGAAGTAAGGAAGGCTTGCTAGTCAAAGATAAGCTGTAATAAATCGTTTTTATAATATTTTTCTTAAACTGAAAGATAACCATTATCAATAAGAGATTGGAACCAGCGTCCCTTTTAGTTGAGGACGCTCACTGGTATCTCAAACTCGTCCTTGGAAAATAAAGCAAGATCAGTTTCAAGGCAAGCAAAAATGAAGCGAACAAAATCTTTAATCGCGTAATAAGTAATAACGAAAAACGATGGGAAAAACCCCGTCTTTTTTAAACTCATTTGTCCAAATGAACAAATTTCTATAAAACTTTCCTATATTTTCCCGCGCTTTTTTTTTTTTTTTTTTTTTGCGGTACGACGCGGCCGCGACATTTTCCCGCCAATTATTTCGGCCAAACGAGATACTCTTTTTTTAGTAGCAAACGGCAGCTTGTAACTCAACATTTTTCATAAATTCTTCACATTTTTTGTTTTCCCTCACCCAATTCTGTGGTAGATAACAGTCTTGTGAACATCCCACTTTTCTCTAATTTGTTTACAAATTTTTCTCAGTTCTGAGTTAGCCATTGGTATATAAGCTTCATATTCCAATCGCACAACTGTCTTTCCTGAAAAAAATAGAATACATACTTAGTCAAAAAGTTTGTAAAATCAAAGACAACTGTATGCTTCGAAAAAGGGTTGTGTGTACTATAATGCGCAGCATCTCACAAATGAGATTCTGTTTGATCCGTAGGCCCACCATCATATAGGCAGAGTTGTTTGTTAGTTCTCTCAGGACTGTTTCTTTAAATGGCTTTTCTCTGGGTTCCTCTGGTTTCTCTCATTTAATGCCTTAGTTTTTAGCCTCTGGTTTGAGAGACTGAGCAATCACTTCTGCATGATTGGTGGACAATAAATTATGCACACAATACTAATGTCTTTTTTTGGTAGAAAGTGAAAAATCTAAGATATTTGTTTAATAGTTAAAAAATATGTCCAGTCTGAAAAGAAGATATCAAAATTAAAATAGGATAAGAATCATAGCTTATTTATCAGAGCTTACCATCAAAATTATCTCTTGTGGTTCCTGATAAGAGAAAAACCTTATGATGAACACATATTATGGTACGAATATTACATGAAATATTAATTTCAATATGAAAATTCTTACTCAATATTTCCAAAATACAAAAATGAAGCAATAACTATGGTCCAGTACACATTCCAAACCTTTCATATCTAATAATTAGGCTGATCTTTGGATCTGATTACCATTCGTTCTAGCTACACAAATGTTTGAACTTGGTCTAATTCATTAATCCAAGGTAAACAGATTTTAAAATTTGCCAATGAATTAGAAACATAAAACCTATGGCTTAAAACCGTATTGGTATAACACATCAAACAGACAAGCATCATATTTCATTACCTACGAAAAGAGATATGGCGCCTGCAGATGGACATGCTGCTAGAGCCATAACTTTTTCAATGTGCAGTTGATCCGGGGTGATAACAGTGACGTCATCAGCCATTGTCTGTATGTTGCTCTCTGTCTTGCTGCAAAAACAATACTTTATGAATTATTTTCTTATTCTGAATGAAATCATCACAGTAAACTATAAACAAAAAAAGATGAAATAAATTTTAAAATATTATAATAAGAAATTTAAAACAATATCATGAGATAAGATCAAACAAATAAAAACAGTTTTCAATTTTATGTATTACCTAGTATTTTAAGGAAAATTTTCGTAGACTGTATTATTTCTTAGATTGGATTTTTTAGTTATAATTAAGTCACATCTTGATAATATGAATTAATATTCAAGTTTTGAAGAGGATTTTTGACAATTTGTCTCCACAAAAGCATACAGAACACACTAAAGTACAAACATTTGCATCATATCCTATATCCTCATGTCACGTCATGCCGTGACTTTTAGATATATTATACCAAAAACCAGTTATTCTGGAAAAGTAAATGAAATAAAATTAAACATTAGGATATATAGTTCTATTTATACTAATAAATACATTTCTTCCAATGTTCCTTTAAGGAATTGAAACATTTCGTCATGTATACATAAGATTGTCTCAACAGTTAATATACCAGGTTTAAATTTACAATACCACAATGCCATACGTAGAAGACCTCTATCTTAACTGTATCTTTCAATTCTGTCACAATCTTATAAATTTTGTTTTTGACATTGTAAACAAACATTTAAAAAAAATATTCTTTTTCTGTTAAATTATGTTCTTTATCGTACTAAAATGTGGATGAAATATTCCTTCGAGAATTTAAATTTGTTTAAATGGTACCAAACCAAAGAATGGCAAAGAAATACTAATATCACTTTCAGGATGACAAACAACTTCAACCATAAAAAATGTGCCCTACTTTCTATGAATGATAATATATTAAAATAAAATTTAGAAACTAGAATATATATATTATAGTATGTCAAACCATTGGATCTTGTCCAGGTGTGCCACAGTCAAAGCCATGGGACTGTAAATGTTTCGGATCACTGAGCGTTGTCCAGCTAGCTTAGGAACACTTTTTCTTGTGGTTAATTTGTAGATTTGTCTGATCTTTTCCAAATTTTTTTCTTGTATTAGATTATCATTTCTTAATAACACTGATCCATTATTCTGAGCATTTTTTTCGTCTTCATGAATTTTGATGGTCTTGTTGCAACTTTGGGAAAAAGAACAATTTGAATATACAGTTTTCCAATATATATTCAACAATTTTACAAAGTTTATCAGTGTAGAAAATCCAGTTTTCAAATAGGACTCTTGCTGTGTTTCTTCATCAATGATTTTCAATGCACCTGGCTTCACTGTTTTCCCATTATAATTAACATTCTCTCAGGGTTCTGTCCTTGATTAAAAGTAATTATAATAAAATGTATTTCGTGTACTTAGTCCTATGTAAATTTCCTTTTCTTTGAGTTCACAAGTTGACAACCATTCCAATCTTGTTTGATTTGGGATTATTCCTCTGAACCCACAAATGGCTCTCTATAAGTATATAGTACTTAACTTTGTCTTTCCAAAGCAGCTTTGCCAAAGTCTCTTTTTCAGGGATCTTAAATAGTCATTTGTACAACTAAGAAAGTGTTTATTAGAAATTATCATATTTTAGTGTATGTAAGACTCTTTCTTTGTTGTGGTGCTTTGCAAACAATGAAATTCAATATCAAGAAAAGTCATGTCAATTGTTCACAAAGACAATAATAATTATAGCATAATTCCTTGGAAATACTAAAAGAAGATTATTATTACAATACCTAATATCAATTCTTTTGTCAAAAATTATTTCTGATCCAAGATTATTGATTTCCTTGAAAAATTATACTTGCAGTTTTGACTTATCACTGAGTATTTCATGCAGCACTTTGTAGTAAAACTGTTCTATCTAAAAAGAACCTTGAGGGTAAATTGAAAATCTATTTACATTGGGTCATTAAGCATCACATAACAGATTACTGTCCTTCTTGAGACATAGATCCTGCTTGAGCTCTAATACTTTCATCTTAAAGAAATTATGGCTCCAAGTTTTTAATTGATTTACAACTTGGCATAGAAGTAGAGTAGGCACTTTCTGAAGCACATAAAAGCCTTTTTTCTTTACATTTTCAGTTTGAGTATAATGTTACAACCAAGGAATTGTGCCAGGTGATAAAAGCACCTTTGTTCTTATGCATTCCAATTACTGAATTCTGCTCACTTTAAGAAAAAATTTCAATTAAGAAATTTTTTGAATGAAACTAGTGAAAAAACAAGTTTTCATTTTTTAAGGAAATAAGATCTTAAAAAATATCTCAAAAAACAAATTGGGTGATTTTATTCTGGGAATGCCCAACTGACAGATCAAATTAATATTGAAATCTAGCATTTTGGGTACTATTTTCCAGTCTCTGTTATGTGTGTGTGGTGTGTGTGTTTTTCTGGAACATACTATACATACTGTATTAATGGATGGTGCTTGAAGTCATGTCAACTGATTCGTTAAGGCAGTGTAATTTTAAAAGATGCCATATCTGTATAGATGGCCTCCAATGATGAGATTTCACTGGGGGCATAGCCAGGATTTTCTTGTTTTGGGGGAGGGGGGTGCACAAATACAAAAAGCCACCATTTTGTTTGTCCCCTCTGAAACTCTAATCCTAAAAGGGGGATTTTTTTAAGAAGGGGGGTCATGGACTCCCTAGGACCCCCCTCGCTATGCCTCTGTACACTGGAAATGCATACAGCATACAGATACCAAATAACTAATAATAACAATAATGATAATAATAATAATAATAATAATAATAATAATAATAATAATGATAATAGAAATAGTGGAAGGACATACTAAGAAAGTGTCAGAAATGTATAATATCTCAAAATTACAAAATTGTAGAGCTAGCTATACATACCTCAGCTTAACACTGCTTTGAAAAGATAGAGTATCACACAGAAATGTATTTTCTGCAATATTCTTTGTAAGATATGACGTTCCAAAGTTCGAATAAGCGATAATAATATTAAATAACAACAAAAATAAAGGTTTTATAACCATTACTCTTCCATGCATAATGTTTGTTGAACATACACCACCTGGCACTACTTCGATAATTTTAAAACAGTCAAAAAAAGAAATATGAATAACCAAAAAAATTTCTAAATGCATTTAGTTGACTTCAAGGTTAAGTAGAATTTAAACATGTTGAATATAAACTATTGATAAAGACTGATTATTACTTTTTAGTTCATGGCTATTATATATGAAGCTTTTTGATATTCTGTATGTCTTTCAATATGTTGTTATATTGAAATTTGCTGGAGGACTATATCGCCAAATCTTCTCTCAAAGCATAGTAACCTTTGATTTAGAAATGATCTTAAATTTATTTAAAAAGTCATTAAGGCATATTTTTAAAACCTTGCAAAATTGAAAGAGCCACACATTTTCAAATATTCTTACTTATATGATATATTTATGCTGTTTCATACTGAACTGGACTATGTTTCCAAAACATTTAGACTTGATATTAAGCATATCCATCCATATGTCAAAGCAAACGTCACAGACATAATAGTTTTAACCCCTGAGATCAGATATCCTCGCTAAGCTGGGTATAGTTTCTCACACAAAAACAATATATTCCAAATTTACTTTTGTGATGAGTGACAAGAATCTTATCTCAAATTCATAGGCTAAAAATATCCTAATCATATGAATATATAGCATAGATCCAATGCTTTGCTTTCAGCACGTATTTGGTAATTATATAATTTATTAGTTTGATTATTATCATCACCTTGGTTTCCTTGGTTAATCTTAAAATCACCTTAGGACCAATAAGTTGATTATGATAAAATCATATGTAGGTAGCATATCATGGATTATAACAACTATATGAGGACTATACTTTCATGTTTTAGGTTTTTGTTTTTTATAAAATATTATTTTCAAGTTGAATATAAAACCTTGATAAACCATGCATTGATGTATGTGACACTATTATGTCACCAATGTCTCAACATCTTTTTACAATATTGTGCAAATTAAAGTTAAAGTATAGAATTTCAAATTCATAAGGTACTTAAGATTTATCAAGTTCTTTTATAAAATATTATTGTGACAATTAATTAAGGCAACAGCTTGAAAACAGGATTATTACACAATTCTTTTTAATGCTTAAGAATTCTTCCATTATATTTAAGAAATATATTGAAGTAAAACTGTCTAAGGTATAGAATTTATGAAGTATATCATTGTGACAATGATTAATGCCATGCCATAGAACAGGATTCTTAAGAATTCTCTTAGTAAGAGACAATAATTTTGATGCTTAAAAGATTTTTGATTATAGTTAAGAAAATACATTGAAGTAAAACTGTCTAAGGTATAGAATTTCATAAGGTACTTATAAATAATTTTTTTAATGAAATATATCATTGTGACAAATTATGATTAATGCCATGCCATGGAACAGGGTTCATTAGAATTAGGTTCATAAGAAAATATATTGAAGTAAAGTTTCATTGACTGTGCATATTGTTTTATTAAGCTTTAGCTCGCATGAATTGCCACAGCTTTGCATGTAGTCAAACACAAAGAGACAATGTCAGATCAAATTTAAGAACAGATGGTATAATCTTTAATTGTTTTGACATTTTGTACCATTCAGAATAAAATCAAAAAAATTATGATGGAGAAGTAAATAAAAAATTCAAGCAGTAAAAAATTAAAATGGGATGTTGTTATGAACAGAACTATGAATTTTTTTGTATTATCATATCTAAGCCATAAGGTCTTACACATTAAACTTATTTTTCATTGTTTTTCTGTTTTGTTGCTCTCATAAAAACAACTGGCATTCATCCAAATTTTATACCATTTACCGGTATGTTTTTTGATAAAAAACAAGATTTATAAAAAGAGTGTTATATGTTAATTTTGTGTTTCATATCTCAAAATAAGACTCAATATTTGATAAAGCAAAATACCTTGGAATTTGAGCAGGATTAGACTTTAAAAAGCTCCTCTTCATCTTTGAGCTATTCTTGCTTCAAGTACACAATATAATACTCTTGATTACACCTCCAAGTTTACCAACCCCGAAGAGAAAGTTCTAAAAGGTCAATACCTCCTCGCAAATAAGTCTACTAGAATTTTGTTATCTCAGACATGTTGACCCAGCCTGCTTGCTAAACATACATGAACATATGTATAGTATTTACAGTAAATATATGTGCATAAATATTGCCCCGAGTGATGAACTTTAATCAGTAAATCCTTTGGTTTATGTCTATCACTCATATATCACATGCTATTTTCATCTTGACTTCTGAGTAAGTGAGTGAATGCTTTATTTTAGAGATATCTAATATTCATTACTGAAGATTTCTTTTTCATGATTCAAGACAGTGACATATATATTTATGTTCTAGGCACTTAATAATTTTAAAAGCAAAAAGTTGACATTTTAAGAGTTGGAAATCAGATATAGAAAGAGAATGAAAAGAATTTTGAGCTCTTTATTTTTGTGCATCAATACTTTACTTAAAATCAAACAAAGGATTATATTAATCTATGAAGTGGAATAATATTTGACCTATTTTATGATGTCATTAAAACCTAATATGACCTGTACTCCAGAGAGAACAACAAGATAAAGATAACAATATTATCTTTAAATTCAGCTATATTTTTTAATATCAAAGTAATGGCATAGCATTTTTGATAGATTTGAGTAAGTTAAAAGAGCATACATAAAAGCATTGATGATGATGATTATGATAACCATGCACTCTTCTCAAAATTATCTTGAATGAGAGGCTAACATGAAACACAAAAGAAAGCATGCTTTTTCTCAGTGGAATTCGTAGCATTTCTTTTGTGTTCCTTGTTAGTCTCCCATTCAAGATAATTTTGAGAAGGGTGCATTGATGATGATAATGATGAAAATAGTAACCCTGAAGAAAAGATAAAGATAACCATGATTATTATCAATAAGTTAATAACCAGCATATTACCTTTAAAATCAAGAATAACGACCACTAACCACCACTAAGAGGGGGTATAATAGCAATAGTGTCTCCCTTCCGTAACTCTATTCTCTTCCCAGTGTCCAAGTACTCTTGGTTGACTGCTACTACTATTGTTTTCTCAATCTGAACAAGGCTGAAATCATAGCATTGTAAAAATATAGAGTAAGATTGTTTTGTTACTAAGATCATATCAAAAAATTAATTCTAAAATGACATTCATTAGTTCAAAATATTTTTTAAACTGAAATACATTTCAGGACAAATTTAGGGAGTTTGTTTTGTTCCAAAAGTTTAGAGAGGGGGAAGGAGAGTAGCTCCCAAAACCACCCCTACACTGTGAGCAGAGGTTAAATTTTCTTTCTCAATATAGGGCTGAGAGGAAGCCAGAATGGATGATATAAAAAGACCCCTGAAAATAAGGTAATCTACCATAATTTTCGAAAATACCAAAGCTTTTTACATGGTAGTACCATTAACCACAGGCATGATAATCATCAACCATGCATGATCTCTGTAGGAAAAATTCTTAAAGGAGAAAAAAATTTATTTTTGGAAAACCCTTTCTCAATAAATGCCATTGTCAGACCATTTCCCAATTAAACTGCATTTTTATTTCTGGTTATTATACTTATTAAAGCAAAAAGTTATTATCTATTTCAAATCATTAAAGCTATAAAAAAAAAAGCAATTTTCTAGTAGTGGGGTGCAATTTTTTTTTACACCAATTTTTTAAAAGTTAATAAGTAATTCCAATTTCATCATAACTGTTATGCACCCTGCTTGGTTTTACGAGCCAATCTATTTTGTATTCATATTTCATATAACAACAGCTCTTACATTTATTTTATTATCGCTACAGGAAGTTATGTCTATAAGAAATCAGTGAGCTATGATCTGAATAATTTATGAAGACTTAACAATTAGGGGTATCTCGTACCTCTAGGGTTTCGTTCTTCATTTTTAAAACGCATTAAAAGTAGCGAAGCATAATCTAAATAGCTCAGCTACTCAGTCTTTCGAAAATATATATATATTTTTTTTTCTTCTTCTTTAAAAATTTTACCTGCAAACTCACCTTGGAAATAAATCAATTATCGATGAAAGCAAATCTTCTCGGGTTACTAGACGAGGTACTTGCGCTTCTTTAGAACTACATTCAGTTAATTCTCGGCTCTTCGCGAAAAATAACAAAGTCACCTGTTTACAAAAAAATATAAAGTAATAAACATCTCCCTCATCCTGCGTCGACATGGCGTCCTGGAAAATTAATTTGATTTTCTCTAGCATAGCGGTCATATCGTGCCATCTGCGGTTATAGTGTGTCATAAGTCACTACGTCCTGATCCCTTCTAATCCTAAAATGTTTTCGACATTTCTTCCAAAGCCTTTTAATTTCCCCTGTGTGTGAGAGATATGTGTTTTAATACAGTCATTCCTGCTTTTGATAACTTTGTATTATATGAATTGACGTTGACAACAAACACATCCATAATTTTAATCTCAGGAAATTCATTTTCATGAAGGCCAAAAAAACAACCAGTGGTCTTAGATTAAGCCATTTTTGATTTGCACTTTTTTAAATGAAAATAGAATGTCTAAAATCTAATCAATATCATTGACTACACATCTAAAGTCGTGGTATGACTTCTCGATCGTAAATGGTCAACATTGAGAAACATTCTGAAACATTTTCAAAATAACAAGTCCAACAACGATCTCTTGGAAAATAAGTTAGAAGTAGATAAATCCATGAAAAAAGAAGTTTAACTGATGCGGATTACTTACAGCAACGTCTTCTGTGCCATTATATTTGTTTTCCATTAGACCAAGAAGAGTTTATCAGCCTTAAAGTGAACATACATCTTCTCCGATGATCAGGGAATCTAAATCGAACGTGTACATCAAGTGTTCTATTTACGCGCCGGTAATGAGTAGCCTCCCCTTCGTGTTTTATAACAAGCATGCTGATTGGCTAAAACTGTAAAGATCAGCCAATTAAATGAATCGTTATATCCAGTGACTATAACATGAAATTTCCGAATATCCCATTATTTAATTCCTCTTGACTTTCGATCCTCAGTATTAAGAACTAAGTATCAGTGGCGTCAGTTGTATTAAAAGGAGCCTAATAGCTAATAAAGAACAGAGACATTCTCTACCAGTCTTAATCAACAGCAAAGACACAGGAACCCCACTATTCAGGGCCCCGCCACGCGCTCCCAGAAGATCTCCGCGGTAATTTATTTCATCGAATTTTTTTAGAAATTTATTGATTTAATTTTTTCTTTTAAAAATGTATGCATTATCTTTTTCATTCTAATGTTCAGTTTTTGTTAGGAGGAGTGGGTAAAAATATTTTAAATAATTCTTGAAAGTTCTAAACAAAACAAAAAACGCACAGATAGATTCTTGATTCGTTGACAATCGTTTCATTAGAATTTATTTTCTAGTCTCCTACGCGAAACGATTTTCTCTTGCTGAGATGCGCAAACTAGACTATAAAAAAACTACGGGGACGATGATGATTGAAAATTCGTTTTTATTTTTTATTTTTTTATTTTTCTTCGCGGTTGTGGACTGACGTAAACTCGTCGCCCGCAATGCTCTCCACAGTCAATTTTCTTGGAACGCTGCCAAGATGTCAACAACTTTATCAAAACATTTTTTTTAAAAAGAGTTATTTTTGATGTCTGGACACCACTTTAATAGACTGGTCCCTAACCTCATGACGTTTCATACCTGAACTACCACAATCCTTTTCAAAGTCTCCTTTCATATTCAAATTTTAAATTTACTTTGAAAATATATCAAGACAATAGTGGAAATTAGCACAACAAACTATGCTACCAAAAGGAAACCAAAAGGGATTCTGGAAAAGAGTAGGTATAAAACGTCATCATGCTTGAGGCCTATTGTGTCAGGCGCTTTTGCGGAAGTTTTTTCCCCTTATCTTTTTTGTGAGGAGTGCGTAGCTTGAGAAACTGACTGATCTGCCTTGCCCAAAATGGTTCCCTACGCGTAGTTCAATCAGAAATCCAAATCAGTATTCCCACAGCGAATTGATCATCTCTCTGTATGTAAGACCGATAAAGATAGTGGAAGGTTGTCTGCTCTCTCCGGCGATAATTGAAAATAATAATCCTTTTATTGCTTTTTGTGGGCTTTGTGTTAGTTTCAAGGCGATTTGAGAACGGCTGTTGAGTTAGGCAAAGTAGATAAGCTGTGCCTGAAACTGGAATGTTCTATGGATCGACTTTTATCGAGTTTATTCTTTTGAAGCAGGAAACATAGATACGGAAAAAGACGGAATATTGAAAGATAAGGCGAAATATCATACGTGACTGCCGATGTCTGCGTTATTTATTTATTTATTTATTTATTTATTTATTTATTTATTTATTTATTTATTTATTTATTTATTTATTTATTTATTTATTTATTTATTTATTTATTTATTTATTTATTTATTTACTTATTTATTTATTTATTTATTTTTGTTGCTCGTTTTTGCTTTGTTTTACCTTTATTTTCTATTAATTTTTAAGATACAGAATCTTACAGGTTATGAAACTGAGTACAAAGACCACTTTTAAAATCATTGTCTTAAATGCGCGACCAATAGCAAAAATACAGAATAGTTCACCGTTTTTTCCGACGGCATTTCTGTCATTTCTCTTTTCTGTTTACCTCGTGTCCAAGATAATTTTGAAAAGGAGCAAATAAAATCCGACTAGTGAATTTCCTTTTAACTAACAATGCAGATAAGATAGAAGAGATACACCTATTTCAAAAAAGGTTGTCGCAGTTGAAAGCAACAACACAAGACGGCAAAGAACATCTGTACTTTACTCCTTATTCATCCGTCATTTAGACGTGATTATTTCAGTTGTTTTGTAATGGTAGGCTACAAATGCTTCGATTCTTTAAGTGTTGTTTCATATCTTCAGCTAATTTAATACATTGTTTGCATGTGGTCTTGGCTTGTTGCTTGTCGCTTAATGCTTTCGGCTGCGACAACCTTTATTGAAATGGGTGTATTTATTATCGTTCGTGTTGGTCTTACGGCTATACAATGTTCCTATGGACCTCTGTTCGTTCGCTATGTAGAAATATTGTTTCTGAAATTATATTTTTTCCTTAAAATACAACATTATTAAAAAAGACATTTTTGATTGATTTTATTTAGTAAACACTATTAGCGGCATTTTGGGCTTCCTGTGGTCCTCCAGCGGGGCTTGTTTTAGTAGACGTCATTACGGACCAAATGTTTAAGTAAGCTTAGGTACAGTGAAAAAGGTCCTCCTCTAGTCCAGAGCTGGACCGACTTTTGTCGATGCGCGCGCGGTGAAAATGAACCGAGTGGCGGGAAAAGCCACTGGTAAAAACTGGAGCGATAAAAAAAGTGCAATCTCGGGCCTAGAGTCTTCCGGCATCTTTGTCAGGAGTCTGGGTTCGAGATTGATAAAAGTGGATCCAAGGAAGTTTGTCAGCGCATGCGCCACCACATCCTGTGTATTTCATGCGCATGCGCGTGCGCTTTTTTAATTAATTTTGGAGATATAAATTAATTAAATTAGCGAGATGGGTCGAGTTCTGGACTAGTCCGCCTCCAGCGACAGTAGTGATACATAACGTGTTTAATTAACGCATGTTCCTTATCGCTATCAAATTATCTACATTAACAAATTCAATCAGCGAATGCGGACTCGCAAGAGATAGATTCAATTGAATGCGCAACGATCTAATCATTTTTGTCGTATCAATATGTTCCGTCGCTTGTTTATCTTTTTTAGGGCAATATTTTTTCGCGAAGAAAAACAAGGGTTTTGATTTTTTCCCCTCGTTGTTTAAAAGTTTTTTCTTTTTGTTAAGCCGTTTCTCACTTTGCCATTTGTATGTTTTACCTTGCCGTTCTTTAGTTAGATTGTTAGTTATCCTGATGGCATTTTTTTTTTGTCCGAGTAGTATATTTTATTCTGATTCTTATAGATTTCACGCTGTGCACCTTTTCTTTTCTTACCTTCTTTTCTTCTTCTATTAATATTTTTCTTGCCTTCCTTCAATTTTTTCTGTTTTCTTCCTTTTTCCTATCTCTTTTTCTTTCTTTTTTTTTTTTCTTTTTTTCTTTCTTCGTCTTTGTTTTTTCCCCTATTTGTTTCATTTTTCCTTCTTTCTCTTCCTTTCTTCCTTTCCTTTCCTTTCTTCAGTTCCTTTCCTTTCTTCCTTTCCTTTCCTTCCTTCCTTCATCTTCTTCTTCCTTCCTTCATCCTTTCTTTCTTTTTCTTCCTTTTATTTTTCTGTGTCTTACTTACTGTTTCCTTATTTTTGTCATCAGTTTTTAATCATTTTTATCTGATCGTGACCACTTGCTTCCTCGCCCAGCTGGTTAGATACAAATTCTCCACATACACCTTATTTTTCCAGCTTTAAATCTCGATATAGTCGGCTCCTTTAGACAGTATTGGATGTTAGCTTTGCTCAACAAAACAAGTCATTTAAACGGCATCTTTGTTATTTCAATATGTAAATATTACACTTTCAAAATTGATTCCCAAATGTTATAGATCTGATGAGTTTCTATTATTTTCATTAAGTAATCCAAGTTCATCTTCTTAACAAACAATATCGTACGATCTAGTGTATTTCATTCGATAAAGTTAGTCACCTGAAAAGCTACAAAGTTGAGACCGGCAAGGATTATGGGTAGATACATTTTCAATTTTACACCGCTGGATAACTGCTTTTGAATTCGAGATCTTCTACCATTTCAGGTTTCACTCCTATGAGTATGCATTCTCAAGCTGAAATTTGTGTCAAAAATCTTTACTTGTTTAATATTAAGAATTTTCCATGAATATCAGTAATTTTTTTTTTTTCTTTTCTTGGTGACTTTACTCTTTTTTGGGGTGTTTTTACCCATTTCTTCATCTTTCTTTTATTCGTCTTTTTATTTCGCTCTTTCAAACATTCATCCGTCCAATTTTCATTTACTCATGCTTTTATTTTTTCTTTCGTTATTTTCCCGAAGCACTTCAAATATATGTATTCTTGGGACCCCTATTGAGCATCGTTACTTTCAATCTTTTTCAAAACAATACTATTGATGTGAAAATAGAATATTCTAGAAGCTTAGACCTCTCTCCTAGTGTTTGGGCCCAAAAGGCATTAACTTTGCTCCATGCTGTCGTCTCAATCACTCCTTTTTCTGTCTTTTTCTTTGCAAAACAGATTAAAATCAAACAGCACTCGGGGGTCTGAACCATCTATATACCGATTGATTATTTTATTGACAACCCTGGTCTCTTCCACAAAAACATTTTAAACAAAAAATAAAAATAGGTGGGTTTTCAAGTGTCTTTCTAAAACAGATTTGCTTATCAAAAAAGAAATGTCAGGTTATCGAACGATTCAAATTATATCAGACGAAAGACGAAGTTGTTTGGGCGTGATCAGATGATTTTGGCGATGATTTTCCAAACAAATTAGCCCTTTTTCTTAAACGACAAATATAGTTCATTCCGGTCTACATGTAGCTTGGGTAGAAACATCTTTTTGCTTCTATATGATGTTGTTCAGTGAACCCAAAACAGACCAGAATGCACCTTGCTTGTCTTCAGTTTTATCAAACTTCACATTTTTTTTCCTTTTTCATTTCATTTTTTCCCTTTTCAGTTATTAAGAATCAAAAAAACTAATTTCTCCGAGCACAGTTATCTTTACTTAATTTTGAGGAGCGAATTTTGGCGATAAAATCATAAACGCTTCCCCACGTCGTAACCCAAATTCATCCAATCCCACAATCCTTTTCAACATAACGTCGTTTTCCCAGTCTAACCAGTTGGTTTTTTTAATTTCTAAAATTATATTATTAAGTAAATACAGACTATACTAGACCCTTGAAGACTGTCTCATTTCGCAAAAAAGTCGATTTCTTAGTGATGTCCGCAGCTGAGGGTTTTGGTACGGGAGGAGAGAAAGAGGAGAATTTGTTGTCGTTTATTATTTTCTTATTGATTTTTTTTTTTTTTTTTTTAATAATTTTTTTTATTGATTATTTTTTATTGATTTTTTGTTTCGTTTTACTTTCCCAAAAATCACCTTGACTTCAATATCCAAATGTTACCATATGATTAGCTTGGCACCCTTCTGTTATATTTACACTATCACCGTCCTTCCCCACCATTATTGACTATACACACAATTGGTTTTTCTTGATTGCCCTGGTTCTCACGTCAAATACGTCAGCGTATGGCGGAACTGGGGTTGCTTTGTTTGACCACAACACACTTAGTTGATAAATTTTCATTTTTTAACTTCAATATCACACAAACTTAGCAAGAGAGTTGGTCTCAAAAATTGTATTTGTTTTGCAAGGGTAGCGCTGACGTTGGATCAGCGAATGGCTATACACAGGTAGCCCAAGAATTATTTTTTCATTTGCAATGTGCTCTCACTGAAGATAGTTCTCTCGCTAGTTGTCTTTCGAGTACTTAACATCATTCGTCGTTATACAAAAATGTGAGTCGAGTTTGTTTGATGTGTTGTTCTCTACCTTGCCACAAAGGATTTTCTCCGTTTTTCCTCCCTCCATGAAACTTCAAAGTGTGAGTTGAGTGTTGTTTGTCGTAAATACTGAACGTGGTGGTAGTGTGTGTGTAGTGAACCTCAAAAGAGTAAAATATTATTAAAATATTATTAACAAGTAAATAATAAGACAAACTCGATACTAGAAATGAATTTCAAAAATTTTACACTCAACTTTCTGCCAAAAAGTGCTCAATCGCTTTGCGATCGTGTAAACCAAACTTAAACACTAAATGCACGTCTGAAAATAAATATGCTATGTAATAAAAGTCACTCTTACCACGGAATAAAAATACCTTTCACGTTTAATATCGTTGATTAATCACATTAAACAGCGGGTCATTGCGTTTCCATGGTGATAAACCATAACATATCTGTCTCATTTGCATATTCAGTTTCAGTTCTCAACGACGCTAAAAACACAGCGGCAACTAAAAATCATATGAATTTACCATCCAAAAAGCTCATTTAGTTATTGCTTATATCGTTAAATAACGATCTCAAAAAGAATATTTTTCCTGATAATTTTTCTACTTGAAAATCTTCGTGAAAGGTTTACATAAACAAAATGAACGTGCTTCTTATTAAGAAATGGCGTTGCTATGGTTACTGAATGAAACAAGATTTTCCGTGCTAATTCAGACGTTCGTGCAATAATTTTATCAACTTGGGATAAACTGATTTCATGGATTTTTCTAGAATTTTTCGAGGTGTCATTATCTCACATCCCCTGATTATATTGGTCTAAAAATAATATTTTTAAGCTTTTGATAAAAACACAATGTATGACATTTTGAATGGTAAATGGAAAAGTTATATTCTTAAAATATTTTTTAATAATACGTTTTAAGTTTTTTCTTTTGTTTTTGCGGTTTTGATTCTTACGATAATTTTTCTTCCTACCTATGAATCCCATTTAACATCTGGCTTCTCATTTTGTATTTCATATTTTAAATATTTTCTTCAAGATGCTACTAATCATCGCCACGCTAATTGTAGCAAACAAAAGCCAACGCGCATCAATTTGAACCACACATCATAATTATTCTCAAAAGTGACAGTTTTTCTTCAATTTTATCATATTCCCTCCCTAGGCTAATACATCTATTAAGCTTACATATTTTCTCTGGAGATTTCCGCGGAACAATTATCTGTCATGCTTCTTGTGTAAGAGGCTATTCTCTCTTCCATATGGCTTCGTTACCAGTACAATTTCCGGCCTCTCAACTAATTTCTTCCAAAGTAACACTTCTTACTGATCTGTTATGCTCAAAGCATATTCCACTTTTCGTCTCGTCACAATTGACAAAGTGCTGATACTTAGATCGTTGGGCACTCGCTTCGCAATCCGTTTACTTATCATCTACTACCTGTCAACAGAAAAACACTTATTAAGTCTGTTTTCAAAGTAAATTCACCAATAAACTCTACATAAATATTAAAAAAAAAAACGAAAGGACGGAGAGTTTTCCCCCTTGGCAACCGTCAATGGCTGTTCTATATAGAAGGTGTTCACTTTCAGTATTTGCCATTTAAGGAATGTTCTGGTCTGAATTTCCCTGAGGCGAAGTTCTGAGAACTTGTATTTGATCAACCAGGTGCTCTATCTTACCGATGACATAACAGTACCATACTAAGTAAGGGCTTACGATGTTTTTTAGGGATGAAATGTTTTAGAAATGGTTAGACATCTGCAGGAGGATGTCAGTGAAAGAAGGTCGAGGATTTTTTTCGTACGCAGTTTCGTGATGTCTCGTAAAAACCGATACTTTAGCAAGTTGATCTTTTCGTAAAATGACTGAAATTGGATTCAATATGATACCTATCTTGACACAAATCCTATTTTTATTAAACCATTTCGAAATCCCGAACTCGTCGAGTTTTTTTTTTTTTTTTTTTTGATGCTCCGTAAAAAAAATCATGAAAAAAAACCTTGTGACTCATCCAAAACACTTGCTTTCTCCTCTCTTATTCGTGACCGTATAATTCCCACGACCACAACGCTCTAAATATTCCCAATATGTGGCCAAGAAATTAGTTTTGAAGCCAACATTACAAGCAAGATAACGTATCCTATGATATCATTGGCCTGTTCTTAATCTAAATAAGCTTACTTGGAGGTTTCAGAGAATTTATTTCATTATCACCTAAGTGAAGCAAGTGCGCAAGAGTGCTAATATTGAGACTATACAAGAGGGAAAGTACGTTGTTGGCATCTCTCGCCGTCAAATTATTGCTGTGTTTAGTCAAACGATGAATAGATTTTGAATAATTTAATGTTCAAAATTTCGCCCTATTTTATCGGTTGATAGCAATGCTGGCTAGTCTTTGGATACGCATTGATAAACGAACAGTATGACATCAAAATCGTACCAGGACATTGGGATAAATATCTTCATATAGACACCCTCTTATGCCAAATTTATGCTTTTTGAATTCGATGAAAAATGAACGTCTCGTCATATTTTTGTGAATGTGTTATTTAGTTGGCTTTCTGTATGAGTAAAGTTAGCATGTGGTTACTATCCGTTCTTGGAAACCGATAAGGTTTTTAATCGAGAGATGTCATATCGTCTTGTCAAGAATAGATTATTGCATTTATAATTCGAATGAAATTTACATAGATTTACTTTCGTCCAACATTTGCCCGCACATCCACCTGTCCGGCAATCGATGTTTTAGTCGCTCGGGACAACCATCACTACAGACTCTGCTCAACCAACGAATCACTTAATTCTTCGACCAAAATGGCTTTTTGACAAAATCTTCTGATTTATGTTGTTTCGATAAATTTCTAGTTCTCGAGCCGTGGATCAAGATTTTTCCCCTCTAGTATAGTGTTGTAGTTTTTCATCAATTCTTATGTTGATATATCTTGTATTTTCGGCATTCCCGCGGCTTTAATTCGACTGTAAGGAGCTGAATTATTGATCGTTTGGGATTTACGAGTACAAGGCAACAATCCATCTTCATTTCCTTTCAAATTCAAATCCGACTGGAAGGGTTGTTCAACAGTACATCATGGATGTGTTTTCAGGATTCTTCGAGCAACAAGGATAGCGTGATATGAATGGAAAATGTATCTTTTCAAACCAAAACAGACATTACAACCGTAACTGAGGAGTGTGTGAAGGTGTTTTAGGAGTTGGCAACTGGCTATCTAACGTTATGTTTTTGCGCTTAAATCCTGTGTTAAAATCAAGACCTCAGGATGAAAATCGCAGGCAAATTGATAGAGGATCCGCGTTAAATCCAGTCCGAAATCCGCCACATCGACCGGTTAAACTACCATCGCTTTACCCAACAGTTTCTTTAAATTCTCTTAACTCAAGCCCTGGAAGACAGGAGAACCAGGAAAATTGGCTCCATGTGGGCTCTAATAATCCAAGTTTGCGAAGTTCGGCATCAAGTTGTCTCGTACGCGAGGCGAGTAGCGACGGATCGGTAGCAAATTTAGATGACGCTTGTCAGAGCGCGCCTCAATCACCTGCCGCTGGAGGGAACAAAGTCAAAGGTACTCCAGTGGTCTTGGGTGCAACAACTGTCCTGAGAACAAGTACCACAGCATTGGGAGTGGGATCAGACTTTGCT
Source organism: Anthopleura sola (assembly GCA_023349425.1). NCBI lineage: Eukaryota > Metazoa > Cnidaria > Anthozoa > Actiniaria > Actiniidae > Anthopleura > Anthopleura sola. The sequence continues at coordinate 1,227,067 of JALHLI010000016.1, read as the reverse complement.
TCGAATACAATACAAAGTGTTGAGCAGCAGATAGAAAGCGTCGAATGTGAGGTAAGTTGATTTATATTTATTGTTTATCGGTCTGGAAGAATCACTGGTACGTTCAACATGGCTCAAATGAGCTCTTCCTTTCTCAGTGTATATAATTTGTATAGCGTTTCAACACTACTTACGCACTTGCTAATTCTGCGCGATACATATCTGAGTAAAAAGTTACCGACCCAATTTTTTATCAAGATCTTCTCACTTCAATATTCGAACTATTGTACTACTCAAGAAAATATTTCACAATTCGCGCAGTCGTATCTTAAGATTATCATTCGTCATTGTTCTTTTTTCCTTGAATATATTAATCTTCGCTTTAAAAAGTAGCAACTGTTTCGGGCAGTAGGAATTTTTTAAACCTTTGAAAGTTAGTTTGCCTGGGGTGATTTAACTTAATAAGACAGCACTTTAGATAGCTCAAGTTGTCATCTCTTAATGTAATTTGTGATGCAAAGATTCGCGTGTGAAACTTACTCGCATTTTTACAAACTCTATCGACTTCGGTACTGAACTACACCGTTACATAACGGCAAAGTATTTCAAATGTGTAGTGACCGGCATCATGTTGCCCAAATACATTTCATAGATATCAAGGCAACTGGCCACTAGTTTGATATTAAGATACTACCCCAAATCATGCTCTCCAAGTGAAGAATGTCTCATCCGTAAAAAACAGATGCCTGATATCGATATCAGAGTCGATCGCATAGTCGTCGTCATATATATATGTGCTTGTAGATATTTCCGAGCCAGTCCTTGCTATTAATCAATACAGTCTGAGGTCTAGTTTGTTTGGCTTCGGGGGGTTTAAATTTGCGCCGTCAACTGTCTTTTAACAGGTTGCGTTTTCAATATTTTAGCTCAAAAGTGACCGTTGAAAAAACAAATTTTCTGAGCCGTTTTCAGAAAATCTTACTTCGTCTGTTACATGTAAAATCTATATTACATTTTTCATGAGAAGTTGTAGGATAACTTAGATCGAAGTCGAGCTTCAAGGTTATCAATTGAATCGATGAATATAGTATATTTAAGAATGAAATATTAACCAAAAATCCATTCATTTTTTTCGGAGATTATATTTAATAGTCTTAATCTTCACTAGTATTTTTTTTAATTATTAATATATTTTTATTTTTATTTGTTTTCTTGGATTGTTTTTGGAGTTTTTTCAATGTTCTTATTTTTGACCATTACGTACAAATACGTTGCCATTTTTTTTTCAAAATTTATTTTAGTACAGCGTTTGAAATCGAGGTTAGACGCAATTGTTTTTACATACATTTATCATTGCCTCGATTTGGAACTATTGTTTCAAATCCACAAAAAAAAAATCCGTGAAAAGTCTATTTGAGATTATTAAATATCATATCAGCTTATTTCCGCCGGCAAAAAGCCTCATTTATTTGAATTAATTTATATTCTTTTTGTTTCATATTTAATACTTCAAACCAGGAAGATGAGGAAATACTTTCATTCAATTTTATGACAGTTTGGTGATTTCAATATTTGATCACGAGGATTTCAAAAAAAAAACTCTTAGAATCTTTCGCTAAAATATAGGAGTAAACTCTCTTAAATTAGTATAATTTAGAGGCAAAAAATTAAGCTAAATGTACTACTTTTCTTAATTACACAAACGTGACTCCAAGCCTAATGATGCTGTTCACCCTCGCGATAAAATTTCATTAGAGACGGTTTGCCTCGTTTTTATGAAGCTTCTTTTTTCAATTTATTTTCAAAAAAAAAAAATTTTAATCATACCGACTGAAACTTAGACGCCATGCGAATATTATTTGCTCAAAAAGTTTAAGCCAGAAGCTCACCAAATATGATAAATTAATGGAATATGAAGCATGTATACTTTTAAGTCATTTCCAAAATTATCAATATTGCTGGTCACTTTAGCATTATATTATGTGTAATTTGCTACTACTTACTTAATTTTCACGGCCTCTTTATTCTAGAGCCATAGAAAAAACATAAAATCCTCCATTTAAACTCTTCACTTTGTCTAGTTTCTCAGTGGATTTTTGACTTTTCAAGAGGATTATTATTGCAATGTTGTTGTTATTTTGGCAATGTTAGATTCAACGTAGGGAAACCAAACTTGACTCCGCAGCAAGAAGTCTTTAATTCCGAATCTATGTATATTGAAGTCACAAAGATATGTTTATATTTTCATTGTAAAGAAAACCAAAGTGTGTATATTCGTTAGAAAAGCCAGTGCGAGTTCGCCTGTGGCTTCCAAACTACTTACTACAATGAGGAGATGAATTATTAAGAAACGAAGCTGTATGAATAAAAATTACGTGAGTGAAAAACATCGTCTGAGAAGTAGCGAAAATGGATGTTATGATTGATAGGCTAAGAGAAATACCGCCGCGACCATTCTTACTCGTAAAAACCATGTACTTTGGTAAAGTTAATCTAGATGACTCTCAGATGCGGGCTTAAAACTTTTGAGAACCTGGATTAACATAAGTAGAGACTAATGTATCTTCTGAGAAGCAAGAATTAGTCATGTATATGAGACTATTCCTTTGTTGTCAAAAGTGAAAATATTAATAGAAATTGAGTCTTCCGTGACATCGAAACATAGAGATCTTGTTTTATGCTTATTTGTACTAGTTTTTTTTTATTCGTTCTCTCCTGTTTTTCTCTTTCTTTCATGCATTCGTTGTATCTTTAATTGGTTCTTTCTTTCTCTCTTTCTTTCTTTCTCTCTTTCTCTCTCTCTTTCTTTCTCTCTTTCTTTCTCTCTTTCTTTCTCTCTTTCTTTCTCTCTTTCTTTCTCTCTTTCTTTCTCTCTTTCTTCGGTTCATTCGTTTGATAATCATTCATTCTTTCTTTTTTAATTCATTTCCTTTCTTCATTACATTCTTTCCCTGTCATTCATTCCAATTTTAATCTGGATTAAGATCATTAAGTTTGCTCATCGTTCATCCCTGACTTAAAAAATGGCGCACAAACTATAAGCATAATCGAATGCACAACCCAACTCCTGATAAATATTTAGTCAGATAACATCAGGTAAGGATGCCTTCTCAAGGCCTCTAAGCTACAACCTCAAGCAGGTTATCAGTCGACTTGAAAGCCAATACCAGAAGCTGTACATTATGATTATAAGAACCCCTGCATTTGTTATATTGCCTGTGATATACTCTCGGCGCCTTCAATAAACAATCGGTAAAACAAGTTAATGATTTTTTTCAGTCCAGATGGATTGTTTTCAGACTCTTGGTTGATATCATGATTAATGTCGTGTTTCTCAAGCCAGAAAACATCGTGATTCTATCGTTTTTATTTATGCCATTTTTTTACTTCGCTGTTTTCTTTTCGTTTTTCTTTGTCTTTTTTTTCTTTTTTTCTTTTTTTCTTTCCGCTTTTTCTCACTTTCTTTTATAAATTTTTGAACTAAAAATGTCAAAAAAAGAAAGCCCTTTTTCATTTTATTCAGTTTTCTTTCCCTTTTTTTTGTCTATTTCTTTGTTTATTTATTTATCATATATTTATTATTTATTTTTTGCGGCCTTCCCCTTTTTTTTTAGATTTCTTAACTAAAAAAAATAGAGAAAATACTAAGAACTATTTCTATCTGAGAACAAAAAGAAAACCAAGAAATAAAAAAATATTTCGACTGAGTAATGCAAAAGAAATGCGGTTTATTTTACACATTTTAAGAAAAATACGAATTATGAAACGTTTAGTGGCGTTTAGACAACCGAAGTGAGGAATATTTATTTTTCTCCTATCCTCCATTGCTAAACCTTCCGGTATTTTTTCTTCTTTGTCGATCTTTTTTCAATAGTGCAAAATAAATAAACATTTACAAAGCTTTATTTTCGTGCGCTTCTAATAAAATATTCATTTCACAGACAGAACAATTACCTCTTCGTTGCCGTATAATTAATACTGAAAATCCTTGAAATTTCATTAGAATAAGATAAACAGATCAAACTCTGGTCCATCATTTAAGAACGTAATTTCGAATTCTAAGCCTTAGTTGGAATGAATGATGGGTTAGAATTTTTTTAAATTAAAACTTTTTTCCGCCATGTTTGTTTTCCTCGATTTTTGCGCATGCGCATACGTTTTTCAGCCTTGTAGACTAACACTAGAGAAGCTCTAAATATAAACCTTAGGAACTGTTAGTGAATTAAGACACAATCTTTGCCTTTATAAGGAAACAACACTTACACTAATTGTAACTAGGTTTTGCAAAAAAAAATTCGTGAAGAAATCATGGTCATGTTGGTGTAGAGTCCACGAAATAATTTCTCGTAAGCTTCTATATATTTTGATGTACTCCAACATAGTCGCAATGGCAGTGAAAATATTCTCAATAGAATAAATTTCAAATGAAAATCAACAAAAGACATCTTATCCAACAAGTCGGTTGAGCCCTCAATGCCCACAACCGCTGACTTGTTTTCAGTCTAGTTTTGGTAACCAATACATCATTCTGTAACGCATTTTCGTTTCCATGGGAATATTACCTACGTTAACCGAAAGTGTTTTTTCACATTTATCTTTCAAAAATAACAAGTTAATTGAAAAACTTAATGCCTAAAAAATTCAAGAGCTTCCATTTTGGCTAAAACGTCGAGAATGACGTCTGGGCTCAAAATATCCAGAAGTGCTTTTAAAAGAAACAGTATTATATGGTTAATACACTTATTAAATTATTAAGTATTCATAAATGATTAAGTCCATCGTAAAAACGACTTGGTCTTATCGAGAAATAGAAAAACAATGTCTGTCACTGTGTAATAAACCACAGGGAACCCACTTTATATAAAAGTAATCGATGGAAATAATTTATTAAAGCAATATAACTGATAGAAAATAAAAGCATAGCCGACATGTTGGAAACGATAGAAAAAAAGAAACCAATTACAAATATTTCTTCGAATTCGTTCATCTAATATGGCGACCGTGACGTCAACATGACGGCTATGACGTCATACAAAGGTTGATATTTGACTGTGATAGCAGATTATGCTTAGTGTTGTCCGCGGTTTCGTTAACCAACATGGCGGCTGTGATGTCATATAAGGATATTTGATTTAACGATATTAGTCATGACTAGTGTTGATTTCAAGCAGATTTATCAATCAACACGGCGGCTCTGACGTCATGTATAAGTCGTGTTTAGTGTTAATTGTTCGCGGTATTCATCAAAATGGCGTTCGTGACGTCATGCACAGCATTATGGTATTTCACTCTGTGATAGCAGTTGTACTTAGTATTAATTGTTAATAATTTCATTTAACTAACATGGCGGCTATTACGTCGTTTTCTAATGTTTGTTAATTGGCGGGCTTTGTTCATTTAACACTTACGTACATATATGTCATATATGCCATTGTAATTCAGTTTCCACTGCAAGAATAGTTATTAAAGATTATTATTTACAATTATTATTAATTAAAAAATCTGTGGCGGTAATTTTTACACAAAAAGTTCATAAAATGCAATGATTATCCTAATCAAATTTTCTTCGTTGACGTAGAATTTATGATCTAAAATTTATGATCTAAAAGCGTACCAATTCATATATAATATTCTTCATATAATAACCCCTAAATGATTTTCACTCATGTGGTCGCTTCAGTTAGATCAAGAGGTTATCGTTAAGTTGTTTAGTCGGCTAGTGCGTTCATGATATTTTATGTTCATAAATTGAAGACTATTAATGTCGGTCCGATAGCTTTACTTTTGTTTCTCTCATAATCACTCAATTTAGACATTGAATAATTGATTCACCTTCAAATGGCTCTTTAAAAATGAATGAGCGAAAAAGTAATGTTTGCGGTATCCGCGTGTCCAAGGGCATGGCAAAATGTATCCGAGCGAGTGAGGGATCTGGGTCGAGGAACGTAATGACGTCATATTAGACCGCGGCAAAGATAAGATAACACTCACTGGCTTAGTGTATATCTATATCAAACCTGCCGACCCTGCCCATGTAAATAGCTGGCTATTTGTCTGTCATGCTGGCTGTTTTTTGCTTAATTGTCTGTTTGTTTGTTTGTTTGTTTGTTTGTTTGTTTTTTTGTGTGTTTGTTTCTCTGTCTGTCTGTTTGCTTGCTTGTATGTCGTTCTGTCTGTCGTATTGTTTGCTTGTTTTCATGACGGTTTTTGTTTGGCCGTCAAATGACCCTTTGCAGTTAATATTCTCTGTAACTGGAGGGCGAAAAAATCCTATTTCATATGTATTCAAAACAAATCATTGAATTCATAATGCCTTGGGTAAAGCGTTTTTCAAAATCTATTATAGCTTAAGAACTCGCTTTCGTTCTTAATAAGATGCTAAGCTTTCTAGAATTTTTTTGCCTTCCAATGGAAACTTCCCCAAGGGACCGTGAGCTCAATCCATTCGCTATTGAAGTCAGACTGTTAGCTGCAAAGGATCTATTAGTTTCTTCAGTGCAACCGTTGGTTCCTTGTGCACTGATGTTTGTTGTTCGCACGTCTTTGCTCTGTCTGTCTCTATGTCTGTCTGTATGTCGGTCGGTCTGTCTGTCTGTCTGTATGTCGGTCTGTCTGTCTGTAGTTTGTCTGTCTGTCTGCTCTCTGTCTGTCTGTCTGTCTGTCTGTCTGTCATTTAGTTTCTTCAGTGATTCTCCAAATGTGTGGGCACTTCATGTTTCGATGCGTGGGTTCCCCCAACCGCATTGTTTCTATTTTTATTCATTGGTTATTTGTTGGTTATCTTCTCGTTCATTCTATTAACGGCTTTTGTTATCTTGACCAAGTCACGCACCAAACCAAAGATGTGCTTCGCCTTGGGTTATATATATTAAATGTGATAACTCACCGTAAAGATTTTCTGCCTTAAAATTAAAATCTTTAAGATCGTGCCGTATATTTCTTTATTTGTATATTCAATGTAGACCGTCATCTTATTACGTCCATTATTATGGATACCTTTACTATCACGTATTAAGTGTTCAGGTAACTTACGTGAGTGTGTGCGTTCCGGTATCCTGTGCGCTCTTGTAAACCTTGTTATGGTACGTTATTATTATTTTTTCATTTTCTTATAGAATTTTCAATCTATATACTTTCTTAACAGACTTTTTTTGGACTCGTGCTGTTATTGCTCCGTGATTCGTGAAGAGTGTGCTCCCTTTTATTATAATTTTCCGGGTTATTCTATTTTTTTTTTTTTTTTTTTTTTCAATATTTTGATAATCACTTCAAACATTTCCTTTTTCCCGTCACGTTTTTTAAACCTCTTCGTTTGCGCAATTTTTCCCTGCTGGCAGTCTCCTTTTCTTTTTCTTTCGCTAAGAAAATTTCCTTTAATTTCTTTTTTCCCGTCACGTTTCTTATACACCTCCGTTCGGTAATTTATAAAAATCTCTCAAAACCTGTTTCGTCTGGTTTTTTTTTTATCACTGACGCGAGCTCTATATTGTACACCTTTATCACGTAGTGTTTACTTAATTGATTCTCATGGTTTCAGCCAGCAAAATTGTTTAATTTTGATGCTTATAACTTATAGTTCGTTATTAGTTTCTCACCAATTCGAACTTTTGCAACGTTGATTCTAATTGCCTTTGACACCGGACGCTGTTTTCCCTTAAACTAGTAGAAGTATGTAGACCAAACTTAACACATATCGTCTCCTGGCGCTAAGCAAAAGAGCTGATGTCTTATATCGTAGTTCTTGGCGTTTTCTTAGCCGCTGGCCTCAAAAGCAATTAGATTCGACGCGGCAAAAGTTCGACGTCTGAACCGGGCCTTTATTCGATTTCTGCATCTTATAGAAATGAGTCATTAATCGTTAACGTCCTAGAAGAAAGTAAAGTGCTTTTGACTCTTCATTACTAGTTATTAACATGCAGTTCCCAATTCTTTTTTTATTTTTTTGGTTAGGAGCAAAACAATAGAGCTTACCAGCATCTTCCCTTCAATGACCGCAATAAGGCGATAAAATATAACGATACACCCATGAGTGATTCCTACTAGAGGATCTGTTGTTGCTGGTGCTGTTGGTGTTCTGGTAACGCCAACCGTAGTCACTAAAATCATAGTTTCTTTCGTGCATGAGCCAACATTGTGCGCGCTTTTGTAAAAATTACTTCGGTTTATTCGGTCTAGTGTTTCTGCTTTTTAACTCGTGGATACACGAAACGTAGAAACAAGTTATTCTGAGGGGTCTGAATATGCAAACGTATTACTCACTCGCTCACTAAGATGTTAGCAGATCGATATTTTTGAGTATATTTACTTTTTCTAAGTCTGAAAGCGCAAGTAGCACGGCTTCCAAATGGTCGCCTAAATAATTTGTACTTAGGGAGCATTCATTTTTTAGGAGGGGGGGGGGGGGGCGGAGGAATTAGGGGGGGGGGTCATTAAAAAATACTAGGTAAAAAGGGGGGGGTCGCATTTTTTTAACGTTGAACCAAGGGGGGGTCATTATAAAAATACGGTTTTTTTTTTTAGTCGATTTCTGGGTGGGGGGGTGCTAGAAAATTTTTATATTTGGAAGTGGGGGGGTTATCGAAATATTCAATTCCTTACCATGGGGGCTAGCATTTTTTTTCTATTTGATTCCTCCAATTCCTCCCCCCCCCCCCTCCCCTCCTAAAAAATGAATGCTCCCTTAAGAATAGCTATAACATACAAACAAAGTTAAGGAAAACTTGACCTTATGAACTATATTTTCGCTACTATTCTTATATATTTTCATTATTCATTCGCCATGTCAAAAGTGCCAAAGTATCTGGGCTGACAAATTGGTTTAAGCTGCGTGAATTGCTTTTGAGCGCTATCGTTACTATTATCTCTCTCTTTTATCTTAACCTTTTCTTAAACAAAACTGTTTGGTTATTATAAAACATTAATAGACCTTTACAATGGTGTATATTGATCAACACGCGATCGTTATTTTAAATTCTGTTTGCCAAAAGATCCCGCAACCGCCACAGCAACTCCGAAAATTACTTCACAAATAAACGTGAAGTGAAATTTAAAAAAAATCGAATCCATAAATCGTACTATCTCACCATTGAATTTTGTCTTTTTGAACTTTGCGGTAGTTAATTTTCAATGTTTAAAGGTTTTTTATAGAGGGAAATGAAGCTCACTTATCTTGTGACTGTTAAAATAGAGATAAGCTCTTGGTAAACGTTTTGAAATGGATTGTATAATATAAATACGGAAGGAGTATACTAACATGGTATGTACCGAAAGGGCTTCCCTCAATTAATACTGACGATAGAGATAATTAAGATAAAGAAGCTATCAGCTACCTTAATTAAACGAGTTTTTTGTAATGATGCTTAAAACACTTATTTCTTTCTTTGCCATATTTTATTCATGAGTTTTTCATTTCTCTCTCTCTCTCTCTCTCTCTCTCTCTCTCTCTCTCTCTCTCTCTCTCTCTCTCTCTCTCTCTCTCTCTCTCTCTCTCTCTCTCTCTCTCTCTCTCTCTCTCTCTCTCTCTCTCTCTCTCTCTCTTTCTCCTCTTTCTTTCTTTCTTCTTTCCTTTCTTTCTTACTTACTTACTTTCTTTCTTACTTACTTTCTTTATTCATGAGTTTTTCATCTCTCTCTCTCTCTCTCTCTCTCTCTCTCTCTCTCTCTCTCTCTCTCTCTCTCTCTCTCTCTCTCTCTCTCTCTCTCTCTCTCTCTCTCTCTCTTTCTCCTCTTTCTTTCTTTCTTCTTTCCTTTCTTTCTTACTTACTTACTTTCTTTCTTACTTACTTTCTTTCTTTTTTTTCTTTCTTTCTTTCTTTCTTTCTATTCCTCTTTCGTTCTTCCGGGTACTCGTTCGTTTTTCCTTTCTTTTTTCTTTCTTTCTTATCTCTTTATTCCTTTTTTTCTGTTTTTTTCTTTTCAATTGTTTTTCTATTCATCTGTTTCTATATTTTTCTCTTTTTCCCTTCCCATTGTCATCCATCCATTCTCCTTCATTCTGTACTTGTTAGTATATGTGTGGTCGAGTATTAACAATCACGTGACCGTATCAATAACAAATGCTTTCATAACCAACCACAGACAAATTGAATTAATTTGAATAATCAGTTTGAAGTATAAGCCAAAAGTCACGTCGTTGTTTTCCCTAAGTGTTAGTATCGATTTTATCTCTCGAGCAAGAACCGGCCACGGAAAGTTCTAGAATAAACTCTAAGAACAGACGCACTATATTTAGCTTATCTCCAAACTTGGTTAACATATTTACAAAGTCAAGCTTTTCATATCACTATATCTTGTGCCCCAAAGAGTAGACTACAGTAGACTATTTTCGACTTTCTCTTTTCCGATTGCTTCAGTTTTAAGGGTTTCTATAGTTAGTATTATGATTCTTGCACTTTTTGGGGGTATTTTTTTAGTTTCATGCTGTGTATTCCAGATGTGTTTTGCGGCTGAAACCATTGTGTGAATCCAAACCTTGGTAACTCAATATATGTTTCGTGTGTGGTTTATTTTTGAAGCATCATCCATAATAAGTTGGAATATCAAAACACGTGAAGGACAGGCCATGTCTAACTATAGAGAGACTTTTGTATGAGTGGGAAACATACGGTACTCACTTACAGTACGTACACGGTACGACATGTCGTAACATTGAAATGGCTTCCCATTGTCTTTCAGTAGAGCGGTTTTCGTATAAGTGAGAAACACACGATACTGACTTACAGTACGTACACGGTACGACATGCTGTAACATTGAAATGGCTTCCCATTGTCTTTCAGTAGAGCGGTTTTCGTATAAGTGAGAAACACACGGTACTGACTTACAGTACGTACACTGTACGACATGCCGTAACATTGAAATGGCTTCCCATCATATACCAGACATTTATCCCATTACAACGTGTATTCACGGTTACGGTAACGAATTGCCGTATCGTTTCCCAACCATGCACGAAAACTGCTCTTCTTACCAATCTTTCAGTTCGTTAAAAAAATACTTAAAATGGTTTTTAAACTGAAGAATTTAACAGGAAAATGTGAAGCATATATCTCCTTTTTTTTCCTATTTATAAATAATTAAGTAGCTATGATAGTGAAATAAAAACCATAATTGCAAAATAATTTAGAACGAATGATGATTATGAACCAATTAGAAATAGACGCTCGATAATATAGATAGGTTGAAATACTAAATGCTGAAGGCAAAAAATCCTAAAATAGTAAAAACCTTAAGGCCTATTTACACGGTACAATTTTTGCTTACAACTGTCGCATGCAATCTGCTTACGCCACACTTACAACACGAATTGTGTCGTTTAAATCAACCCTACAACTTGTTCACAACTGTTGTTAACGACAAGAAGAAGTTGTAGCAAGTCGTAGGGTTGATTTACACAACGCAATTCGTGTTGTAAGCGTGGTGTAAGCAGATTGCATGCGACAGTTGTAAGCAAAAGTTGTACAGTGTAAATAATACTCAAGGGAATGGTCATGTGACCTAAAATGGAATAACACAAAGCAAAGCTGAGCTATAAACTCTAGCTCCATATTCGAATATACACGTCTCTATTGCATCATAAACATCAAAATACGGTTTTTTTCCTGATAAAAAGTTATTTTCAAAATGCAACATGTAAAAAAAACTATTAATAAACAAACGAACGCGACAAAAAAAATCGGCTTTTCGACGCTTACATAATAAATGACTCAGACGTTATCTCGCGAAGGACAAAAATATGACTCATTATTTCCAACGCGGCCAAAACCGAAAAAGACATTAAGCAAAAGAATTATCGCGGGTTCCTTCAAATCTGACCCGATGAATATCCTAGTTATTCCTGTCGGCCATTTATACATTTAAATTTCATGTAGTCTTCGCTAAATCTTTCAAAATATCGTTATATTATTGTTTTCGACGTTATATATACTACATCTAATTTTTCATTATAGTTCTTTTTTAAGAACAGTCGCCGAATTGGCGAGAAAGGTTTTTCCAAACTATAAATATTGTTATTTAAGGTTTTTCTCCTGAATTACATAGGAACACTCTTATTATTATCTTCGTCAGTCTCATTTCTAATTTTTGTTATAGATTTGTACATTAGCCGAAATCCAATATGCAAATCTAGTCCATCGTAGTCTGTCCTTGAATGAAAATATAATCGAAATGTTTAAAGATTTATTTTAAATTCATAAAATCTAGACAGTTTGCAGAATATTAAATCTATATTGTCGGAATCAGATAAAAAAGATTTGGAATTGGTGACAAATTTGTAAGGAAAGTATGCTAAGTTCAGTACGATGTTGGTGTCTTTGAAGGTAAATTGAAATGTTATTACAATATGTAATGATAAAGTTGTGATTTGATGTCAAAATGACTGCAACGCGAGCAGCCCTGTTATTTTGATTAATGCTTTGCTTTAAAAGGTGATTTTTTATGCTTTTGGTCACTTGAATGAATTTTTTTTTCCTAGTATTTTTTTGAAACGAGAGAATACAATTTGATTAAGGAAAGCAGATCTTTTTTTACTATATCAAATTAAAAATAAACAATATGTTCCAAGCTTGATAACACTGGCATCACTGTGCAACCGCAGGAACACACTCTAAGTCAGAGATTGAATTTTTTATTCTCATTTGAGCGAGCCACGGTGGGTCGAATGATACGATTCCACCCTGCGCGCGCACGTCTTCACATTTGTTTCTTTTCGCAATGTTTTTCCTCGTGTCCAACCACAGATATTCCAAACAGACCACAAATATTTAATCGTTAGGACTTGTTGACCCTCTAAATTTATAATCCAGAAGGGTAGTAACATGTCGACTTGGTTTACAATCAACTGTGGCTTGCGATAAGACTGTAGTGACACAACAATGGTATACCACACAGCGACACTAGGGCAGGTGCAACGTACATAATTGTCACCATAGTAACGGCTCTGTGACGTCAGTATATCGGGTCGAATAATCGCCAAACCAGCCGGTTAGTGAGCGAGTACGTAGAGACATCAGTAGAGTAAAATGCCCGGCTAAAGAAGACCTAGCGAAAAAGTGCTCGAATGTCTAGTACACTACATTGCCGTCGCTAACACGGCTCCAGATTGGCATTGACGGTGAATTTACGATCTAACCCGCCTAAATCACCACATCTAATCGAATTTCACACAAGGGAGAAATAGAATTATTTATTTGCTGAAAATTTCCACGGTGCATTGGCCATTTTTTTGACCAGAGCACTTTAATTATTCCTTGACTTGGGTATCGAATATTTTGATGTGGTGTCCTCGATGGCTCTAGAACTGACTGCTCGAACAACATCGCTTCCCTGCAATGAAATCGAGTGCTAGCTTTCGACTTCATGCCAAGCCTTCTATCACAAAGACTCCGTCGCAAGAAAGCAAAAATGAGTCCTCATCACAGGGTTCTCAAAGTGAGACCAGCAAAGTTGCATCTACTAGCAGTTCTACCTCGAACGAATGCTTCGTGCCTCTTCCCCAGGGATTATTACAACAACCTCTCGAAGATTTTGATCTTTCGAACAAAAACGTAAGTTTGACAATACCTAGTGATTTAAGGCTGAGAACGACAAATATCCTTATTTTATTGTCTATTTTTCAAACCCTTTACGATAAATACGTCTTTTTAACAACATTGTCAATTAAAAATTCTCCTTTTTCTAAAAACACTCGCGAAGTAATAGAAGATACGAGATATACCTTTGTCGAAAAAGAAGCTTAATTAGAAGATCAATTTTAAGGGTGATTTTTTGTAAAAAACAAAACACAAACTGTGGTACACCAACTGCTTTTTTGGTCAAGAAATTATTTGTAAATAAACTCCTAGATATTTACACAAATATGGCTTAAATTGTACGACAGTCAGGAATTATCGAACTTTGTGAAAACAAAACAAGAACATAAGCTTGTACGTCCATGATGTAAGTTTGCATTTGTAGTGTACGAACAGCCGCCAATATGGAAATAACGTCGACCTACTAATAACAGTTCTTTATATTACTCACTGTATATATATTGTCATTTACAGCTACAAATGACGGCAAATGAATTTTTTATGATTTTTCTTGATCAAAATTCCAAAATTTCACTCATAAAACTGATTTTCTTTTTGAAAACGAAAAGATTCGTATGATAAACGTGTTACACAATCAAAATCTTTTGGAAACCCGAATCACGTTTTTTTCAAGTATTTATTATTAAACACTGTTAGAAAAAAGATGAGTTTTATTGACGATTTAAGTCAGTCAACTTCTCCTATCGCTGAAATTCTGTAAACATTTCTAGATAATATTTTCGCCATTAGTAATCTAGCCTTTTAGTAAGTGCTGAGTTTATAATCCTCTGTCATGGCGCGTAGTTGTTCCAAATTATTGTTTTTCTTTTCATCTAACACTATATCTTTTATGATTTTTGAGAGTATTTTTTTTTCTTTTGACTTTTATAATCTTTCCATTTTTATTTCAGAATCTTTTCTCAATAACATCTCAAGATCTTTATCCAAAAATCTTTTCTCCAGAAATTATAAATCAGGATTTGCTAAGTGAGATGTCAAAGTTTGGCTTTTTAGTTAATTTAAATTTGTCATTCAGCACCTTAAAAAAATCAAAATTTCTTTGAAATTACGAAAAAATCCCCTTCGGGTTGATGTATGTTGTAGTAAAATTCATATAAACTCGAATTCGACTTAAAAGCCTCATCCCATATGTCATCTCAGATCTATAAATATGATCTTTCTACGTAGATGATATGCAAAATGAAAAAGGCTAAAAGATACCAAGACAAACGGTAGTCTAGGAAGTCTTTCCGTCAACATATATCAAATAAGACTATTTATTACAATACTAGTTTATGCAAATACACCTCAAAATCCCTGATAGCTCTTGAAATATTTATAGTTGTTGTTCCTATAAGACACTGATTCAAGACTGTTTTGTTTATTACAGCCCTACTAATTTATCTCCAACTTATACGCTATATCTAAATAAAAGTCGCTGTATGCGACAATTAAAATACCGATCAGACAGTTTACTTGTTACTTTAAAGCAAAATAGAAATTCTATCCTAAATATTTTCCTAATTTTTCTCGAATGCGACAAAAGTATTCTTCAAAAACACTGAGCAATTCAATGCTCAATTTTTCCTAGTCAAAACCGAGATTTCTTTATAGGAAATACATTGAGCTGTCGGAATGAATTGGCGCTATGATCGCAATAACAACAGCATCTAGAATCTTCTTAGATAAGGTTATTTTTTACGGTATAAGTATAAACTTTTTTCCATGCAACGTTTGAAGTTTTTTTCCCATATCAATAAGAAAATGGATAGCATTTTGCATATGGAGTAATGAAAAAATCGTGAACACCTATTTTCAGTAGCTCATCTTGCTCATGTTTTAGTAACGTCGATCCTTTCTTCTTCTTTTTATTTTTGATTCTTTATTTTGTGTTTTGCCCTCAAATGGATGTTGGTGATTTAAATGCATGGAATATTGCTTTTAAATAAAATAATCATGCATCTGTCGTACATTAGTTCAACTGACTAAACGTGATTTTTTGTTTTCGGTCACGGAAGAAAATAAAGAAAATAGACACATAACTAAAATAAATAAGCTTAGAAAAGCGTTCGTGTTCCGAATATTGAGAACGAAATGAAAAAAAGAAATGAAAGAAAAAAGAAAAAATTACTTCTAATGAGAATATTTTAATATAGAATCAAAGTTCAACTTAGGGTGGCCTGAAGTTTTATGCAAAACCTATTATTGTGTATGAATATCAATGCCAATGTCAAACACTAAGAATCACTAAAAATTACCTCTATCACGTGACCTGATTGGTATAAATAACGTGATATCTGAGTTTACTACCAGATTTCTTGGGATTTCAATTCAAATTTTTCTGAGCTCGAGAAAAATGTAGTATTTTCGGAAAATTTTGCTGCTAATAAAGACGTTTGTAAAGTACTTTCGGTCGGTTGCTAAGCCGTGGTCGCTGTATTGACTTCCTTGACGAGTTGTTTCTACATAGTAAACATTTAATATCTAGACAACCCTATTGCTCTATCTTATCTCCTCGCTGAAACTTGAGACCACGTTGCCATGGTGACATTTAGAAAACGTAGTGTATTTGATTCCTTATGGAAGACAAAACAAACGTCATCCAATCATTATTCTTGACAAAAAAAAATTCCCGACTGAGTCCTCAATTTTATTCGGTCACTACTTCATGTATGTTACATATAATAGCTCTTATGTGTTTTTTGTGTTTTGATCGGTGTTAAGGATCCATACATGAAGTACTAGCCTAGTGCTAGTTTAATTGTCCATCTAAGAGTAATATAAAAAACAGCTCAAATGGAAAGTATTGACTGTATGCCCAAAGGGCTTTCTCTTATTACCTGAGAATTCAAAAAGAGAGTGAAACAGACTCACAGACTCACAGACGCTGTTGTGACAGCTTTGCACTTAATCCAAAGTCTGAGACAAATGGCTTCATTTACTCCACAGACTTGCTCGACATCTTAATTAAATTAGAAATTTGTAGAAAACTTTTGCTTCATTGAATAAGTAGTATAATAAACTGATAGATTTGCAAATAATGTTTGGCTAGAAAACCCTTATCATAAAGTATTAGCTTATTTTATTTTATTATTACTATTATTAATATTACTTTCTAGATTTTTAAAACTGAATTTTTTTCACCTGGTTGACTGTTTTGATATTGCATTTTAATTTTGTATTTGATTGCTTCATTAGAGGTAGACCTTCTGAAGATTTTATGGGATAATCGGTATAATTAGTGTGTTTTGCAATGGAAACTGATGAAGAAAATGATTGCTCTTTTCGATGTTCCTCATCATCACTAACATCATCATCATCAACACCGTCATCACTATCGTCATCATCAACACCATCATCACTATCATCATCATCACTATCAACATCATCACTATCAACATCACTATCATCATCATCATCATCATCATTACCATCATCATCATTATCACTATCATCATCATCATCATAACTATCATCATCATAACTATCATCATCATCATAACTATCATCATCATCATCATAACTATCATCATCATAACTATCATCATCATCATAACTATCATCACTATCACCATCATCATCATCATTATCACTATCATCGTCATCGTCGTCATCATCATCACTAACATTATCACCATCACCACCATTAACATCAAACATCCTTTATCAAAAGATCTGTTAAGAATTATAATTAGTTCATCATCATCAACACAATCACCATCGACATCATCAAAATCAGATCTGTTAATATTCGTTTTTCTGGTCTATTTATGTAATCGTCATCATCATCAAAATCAACAGAATCACCATCACCATTATCATCACCATCACCATCAAACTATCTGTTAATGTTCTATTCGAATTCGGTACTGTTGCTGGTTTAAGTTATCATTTTTTATCATCACTATTATATCTGTATTCACCAATAACATGATACTTAACTAAGATCAAAAGTGTAATTGAAAGCTGCTCCGACCGTCTCACCTAAAACTAGCATACACACGACCTTCATTTGTCATCTAGTATTTTCTATGAGATCCTGTCTGTCCGTCCGCAGCCATCTGTCCATCTTCACCCATAAATAACCTTCCCTCCAAAATTAAGCTTTATCAGGGGAAGAGATCAACACCCACTCGCATTCTAGTTCTACCGCCATGCTCTTACTAATTTTAGCTCATCCTGGATATAAATCAAGAAGATCAATACAGCACGTAGACAGCGAAACCGGGGGAGGGGGGAGGAGGGAGGGACTGGAGGGGCTTTCAGTAGCTCTTCCTCCTCAGTTTCACGAGAATGAAATCTTTTTTCTTCTTCTTAGTTTGAGTTTTGTATGGAAAAAAGATCTAGCACTTACTTTAAAGTGTCCGTTCTTGCGAGGTGAATTGTGACTCCACCCTTGTTTTGTAGGAGTTAAGGAATGCGTAACCAGGCGAACAGATGGTTGATAGGTTTGTTTGCTACACTAAGTGAACATGGTCTTACCGAATTAATATGTATAGGCTAAAGTCAGGCAACTTGTAGGAGTATGTGGAATGGTATTCCTTTCATTTTGATGCCGTTTTTAATCATAATTATCCCGATATCAGCGTGGAAAAGCGTGCTTGTGGAATTACATTTTAAGGAAAGTACTGGAGTCAAATTCGTTTCTCACTGATCCATAGGAAATTAGTGCCTTAATGTTCAAAGCAACTTGGATATCCCTCTACACCCGCAAGCCTTCAAATGAAAGCAGGATGTCAAAAGAATAGTCCAAAAATAACCTTGAGTCTTCTTTTTTTCTCATATTCAAAAACTCTACTCAAACGCATCACAAAGTGACAAGAAAATCGTCTACAAGTTGCTAAGGAAGTTACTTTGTTTCCAGTATAACTCATTCTTCAATGACATAACCATTTTTTACACTTTCTTCATTGTGTCTCACCTCTATATCTCACTATCATCAGCTCCAAAAGATTGTTCCAAGCACGTACCAAACTAATCGCCTCTATCGATGACTTATTTAGAATCTACGGTAACTACGTTTTACGGAAGCCTTGGGGCGTTCAGTCGGTCCCCATGGTAACATCGATCCCTTGAGCTTAGTTTTCCGCCAGCCATGACGGTAATTTTTAATTGTTTTTCGACACAAATCATTATGCATTCACATGTGAATTGGTTTTTGATTGGATTTTTTCTTGTTCTCAGAGCCGAAAACTCCAGAAGATTCCTGACTTCTTTGTTTCCTTAGTAGAATACGCTTTCGAGATTAATTTTTCTTAATTTTTCTTAGTAAGCTTAATTAACGGTCGTTTCAATACATTCATTTGAGCGTAATATTTTCCCATTCAAGACCATGTGTCATTTCCTTCAGAACAAGTGTCTTTCTTCCAAGATTTCTCGGTTTTTTTTTTTTTCTTTTTTTTTTTTTGGTGCGTGTTTTATTGTTGTTGTTGGGATTTTCTTACTGTTGAACAAATAAATATTGTTCAAGGTAATGACACGATATTTGAAATAGGAAAACCTGGAATGGATCTATATATTGGTTAAAACAACATCAGATGGAGTCACTATATATTTTCTTCAACGAAAAATTAATAATATTAAAAGTTTTGTTCCAGAATTTGGTTTTGCGCCTACCATTACATTAAATTTCGAAATAAATGATTTCAAATGTCAGCAATAATTGGGATTCAATCTTAGATTTTTCAAAAAGAAAAACATCTTTTTCCTTAAAATTCCCTCTAATTGAATACCAAAATGTATGGCTTATCATCTTCTCTCTCTTTTTCTCTATTCTCTTCCCCCCTCTTTCTATATCTCTTTCAAGTCCAATAATAAAACAACAGAATCGTCTTTCATTTGACGTTCAAAGCTATTTTAAGCCCGCCAATAAGGCAACTTTCAGTGGTACGTGCTGTTACGATTTCAGCACAGTGTCGTTATTTATAGATTCCCTCTTACGAGAAATACGTAGGTGATGACGTCAACAAGATTGCATTAAAAACCACTCGAGTAAAAGAAAGGGTTTTCTGTCATGACACTCGCGCTCTCATAGATTAATGAATATATAAAAAATTCGTTATTTCAGTATTAGTTTTTAGATGTTATCATTATTTTGTTGAGCACTATATGGTATCTACATGGTTATTACTGACCATTACTTGTTAGGTTATGAATATTGAAGTGTTTATTCACTCACTAATTCATCAGTTTCATCACTTTATGTTTCTGATTAAAACGACAGCAATTTTAAAATTCAACCGTGAAATATAATAATCAAAGTGAAGTAAAACGAACAAGAACGATAGCAATTATAAGTGTTTACTTTCTAATTTATTACATAAGATTTTAATTTCGCGATTTCGAAAAAATCGCGCAATTCTGGTGTCGACAAAATTTAGTGACCCTCCATTTTTGAGAAAGTAAAGAATTTCATGACCATTCAAAAGCATGGATAAAAGACGTTGTTACTGAGAAGCAAGTACTAGCGCCTATTGATCCTGATCAACAATGAATGATTGGAACAAGTATTCAATATGCTAAAGTAAAAACCAAGGAACTAGTGGGTTTTCTAAAGGAATTTGTGCGTATTTGAAAACAAATTGTGAATAATTCATTCGATGAAATCGCGAAATTGAAGTGATCAAGAATAAGATTTTTTCTCAAAATCGCGAAATTAAAGTGCCGCGAAATTTGCGACCTCCAAAATCGCGAAATTAACATGTCGCGAAAATTTCATGTAATAAGGTATTCCACGAATGAATAAGATCATTCACGTCATTCTATTTCACGATTTTTGTACATGTTACTCTTCACGTTTCTATTATTCTATTATTTTATTGATGGTATATTTTCTGTTGTTTCTTTGCAGACATTTGTCGTGGTTGCCAATCGCTTTGGTAAACAGTACGTCTACAGATTCAATAAAGCAAAATCCTTGAATTTATTTGGACCACTCCATCCATTCAGAAGGGCGATCATCCTTTTTATTACTAATCAGTATCCTTTGCATATATGACGTCATAGCCGCCATCTTGAATTTGAGGAATTCGATTCATAGTAGGAGGAAATGTTATTGTTGGAGCAGTTTTCGTATAACTATGAAAAACGTACGGTACGGACCGCGCCTTGCCGTCTGTGACTGTGTCAGTGCCGTGCCGTGTATAAAAACTGTAGACTTTAAAATTCGGTGGCATGTCCGCGCCGCGCCGTAACCGTGCCGTGTGCCGTTACATAGTCATACGAAATTTACTTTATGATGATATTGATGATATTGATGACGAAGTTGGTGATGGTTTGATGATGGTGCTGGGTGATGGTGCTGGGGGATGGTAGTGGTAGTGGTGTTGATCGGTTGGTGGTGATGGTGTTGTTCTGTTGGTGGTGATGGTGTTGTTCTGTTGGTGGTGATGGTGGTGGTGATGGTGACTGTGATATTCATTTTAATAAACTGTATTAAAGTCATCATTTTTCCTTCACCTTTGACCAGATTTTTTGAATTTTTTATACTTCTTACAATTATAGTAAACTGTATTTTTCTCGCAATCAGAAATGCACCTGAAGAGCCAGAGTAAGTACCAAATCCGCCCAAAACAATCACAACCCGCAATGCACTAACAGATCACGTGATCTTTGCCCCCCATGCTGAGCATTATCAATAGTCCCTTTCCCAGTTCCCTACGCCTCTTGAAAGGTAGCCATGCCTTTGCATCGAAGCGAGACGAACAGTGAGCTTGCAAGGATAGAGACCTTTTTTTAACACCTTGGACAATTATTCACGTCTCTATCCTTGCAAGCTCACTGTTCGTCTCGCTTCGATTCAAAGGCACGACTAACTTTCAAGATGGCGCAGGGAACTGTGGACGGGACTATTGACAATCATGATCAGTAGCATGGCGTGTATGTAAATAGAAATTAAAACAGCAATGCGATTTCCTAGATTCATTATTGATGATCTTTTTTTTGTTCCAGGTACGTTTTTGCAGCAATATATACTTTAGAAATGATAGTAAAAATTATAGCCAAAGGATTATGTATGCACGAGTTTGCTTACTTACGAGATCCCTGGAACTGGTTAGACTTTTTTGTCGTAGTATTAGGGTGAGTAACACTTGACATTGTTTTAGTTATTGTAAAAATCGGGTTAAAATCGAATAGTTGAAAAATCGAATACTCCGGGTTAAAATCGAATACTCCGGGTTAATATTTGGTATTATTTCTTGCAGGTATGTCACTCTTGTTCCCAACGTAGCGAATTTATCAGGAATAAGAACCTTTCGTGTTCTTAGAGCCTTGAGAACAATATCAGCTGTTGAAGGTGAGTTGATTAGATGATTCATGTATGATTCATGGTTCATTAGTACCTATCATACAGGCTATATCACACATCCACCACACTGGGTCACATGTGGTGTAGTCCGGGATGGATACCTCAGTTCTAATTATGGATAGTACTATGTTCAGGTGTTGATTAGATGATTCATGTCTGATTCATGGTTCATTAGTACCTATTATACAGGTTATATCACACATCCACCACACTGGGTCACATGTGGTGTAGTCTGGGATGGATACCTCAGTTCCAATGGGTAGTACTATGTTCAGGTGTTGATTAGATGATTCATTTCTGATTCATTAATAACTATCAAATAGGACACACAGGTCCTAACGCGGTGTTATGTCATGTGTTTCAGGCCTCAAGACGATGGTCAACGCTCTTCTCAAGTCAATGAAGATGCTATCAGATGTTCTTATTCTCACCACCTTCTTTCTTTGTATCTTCGCTCTCGTTGGGATGCAACTCTTCGTAGGCTCTCTTAGAAATAAATGCGTTCTTACTGTACCGCAGCAAAATACTACAAATGACTTTTTTAAATATGCAAAAAATACAAGTAAGTATGAATGAAATTCTAGAGAATGATCTGTGCGACCTTCATTTGTAGTGTAGTGACAGAGAAAATTCTTTGCGAATGCTCTCGACCAATCACAGAGCGAAGACGTTCCTGATTATAGTGATGACAACTGCCTTTATATTCTTGTACAGGTGTTTGGCTTATGAATCCCGAAACTAATAATCCAGTCGTTTGTGGTAATTATTCTACTGCAGGGTAAGTGTTACAACGTATATTCCCTCTTATCCATCCATCCATTCTGTGGATTCCACTGTAATTTTCATTTATCCATTCGTCCATCCAGTGTATCCCTTAATCTTTCCCTAACTGCCCATCTCCTGATAATTATTATCTTTCTTTACAGGAAATGTCCAGCAAATTATACATGTTTACCACATATGGGAATTAATCCCAATTATGGATATACGAACTTTGATAACTTTGGATGGGCTCTTGTAACTGCTTTTCAACTCATAACACTGGATTATTGGGAAAATGTTTATAACTATGTAAGTAGCTGCAACCATAAATATTTGTCCTAGGAAGAGGGAGGTTCTTGAGTGCTAGTTATCGAGTGATCGCGTTCGCTGTCAGTCCCATTTTCGTCCCTCAGAGTCTTCCGGCATCTTTTTGCTTTTCTTCACTGCCAACTCGCTAACCAAAAACCGGAGGACCCTGCTTTACCCCTATGAAAAGAGATCTAATAAACTGGCTTATTTTTCCTCAGGTTTTGTCCGCCATGGGTTCTTGGTATGTGTTCTACTTTGTAATGGTTATATTCTTTGGCTCTTTCTATCTTCTTAACCTCGTACTTGCAGTTGTCGCCGTGTCTTACCAACAAGAAGTTCTTGCTCTACAAGACAAGGTTGGTGTAATGATGATGACAGAGACATGCTTATATATATATATAGGATTTTCCAGAAGGGGCTTGTTGTTAGAGCGCATCTCAATACGGTTGCGCGCGCATCCTGTTTTGATTTATCAACTAAAGGAGAGGACACACGGTGCAACATCACGCGCAATATTACAGGCAATGTTGCTGAAGTAGGATCGTATTCTACTTCAGCAACAATGCGCGCAACAAATTGCGTTGTGTGACATGGCTCACAACATTGATTGTCTGCAACATCACGCGCAACGTTGCACCCTATGGTCCGTATATTTTTTTTGTTTTGTTTTACTGTCGTAGTAAGAGCTATATTGAAATATGAAATATACAAACGTGTTCTTATTTCATTTTTCTTTCAGGAACAATATTACAATAATCTAAAGGGCGTGGCTTCTTCGTATTCATTTCATGGATGCGTGGTTCCTAAGCTTCTTCGTAATGGAAAATCCAAAACTAAATCTTTAGCCAGCAAATGTAAAATGTCTTTTTGTATACCCTGTTTTGGGACTAAAAACGGCTCCAAGCCATCAGAACAGAGTAACGGTCACGCAAGTGACGGAGAGAGTAGTCACGCAAGTACTGGCGGTACCATACGTCACGATACTACATATATAGAAATGAACCAATTGAATGAGAACAATAACGGTTCAAATGAATCGAGAAGTAATGGAGCATCACTGGACACGAAATCTTCATCGTTTTTGTCTGTAAATAGAGGAATACAGCTTCGTTTGAGCCCAGATTCAAGTGGAGAAATGATTTCTCAGAATCCTCAGGAATCTTCGAGTGACACCTCATTAGGGCTACCCAAAGCTTCCTTTCTTAGGAAGCTGAGTGCAATTAGTGAACAATCTTCGCACGATGGAAGCGAAAATAATCGCCGTGCCAATAACAACCTGCGGAGTAAATCAGTCAGTTTCATATCGAGATCTCAGACACCAACTGACTCAAAACACAAATTACATCATCGCAAGGATAGTAAAGTAAGAACGAAAAGTCCAACACGGTGGACGAGAATACAAAAGCGCATATCAAAAATTGTTCTTAATTCAGTGTTTGATACTGTGATTACTGGATGTATTTTAGTCAACACTTTGTTTCTATCGCTGGAGTATCCTTCTATGGAAAAGGACTTCCGGGCCGCTTTGGAAATCGGTAACAAGGTAAGAAAAATTAGAAATATTTTGTGTTGATGTGGGCTACCTGTGGTGTGACCGAGGGAGACTAAAAATATGCGGTGTTAAAGTTGTGACTCAACCTAGTCAGTCCTATTTTAAGGGTATAACAAGTGGTATGAAATAGAAAAACATTACGCCAAAGTGAACGGTTCTATTGCGCATGTCTAATGCTATACCTGTTTATTTCTAGGTGTTCACGGTGGTATTTTTTCTTGAGATGATATTAAAACTTATGGTATTTGGCCCTAAAGGCTATGTCAAGAGCAGATGGAATATCTTTGATGGGTTCATTGTTATTATCAGCGTGATTGACTTAATGGCAGAACTCTTAATAACAGAGCATGATTCAGGTCTCAGCGTTTTAAGGACGTTTAGATTGGTATGTACTTCAATTCCTAGACTATTCTTTCCTCTTGATGCCTGCTTTGTGGCATTATTTGTATATTTTGTCCTTCTAACACTTGTCCTTCACTCACTCTTCAATTTTTCATTTGCGTACTCCTATTTTTTATTCTCGCATTTGCGGTTTTTCCCACATACTCATTTGCGCAACCATTTCTCCCACCAATTCATCTTTTTTTTTTTGCAAGAGGTTTGAAATGGAAAAAGGATACATCCATAGTATATCAATATATTATAAGATATTATCACAATTAACTAGCTTTTTAATTAATCACTTCTTGGTTGCCAATAGTTACGTGTCTTCAAGTTGGCCCAGTCATGGCGTACCATGAACATGTTACTGAGCACCATCGCCCGCAGTGTCGGCCAGCTTGGAAACCTGACGCTAGTCCTGGGAATTGTCATCTACATGCTAGCAGTTGTTGGTATGCAAATCTTCGAGGAATACTACACACTAAAGAATTTCGATGGTGAACTGCCGAGGTGGAATTTTACCGATTTTTGGCACTCATTTATGATGATCTTCCGTGTGTTATGCGGTGAATGGATAGAACCATTGTACGATTGTATGCGAGTAAGCAATGTGTGGGCAACGTTATTCTTTCTGACTACCCTCATCATTGGAAATTTTTTGGTGAGTATATTGAATCGGAAGTTTTACTTTAATGCTTCCACTATTTGAAGTGCGGGTGTACTCGAACCATGAACACTTAACTTTTCACTTGCTTGTCTGTTTTCTTTCCTTTCAGAAGAAATTTAAGGGATTTTAAGTGATAAATAGAATGAAACTTTTCCTCTTCGTTTTTTGCAGGTACTTAATTTATTCCTTGCTCTGTTACTAAACGCGTTCGCTCGTGAGTCCCTTGAAGAAGAAGCACAGAAAAAAGCCCAGCAAAAACCGAGCAAATTTGCTCAAGGGGTCCAACGACTCAGCAAAGTACTACGCCTGCGCGGATCGGTCTCGAAGCCCACCAAAGTGATACCAACAATCCGAGTACAGAATGGCGAGAATGCAACCGATGGACCAACATTGAATGGCGAACCAAAAGTCACAGGTATGGTGACGTCTGTAACAACGATTTCACACCAACCCAGACACCTGTCAAAGAATAGGAAAATAAGACCTCAAATTTGACTTTTGTTCCATCTGAGTTTACACGTAAATATACATCATAGATTTTCAAAAAGCGTCCCACATGGAAAGGAGTGAGTATTGAAGCTAAAATATCAGAGAGAGAAGCGACATATTGGGTCTGCTGGTCATAGCAAGGGGTTAATCAACTACGGTCTAGGGGTCAACTAACCTCTCCCTTAGGGATAGCGGTGTCAGGGCCGGTAACGGTGAAGTTTTTCTTGACCCACTTTTGATTTGAAGTCAAAATAATTGATAATTTGTCCCACCATAGCTGGATCACTATAAACAGCTAAAGATGAGTGTTATTTAATTCTTTGTCAGATCCGTGCTCTTCTTTCCCTTCCCCGTCCATCATTAGCGCCGTGGCAGCTTTCCAGGGCAAAAGAGGGAAAATAAACAGAGATACCATCAAGAGGGTAAGTGGACAATGAAATATAATTACTGTGCTGTGCTGTGCTGTGCTGTGCTGTGCTGTGCTGTGCTGTGCTGTGCTGTGCTGTGCTGTGCTGTGCTGTGCTGTGCTGTGCTGTGCTGTGCTGTGCTGTGCTGTGCTGTGCTGTGCTGTGCTGTGCTGTGCTGTGCTGTGCTGTGCTGTGCTGTGCTGTGCTGTGCTGTGCTGTGCTGTGCTTTATTCTATATTATATGCGATTCTCTGGCATTGGTTTCTCGTATTAATTGTGCCATTCATTCATTCATTTTTTCACTGACCCGTTGTATTTTCCCCAGCTTTCCATCGCACTTGAATCCGCCACCAACGACACCACAGCCAGCACAGCCTTAAGCCTCGCTGCGTCTTCTACTTCCCTTTCCCACCAAGAGAACGAAGACAACGAACCAAAAGATCTTCCCATGACAGAAGTCGAAGAGTGCTGCCCCTGGTGCATGAAGAAAGCATCCTGTAGCTGGATTACGTCATGGAAGCAGAGTCGGTGGTATCGAGCATGGAGAAAATCACGATTTGTTGTGAAGAAGTTTGTAGAACATCGATACTTTGAATGGGCAGTGCTCATTATTATCATGGCCAGTAGCTTTGCACTGGTAAGTCAAAGTAAAGTTTATTAAGACAAATAAGGCGCAGTTTTATTAAACCATCAAGCGACAACTACTTGGAAGTTTTTGACCCGCAAGTTACGTTTCAAATTGACCGGCATTCCATAGTTATGACATGCCCTTGAAAACTTTATAATTTCTGACAATGACATGGAAACGCTTTGATTGACGTCCACCAAAACCTACCTTTGTCACGACGGCAAAACGTACGATTTTGCGCGTGTGAGTTGGAAGCACTGGCATTCAGTATCATACTTTGTACAGCGAGTTCCATACCATATTTAGATCGTTGGCAATTTGATTGAAACGAAAAAATTCCAAACGTCTCAAATTATAGTCAGTTTTCCGGGTCGCAAAATTTTGGGTCTCATACATTTTTCGTTCCAACGTGCAGGTTTTCGAGGACATTTATCTACCATCTCGTCCAAAACTCCAACAAGCCTTAAAAATCTTGAACATCTTCTTTGCTGTGGTATTCAGTGCTGAGTTTCTCCTCAAGGTTTTTGGGCTGGGTCTGGTGTCATACTTTAAGAATATCTGGAACTGCTTGGACGTATTGATTGTCGTTGTAAGTACCATTGCTATTAACTGTGAAGGAGGTCTGGTAACGAATGCATACCGCAAGGAATTGTGAGTCTAAATTACGAGACGACTGAAAATCAACTCAGCCCCACAATGCAACGCGAGACGTCATAGTTACCAGTCCTCCCCTAAGGAAACGGAATACGGCGTTATTTGAGAACAACACAAAAGCTTTGCCATTAAAAATATCTTTGAAATTCAAGAGAAAATGGAGATTTTCTTAATCTCATGGTGTGATTAGTTATTCCTGCGATATTCCAAGCAAAAGTTTAGACACTTGGAAAGAACTTACAGTAAAGCTGGTTTTGGAGGACAGAGCCAACTTGGACCATCCTGCTCCCCTGAGAATTCTTGAATAAATCTACAGAGTAAATGTTGTAAATCGCGTTTGAAGTGATGCATTTGTGCAACCTTATCTTTTAGATCTCCATAACCAGTGTCATCACAGACTCCACGGATTCAGAAAGCAGTTTGTCCTCATTTCGATCTCTAAGAACACTGCGTGCCTTAAGACCGTTACGAGCTATCTCACGTTGGGAAGGAATGAAGGTAAGTAAGCATCAGTAACTATTGAATATTTTCGTGCCAGCACATGGTGGTCAGTGTTTCACCACCATTTTGAGTAGATAATGAGACTCAAATATTTTTATCAACTGATTGGTAAAATCTCATGTTTTCCAGGTTGTGGTCAACTCCCTCTTATTCGCAATACCTGGTATTGGTAACGTGTTACTAGTCTGCATGGTGTTCTGGTTGATCTTCAGTATCATGGGTGTGCAGTTCTTTGGCGGTCGCTTCTACAGATGTGTAGGAATTAATGGAAGCTTGATCTCTCATAACGTCGTCAACAACAAGAGCGATTGCTTAGCGAAAAATTTTCGATGGGTCAATTCCAAGATTAACTTTGATTCGTCATTTAATGGCTTCATGGCTTTATTCCAAGTGGTAAGCAACTGTGCATCTAAGAAATTATATAAGTTAGCTGTGCCCTGACTTTGATCAGCCCAGAGGTTGTTTCAGGGTTTGATCTGTGAGTTAGCCATGCCCTGACTTAGTTCAGCCCAGAAGTTGTTTCAGGGTTGGATCTGTGAGTTAGCCATGCCCTGACTTAGATCAGCCCAGAGGTTGTTTCAGGGTTTGATCTGTGAGTTAGCCGTGCCCTGACTTAAAACAGCCCAGAGGTTGTTTCAGGGTTCAATCTGTGAGTTAGCCATGCCCTGACTTAGATCAGCCCAGAGGTTGTTTCAGGGTTTGATCTGTTAGTTAGCCATGCCCTGACTTAGATCAGCCCAGAGGTTGTTTCAGGGTAGGATCTGTGAGTTAGCCATGCCCTGACTTAGATCAGCCCAGAGGTTGTTTCAGGGTTCGATCAAATTGAATATCGTCGATATTTACCTTGTTTCAGGCAACTTTTGAAGGGTGGATGGAAATCATGCGCGATGCTGTGGACGCAAGAGGGGTAAGCATGAAAATGTTAAATGTATCCCCGTTGCAATAATTGCTCCCATTCATTTAATCATTTCTTTTTCATCCATTCTTCCCTTAAATGTTCTTATTCATGTCATTATTTCCAGGTTGATCTTCAGCCAGCAGAGGGACACAACTTCTCAGCTTACGCATACTTCGTCGTCTTCATCATCTTCGGTTCGTTCTTCACCCTCAATCTCTTCATCGGTGTCATTATCGATAACTTTAACCGCCTCAAGAAACAGGTAAACTCAATCAATCAAAAGTCTTTTTGAGTAGCGCAAGTCCAACAAACTTGGATGACCACATAAAGCGTGTTCACACTTGGGTTCTGAGCACGGTGTTCGAGAGTACAATTCTTGCTGGCGCTAGTGTGAACACAACAATTGTTGGGTACCCATGACAAACTTCAGGGACGGGTACGGTGCTCGAGTACAAGGTTGGGACGAATTGTCTGAGCACTGTATGAACACGCTCTAAAAGTTGTATATATAAAAAGAACATACACAAAAAATATTTTCTTTTTGCAGTACGAAGATTTCGGCGCGCTTGATGTCTTCCTTACTCCATCACAAAGAGCATGGTTCAGCACGTTAAGAAAAGCAGCCAATAAGAAGCCAAAGAAAATGATCAGTCGACCAAAGGTAACAAAGCGAACTATCTATACATCTCCCGAGTCTCCCTCGATTTGCCCTCCTTTACCAAGTCTCCTCACAACCTATCTATACTTCCCCCAGTCTCCCTCGATTTACCCTCCTTTACCCAGTCTCCTCACAACCTATCTATACTTCCCCTAGTCTCCCTCGATTTACCCTCCTTTACCCAGTCTCCTCACAACCTATCTATACTTCCCCTAGTTTCCCTCGATTTACCCTCCTTTACCCAGTCTCCTCACAACCTATCTATACTTCCCCCAGTCTCCCTCGATTTACCCTCCTTTACCCAGTCTCCTCACAACCTATCTATACTTCCCCCAGTCTCCCTCGATTTACCCTCCTTTACCCAGTCTCCTCACAACCTATCTATACTTCCCCCAGTCTCCCTCGATTTACCCTCCTTTACCCAGTCTCCTCACAACCTATCTATACTTCCCCCAGTCTCCCTCGATTTACCCTCCTTTACCCAGTCTCCTCACAACCTATCTATACTTCCCCCAGTCTCCCTCGATTTACCCTCCTTTACCCAGTCTCCTCACAACCTATCTATACTTCCCCTAGTCTCCCTCGATTTACCCTCCTTTACCCAGTCTCCTCACAACCTATCTATACTTCCCCCAGTCTCCCTCGATTTACCCTCCTTTACCCAGTCTCCTCACAACCTATCTATACTTCCCCCAGTCTCCCTCGATTTACCCTCCTTTACCCAGTCTCCTCACAACCTATCTATACTTCCCCTAGTCTCCCTCGATTTACCCTCCTTTACCCAGTCTCCTCACAACCTATCTATACTTCCCCCAGTCTCCCTCGATTTACCCTCCTTTACCCAGTCTCCTCACAACCTATCTATACTTCCCCTAGTCTCCCTCGATTTACCCTCCTGTTTCCCTGTTACCCAGTTTCTTCACTTCTGCGTCAAGCCTTGCCACTAAAGCAAAATGACAAGTGGGTTCAGATTTCCAAGGATTTTAACATGTTGGTAATGTGATTTCAGGGCACGTTTATGGCCAAGTTGTTCGATGTTGTGCACAGTTCTCGGTTCGAGACGATCATCATGGTTCTTATTTGTCTTAACATCCTTGTTATGATGATACAGCACTACGGGCAGAAGGAAGAATTCGAGCTTGCTTTGAATATCCTTTGATACAATGATTAATGATCCCTGTATCCATCCAATCCATCAGTAACATCTCTGCATCCATCCAATCAAGCCATCAGTAACATCGCTGCATCCATCCAATCAATCCATCAGTAACATCCCTGCATCCATCCAATCCATTAGTAACATCCCTGCATCCATACAATCAATCCATCAATGACATCCCTGCATCCATCCAATCCATCAGTAACATCCCTGTCTCCATCCAATTCATTTCAGTAACATTCATCCGATCCAATAACCATGATTCCTTCCTTCCTTCCTTCCTTCCTTCCTTCCTTCCTTCCTTCTTTCCTTCCTTCCTTCCTTCCTTATTTCCTTCCTTCCTTCCTTCTTTCAATCATTCATTTTATTTCCAGCACACTTTACATTGTTAGCCTTAACAGCTCTTACTGATCATCAACCTAGTCTTCACTGGTGTGTTCACACTAGAGGCCATCTTACGTATCATCGTGCTAAGACTCCATTACTTCAGGCAGCCATGGAACATCTTTGACTTTGTTATCGTGGTCTTATCTATCTTGGGTAAGTGTCCCATTCATTCATCATTTTTCTTTTTATCCCTTTCGTTGTTTTAGACTTTATTTCCCTCTCTTTTGCGTTCCTTCGTATCTTCCCTTTTTTTTATTTCCTTTAAACAATCAGTCAATAACTTTATTTACAGCGCGACGCGTAAAAGTATGACCACTTTTAATGTATTCGCATACTTCTATGCACGGGCTTTTTGTTGCCAAACGAGCTTTACACGCCTTATTTGGTAGACAGCTTCTCATCAAAATCCCGTGCATAGAAGTATGCGAATACATTAAAAGTGGTCATACTTTTGCGCGTCGCGCTGTAAGCCTTTTAGTATGCCACAAGTTGCGAACTCAGTAATCGGTGAAAACAAATCGTGGACCTCTCACATTAATTCTTCCATCTCTTTCTCCTCTATTACTTTATTCCCTTGCCACCTTAACTCTTTTTCATCACGCTGACACCAAACTAACCTTCTTTCGTTCTCCTAACCAGGCATCATTCTCGAGTACCTCGAGTACGATCTTTTCGTAACACCAAGTCTGTTCCGTATAGCAAGAGTATTCAGAATCGGTCGTCTTCTTCGCTTCTACAAAGGAGCTCGAGGAATTCGTCGCTTGCTTTTCGCTCTCATCATCTCACTTCCCGCGCTTTTCAACATCGGTGCGTTACTCTTCTTGATAATGTTCATCTACTCCATCATCGGTATGTCTTCGTTTGGCTACGTCAAGCGGACAGGCGCGTTGGACAGCGTCGTTAATTTTGAAACATTCGGTAGCAGTATGCTTTTGTTATTCCGACTGTCTACATCTGCTGGTTGGAACGATGTGCTTAAACCTCTTCTCATCCAACCACCTGATTGCGACCCAGATTATAATGGAATACCGAACGGTAACTGCGGCACCCCTTGGCTAGCAGTCTTGTACTTCACTACATTTATTCTTCTAACCTTTTTAATCATCATCAACATGTACATCGCTATCATCTTGGAGAACTTAAGTCAAGCGCATCAACAAGAAGAGGTTGGCATCACTGATGATGACTTGGATATGTTTTATTTCCACTGGGAGCGCTTTGATCCTGGTGCTACTCAGTATATTCCACACTCAGCTTTGTCTGACTTTGTAGAGGGCTTAGAACTACCTCTACGGATACCTCAGCCAAATAAATACGCTTGTATAAACCTGAATATTCCAATCAAACAAGGTGATCGCGTTCATTGCTTTGATGTCATGCAATCTTTAGTTCGTAGAGTTTTAGGAGACATCGAGGAGGAGGGTCAAGGAGGATCGTCCGTTGCTTATACCCTTATGAAATCAAAAATGGAACAACATTTCATCAGCTCGTTCCCAAAACGATCCAAGACACGAACTGAGAGTACAACGTTGCGCAGGATTCAAGAGGTCCGCGCGGCTTCTGCAATCCAGAAATCCTTCAGACAGTACTTGTTTAATAAAGAGTTGCAGAGATATCGTCTTGCAAGGAGTATGGAGTCTATCGCTATGGTGGAGCGCAGAAGAAGCTCTGCGGCTCGTTCTATGCCTCGTGTAATTGAGGTTAAAGTCGAATCAGTTCCAAACGAACAAACTGTTTAATACACCACATGCAACAACTCCTTCGCAAATTTCTTCAGAACGCTTTATAAATAGAAAGAAACTCATCTATTTGTCGCCGCCCCGTCTGCAGAAAAAGCAACGCTCTTCCTCACTACTTCTGTAAATATGAAGACAAAACATTCCTTTGGAAAACAGTTCCTGTGGACTTAGAAGACTTGCATAAAGCGCGCAATTTCTGCTTCTGATTTGGTGAAAACTACCATACTACTATGTCCTTGTCTATATTGACGGAACAGTAGAACCACAGATGTAAATACTACTAAATCTGTAAATACCATATACACATCAAAAAACTGTTAAACCTGTCAAAGCAGAAAAAATCCAGAGAATTGTACAATTATTTTTTACTGTAGAGTGTCATACACACGAAAGGAAAGCAGATATTTTCTAATTTTGTAACAGCGTCAAGACGCACATTAAAGAGCGGCTTTTTCTATATTAGTGTCTTGTGGAGTTAAAAGCTGTGAGAGCGTGCGCAAATGCGCGGGAAAATAGTGCAAGAAATTTCACTGTTTTATTTCGTTGCTGGGATGAGTACAGATTCACAAGATTTTTAATGATGTCGTTGAATAGCTAACTCATAAACGAGCCAAAGCCTGTACAGATGAGCCTGTGGTCTTCAAAAACACCGGTTTGCATCGAATGCAAAACTGGTGTATTGTCGCTCAATTTCCCACCGTTGAGTTTCCAGCTGAAGACAGTTCGATAACGTCCAAAGATTTGTATCTTTGATATTGAATTGTCGAGTGATTTCTTAGACTAGGTCAGCTACATTCGGCCAAGTTATTTATACACCTATGGCAATGGACGTTGATAACGGGAGATCTGGAATGGTCGATCTGAGACCTATAGGAATTCACCTTTTCGGCGCTAGGCTTTCACGTGGTCTTCACGTGATGGATCGTGTTATGGTCACCAAAAAGTTCGGACGTTGTTGAATTGCCACACGATCGTACTAACTTTTATACAATTTATTGACTTGATTTGTTTCTTCTGTTCTCAAATTTTTATCAAAACTTCTTTAGAAATAAATTATTTAGATAGTTTCACTAAGATTTTGAGAACAGAATTAACAAATTAAGTAGATAAATTGTATAAAAGTTAGTACGATCGTGTGGCAATTCAACAACAATGTCCGAACTTTTTGGTGACCGTAACACGATCCATCACGTGAAGACCACGTGAAAGCCTAGCGCCGAAAAGGTGAATTGGTGGGTGTGAACATGATTTTTTGTGAATTGATGCGATAAGTGACACAAATAAGCAATTCAAAACCATTCAGGCGTGATTACAACGATGTATTTGCAATATTTAGGAGGTGATCATTCATGCTCCCACAATTCTTATATTTCTTCGAGAAATATTGTTACTTCGAAAAATATCCATTCACCTGGGTTCAGACCATTCTTTGCAATTCTTATAAGTCTCAGATCGCCCATTTTAGAAATAGGTGTATATGCAATATGAATCTAAAATAATCTTATTAATAATCATATTGGTGGTGACTCGCAACGATATTGAAAAGGTCCTAGAACTGATCCATGAGGAACGCCAAATCCCTAAATTAAACCCAAATCAGAATGAGAAGCGTGAAGACAAGTTCGAACCCAGGGGAAACATTGTACAAAGTTAGTAAAAGGTCCTAGAACTGATCCTTGAGGAACGCCAAATCCCTAAATTGAACCCAAATCAATGAGAAGCGTGAAGACAAGTTCGAACCCAGGGGAAACATTGTACAAAGTTAGTAAAAGGTCCTAAAACGCAAGGAACGCTACATAAAACGTCCCAGCACCTATCTGTTTCCTAGGTAAGGGTACTTAACTACTTTTATCCAAAGCTGAGTGAACAATAGCATCGCAAGCAAGCAAGAATTCCCCAGAAGAATGGCCAGTATTGAAAATTTAAAAGGTCCCAATACAAATCTGTGAGGAATGCCACATAAACACAACTTCATCAGTCTAAAGCAGAAAAACGAGTGAGCTCCGAAAGGAAGAAATAATCCAGTAGAATGGACAGCATTGCAAGAGTTAGTGGAAACCATATGGAGTTCCAACGGCAAGGTCAGTTTCAATCTAATTAATTGTATGGTCAAATACGATAATTGTTTCATCACAAAAAGGTTATCTCACACTTAAGTTTTCGAGCACCGGAAACGTATTTCCGCAATTTTTTTACTGTTTCGAATGAGTATCAGGTCTCGAAAACAATTACTCTCACATAGTACAATTTTACGAGATGTTTTTCCATCCATCCATCCGGTATTCATCACTATGGGTTAATCTCGGGATTTTTTCATTCAACCGTACGAGAAACTGTTCCTTGAATATTCTATTATCAAAATGAACACTAAGATAGATAATAGGTATAGACCCCTTGCAGCACGTTGGAATGCAGCTCAATTTGGAGGTCAAAACAATAGGTTCCAATTATCAGGAGATTGAAATTCTTTTGTTTTGTCCTCCAAATTGAGCTGCTTAATTTGACGTCACGTGCAAGGGGTCCAAAGTGTAAAACTTGTACTTCATAGTAGACACAATAATTCTATTGTTTGTAAGTTCTTTTGTTTTCATTTCATTATTAGATAAATGGTTATAAGATTATGCTTGATAGAAATATATAGTAAAACGACACCCCTTTAGCGGTCTGACATTGCCTCAAGACAAAAGTTTGAAGAATATTTTCTAGGTTTCGGAAAGTTGCTTGATTCTTTTCTTTTCGGACATCCATGCTTTTATTTCAAGCTCTTTTTCTTCAGAGGTAATTTTCAGAATTCGCCGATTCTAAATAACAATCAAGTTTCTGCTTCTCTTGTTCTTAGATTCAAAGTAGTAACATGTATCAAAAATAACGTATTTTAAATTTGTCCTGTAAGTTCAAACTTTGGCAACGCCTTCACTCTTTTGCGGTACGTGACGATACCCTGATCGTAATCTCGAGTATTTTCGGAAGTCTTTGCTATCTTTACAGTGCAGACTAGACCAATTATCCTTCACAAAATTCCTCAGTGTTTAAAGCCATTCTTTTTCTGCGAGTCTGTAATTCCTTCTCGAAAACAATCTGTTCTAGTACCTGCTTTCAAAACCTTTTTTTAGTCATTGCCGCTGTTCTTTGCGCCAAAAACTGCGTTATAAGTTGATGGTTACCTTCTCCAAACTGTACACTTATACGACTGTATGTCACATCCAGCCGAGCGAGAGAATTCATTCCATAACAAAATTTCTCGCAGAGCACATGATTACAATTAAGTAGCTTTATCACATCTAAGTCGTTTCATTAACACACTCGTCACTTGTACGGTACAAGACTTCAATGCCTTACGTAGTTTCAGGGTGCTCGCCAAGTGCTTGACACCTATCACCATGGCTCAGTTGGTCTGCTATGTTATCAGATAATATCCATAAAAAATCTAAGTCGGTAAAACAATAGTTGAAAAGGAGTAATAATTGGATAGAGCAGTGTTATCTTGAAATACATGAAGCGGGAATATGAAAGACCGTAGTGTCACTGCGGTGGGATCGGTTCATCACTGACTGTCTCCATCGTGAGATAGCACGAGCCAAGCATAAATCATTTTCGAGTGTCTTTTGCATTTTATTTTGTTCTATTGCTGCCATCCAGTTTCACTAGGTTGTCCAGTCCACACAATCTTGTACTTCCTTTCTTTCTCATCTAGTCCAGATATGCTTTTTTTTGCGTACACTTTTACAGTTCACGTCCACCCCATCCAACCCACCCATTCACTATGTATGCATGCTCCATCCAACCATCCAACCATCCAACCATCCAACCATCCAACCATCCAACCATCCAACCATCCAACCATCCAACCATCCAACCATCCAACCATCCAACCATCCAACCATCCAACCATCCAACCATCCAACCATCCAACCATCCAACCATCCAACCATCCAACCATCCAACCATCCAACCATCCAACCATCCAACCATCCAACCATCCAACCATCCAACCATCCAACCATCCAACCATCCAACCATCCAACCATCCAACCATCCAACCATCCAACCATCCAACCATCCAACCATCCAACCATCCAACCATCCAACCATCCAACCATCCAACCATCCAACCATCCAACCATCCAACCATCCAACCATCCAACCATCCAACCATCCAACCATCCAACCATCCAACCATCCAACCATCCAACCATCCAACCATCCAACCATCCAACCATCCAACCATCCAACCATCCAACCATCCAACCATCCAACCATCCAACCATCCAACCATCCAACCATCCAACCATCCAACCATCCAACCATCCAACCATCCAACCATCCAACCATCCAACCATCCAACCATCCAACCATCCAACCATCCAACCATCCAACCATCCAACCATCCAACCATCCAACCATCCAACCATCCAACCATCCAACCATCCAACCATCCAACCATCCAACCATCCAACCATCCAAATGCATTTTCACCTGTCCATCATATTGTCACAAGATGTCCTACTCCTCCACATCACTGTATTACACGTTGCACACACGCTGTAGATGTCTTACAGATATTTCAAATCCTTCGTGAGTGTCTATCACATGCCTACTTAGAACCACCATAATAAAACCAGTCTCTAATGATAACACCTGATAACCTTTTATGAAGACAAACAGTCAAGTTCCGTAGCGTGCGTGGGATGGTTTCATTGCCTTGAGGTTCGTTGTTACTAGCACCAGATAAGATTTCCCACTTGATTATAAAATCAAAACAATCCCTTGTTATTTCACATTAACCCTAATTTCTCAAGCAGCATTAATCATTGTTTTTCTAATCATTATCCTGCTTATAGATTGCAGTCATTCTTTTAATTTCAAGTACCGAACAAAAACAGCGCCCAAATCCCCGAACAATAAGTAATGATATACCAATAAGGTTTGGAATTTCTTTGTTATCAAGAACACTTCTATTGTTCTCTAGAAAATTCTTTTAACAAGCTGTCAAACTTTGACAAACAATCCATTACCTTGCAACGCGCGCGTATTCGAGGTTTGGTGAAGAAAAAAGCAGTTTTACAAATTATCTTTGAAAAAACTCAGCCAAAAAAAAGAATATTTTTCTAGATGATTCTCAGGATTTTTTTTAGTAAAAAATTTCGCTTTATAATTAAGTTATCGATGGAATATTTTCCGCAGGTTTTTCTCGTCTTGATTGATCTTCAGACATAGTTTATCGTCTGACTTTCCTGTGGCTGAAACAGGAGGCGTCGATGAGCGGCTCATTGAGACAAATGGTGGCTATTTTTGGCATCAATGTCTAGTCTCGAGAATTCATTAAAGCTCAGTTCCTTTCTGTTCTGACCTTCATTTGTGATAAACAATTTCAGGTAGAAGAGAAGAACAGCTCGAGAGAAGTGCTCCAGTGTAAAACACAAAAACCACAGGGCAGCGCCTAGGAAGAGTCCTCCATAAAGCAATTGACAACAGTGAGTACATAGGCCATTTTATTTTTCCATTTTTGTAAAACTATTCTTCAAACTTTTAAAATGGCAGACTTTTTCCCCTCGAGCAGTCTCAACGCTGGCTAGTGGATGGGCCATTTTGAACTAAAGATTCGACAGTTTCTTAGAAATTCTAAAATTTGCAATGCATTCATTATTACATAACTTTTAATGCAATCAAGACCGCCTACAACACATGAGACGTGATTCATTCAAGTAGGTTATATCAGCTATTTTAAATGTTATGCAGTCAACAAGTACATCGATAGCTAAAGGCCAGGGGTTCGAACTCGTACGTGAAGGTAGTAGTTAGTGTTATTGATGGTGTGTGTGTGTGGTGGGGATGGATGATGGATAAGAATGCTGAAATGCTTCCACAAAGGTGCGCACAAAGTTGCTATGATTTTGGATGCTGATGGACAGAACAAATTTGTAAGAACTTTGGTTTGATGTGTAACGAAAATGAATCCAAGAAAACTGAAGATTATGAAATGATGGCACGGGAATAATGATTTGAATTCTTCGGCAGAACCTTGTGCGACGCGCAATACCCCCTCCCTCCCCCCTCTCTGTTCCAACTGAAATACAGTATGTACTAAGAGCCACAGCTTTTTCAGCACGAGGCTATGCTGTATTCAAAACATAGGAGCTATGACTATGACGAAGTACAACGATGACGAATCCACACCCTCCCCACCCCCTTGCTCCAAATATGTTATACACCCCACAGCTTGCTCAGAACAATTAAAGCTGTGCCGTAGTCAAAACACCATTAGTGAATGTCCCCAAAGTATTATCAAGTGATTGCTAATGCCACTGACGCTTCATACTTTAGCTATATCGTTGATTGATGACGGTGTATGGAATGTTCTAGATTATTATGGTGACAAACATCACCAGAATACACCTGGTGGAAAAGCGATGGTCTTTTCGATACCACACACACAATTTTAGGATGAAAAGTAGAGGCTATTTTTACCTCAGATATAAATCTGGTGCTTTATTCACCAAAGGTGCAGAGCCCAAGATGACCTCGGGTTTTCAAAAAGCAATTTTTGAACCACATTGAACCTTTGAACAGTTACTAGTTACACTAAGCCTCAGAGACCCAACACGAACTCCGTGGCTGACTGCCGTGATGTGGATTCGATTTCTTGTCACAAGCTGTGAACAGTCTGAAGATGATTTCGCAACAAGTCTTAAGTCTAAAGAATTCAAAAAAACATAACTTAACTGCTATATTAGGAACATCTATTCTCCCTTCTCCACCTCCCCCCCTCCTTCATCACCACCACCACAACCACTCACGCCCAAATATAACTGAATCTATACGCCATCAAATCGAAATACGATAAAAGTATAAATAAATGTTCCAAATCCTGGTCCAAGTAAGAAGCAGAATATCGGAAACAAAAGAACAAATACAGGGGAAGATAGCAACGACCCATCGTCTGGTGTTTTCTCAAGGTCATTCTGCTAGAGTCATGGCCAGTACTTTACTCTGGGTGGCCATTCTTTCTTAAATATACTTCATAGTAAACCTACAGGATGTAATCCATTTTATACAAACAGTCTGTCATCCCAACAAGGAATCTATAGTCATGAAGTTCCTGATTCTTTTCACTTAGTAAAACATGAAAAATGCTAGAAAAATGCGGTCAGACTAAGTAAGTAAGGGTATGCCAGCGGATGGCCTCAAGGCATGCTTTATAGTTTCCGCTGATGCTCGGCTTAAAATCCTGAACGTTTAGTAACTTGTCAACATCGCGAATCAGTCTCTTAACACAAAAGGTGAAAAAGTCAGACCAAAATGTCTTCTACAAAGAACTGATAAGAAAAAACACATGAACTCTCAAATCCTGGTACATCCCTAGAAAACTTCCCTGGAATTTGGAGTAACTGATTCAAGCATTTTAAAAACAATTACTCTAAAGAGATGGAAAACCCCCCTATTTTTTGTTTTCCTGTGAGGAAGCTGCTTGTGGATCCTCTGCAGGAGTTTTAATAAGTTCCTGACAACCCTTCCTTAAACCTGGAGGGATATCTAAAATGACTAATGCTTCGCGCCAATCGCGCATCTTATGGAAGTTGGTAGAACATCTTAGTTTACTAAGCAATCAAGCTAGTCTCGGGCCATAATTGAACTTCCACAATCTCTTAGAAAAGCATGTTTTCGTACTAATCAGCATTCTGACACCACAACAATAGCCATATTTGTTCAGTCTAGACTTTTATTACCAAAGAAAAGCCCAACATGACAACAAGAGCAGAAATAACCTAAGGTTAAAAAGCCATGTAAGTGTTGGAATTTTTATCGCAAATATTTGATCATCAGGCGGCTATACTTTGCACCCACTTGCGCAGGTCTTGCTTCATTTAAGCTGAATTTAATCTCAACTTTGCGCAAGCCGAAAACCCACGAAAACCTAATCCAATCGCACCTAAATGCATGGGGCGGAAGTTGACTTGTTATCGAAGGTGAACACGACAACTTGATTGTACATTATGTACATGTCGACGCCTTCGTTTTTAGATATCTTTGTCCTTGAATATCACACACCTCGTGCAAAGATAGATCTAATATCGAGCAGTGGTAAAGAAGAAGAAAACATAGAGACTATTTTTGGAATGCAACTCTTAGACCACTGCCACCATGGAATGCCTCAAATGACGTAAACCAGCTGGGATGACGTCAAACTGCATCACGCGTCACATTATTTTCGGTTTTGTGAAAGAAAGAATTCTGCCAATTTAGGAATAAATGGTGATAATTTATTTGGGGATTTTAATCAACTTCTGATTTCCATCCAAATGAATGTCGTCCTCAAAAGGGTTCACTTTTCACTTAACATGCACATTGTTATGATTAAAACATGGTTCAAAATGAATGAATAATCTTGAGTTATGTTATCAGTTCTGCAAACATTTGGCTTCTTAGAAACACAAGTCTCGTAGCTGTATTAAATTTATTCTGTAAAGCGAGAGGTTATGCTTTCGTTTTAGAATCAAAGTTCGTGTCCAACGACGCCGCACTGAGCAGCGCGCGACCCTTTATCATGCATGCGCCTTTACTGCCATAAAAAAACCATTCTGTTAACGTTTACACAAGACATAATATCTTCTTCAAAAACTTATTCCTCTCTCCAAAAATCATGCACAAAAAAATGCGGTATTTTTATGTGGATTTCTCAATATTTTCTTTGTAAGCTTTGAGTTGATTTGAATGCGTCTAAGATAACGTGTATTTTCTTCAAGGTATTAACCTGTAACAGTTGACGACTTGGACGCGTTCACGGAAACTTTAGGAAGCCATTTCAAAGTTACGGCGCCACGTGCGACATACTGTGAATTCAGTCCGTCAAAAAAATTTCCAATATTTTTCTTATTTTTCTTATTTTTCTGTTAGATTCAGCATGGTTTCTTCTTACATCATGATCAGCATCGTGTTTGGGATTACAATCCATCAATTGTTATCGCAAAGCTTCGTTCGTGGTAAGTACATCATCCAATAATCGATAATAGTCTTAAACAGCGGCCGGCGAGGTAGTAGTGAGTACCTTTGTGGGATTCCGGAAAGGGAAGTTTCGCTGTTAA
Organism: Anthopleura sola; assembly: GCA_023349425.1. Taxonomy (NCBI): domain Eukaryota; kingdom Metazoa; phylum Cnidaria; class Anthozoa; order Actiniaria; family Actiniidae; genus Anthopleura; species Anthopleura sola. The sequence continues at coordinate 1,184,940 of JALHLI010000016.1, read as the reverse complement.
ACAGGCTCGCGACACATCAATTGGACACACATTGTATATTCTGTACAAATACGACTGCGCAAATGAAAAACAAGAGAAGGGAAACTAGCTAGAAGGAAAATAAGAGGAATTGAAGAGGAAATGATGCGATAGCACTTCTAGGGTTTAACAGGATAGGCGTGCATGGGGTGCCGCCGCAAGAAGAATCGTGCACGGCAGCGCAATCCATTGTCACAATTGTCGGCAAAAACACTAACAAGTGTTATAAATCTCTTCCTCTAAAAGTTGTTTGTTCCACTGTAAGTGTTCTAATTGACTCCAACATTTCCTGCTCAACCGTCTGATCCTCTAAATACACATAATCCTTCCACAAGATGGAAGGTATGGTCGGCGGGCGGCCTCTTGTAGTCCTTGTACAATGCAACAAACTAAGGAAAGATAATTGGGTTTGATAAACGATATCATTAGCGAATCACGCGCACTAGCGTGCGAACAATAGTCTCTTTACTCGACAAAAGTCGCGCAGAATCAAATAAGGGGTTCATATCAATGTGCCTATACTACCAGTTTGCACATGACCGGTTCGTAAGTTCGGCGTAGTTGTACAATTTGCGCACTCGATGAAGTCTCCAGCTGACTCCAACTGACCTGGTAAACAAGAGTCTCCAGTATCCTAATAATCTATAAAAAGACTGTCTGCGTTGTTATCACAATTGCATGCCTTTATCCTTGTTGACTCTGACCATGTCTTGGTTGGTTGTTGACCAAGCGAGGACACGGAGATACTCGCCGACAATACAGTCAAACTTATGAATAATATAATGAAGGAATCATCAATGCGCGCTTGCTTTGCCAGACTGGGCGGTCTTGGAATCGATCAAGAAATTACTTTTAATTTTATTTTCGTGTTGATTGAGTATCCGTTTGTCATCGCTTGTCAGCGTCTTGACGACATGCGTTCGTAAGCAAGTGTGGTATTTTTCTTGTAGTCCATGCACTAAGATCCAACCACAACCCCTCTGCGCCATGGCGGAACCTCTGCCCGACTTCCCCTTAAGGTGAACAACATTTCCTCAAAGTCTTCCTTCGGTTCATTCCTTTGAATTTCTCATGGGGCAGGACTATTTTCAAAGGTTATGACAGCTCAGTACTAGCCGGAAATGTATTCACCTACTCGATTTCCTGTTGTGTCTGTCAACATCGTCTCGCACTTTAAACACGGAGCGTGATAGCAAATAAATTCGGCGCTCCGATCTCAAGTAACCATTGAACACAAAGATCTGGGACTGCACGGAATGAGATAAAAAAGCTCTTCTTGTTATAAACTTGGATAGCTTCGTTAGAAATACAGTCTCAACGTTTCAATTCATCGAGAAAAAAAATTGGCTTCTGCAGCGAGTTACATCAACAATGCTGCAAAATATAGCTGTGGTATTCGCTTACATTTTGTTTTCATTTCAAGGCACAGAAGGTAAGACATCCTAAAACAACGATAAGTGCTTATTAAATTATCTCTAAAATTGCTAATGTAAGTCTTTTAATATGCACCACTACTGTGAGTGCTCCTATTTTCTTCATTCATTTTCATTAGTTTTTTGGGGGTATTCTAGTACTCATTCAACTCGCTATCATTTCGCGTGCTCGTACGAGTTCACTTCTGAATTACATCAGTAACTTTTCAGCCAAATTATCAGCATATCAAGGCACGAATTCACTGATAAAACATTTCTCAAACGATTTTTTAAATCCACAAAAAGATTTTGTGTTAGGTAAACTGAATTTGCGCAAAACTAATGAACTAGATTACAAGACGTAAGGTTGGGAGACTAGTAAGGCGTTCAATTTTATACAGTAACAATACTGCGACATTGAAAAGCTTAGCTCTCGTACATCAAGCTAGTATTTCGTCTATTCGTCGACTGACAAATACCCAATTCATTGCTCGTTGACCAACATTAGCCATGATTATGTTACGTTCAAGGACATCAGATTAGTACACCCTTGTTTGGCGACGTCGCCGTACGTCATCCTTCATGATAACATCAAAAATACTATCAATGATAAGTACTGTCTGGCTGACTATAGAATACCTAACAAAAAAACCTTTTGTCCACTACATTGAGCGAGCAAAAGTAAGTTAATCAGAGTATGTTTTTTTCTGTTTTGTTCGGGGAGATCCGCACACAATGAGAAATCTTTCTACAAGGTTACTCGATGATAGAACAGATCGTCTAGGACATGGAAGATTAAAAAACGGCTCTCAACCTTTACCCTGGGTGAGCGTTGTTCACAGAGCTAATTAGCTGTAGTAGTAGTAATAGCAACAGCAGCGATGAATGGATAACTTCCAGTTCAGCTACAAGACTGGTATCTCAGACGGTGAGCAACTGCTGCCAATCCTTCATGCCCAGTAGTGGGCATCATTAGCAGTAATGAACTTAACGTACTGAAACAGTAGTGGGAGTGGGAGTGTAAGTAAGTCATCCAATCACAATGCGTAGTTACAGTTAAACGGCTACAGTACGATTCTGCCGTATCGTTTGACAGCTCTAGTAGTAACATGTAGTAATTACCTGGTAGTAGTAGTTATTATATAACTGATTTATCTTAAACACCAAATCACCCACACCATTATCCTCCTTTCTTCAACGTGCTTCAGATCTTCTCTCTGTCAGACACTCTCAAGAGTTCTACAAACACGATTCTTTGGCTAATGAGACTTACATTCCATAAATAATCATCAAGTCAACATGCTTTTTACTGGCTGTGAGTCTGTTGACAGTGTGCCAAGACTCAAGACAAATGGCGTTGACATCTTTCTTTTCTCAGCTCGGGATTTTGGCAATATTAAATTTTCTATTCTTACCAACTCAAACAAAGATGTTAGGCACCGGTGAAGGACTTGAGATTACAAACTTGTTTTGCAATATTGTATTTCTTTTCTGTCACGCAACAGTAACCATATTGCGTTACGATATATTCTTGTTAAGATCTGTGGTTATAAATCGCAATTCTAAGACCAAAGTATCGAAAAATACACTTGAATAGTTTGTGATTAGGATAGATTTAGTTTACCTTGTGCGGTTAAGAACAGTTTCACTTAGGCCCGCCTGATCAAAACCTTTACCATTCTAAGACCCAGTTTAGACGTCAAACTTTTCCCGCGTCGAATCTAATTGCCTTTGAGGCCAGCGGCTAAGAGAACGCCGAGAACTACGATATAAGACATCAGCTCTTTTGCTTAGCGCCAGGAGACGATATGTGTTGATGTTTGGTCTACATACTTCTACTAGCTAGTTTGAAGAATCCTGGCCAACTACAATGCACTGCGCGCCTATATCATTGTTTACCGTACACACGAAATTAACCTTAGATTCGTTGCTAAAATTTATAAAAGCTCACGAAAAGCATAAAATAACTACTTATCATTATATCTTGATGATTTTAAGACTTCTAGCTCGAATAACAAGACTGATGGAACTGGAATCCCAAACTTCACCTACAAAACCGCCATTTTGCCTGGCAGAGAAAATGGCGGATTGCCTTGTTTTCGGCGCGTAGTGTATTGTAGTTGACTAGGATTCTTTAAGCCTAACAATCAATTTGTTATCATTTCAGCTGGGATGTGCTTAGAGAAGCGCGAACCGAACGGTAACTGTATCGGCGTGCAGTACGCCAACAGGACAGCAGCAGAATGCTGTAATCAGTATGGCAACTACTACACCATCGAGAACTACTCGTTTGCAGAACGTTTTCGTATTCGCATTTCCGAAAGTGGTTTTCCCAACTGCTTGTCGTGCAAGGAATGGAAACAAAGGCTTTCAAAAAATTTGAGCTTATCGACTAGTCAAGGTTAGTGATGAAATGACTTTAAAAAACTGAAAATGGCGAATTACATTTTCTGAATTGTGCGCGCGATAGTAAAGGCAATAGAGCTCCCCGCAGCAGTTGTCGATTCTACCGATGCACCAAGAATTTTCCAATCTCGTTCCCAGAGCCTGTGTTTCTGAAGAAAGAGTTTCAGGTCATGTGTACATTAATGCTGCTATTTGCAAATGGGGTTCTGGTTTGATGCAGATACAATCTCGTACCAAAAGCCTGTGTTTTGTGCTGGCCCAAAGAAACGGCGGCTCTGGGAACGAGATTGATTCCGATAGTAAGAGCACGATGATAGATAGCGTAGACTCAACCTCCATCAGCTATGTCGTACCGCACATAAGGTTCTGTCAATGATGGCTTTGGTGACGCAGAGGGTTTTGCTGCTGAATTTTCTCATTAATTTTTTTCTTCCATTTTTTTTTTTTTTTGCTTTGATTAACGTAGACAAATGTAAAGATGTCAATTGCGGTCTGAACAAAGTCTGTAAGTTTCACCAAAACACCTTAACTTGTGTATGCAAACGACCAAAGTGTAAAGATCGCCCTACAAGTAACGTATGCAGTAACTTTAACAAGACGTATCGAAATGAATGTGCACTGAACAGACGTGCGTGTATTCACAATACACAGGAGTATGTCGCATATGAAGGACCATGTAGAGGTAGGTATATAACCAACAAAAGATCAGTGACAGTAGGCCTTTTCTGGGTTCGATAAACATGATGCATTATGGTCTAGCTTGGGTACAAACAACACCATATAAGGCATGATGAACAAAATATGTTTGTACCCCAGCTAGACCACAATGCACCATTTTCGCTATCTCAGAAAGGTTCTATGGGGTCCTTACGTTTACTAAATAGGCAGAAGGTATCTAGGGGGTGTGGGGGTCCCTATGCTGGGGGTCCCTATGTGTTGTGACCTCCTTTCTCAATAGCAGTTTATTGGTCAATTGTGCATGTCTTTTGACGGGGAGGGGAGGATGACTTGTTAGTGACCCCCATGAGAAATCCTTGAACCGCTGCTGAAATTATCTGTTATTATTTTAGATTCCTGTAAAGGCGTGCGATGTCGACGCGGTATGCAGTGCATCAAATTCAAAGACAATACCAAAATGCCGTACTGCGTCAAGTGTGACAGTAGACTGTGTGCTCAATCATCCAGCAACAGCCCTGTGTGTGGTGCTGATAAAGTTACCTATTCCAACTACTGTGAACTAAGGATGGCCACTTGTAGACGAGGGAAGACTATTGGCATTGCGTACACTGGGCCCTGTAAAGGTAAACACCTCAGAGAACAAGAAAAAGAGCATAGCTAAACCACCATACATATATTACCTACTATCAGAGCAATGATTTTCCCGATGTCCAAAGAGAAATTTTTGACCATTTGTCCTGCGGAAAATAAAGTTTAATATCTAGTTTCGCTGCCATTTCTAAAGAGGGATAGAAAAAAACCCTTGTTGAAGATCGTGGTATACTTGCTCGCTCTTATCGTGAAATGTTCGTGGCGAAAACATGTCCAGCTTGTGACTCCGAGTTGCGCGCGAGTATTTTGGAGCGCAACTTTTAGAAATGTTTGTTGAAAAAGTAACATAAGCAAAAAACAATGGAGAACTTTGGCGCAACTTGCAGAATTGAAAAATGTGTTGCGCAAGGTGATGTCGCGCTAAAAATACTCTATCTATGTTGAGCTCTGCGACGCCGTGTCATAGATCCCCTGAAAGAGTTATTAGAAGTCGAAGCTTTTGGATCAACATGTTGCCTTGCTTTCATCTTTATCACTGCGCAAAAATATGTGTTACAGAGATTCAACAAGTAATCTTCCTTCTTCTTCTTCAACAGCCAAAGCAAACTGTTCCAATGTGGTATGCCCAAAGGACATGATATGCTTAAAAGACAACAACAATCCACGATGTGTGCGATGCAGTAGCAAGTGTAGTGACGTGGACAATGATTTGTCAAGAAAATCGGCTCGGCTACTCGGAGGGATTTGTGGAACTGATCGCGAGACGTACTCTAATCTTTGCGCAATGAGGAAGCATTCGTGCAAGACTGGGAAGTTTATTGGTGTGCTTCATCATGGACGGTGTAAACGTAAGAAGATTATAGAAGTAACAAGAGTTATTTTAGACAAAAAAACTTTAATCGATACCCTGAAACAACCTCTGGGCTGATCTATGTCAGGGCATGGCTAACTCACAGATCGAACCCTGAAACAACCTCTGGGCTGATCTAAGTCAGGGCATGGCTAACTCACAGATCGAACCCTGAAACAACCTCTGGGCTGATCTAAGTCAGGGCACGGCTAACTCACAAATCGAATTGGAATTTAGCGCTAAGTTTGATTCCCAAACTGCTTGAATAAAACAGTTAGTTTAGTTAGTTAAAAGTTTTTCTTTTGTTCCATTCTTCAGCAGGAAACTGTTCATCAATAGTGTGCAAAGTTGGTGAAACTTGCCTGATGGACAAGACTAAACCTCGCTGTGCAGTGTGCAGCATGGCGCACTGTATGACCACTGTAAAACTGGCATTACGAAAAGATCCACAACACTATTATGGCAAACTAATGTGCGGCACAGATCACAATACCTACCCCAATCTGTGTGCTCTAAGGAAGCAAGCATGTAAATCTGGAAAGTATATCAATGTGCGACATCCTGGGGCATGTCAAGGTAAGGATGTCTTACTTTCTATTAAATCACACACTGTTCTCCACTAAGCCATGCAGCAGGCTACATTCCTGGATATATGTAAACAGAGTTTGATGCAAGTGGTTTTCTCCATGTTCTCTAGTTTTTCTAGTTCCCTCTTCAAAATCCAACACGCTAATGTCCAATTTGACCTTCAGTTAGCTGTGCTCTGACTTAGGGAAAACAAAATAAAAATACTGTTTTTAAGCTAAGCTATGGAATCAGCTACCATATGACCTAAAGAATAGTAGTAGCCTGAATACTTTTAAAAGCAATCTTAAAACTTTTCTTTTTAAACAAGCATATGGTTAAATGATACTAGTTTTACTCGACTTGTAGATATTTTTAGATTCATATATATATATATATATTTCTTTTTAGATATACTCAAATTTTTAGATATGCTATGACCAACATTTTGTTTTATATATTATATTTATTCACCTTTTGTAAAGCGCCTTAGAATTTTAGATTTGCACACTATATAAATAAAGTTATTAATATTATTATTTATCTAAACAGGATCAAAAGGTGTCATCCTGAATAAGACTGTAGGACAACATGATCAGTCTTACAAACCAATAACCAACCAATACATTGAGTCACTCAAAAACAAGACTGTATCAATGCAACAACTGATGTCAATGCTGCAAACGTTTGGACTCAAAGTCCACTTAGAAGATTCCAGTAAACAACGTGCCAAAACAGTTGATGCCTATCCATTCTTCTGTCATATGTTGAGATCATTTACAAAAGTAAACATTGGGTGTTCTTAGTGAAATAAGAGAGTATAGCATGATCTACCTGCTGATCTGAAATAGTAACCTAGAAATGACGTCACTGCAAAACTGAGGTGTCATGAAGCCTGCAAAAATCGCCATATAGATTTTCAGGAGAGGTTTTTGATATTTTGTATACATTTACTATGATATTCATTATTGAGTGGGAAAATTAAAAAAAGAAATAACCGTTTCCAGAGTCACCAGCCAAATGTGAAGATGACACCTCAGTTTTGCAAATTTTCTCGATTTTGATTGGCTAATATTTCTTCTCAGATCAGCTGGATAGTCTTGAGCAGGAAGGTTGGTAGATCATAGAAACACAAAAGTTACCCTCGCACAGCTAAACCATAATTACAATCAAAGACAATTTTTTTCAAAGTTTGTAAGAGGATTAATTCAGGCCTACTGTATAAATGATGGCTGGACATGATGACTGGCCAAATCAACATGTGACCAGTCAAGAAGCGATTTGCTGGAAAAGTGTCGATTTTGGCACAGTTGACTGGCCATTACTTTTAGCACTAGTAATAGATCATTTTCGAGATGTGCGAGCACTTTAAAAAAATATTACAGGAGCAGACATGATAAAGAAGACTTTTAGGGCAAGATTGCGTGGGCTCTTGACACTGCTCTGAAATGCCTCAAGATCATGCCTGCATCTTTGTTATTTTTGAAAGCACTTGTGCATATTGAAAATGTTCTATTTTGTAATCATTTCAGGTATCTTATGAACTATTCTTATGTGACAGCCATGTTGGCTTGAACAATAGATTTCTCCCCACTTCATCTCATATTTTTTATTCTCATGCGATTAGTCATAGGTGTCACATGACACCCCATTTCATAGTTCATTCCCACACCTATATGTTAGTAATAATGTATTATAAGGATCATATATAGCCAAACTTAAGAATAGACAATATTTATGCATTATGTATGTCACTATTTCTTTATTTTATTATCTAGCTATGATAATAAGCTTTTTCAAGTTATGATTTCAAATGTTCTCAGATCTTTGTGTTTCCATTTCAGCATTCATAATCTGAAAGGATACATTTTTGTTTATAGAATAAGAGTATAAAGGCATGGACACATGGTGCGACAGGATTTTTTTCTACTTCAACAGCATCATAACATGCAACAAATTGTATAGCTTGACATAGATTGCTGGCAATATTGCATTGTGCGTCCATAGCTTAAGTCTTGCTCAGTCATGCATCATCATTAGATGCTCTATGCTTCATCAAAAAATATTTTTCTTTAGATTTTTCACTCATGTGAAATTTACTCTTTAAGTGTAAAGTTTGAGAAATATATAGGCGTAGTTACCAAAATTGTTGTTGCACCTTGTCTACTTACGACAAGAGTTGCATTGTACAAACTAAATATGGTGACTTTATCTGTTTGTATGATATTAAGATATAACTTTCATTATTTCAGTATTTATGCTAGCTATAACCACATTTAAGAACTTTTATACAAATATATTATAAATATATATACTATACTATATATATGCCAGATAGAATGAAAAATATCATTCATCATAGAAATGTAATAAAGAAATGATAATTATTCGTTTGTCTGATGATTGAGGGTCATAAAGACTAGCAGCTTGCAGTCGAAGCGTTGCGGTCCTCTACAAATGACCCTCAATCATGAGACAAACAAATAAGTATCATTTCTTTATATGCCAGATACTATGTAATTGTGGACAATTTTTAGTTGATAAAAAATGTAGTCATGATATTGCTTTTTTTACTTTTTCTTAGTTAAGGTTTAATACTGAGGTTAACTGGTTACTGCCCATCAATCCCATCCCACCTACAGTACTGTTTTCATTTACCCATCTACCCACCCATTCATCCACCCAACCATCTATTCCATCCCATCCATTCAATTGCCCATCAAACCAATTTTAAATGTATTCCACCCTATACATCCACCATCCATTCATCTACTTACCAACCAACCAACCACCCATCTTATCCCACCAACCTATGCATTCACTTACCCACCAAACCACCCATCCATCCATCTATTCCATCTCATCCTATCAATCACCCATCCATCCATTTACCCACCACCCACCCAACCATCTATCCCACCCCATCCATACATGTACCCACTAAACCACCCATCTATCTCATCTCATCCTATCCATCCATCCATCCATTCATTCATCCACATTCATCCATTCCCTATAAAATGGACCTTGTCTTATTACAGTTTCTAGTGTATTTTATTACTACATGTATTTACAAATTCTTACCAAAGGTATTTACAGAAATGATGGGACAACCTTTATGCATCTTCTACAACCATCATTGCTACAAAATCTTTATAAAATACAACTCCCTTTTCAGGATCAACTGCAGCTGACAGCATTTCTTCCATCTCTTCTTGCGTAAATGGCTCACCTACAACAAGACACTTATAACTTACAGTATGAACATTCCATAGTCCCTTTCACAGTTTCCTGTGTCACCTTGAAAGGTAGCCATGCCTTTGCATCGAAGTGAGACGAACAGTGACCTTGCAATGATAGTCATGTGAATAATTGTCAAAGGTGTTAAAAAGGTCTCTACCGTTGCAAGGTCACTGTTTGTCTTGCTTCAATGCCAAGGTACAACTACCTTTCAAGATGGCACAGGGAACTGTGAAAGGGACTATTCCATAACTTTCATTACTATGTTTGTTGTACGTGGGAGAGGGATTTGGAAGGGAAGAAAAGGAGACTCCTGGGGCTTGTATGGCTTAATTGACACTCATTCTAGATCTGTGCTGTTGTTTGTTTTTAAAATCATTTTAAAGAACAGCTCACCCTCTTCAGTCATGTACTTGGTGAGTTCCTCTGTCGACAAATAACTTTTCTTTTCTTGATCGAGAACTTCAAAAGCTTTGTTAAGTTGATCTTCAGGAGATGGCTTGTATCTAAATAATAATAATAAATAATAATAATGATAATTATAATAATCTATTTTGACAGGACAGCCATTTCAGTTATGAAAACTGCTATCAATATATGGATCTTTCAGCTCAAATTTATCAATTCGTGATGTTGACTCAAATGATTACAAAAATGTAAAACAAGTTCTAAACATACCTTCTTTCTAAGAGAACTTTCAACATTACTGGTTCAAACTTTTCATATCGAATATATCCTGTAGGTTCTTCTTCCTCTACCTAGAGTCGTTCAAGATAGACAAGCAAGTAAGTTTGAATTTTGACTATTTTGAAGATCGTGAGATAAAAGATGATAAAACAGATGTTTTGTCATAAAAACAGCTGATCTGATTCTACATTACATCGGCTAGAATATCGTGAAGTTCTCCCTCTGTTGGACAGCACAGCAAAGACCTAACAATCGTTCCAACTTCTCTGTTTTTAGAAAGAAAAGAAACAGTTAATATAAGCTTAAAATTTTACAAAAATGTGAAGCAGTAAGTTAAACATTTTGGCCCTATTTTCTCACCTCACATCGACAGTTTTGTTCGATTCGTGATCAAATATATCAAATGCTTCAGCTATTTTCTTCTGAAGCTCCGCAGCAGAGGAATCACCTCCATCTGTAGGTGTTTTTTCTGTATTTGTTGGCTCTGTGCTTTCTGCTCTAACTGCACTTGTGTCCGCCATCTTGTTTTTTTGAGACTCAATCTGGTTGCTATAGAAACGCACACAGGAAGCCCAATAAAACATTCTAATGAATCTTTTTCTCTTAGACTTATTATTACAATTGAGTATTATTATTATTATCTTCTCATCTTGAATTATTTAAACCTCCTAATTCAGTTATTCAATATTTTTTTTATATTATCATCAAGCAAACAAATGCATCAGTTCATAATTCGAAATTTACTCTAATCCAGACAAAACAAATTAGGTATATTATTACTTGAGTTCCGTTTAAAATGATACGTTTGTTCTAGATTTTTCTTCCGTGAGAACTGCGTAAAGAAATATTTTGAAAGTGAAAGAAAAATAAATTTTCTTAAGGTAAAATCCCACTAGTGCCATTCCCCTGGTGGTATCAAGTGATAGAGGGAGTCTGGGTTTATGCATTACAGTATATTCGCAATAATGGCAAGTAATTCTGTGGTGAGCTGATATTATTTCTTTCCATTTTACATCCTTTTTATCCACCTTAACCCCTAAAAATCTTTTCCTACACTTACAGAGAGAGCTACTGAAGGAGCTACCGTCGTTTAATCAATCAAATTTTTCGAGATACCACAGAGATTCGACATGTAAACCCTCGGTGAGTACAACACGCTGTTCAAAACAGGTTGAAATAATTATAGAAAAATACTCATCTTTCGTCCTCTTTTCTACCCTAGAATCGTCGACCTGCAGTTTATTTACCGACAAAAGATGTTATATCAGAAGAGCAAAGTAAGAAACGTATATTTTAGCTCAAATCTCATGCATAATTTTTGGGATTTTAGTTATTTTTCAATTGATTTTTCACACCAAATCGTCTTGTATGAGTCTAGCTAATCTGCTTGAAATATTTAACTGTGCAAGCATAATTTATGTATCTAGTTACATTATATATTTTGATTATTTAGCTTACCCAATATCTAGCATCAAAGAATGGAATTTTACATTTTATGATAAACATTCCAAAAATGTTAATTTATTGTCTGTAATTAGTCAACTTTTCAAGCTGTTTAGGTTACAGTAAAATCTAGATTCATCCTCTGTTTAAGGTTTTTTTGCAATATCCACAGTTTTAGTAGCCACGCCAAAGACCTTTGGCTTTAATTATGCCCTTGGATTACAGACGCTTCATGATTAAACTTGTCTCTTCCCTTCTGGAAGATTGTATTCATTGAACTGACTGGATAATCAAGGCCAGACAAAACAATTAGAAAAATACTGGGATGGGAAAAATGAGATCTAGATTCTTATCGCAAGCACCCTTAAATTATAATGCAAGGGTATAACTGTCTAACTAATATTTGCGACATGTTTATTTTGTGATTTTGGAGGTCGCATATTTTGCAACACTTTAATTCCTTTAGGAAATCAACTTCGCTTAGTAACATTAAAAAAGTTTGCATTAGTTCCTTGGTTTTGACTTCAGTATATTGAATACTGGGTACGTTCATTGTTGATCAGGGTCAATAGGCGCTAGTACTTGGTTCTTATTAATGTCTTTTATCCATGCTTTTGAATGGTCATTAAATTTGTTACATTGTAAAACATGGAGAATCACTTAATTTTTTGCATCATACATACATGTATTTTTGCGACACTTATTTATCTCAACACAATTTTTTCACAACGGACAAGAAATCACAACAGACTGTGATGGGTTAGAAAGTTTAGTGCTGTTCAGCTGGAACACCAAAGCATTACAGCAACATATTTTAATGTTTTTGTTTTTTTCCCACAGCAATAGTAACAGACAAAACAAATATTCTACTTCGATACTTGCATCACCAATGGGAAGCAAAGGTAAGCAATTAGTCAGTCCATAGTCCTTCGACCCCTTTTTGAAGAAGCACACCAGATGTATGTATGAATATTTCGACAAGAAAATCAGGCAATTGCTGGGTTTCAATCAGCTGATAAAAGTCTTTGAATCTCATTATCTGCTCCAAATGGTGGTCAAACACTGACCACCATGTGCTGTCAGCCAGAAAGAATTCTATTGAAAACTTGTGATTCAGCTGATGAACATTCTGCACGAGACAGGATATGATGTCAAGTGAAACCCAGCTATAGACTACCATTAATTAATCAAATCAATCAATCAATCAATTAATCAATCAATCCATCATTTTTTTAATAGTGATATTCAAATTCAGTAAGTGAATACTGGCTTGCAATTTGGCCCACTGTCACCCACACACACTACTACAGACTATGTTATATATTATACACCTATTCCAATTAACATTGATAACAGGAGATCTGAAATGGTCGATCTGAGACCAATAGGAATTGTGGAAGGCTGAATGCTCATCTCATAAACATAGGGGAGGGGAGGGGAGAGAAGGGCAAGGGAAAGGAGAGACAGGCTTGATTTCTATGCATGTCCCAGATTTAAAGAGGTCTTTCCTCATTGTGAGGGAACAACCATTATTTACCATTATTCTTTAAGACATACTGCTTTTATGCCACACATTGTGCCCTCGCAGTTTACAATTATCTTGAGTAGTGCATAATTTTTAATAAGTTTTTTTGTATATTTTTTATAGAATTCAACTAAGAAAAGAGACACAGCAACTGCAGATCTTCCCGAACAAGAAGAATGTGTAAGATCTAGAAAAATCCAGCGTGTTGACCTTGATGATGACTCACCAGACTAACATCCATCAGGTTTTAGGATCAAAATTCTTTTATGTAGGAAAAATTCAAAAGTCTGTTAGCAAAATGTACACTGATTATTGTTTAGTATATATTATAGTAATTCCTTGATTCCAGAACACGTTTTATGTATTTGTAAATATTCTGAGTTCTCGTCTGACCAAGAAAAAGGTTACGTAAAGTAGCTAGAAAAATTGTTGAAATGGCATAAGCTTTCCTGTTTCGCTTGCTTTAATTAAAAAGATTATTGACTTAAGCATTCTGTTCTGTGATAAGAACAGTCTAGTCTGATGAGAACTCCATTTATCGTAGAAATTACTGTTTATGATTGGTGCATATGCCGATTACCTTAGTCCTCTATTAGTTGAAGTTAAAAATTCTTAATGATGATTAAAAATTAAAGAACTGTAAATTAAGAAACAATATTCTGGCATAATTCGTAAAAGCAATAGGGATATTTTGTAGATGATCATATCAGCCTTTAGTATAATTTTAGACTTTCCTGTATTATGATTGGTCAAGAGACCAGTGATTATAAGACAATATTTACTGCTCAAGCGGTGATTATATAATAACTTGCCAAAGTTTGCCAGAGTGGAAGTAACACTAAAACATTTTTTTGTCCTGAAATTAATCTTTTTGATGATATGCAAGTCTGAAGTTAAACTAAACAATTATTCACCTCAGGCTCAGTGAATATGGTGAATATTTACCTCAACCGGTATTCACTGATATTCACTGAGCCTGAATAAGGATGCAACAAGATGGGAAAGAAATGGGATGAAATTGAGAATGAAATAGGATTTGATGAATATGTCTTCATTTACAAACTCAATGTGTCTGGCTCATAATTCATTCTTCAGTCTTTCTTTTTACCTCCAGAGTCAGTGTAGATTATTTTTTGAAAATCCTGAACATGTTGGGAATGAGAGATGGAAGCATAGAAGAACTGTTAATGACTGGAATTATAGCATAGATTATTCTGTATCTGGATGGACTTCAAAATAAAGAAACAATCATGATCTTTATCTAGCTTACATCAGAAAGGTGTAAATATCGCAAAGTTATAAACTGTTTTGGTGGAGTCATATTTTATCTGATCCTTGTTATTAAGCTAGTAAACTAGGCAAGCATCTTTTGAACATTTGGCTCCTGTAAAATCCCTTAAAATGCGTTAAATGTAAAATTTTTAAAATAAACACATGAAACTCTCTTTTCCTTAAATTATTATATCTGTTAGTTCACGATGATGTTTACAGTCCACTTATGGGTATACCATCCAAATGGTAAGGAGAATTTTAATGCACAATATTACTGTTAAAAATAGTAACCTGGATTTGGAAAAAGACCATTGGGTATTCCGATACTTTCATGGAGAATTCATAAATTGAAAAAGGTGTGAAAAACACCCAAAATCGATCAAAACCATGGGCTATAGCCCATGCTTTTTGCCCAAATATGGTCAAAAATGACCCATTTTGAACCCTTCATAGATAACGCATATTTTTTCAAAAGGTGTGAAAAACACCCAAAATCGATCAAAACCATGGGCTATAGCCCATGCTTTTGCCCAAATATGGTCAAAAATGACCCATTTTGAACCCTTCATATATAACGCATATTTTTTCAAAAGGTGTGAAAAACACCCAAAATCGATCAAAACCATGGGCTTTAGCCCATGCTTTTTGCCCAAAAATGGTCAAAAATGACCCATTTTGAACCCTTCATAAATAACGCATATTTTTTCAAAAGGTGTGAAAAACACCCAAAATCGATCAAAACCATGGGCTATAGCCCATGCTTTTTGCCCAAAAATGGTCAAAAATGACCCATTTTGAACCCTTCATAGATAACGCATATTTTTTCAAAAGGTGTGAAAAACACCCAAAATCGATCAAAACCATGGGCTATAGCCCATGCTTTTTGCCCAAATATGGTCAAAAATGACCCATTTTGAACCCTTCATATATAACGCATATTTTTTCAAAAGGTGTGAAAAACACCCAAAATCGATCAAAACCATGGGCTTTAGCCCATGCTTTTTGCCCAAAAATGGTCAAAAATGACCCATTTTGAACCCTTCATAAATAACGCATATTTTTTCAAAAGGTGTGAAAAACACCCAAAATCGATCAAAACCATGGGCTTTAGCCCATGCTTTTTGCCCAAAAATGGTCAAAAATGACCCATTTTGAACCCTTCATATATAACGCATATTTTTTCAAAAGGTGTGAAAAACACCCAAAATCGATCAAAACCATGGGCTTTAGCCCATGCTTTTTGCCCAAAAATGGTCAAAAATGACCCATTTTGAACCCTTCATAAATAACGCATATTTTTTCAAAAGGTGTGAAAAACACCCAAAATCGATCAAAACCATGGGCTATAGCCCATGCTTTTTGCCCAAAAATGGTCAAAAATGACCCATTTTGAACCCTTCATAGATAACGCATATTTTTTCAAAAGGTGTGAAAAACACCCAAAATCGATCAAAACCATGGGCTATAGCCCATGCTTTTTGCCCAAATATGGTCAAAAATGACCCATTTTGAACCCTTCATATATAACGCATATTTTATCAAAAGGTGTGAAAAACACCCAAAATCGATCAAAACCATGGGCTATAGCCCATGCTTTTTGCCCAAAAATGGTCAAAAATGACCCATTTTGAACCCTTCATAAATAACGCATATTTTTTCAAAAGGTGTGAAAAACACCCAAAATCGATCAAAACCATGGGCTATAGCCCATGCTTTTTGCCCAAAAATGGTCAAAAATGACCCATTTTGAACCCTTCATAAATAACGCATATTTTTTCAAAAGGTGTGAAAAACACCCAAAATCGATCAAAACCATGGGCTATAGCCCATGCTTTTTGCCCAAATTTGGTCAAAAATGACCCATTTTGAACCCTTCATATATAACGCATATTTTTTCAAAAGGTGTGAAAAACACCCAAAATCGATCAAAACCATGGGCTATAGCCCATGCTTTTTGCCCAAAAATGGTCAAAAATGACCCATTTTGAACCCTTCATAAATAACGCATATTTTTTCAAAAGGTGTGAAAAACACCCAAAATCGATCAAAACCATGGGCTATAGCCCATGCTTTTTGCCCAAAAATGGTCAAAAATGACCCATTTTGAACCCTTCATAAATAACGCATATTTTTTCAAAAGGTGTGAAAAACACCCAAAATCGATCAAAACCATGGGCTATAGCCCATGCTTTTTGCCCAAAAATGGTCAAAAATGACCCATTTTGAACCCTTCATAAATAACGCATATTTTTTCAAAAGGTGTGAAAAACACCCAAAATCGATCAAAACCATGGGCTATAGCCCATGCTTTTTGCCCAAAAATGGTCAAAAATGACCCATTTTGAACCCTTCATAAATAACGCATATTTTTTCAAAAGGTGTGAAAAACACCCAAAATCGATCAAAACCATGGGCTATAGCCCATGCTTTTTGCCCAAAAATGGTCAAAAATGACCCATTTTGAACCCTTCATAAATAACGCATATTTTTTCAAAAGGTGTGAAAAACACCCAAAATCGATCAAAACCATGGGCTATAGCCCATGCTTTTTGCCCAAAAATGGTCAAAAATGACCCATTTTGAACCCTTCATAAATAACGCATATTTTTTCAAAAGGTGTGAAAAACACCCAAAATCGATCAAAACCATGGGCTATAGCCCATGCTTTTTGCCCAAATATGGTCAAAAATGACCCATTTTGAACCCTTCATAAATAACGCATATTTTTTCAAAAGGTGTGAAAAACACCCAAAATCCATCAAAACCATGGGCTTTAGCCCATGCTTTTTGCCCAAAAATGGTCAAAAATGACCCATTTTGAACCCTTCATAAATAACGCATATTTTTTCAAAAGGTGTGAAAAACACCCAAAATCGATCAAAACCATGGGCTATAGCCCATGCTTTTTGCCTAAAAATGGTCAAAAATGACCCATTTTGAACCCTTCATAAATAACGCATATTCTTTCAAAAGGTGTGAAAAACACCCAAAATCGATCAAAACCATGGGCCATAGCCCATGCTTTTTGCCCAAAAATGGTCAAAAATGACCCATTTTGAACCCTTCATAAATAACGCATATTTTTTCAAAAGGTGTGAAAAACACCCAAAATCAATCAAAACCATGGGCCATAGCCCATGCTTTTTGCCCAAAAATGGTCAAAAATGACCCATTTTGAACCCTTCATAAATAACGCATATTTTTTCAAAAGGTGTGAAAAACACCCAAAATCGATCAAAACCATGGGCTATAGCCCATGCTTTTTGCCCAAAAATGGTCAAAAATGACCCGTTTTGAACCCTTCATAAATAACGCATATTTTTTTAAAAGGTGTGAAAACACCCAAAATCGATCAAAACCATGGGCTATAGCCCATGCTTTTTGCCCAAAAATGGTCAAAAATGACCCATTTTGAACCCTTCATAAATAACGCATATTTTTTCAAAAGGTGTGAAAAACACCCAAAATCGATCAAAACCATGGGCTATAGCCCATGCTTTTTGCCCAAAAATGGTCAAAAATGACCCATTTTGAACCCTTCATAAATAACGCATATTTTTTCAAAAGGTGTGAAAAACACCCAAAATCGATCAAAACCATGGGCCATAGCCCATGCTTTTTGCCCAAAAATGGTCAAAAATGACCCATTTTGAACCCTTCATAAATAACGCATATTTTTTCAAAAGGTGTGAAAAACACCCAAAATCGATCAAAACCATGGGCTATAACCCATGCTTTTTGCCCAAAAATGGTCAAAAATGACCCATTTTGAACCCTTCATAAATAACGCATATTTTTTCAAAAGGTGTGAAAACACCCAAAATCGATCAAAACCATGGGCTATAGCCCATGCTTTTTGCCCAAAAATGGTCAAAAATGACCCATTTTGAACCCTTCATAAATAACGCATATTTTTTCAAAAGGTGTGAAAAACACCCAAAATCGATCAAAACCATGGGCTATAGCCCATGCTTTTTGCCCAAAAATGGTCAAAAATGACCCATTTTGAACCCTTCATAAATAACGCATATTTTTTCAAAAGGTGTGAAAAACACCCAAAATCGATCAAAACCATGGGCTATAGCCCATGCTTTTTGCCCAAAAATGGTCAAAAATGACCCATTTTGAACCCTTCATAAATAACGCATATTTTTTCAAAAGGTGTGAAAAACACCCAAAATCGATCAAAACCATGGGCTATAGCCCATGCTTTTTGCCCAAAAATGGTCAAAAATGACCCATTTTGAACCCTTCATAAATAACGCATATTGTTTCAAAAGGTGTGAAAAACACCCAAAATCGATCAAAACCATGGGCTATAGCCCATGCTTTTTGCCCAAAAATGGTCAAAAATGACCCATTTTGAACCCTTCATAAATAACGCATATTTTTTCAAAAGGTGTGAAAAACACCCAAAATCGATCAAAACCATGGGCTATAGCCCATGCTTTTTGCCCAAAAATGGTCAAAAATGACCCATTTTGAACCCTTCATAAATAACGCATATTGTTTCAAAAGGTGTGAAAAACACCCAAAATCGATCAAAACCATGGGCTATAGCCCATGCTTTTTGCCCAAAAATGGTCAAAAATGACCCATTTTGAACCCTTCATAAATAACGCATATTTTTTCAAAAGGTGTGAAAAACACCCAAAATCGATCAAAACCATGGGCTATAGTCCATGCTTTTTGCCCAAAAATGGTCAAAAATGACCCATTTTGAACTCCTGATAAATAACGCATATTTTTTCAAAAGGTGTGAAAAACACCCAAAATCGATCAAAACCATGGGCTATAGCCCATGCTTTTTGCCCAAAAATGGTCAAAAATGACCCATTTTGAACCCTTCATAAATAACGCATATTTTTTCAAAAGGTGTGAAAAACACCCAAAATCGATCAAAACCATGGGCTATAGTCCATGCTTTTTGCCCAAAAATGGTCAAAAATGACCCATTTTGAACTCCTGATAAATAACGCATATTTTTTCAAAAGGTGTGAAAAACACCCAAAATCGATCAAAACCATGGGCTATAGCCCATGCTTTTTGCCCAAAAATGGTCAAAAATGACCCATTTTGAACCCTTCATAAATAACGCATATTTTTTCAAAAGGTGTGAAAAACACCCAAAATCGATCAAAACCATGGGCTATAGCCCATGCTTTTTGCCCAAAAATGGTCAAAAATGACCCATTTTGAACCCTTCATAAATAACGCATATTTTTTCAAAAGGTGTGAAAAACACCCAAAATCGATCAAAACCATGGGCTATAGCCCATGCTTTTTGCCCAAAAATGGTCAAAAATGACCCATTTTGAACCCCTGATAAATAACGCATATTTTTTCAAAAGGTGTGAAAAACACCCAAAATCGATCAAAACCATGGGCTATAGCCCATGCTTTTTGCCCAAAAATGGTCAAAAATGACCCATTTTGAACCCTTCATAAATAACGCATATTTTTTCAAAAGGTGTGAAAAACACCCAAAATCGATCAAAACCATGGGCTATAGCCCATGCTTTTTGCCCAAAAATGGTCAAAAATGACCCATTTTGAACCCTTCGTAAATAACGCATATTTTTTCAAAAGGTGTGAAAAACACCCAAAATTGATCAAAACCATGGGCTATAGCCCATGCTTTTTGCCCAAAAATGGTCAAAAATGACCCATTTTGAACCCTTCATAAATAACGCATATTTTTTCAAAAGGTGTGAAAAACACCCAAAATCGATCAAAACCATGGGCTATAGCCCATGCTTTTTGCCCAAAAATGGTCAAAAATGACCCATTTTGAACCCTTCATAAATAACGCATATTTTTTCAAAAGGTGTGAAAACACCCAAAATCGATCAAAATCATGGGCTATAGCCCATGCTTTTTGCCCAAAAATGGTCAAAAATGACCCATTTTGAACCCTTCATAAATAACGCATATTTTTTCAAAAGGTGTGAAAAACACCCAAAATCGATCAAAACCATGGGCTATAGCCCATGCTTTTTGCCCAAAAATGGTCAAAAATGACCCATTTTGAACCCTTCATAGATAACGCATATTTTTTCAAAAGGTGTGAAAAACACCCAAAATCGATCAAAACCATGGGCTATAGCCCATGCTTTTTGCCCAAAAATGGTCAAAAATGACCCATTTTGAACCCCTCATATATAACGCATATTTTTTCAAAAGGTGTGAAAAACACCCAAAATCGATCAAAACCATGGGCTATAGCCCATGCTTTTTGCCCAAATATGGTCAAAAATGACCCATTTTGAACCCTTCATAAATAACGCATATTTTTTCAAAAGGTGTGAAAAACACCCAAAATCGATCAAAACCATGGGCTATAGCCCATGCTTTTGCCCAAATATGGTCAAAAATGACCCATTTTGAACCCTTCATAAATAACGCATATTTTTTCAAAAGGTGTGAAAAACACCCAAAATCGATCAAAACCATGGGCTATAGCCCATGCTTTTTGCCCAAAAATGGTCAAAAATGACCCATTTTGAACCCTTCATAAATAACGCATATTTTTTCAAAAGGTGTGAAAAACACCCAAAATCGATCAAAACCATGGGCTATAGCCCATGCTTTTTGCCCAAAAATGGTCAAAAATGACCCATTTTGAACCCTTCATAAATAACGCATATTTTTTCAAAAGGTGTGAAAAACACCCAAAATCGATCAAAACCATGGGCTATAGCCGTTGCTTTTTGCCCAAAAATGGTCAAAAATGACCCGTTTTGAACCCTTCATAAATAACGCATATTTTTTCAAAAGGTGTGAAAAACACCCAAAATCGATCAAAACCATGGGCTATAGCCCATGCTTTTTGCCCAAAAAGGGCCAAAAACGATCCATTTTGAACTCTTCATAAATAATTAATATTTTTCAAAAGGTGTGAAAAACGCGAATTTTAAATTGCGCTGAATAATGTATAGTTGAAAAAAAGGTGTGAAAATGACCCATTTTTTTCATAAATAACGCATATTTTTTCAAAAGGTGTGAAAAACATCCAAAATCGATCAAAACCATGGGCTATAGCCCATGCTTTTTGCCCAAAAAGGGCCAAAAACGATCCATTTTGAACTCTTCATAAATAATTAATATTTTTCAAAAGGTGTGAAAAACGCGAATTTTAAATTGCGCTGAATAATGTATAGTTGAAAAAAAGGTGTGAAAATGACCCATTTTTCATCAAAACTATGGACTATAGTCGATGGTATTTGCCTGAAAATGGCGAAAAATGAAGGAATTTGAAAATCTTATGAATATCAAAAGCATGGGCTATATACTATGATAAGTTTAAAAATCACTGATATTAACCTTATTAAAAAATAAAACACCAGATAACTATGGAACCTTTCAATGATGGAAATTTGCGTTAATATTGCTGGTGCTTTTATTGTTGAATATAGATGTCATAAATCATTATTCTCTTTTAATGGTGACTGTTCAAGGTTCATCAAATCATTAAAACTGTCCTGTTCTTCCTCACTGTCACCTTCATCTTCATCTGAGCCAAGACCACCTCCAATGGCTGTTAAATCTTGGGGTTCCCCTTTCTCTAGGTGCCGAAAGAATGTTCCTTTAGAAAATAAAAAAATTGTCACTGACAAAAAATCTATGGTTACACATCGAGAGGTTTGAGATAATATAGAAATACAGCATGGAGCATGAAACATAGTTTTGAGTGCCAGGGAGACGGGGTGGGGGGGGGGGGGTATCCAGGGAGGCCTGGGGAAATGCCCCAACCTACCTGAAAATTTTAAAATTGAGGCTCTGACTCATACAATTTCAAGTGCTATCGCAACATATTTATTGTAAGTCTGTCAAAGCTTTAGGCAAATCATAAAAATTATAAAAATTAAAAAATAAAAATTATCTTTGGATAAAAATTGAAAAATTAAATCCTGTATCTGCCTCTGTTGATATCATTACATGAAGTACTGCACATGTGATGTAAGTCAATAATGTAACGGTTCAACTAAAAAAATACCTAAAATATTTCTGGAATGCTTCTCCTTTTCTAACCAATCACTTGCGAGAATAAGAAACCGCTAAAGATCACCATCACCAAACTAGATGGATCATTTTCAACGTATAAGTTTGTTACAGAAAAACAGAAAAACATACAGAAAAATATTTGCTTTTATGCACACATACTCTAAACAAACTAGGAATAGGTTTGAGATTCAAATATTTTTCTTTATAATTAAAACAAATTTATATGTTTAAAAGCTAGTTTGGTGATAACAATCTTTAGTGACTAGTAGTTCTTGCATGTGATTGGTTAGATATTTTGAGTGGTCATGGTTCTTTTAGTTTGACTGTAATATATAAATAGAGGCTTTGCATCATCACGTGATGGCAGCCATGACTGGAGGCACAACAATAAAGTATTTTCCCTGGGAAACTGAATTCTTTCTCATGTCAATCAGATAAGAACAGATTCAATAATTGAAATATTGTTCCTGCCTTCTGTCATGGATGCCATCATGTGATGGTGCAAAGCCTCTATAGAAGTCTATACCATGCATATACTGTATCTTACTTCTTTGTCTTTCAGAGAGCATTTTTAATTCTTGCTGTAGTTGGCTATCTTGTGCTGCTTTTTCTTCCTGTGAGGGTTCTGGCCTGGACATAAATCAAATGTTATAGAATTAAATATTGGCACCAAAAGCAAGAAGTGTTTTATGTGAAACTATCTCATTCCCTTGGTGAAAAAAATTTACCTACTCAGGATTTCAAACAATAACTGACTCGTGCATTTGTGATCAAGACTCTATTTGAGTAGAAAGCTTAAAGTGATCAGTTGAATAGTAAAATATTTTTATATGATTTGAGTGATGTATCTTGGAGATATCAAGGTTTATACTTCCAATATGTTAATGCTGTGACATCATTGGAGGCTTAATGAAATATGCAAAGCTTTTCTGGTGCAGTAAAACATCCCAATAATAATTGATAGTAACCTATCTAGACCCCCTCTTCATACTTACCTTATTATAGACAGGGCAGTAGCAAGGGGGGGGGGGAGGGGCTTGAGCCCCCCAGATTTTCCCAGAAAAGTAAAGCAAGTAGGAATTAAATTTTCATTTGTCATGCTTGTGCCCCCCCAGTTTTTCAAGGCTTGCTATGGCCCTGATAGAACATTAGCTATGGGTGGCATGCAAACTCTTCTGATGAGATGCAGGGAGGAATAGTAACACAGTACCTAACATTAATGTTATTGTATAATGTCAACTACACACACCTACTGTGATTGTGAGTCACTCGAGGGCAAGTATGTTTTTAAAAGTTATGATAACTAGCGGTAAGCTAGTGTGGGCTGCATTGGTGTTTCTAATGAAACAGTTGTGATAAAAAGGTAAATTTTACACTGTAAAAAATAAGAAAGATCACTTATTGACATTTCAGATGCTAGTCCTTCGTCGGAGTAAAAGGACTAGCATCTGAATTGTCAGTAAGTGACCTTTCTTATTTTTTACAGTGTAAAATTTACCTTTTCATCACATGTTCAAGTTAGATGAAACATGAAAACAACAGTGACGTACATGCTAGTAGGTTTACTTACTGTGCAACAATTTCCCTGACTTCTCCACATTTTTCACAAAATCCTCCTTGTTGAGCACATTTAGTACAATATATATGATAAGCTTGTCTGATTGTTTTCTGTTCACATTTCACACTGAAGAAAAAATGTGCGACATTCTTCATACTTGCATTAAGAGTTCTGCGCTACTGCTCTGAGTGCATGTTCACGTAATATAAGAGTGGGACAGTATTTTGTAAAATATGATTTCAATTCTGTTCTTTTTTTTGTCAAGCACAATTTTCTTTAAATATTCAAGATCACTTACAGTTAAGCTAATTCTGAATCAAATATAGGTTTTTTACAAAACACCGACCCACTTTTTCATCACGTAAGCATGCACTCAGAGCAGTAGTGCAGAACTCTTGATGCAAGTATTACACTCTGCATATGAATTCTGGTTCATGTGGGAAGGAGTGGAGAGGAAGACAAGATATGCTGGGGAAGGGGGGGGGGGGGGAGGGAAGGTTAAAAATGCCTTCTCAAATCCATGCCTTTCTGCTTCCATAAAACTAATAGACCTAATAATAATGTACCTCTTTACCAAATTGCCCATTTAAGAACACATGATATTTCCTTGAGAAATGTTCTTGTATTAAAATATTTACACATGAAAGAATCAACTCCCAAGAGTGGAATCACATAGTTTGAAATGGGCACAACAAACAACGAAGCTAAAGAGCTCTATAGACCTCTTGCAACACGTCGGAATAGATCCCTTGCACTTGACGTCAAAGCAGCTCAATTTGGAAGACAAAACAGTAGGTTCCTCAGGAGATTAAAATTCTTTTGTCTTGCCCTCCAAATTGAGCTGCTTTGACGTCAAGTGCAAGGGGTTTATTCCAGCAATGAATAGTTTAAAATACACTTACCATTTCTTGGGAGCTTTAAGTGGTTTATATTTCTTGTACTTTTTCCTCCACTCGATAGCATCTCTACATCGTGCACAAACTCCTGATACTGGAGTGCTGTTGATTAACTTCGTCGTTCTACTTGTATCGTGTAAGTCATTCTTAAATGCTGTCGCGTTCTTATACTTCTGACCCTTCTTTTTACTATCTCCTTTCCTTGAGCTCATTCCTGTTTTCCTACGTGAGAAAATATATAAGCAAAACTTGAAATTTTTTAGGTTAAACTCGTAAAATTTTGAAAAATTGTCGTACAAAAGATCGCAGGCTCAGATTAACATCATGCGCAAGGATTTTCGTGCGCATTCATTACAAAATAATCCGCTGTTCATTGTGATTGCTGCTTCAAACATGGCGGCGGATAAAAAGCGTAGCGCAAATGGTACGAAGGTTCTCATCTTTGTACCGCCAAAAATATGCCTTCATCAACAAGAAAAGAAAGCGAAACTAGATGCGCAAGGTAAGAGATTATGTATTGATGTCAATATTAGTTGTTTTTCTATTATTAATCGAAGATCTGGCTGTGTTTTTGTGTCAAAGAGTTACCGGAAGTGAAATGGGACAAGACGTACTTCAAGTTTGATGGTCAGAAATTTGTCATTGATGATGAAGCTACAACCCAAAAAGACCTAGAAGTTCAAAATTCTATTAGAATAGACTCTGAAGTTAGTGCAAGTGGTGGAATTGTTCTTGATTATGACCCAGAATTCGTTCAGGAATCAGTCAATTCATACTTGGATCAAGAGTTTTTCCAAACAAATCAGACCACTGCTCTTCGTAATAGTTTGACTCACTTGGAGAGCGTCTTCACACAAGACAGAGTAGGGAGTTTTGACAGACTTCAGCGGGAATATGAAGCGGTGAACTTTGAGAGCCAACTTCTCCTAAAATATAGCATTTCAGACGGCTCTTCCAGCCGTGGTTCTTCAAGGGAGAGAGGGCTAGGTGATGATAATACGCATCAGTTGACAGACGAGGATGTTTATACTCAAGTCTCTACTCGTGAAGGTCTAAAATATGATGATAAAACCACTTCCTTCTCATCGTTAGAGAAGAGACACAAATCACCGCCATTATTTTCACAAGCGACTTCTAAATCGTCGACAAAAGAAGATGAAAAAGCAACTAAAAATTTTGAAGAAACTACAACTACTGGAGAACCCAGTGCAGCTCCTAAAGAAACCGCAGGACCTCTGGAACCAGGCGCAAGCAAAACCCAAACGAATTTTGTTTCCAAACGTGTTCGCGCATTGCCAAATATTTCCGATAAACTAACTTACCTTGCGCAGTGCAACAAATTGAATGATTTGGTGAATGTATGTGTCATCGTCCTTCAAGTAAATCCAGTCAGGGAAATCCAAATTAAATCAGGTAGAAACAAGGGAGAGTACATCCCGTTGTCTTCAATAATCGTAGCAGATGTCTCAAAATCGCACTTTAAGTTAACGTTTTGGAGACAGGCTTCCCGTTGGACCGACAGAATCGTCCCTGGGGACATCATCATCGCCACATCAATCCGCATCGAAACATGGAGAAACGAAAATATCGGCCAAACTACTTTCCACTCGTGCTTCTATAATCTTCACCAGCCAGTCAAACCTCTGTCACGAGACTGGCTTCACTTGGTGCCCCAGGAAAGACTCGATGAGTTGCTTAAGCAAGCAGGACAAGATTATAGCTATCTCTTTAGGAATGCTGTTTCTGCTACCAGACAGCCAGTAAAGTTCGCTCGTATCTCAGAAATGAAGAATAATACTCTGGTTCACTTTAGAGGGGTTCTTCGTAAGGTTGAGGTTTTGGCAAACCAAACAACTGATGGTACTTACCAGTTTGGAAATCAAAGGCTTCCGAAAATAAGAATTGGTAAGTCTTGATGCGTTCTTGAAGGGTTACTGGGCTGATAAGAAAGCAAAGTTGTCTTGCAAAAGCGCACCAACGCACTTCTGACTTGTTACCAGGAGTTTGCTTTAAAGAAAGAACTGAATGAACGAAAGAGTGTGAGTGTGTGTAAAAGAGAGAAGACGAATTAATGAATAAAGGAAACAAGGAAAGAAGAAAGAAAGATGGAATGGGATTCGTCACAAATATATTTTCTAATATGTGAATGCTCTCGAACCTATTTTTTCTATTTTCCTTGTAGTTTTTGCTGAATCTCCTGGCGAAGAAATTATCGTGACTCTCTGGGGAAGACAAGCCGAGTGGTTAAACGATTTGCGCACAGCATTGGGAACAGTATGGGAGCTACAGTACCTCACAGCCAAGCACGACGCGTCGAGTGGAACGATGGTACTTCACACAACGCCAAAGTCAACAAAAACAAAGCTAACGAATGAAAACCTGCAAGCAAAGAAGATACTTTCCATCTTTGGTGACATCCCCAGTGAAATCAAAACATTCAAAAGTATCAAAGGTCTACTTAATGCCAAGTTTTCAGGGTCTGCGGAAATCAGTGGATTTATTTCTGCCATCGTTTTCTATTCTGATACTAACGAAACTTTGAACATTAAGAGTACTCAAGATGTGGAAATCTTAAACGACTGTTTCCCGCATCTGACATACATAGGTTGCGCCTTGTGTTTCCGACCATTAACACAAGACAAGAACCAGATATATGGACAATGTAGCCACTGTGTAGATCATAAACCAGACTATAACTACAGAGTTGCACGGTTTTATCGGAATTTTACTGTAAGGATAAAGGATTCAGGAGGAGACATCGAGGTAGACGTGAATCATGGTTCAGCATGCAAGCTGTTTAAAGGAATTGAAGCGAATCAACTGGTAAAGCAGCATCAAAAATCTTGTAAAATTGACGAGTTTTTAGAAAGAGTGAAAGAACTTGTTTCAAATAGGGAAAAATATCGAATGATTTTGTCTTGTCACACAGTTTTAGATGAGAATAGTTTTGTATTTAGTCGTAATTTTACCTTCATAAACATTAGATAATTATTATCAATAATTTATTAATAATATTAAATTATTTGTCATTACAATTTTTACTATTATTATTGTTAGTAAAGTTTATTGAAAAGTTTTTTTTTCAATTAAAATCGAAAAGACACTTTGAAGCCCTTTCATCGTTTAGTAACAGCAAAACTTTTGGTCAGAGTGAGTTTTGGCACAGGAAGCCAAAAATAAGAAAAGTGAAAAAACAGCGATAATTTTCGTTTTCTTATTATAAGTTACTGTATTGCCTTTCCTCTTGTAAGGTTTTTGAAAATGATAAAGGTAAATAATAGAATAAAGATATAGACTGTCACGTGTTATGGTCTTTCTTTTTATTCACTTTTTGCAGTGCATTATGGGTGGGATCAGGAGGGTCACGTGTCTATGCGTAACATTGGTGGGTGACACGTCTCACTAAGACTAGTGATTACCCAGTTCATCATTTCCCGCATGAACCAGAAGTCCATTACCAAAGATCTTAATAGCGACCGCGATCCATAACTTGAAAACAACAGCGCTTAAACGTGTGGGATGCGTTGCGTAATTCAATTTTCAAAAATGTCTTGTCATGGTATACTTTAAAGTACTTTTGATGGTAAAAGTTGATGAGGAAATGGTGTCTAAACTTTAAAAAAGCCAATCTTTTTAGTTTTACAAAAAATCGCGATTTAACGTTCGCGATCTGCGCATGCGCGGTGACACTTTCATTAAGATTTTAAAAATAAACTTCACGTTTTAATCAAAGACGAGAAATAATGGTTAAATTTTATCAACATTAACCTTTTAACTAAATTTTTTTATTTTCAAACTCATTTTATTGAAATATTAGCACCTGCAAAGTATAATGATCAATGAGTTGTGATACGTTGATGTATTTATCTTTATTACCCAATAAAATCATTGTTTTGGAACCACTTTTCTTTCACTGCATAGGACAGATGTTTAAGAACAGTCAACATCAATTACAGCAGATAGATCCTAGGATTCACTTTTCTTACAACATTGCTAAAATTACCGGTATATTATTATATAATTATGACAATGTAAAATTTCGTAACCCCCTTGATATTTCTGACCCAACCTACTGTATTTGACTTGTATATGACTGCACTATATTTACAATTTCAATTATAGAATCTGTACCCTGTGGAAGTCACTTCTCTACCTGTGCAAAGGTATAGAAAATTATGAAATGCAGATTGAAATTGCAACTTGCAGGACTGATTTAAACAAGATAGTAGTGATAGCGTAAATTTTCTTTGACCATACTCTCCATAAATATATATACTTCCATTATTTTATATGTGATGTCTACCTAAGCACATTTTGTCTTTTCAAATATCAGCTGTTTGATCAGTGAATGGCATCTAACCTAATTAATTCTGACATTGGAGCAGATATCAAAGATTTTTGTTATTTGCACAAACTATATTTTTATGTAGAAGCCAAGGAGAAAATGCTTTTCCAAAGAGTTCTTGGTACACATGTATTAAACTCTACAGGACTACAGCCTTGTCCATAACTGATTCTATTTTTTCATTGCATTTCGTTTTATATTGCCCTGCTAAAGTCTTGGATGCAATTGTGAGAATTTGCTTTCTTGAACAACCTGAAAGAAAAACCATACATATAAGGTTATAAATCAAAGTGTTTTAACAAACAAAAAAAATTGAAAATTGTCCTTGTTCTGAAAGGCTGTTAATGGACTGTGGCTAAAAAAAAATGTGACTCTCATTCTATGATTGAATTGGAATTTGGAAGTGTAGTCTGCAAGGAAGGAAAACTGAAGTACACAGAGAAAAACCCACTAAGCACAGCAGAGATGATGATACTCACAATCACAGCATTGACAGCTAGTGCATTAGCAGAACACAACACTTGTGCTTACCTTTAGGGACCCCTCATTTTTTACTGGGGAGGTGGGGGGGGGGGGGTAGCAGTGGGATTTGGGGGGTAATAAAATAGAGGCTCAAGAGGGGGGACACACAAAAGAATTGAAGTTGCACAGCACTTTTACGATTAAACATTTTTTTTCAACAACAGAGAGGGGAAGTCAAGTTTTCTTCAGTATGGGTTATCAAGCAAATCACAATGCCCCCCCCCCCCCCCCCCCCCCAACTTCCCAATCAAAAATGAACAGTCCCTGAGTTAGCCTATGCCTAAAAGTGTACCTACCTCCTACTCTTGTCTGCCAATCTCCTTGAGAATTACCAGTCCCTAAAACAACTTCACCTAGAGTGTATGAGAGTCCTGACCAGCGTAGATTGTAATTTGAGGGTGTGCTTTGTTCTGCTTTAGTGATGTACTCCTTTGGGACTTCCAGAGCTTGTGAAAATGTCTCAAGATCAATCTTGAGGTTTGGGTCACTCAGATATAAACAAAACATACTGAACCACCTAAAAACGAATATATATATATATATATATATATATATATATATATATATATATATATATATATATATATATATATATATATATATATATATATATATATATATATAATTGAATTAAATTTTATATGTGAAAAACAGGAGCAGATCCAGGGTGTGGTAAGCAGTGGAGTGAGGAACCCTGTGAGTGTTGCCCCCTTTTAGAAATGATTCCTGGTTCTTTCCTTGGAAAAATTATTTGGACACCAAGTTTTAATTTTAGAGAATGTGAACTGACAAAAACAGTAAAATATTTCTACTCACTTTCCAGGTATCAATTCAGCAACAAGTTCTTCAACACCAATGACTATCTCATCTTCTTTTACTTTCTTCGTTCTTCGAAGATGAGATACTCTGTGCTGTGCTCCTTTGAGGCCAGCAGAACAGCCAGTTGGTAGAGGTGCAATGCTGGATGCTGAGGATAAACCTTTGAAAAATGCCAACTCAAAAATCTGCCGAAATCCATCCTTAATTGCATCAATGGTGGGAACATGTTCTGTTGTTAGGACAAGATTAACACCTTGACTTCTGTTATCTGCAAAAGTGAAAAAATTATTTTTATGTAAATCAGGTTATTTAGGCAATATTCATGGACCTATTTTGTCTATATATATAGACAGAAATGTTATAAGGGCATTTTTTTTCCTGAAAAAGAGATTTCATTTTCCAAGGAAGAACATTTCTAGTGCTCTGCCCCACAACATTGCATGCATAAAACCCTCTATTTTAACATACAAAAACAATTCTCAACAATACAATCCCTGATTATATAAAGTATACACTAAAATTTCAACTTACGTAAATAGTCTTCCATCGCTGGGTCTAACGTTGTTATCACAGTATCTACAGAGGACTGTAAGAAAAGAAAAAATAATTTCCCATCTGCTTTATTTTATAATTTTGGCATCCTGACTATGATTTATTTACTTGGATTCTACTTCCTGCATAGACTGAATAATAATAATTGCAGAAGTAAAAAATAACCAAACATTTTAAAAACAAATTTAATGAAATGATGGTAGAGTTCAATAAAGGTGTACAGCCATTTTTGGTTTACAAATAATTCTAATAAATATTTACGAATATTAGTAATTATACTGATTCATCATTGGATTCAGCTAGCTGTTACTGCTGAAGGAATATGTTATTTCCTAGTTAATAAATAACTTTAATACACTGAAATAACAAGTAGAAAAGTTGAATAGCGAATGTTTATTCTTTAAAAGTAGATAAAATGCCTAATTCGATTAATTTTTGGCATTTAAATAATCAGCTGAGTAATAAAGCACGTAAGCATTCACACTCTTGAACGTTTTACAAATACATTCTTGACCAACCTTTGTTTTCTCTACGATATTTCTGCCAATATTCTGTGTAGTTTGTAAACCAGCATTAACAGCACTTGACATCCATCCCCACATCCCTCCGCCATCGTTACTTGACTCTGTTGACGACTGCCACGTTGAAGAAGTGTTCGCTGCACCACCACCACCACTTGCAGCAGTACTTTGTGATTTTTGAGCTGGTATTGGATCCGATCTCATTCTCTCTTGGGGAGGACTTGCTAGAGCCTTTGAGCTTGAGCTCGGCGTTGTTTGACTTTGGCTAGAGCCTTTGGATATCGTCACAGGGGAGCTTGTAATAGGTTGTTTTTGTTCGGCAGTCGTGGCACTTGTTGTCGTTGATGGAACTTTACTAACAGTTTTAGGTTCATCTTTTCTCACATCTTCGTCCTCTAAAGCACTAGCAACTTCTTTGACAATGTCTACTTTTGTGTCAGGTTCTTTAGATTCTATATTAAGGCTCTTGTTTTCGTGTGGCTGCATCATTTTGAAGCCGAAAAACTGGCCAAAATGAAGAAAATGGCAGCAGAAAAGAAAAACTTCTTTGTAAAACGAACCTCGTTCTCACGTGAGATGAGGTGTCCAACGGAAGTGACGTCAGGAATTCATTTCAAAAATACAAAATGGTATCCCTGTGGAAAAATCCTTTTGTTCATTCGTTCGTTCTTTCTTCCTTGCTATTCCTTCCCTTTTAACTTTTTCTTTCTTCCTTCATTTCTTCCATTCATTTCTTCTTTCTTCCTCTATTCCTTCAATTCTTTCGGTTTTCTCATTCATTCCTTCCTTTCTTCTTTCCTTCCATTCTTTCATTCTTTCTTTCATTATTTTTACTGTTTTATAATAAATAATAAATACAAACAAATACAAACAAATAATTATGAATTTTGTAAAAACAGATCTTTGTTTAATTTTTGAAAAAACTGTATAAATAATTGCACTACCTAGAAATCAAAATTTATCCTAAGAATTTTACCTGATTTATCAATGCTAAACTAGTTCCACAAATATGTCTGAATTGATGACGCTGGAATAACAGCTGATATCTTACCCTGTTTAGGGTCAATAAGTTCAATAGACATTGGCTTATCTTCTTTGTTGAGGATGATGATAACTTTTGTTGATTCTGGTGTTATGAATCCGATGAATTCCAGTGATGTTTTTTCAGCTGACACAACTGAAATCCTCTTTGATCCTCTTGGGATAAACTTGGTGAAATGACCAAGGTGATAGAACATAGGCTAGAAATGTAGGGGGAAAGTTATCAATGCCTGCTATAAAACATACGGTATGTAAAGGAAAAGGAACAGTGTCCCTTCAGCTAATAGCTGTCTATCAGGAGCTGATGCAAACGTAGAAGGGGAAAATCCAGGGGTGATGAAAGGGGTGACTAGTCCATATACAAACCTGTTTATAGAAGACTTTGTTCTGAGAATCAACAACAATTGGAGCATCAACAAAGTTTTTCACCCAGTTTGGACCTCCATTCATGTTAAGAGCCAGATTCCAATCCACCCATCCAACAACCCAATTAGAAAGATCCTGAAAAAATTAAGTATTTAGATATGTTTAGGATGATGTGAGTCTCATTAAATATAGTCTTTCTAGTATTTCTAGTCATTTCATTTCATTTCATTTCATTTCTCATTTCTGCAACCAGAATAAACTAAGCCAATCATAAATTTGATTGACTGAAGCCAAAATGCCAGACTGAAGCCAAAATGCCAATGTCTGGAGCTGGTACTTCACAGAAATATGAAAAGCACTGTAAAGGTATGGAAAACATGCGACATGCAAAAGGAAAAACATACCTCTATGATGCTACTGCTGTATCTCTCTCCTCTGTGCCAATCTCCCAATACCACCCCTCTAGGGGATCCCCCTGGACCAGTCCCAGACCCAGTACAAGCTTCTGTTGCAAACATAAAATAGTTTGGAAACCTGGAAATATATTGAAAGCAAAAAAACTCTCAAATTCTATTGAGCCACAAAATATCTGCATGAGCTGATCTAAGTCAGGGCATGCTAAGTGACCAGTCACTATTTACAGGGAGGAGGGCTGGTACATTTTGATTTTCACTTGTACAAATTCTCCTGACCCCTCCCCCTAAAGTGCCCTTTATTAGCCCTGTCATTTGTTGAGCATAAAAAATGCTGGGCCCCTTCTATTTGCACCCCCCTGTAAATAATGAATGTCAAAATGTCGTCATAGTTTTTCCACACTTATGCAATATCAACTCTTATATATACAAGTTTATTTTGTTTCTCATTTACTTTTTATGTGCTTCAGTAAGATATGACGCAGGTGTCAGCCAATCCCAGTACCAATGCAGTGCTATTCCAGACACATATTTAGCAGCATCAGGGTCTGATAGTATAGTCTTTGCCCAGTTGTTTACGAACAGCCTTTGATCATCCAGCATCATTATTTTAACATCTTTGTGTCCTTCCTGTGTTAGGGTAGGACCTAAGTCCATTTTAATGAAGTCCCGCTCAGCTTCTGGGGAAAATCCCATGCACTGAAATGAAAACCTGCAACAAAAATGTGAAAAACATTAGGCAGTGTCTCTTTGGTCAATATGTGGTACAGCAGAACCTCCATTATGAGTGACCTTTGAGTATAGCCAATAACGCTCTATCTAGTGACCAGTTGCTGAAGTCCCCAAAATGTTTTTAATTGCACTAATTTACACCTCCATTAAATGACCAAGCTCTTTCTAGCAACCAGTTGTTAGAGTCAAAGCAGGTTTTTTTCACTACAACTATTTAACCACCATTTGACAATTTCTATCCTGCATCGCAAGCATTCCAGGAGGTCTGAACAGATTATGATTAGTGCTGTCCTTAACCAGGAACACCTGTGATGCAGGCTAGACAATTTCCCCAAGAGTGATTACATGATAAAGGTTGGATATAGATAATAAATAGTTAATAATAATTACTAACCCAGGTAAGAATCCATCAGATGGTTCATTTTGTACTGTTACGCCCCAGATCTTGATCCCACTGTCTTCATATGCTTTGATAAATTTAGCAAAATACATTGCCCATGTTTTGTGGTACTTGTCGCCTGCCTTGCCTTTGAGCTGACCAAAACCTAAAAAAAGAATGAAAGATAGCATACCATCATCATTACCATGCATCATCATCATTATGCATCATCACCATCATCACTATGTATCATCATCATCACCATCACCATCATCACTATGTATCATCATCATCATCACCATCATCAATATGTATCATCATCATCATCAATATGCATCATCATCATCATCAATATGCATCATCATCATCATCATCATCACCACTATCATCACCATCATCATGCATCCCCATACATCATCATCATCACTACGCATCATCATCATGACAATCATCATGACAATCATCATCACCATCATCATGCATCATAATCCTTTCATCATTGCCATCATTTTTGTGGAAAGATATAAAATCATCCACTGAATGCAAGAATAGAGCTGACATATTTAATATTATTAGTTAAAAATCCCCTTAGCTCTCACCTTCCAAAAATATATTCCTTCACTAAATTAGGAAACTTTCATCTATACCTGTTGTTTTCCCATTTGTTTTCATCCAAGCAGGAGCCGACCATGGACTCCCAAAGAACAGAATCTCTTGCTTGTCACTCATTTTAATGGCCAACTTCATCAAGGGAATCTTAAAGTCCTGATCTTCCTTAGCAAGGGAAAAATTGCTGAGCCCAAAATCACCAGGAAAATCATCATAGGAATATTCTCTTGTGGAAAAATCACAGCTTGCTATTGGGATACGGCCAATATTGTACTCGATTCCATGAACAGAATAGTAAGAGCTGAGAAGGATTTCTTGGAGTGTTGCACTGAGGTTTTTAATGTTAATAGTTGCTGCATCTATAAAACAAGATAAGATTAAGTACAATGTATTTGTCAAACTTGCAAACACCTGACAAATTTTACCAAATTTGTATTCTTCATTATTGCACCTTACATTGTCATGCCCTCTCGGGGGATGGGGGGGGGGGGGGGGAGGGAGCGTTGGTGCCAATTATCAAAAGATTTCTCATTAGCATCCATTATTCTACTAAGAGAATTTATGAAATACAAGTTATTCCTTCTTTAAATAATTAATCGTAAATGCTAGTTGAACTCATGGTGGAATTATATTTCAGTCAACAAAAATCTACATTGTATACTTGGAAAATACTCGAAAAATGCTAACCCAAAATAGTAACCCATAATTACTTTCGGGGAAGGCAATCAACTCAGCTGGTGATATATAGCTATATAGCTGTAATGTAAATATCTTTTAGGGGTGGGGCATAGTCAGAGGTAGGTAGGAAAGGAAATGTAATGCCACATTTGTAATTATATCCCAAAAATCTCCTCCATCATTGTCTTCAAACCATTTTTGATATAACATCTTTATGAATGAGAATACCTGTAAATGCGCCCCCAAATCCAAGTACACTCTGATATACAACAGACTCATTCAAAGTCAAGGTTGTTACTCCATCTTCAGCTTCAACCAGGTGATCATTAAACACTCCAAGCTTTAGCTTAAACCTTGCACCAGCCTTAGAGCTCGTGTAGACAGCATACTGACCATCTTTGAGTGGTGAAGAAGTTGCAGCATCATCAAAATGGTCACAATGCTGTTCTGAACAAACACAGACAAAGCCATGACCAAAGTCTTTTGCGCTACATGTAGTGTAATTTGCGGGAGAAAATGCACTTGAAATTTCAAAAACACTGACTAACACGAAAATTGTAAAGAGAACACCGTATATTTTATACATTGCGGGAAGTTCTTAAAAGAAAAACTCTTATTTTCCTTTAGGCAAAAAATTATGAATGGCAAACGATGACAAGCTTTTTTCGCTTTCACGTGACACTTCCAACAGGCGTTCCTCACTAACCACAGGAAGCCCACAATAACTCAAAGTATTTGTTTGTTAAGAAAAATCTTCAATATGCTTTTGAGCAATTCAATAATCTCTTGAGCAATTGTTTCAGTTTCGATATTATTTTATACCTCTGTATTGATATCAAACCTTTAAGGATATTTTTTTTGTAGTATTATCTTTTTGCATTTTATGGGTTTCCTGTGTAAGCGCGGCGTGGTTACCAAGAAGAACCGCGCGAATTTCTAAATATAAGTTCGAATGTTTTGACTGGAGTGGCGTGTTTTTTATCCTTTTTTATCCTTATACCCCTAGTTTTTAGCACTTTTATATTCTTTAAATGTCGATTAATGTCAGGGAACCTTGAACAAAGGCTTTGGGAGGCGATTGAAGATAAAGATTACAGGTAAGCTAGTATATATTGAGAGCAAAACAGCCCTGCCAGGCTTACTTTATAGTAAACAGTATGGCTTTGCATGCAATGTGCTAATAAAACCTTCGTATTAATGGGTTTTTGTCAATCAAAGTCGTCAGTAAAAACTCGTCTGCATTTTCCTAAGTCACAGAAACACAAGGGGGGTTGAGGGGAGGAGGTTGCAAGCATTGTTCATTTATTTATGACATCTACGGAGGATGACAATCCGTTGGAAAACAATGAATAGGACACGTGAATAGGACACGTTATATTTTATAAGCACAGCAAGTGGTTTTGCAAGGGCGAACACTAATGCATTAAAAAATAAAAGCCTCATAATTATGAATTCAAAATGAGTGTAACGTTTTTTCTTTTTTCTCTTAGAAAAGCAAGTTTTTTTCTTAGGAATGGAGCTCAAACAGATAGATTATTAGGAGATGGCATAGCTGTTATTCACTTTTTGAGTGGGATCGATGGAGACAAAGCAAATCAGCTGCTGATAAAATGCTTGGAAAATGGTGCTTCTCCAAACATCCCATCTTGTGATGGCATTACCCCAGTTCATGTTGCAGCAATTTGGGGTATTTTTGATAACTTAAGTACCCTGATTGAATATGGTGGTAATATTGATGTCATAGATGCCGATGGAATGAGTCCTTTAGAATATGCCGAGCAATCTGTAGAATATCAAGCAACAGATTGTGTAAAACTATTGACTGATCTGGTACATAATAACAAAGAATATACTTACACTAAGATCAAGCCTAAACCAGATTCTGCCAATGTAAATAGAAGAAAAGATTTAGATGAATCTTTATCCGTTGATAAGTATGATGGAACCAATGCCAGTCTTGCTGCAAAAGACGATAAACCTCCATTTTATGTTTTACATCCAAGCAGATATTATTACACGGATGAAAGAGATCTGTTGACTGAAGATGAAACTAGCACAGTGTCTTTAGATCAAACTGAGAATAGCGACTCCTCATTTGTTAAGGATCTTACATATAATGTTGAGAATCCCAGACAAGCTACAAGAGGCTCAAGAGATCAGCATGTGCTAACACACCCACAGCAAAAGTATTACATTGATGGAAGAGATTTTATGTCCGAGAATGAATCTAGTGCTGACACCTTGATATCAGCCAGCAGTTCAGTTAGCTTTCATACTGCAAACGAAGGAGAAATTAGCATGGGTTTTGCAAGTGTTTTAGACGATACTGTAGTGACTTTCCCAAAACTTCACCCTTGGACTGCTGATGAAAATAAGATGGACCTTGACGACACAATTATTGATGGCATAAATGGCTTGGAAATCAGAAATACCAGGTAAAAAGTTTTCTAATTACGGTACTTACTTATAATGGGAGATCTGGAAATTATGGTAGATATGATTTTTGTGACTTAAATTAGCAATTCAATAACTTTCAAGCATTATTGTGACTATGTATTGGCAACATTTATGAGATGTTCATTCAGCCTTCCATAATTCCTATATATCTAAGATTGACCATTTCAGATTTCCCTGTTATCAACGTTAATTGAAATAGGCGTATATATAAGAATGTCCTTGGCAAGACAAAGCTCAAAATAAGCAACAAAAAATCAAATATGTCAAAAAATAAGTGGATTATGGACCTGTACTGGACTGTGGATTCTAAATCTTTGATTTCAGATTCAATGTCTTAAATTAAAGACTATACTGATCTCAAAGATTTTATGGCCTACTATTAAAAATTTTATGAACATCGAATACATTATTCCTTGAGCTGGAACAAGCTTTTGGAGAAATAAATAGAGTGAGGGATCTTTGTTAGTCTACATCACATCCAGACAAATACCCCTGACTTTACAAGGGTATGTCCGAATGCATGCAGACTAGATTTTTGTGAGCAATAAATATTCTGAAGCTTACTGCGGTTTTCATAATTACACAGACATTGAAGTTGCAACTTTCCCATTGGAATTTTGTTTTTCAATGTCACCAGTCAAAAATGTAAAAGTTGCTGATGGATTATTTTTGATTGGTGGAAACCAAAATTGTGCATTGAAATTTGAGCATCAGTGTCTCCATAATTATGAAAACAGCAGTATCTCATTTATTGGTTTTTTTCTCCCAGTGAAAATCTTGACAGCCCATCAAGTAACATCATCATTGACAGCATAAACAGTACACTATCAGATGGAACAGTTTTGTACGACTGGAGAGAATATAGTGTATTAGAAACACCACTATCCTCTGATGAATCAGATATGTCCTTCGTCATCCCTGAGGCATTACTTAACATGGGCTGTCAGAAGCTGAAAGAAGAGCTGTTGAAAGTGGGTGATGATCCAGGACCAATCAGACCTGACACTAGGATGCTTTATGTAAGAAGATTGGCTCGAATTCAAAGTGGCTTAACAGATGGACAGGTAAGTTTAGTTTTCATGATTCCAGAAAAAGGCTATGACAGAAGATTTGAAGAGTAGATCTTTGATTACAGCATTTGTTTAATTTTTACCACAGCAGTATTCTGACAGGCTCAAGGAATATCTCCCTGAAGTAAGGGCCGTTATTGAGGGTAGGTTACACTCCCCTGAAATGGATCCAGTGGAAGAATCAATGTGTGTTGAGTTCACTAAACGGGATCTGAGGAGCAAGTGGAGAGAAGGGTAAGAAACTGAAATAGAACTGGGGTCATTTCATCATCATCATCATCATCACCATCATCATCATCATCACCATCACCACCATCATCATCATCATCATCATCATCATCCATCATCATCATCATCATCATCATCATCATCATCATCATCATCATCATCATCATCATCATCATCATCATCATCCATTATCATCCATTATCATCATCATCCATTATCATCCATTATCATCCATCATCCATTATCATCCATCATCATCATCATCATCATCATCATCATTATTTTTCCCCTTGGGCGCATTACCGGCTTTAGGGCACTTCTGTCTGGAAATGGTGGAAAATCTTGTCTCCAGCAGTCGCTTGAAGTCCAATGTCTTCATCATCATTCGTCTAGCCTGTTCTATTCTATCTATTTGTTGAGCCAATCGCAGTGTGCGAGAGATTAATGCTCATCCTATAAGGATGTTAGTGGGTACAGTACATCCATGGTTGCGGCAAGACACGACCCAGTTCATACAAGACCTGTTCTTTGTGTAATTAAAATATTAGAAAACCGCGCGCAAATCATTATTTCTCACCATTTCTTTGTTACAGAACTGAGAAATCCTCCTTCAACTATCTACTGCTCGATCCACGCGTCACTCAGAACCTCCCTGTCAGAAGCAAAAAGATGGCATACGAGGACGTCTTTCATACTTTTGTGGCAGCTATTTTTTACGTTGGCAAAGGAAAACGTTCTAGACCTTACGCGCACTTGCATGAAGCCATTAGCTTGAACAAGGTTAGTTTGGAAAGCGCGCTGAGGAAACCTGCGGAATTAGTAGTTCCTTGTTAATTCTCTCCTGTGTTCTGTGGATTTTACTCCGGGTTTGTTGGTTTTCCTAATTCCATTTTTAACTCGGGCGACGAACGCTTTAGTCATAAGCCTCGGGCTGGGCAGACTGAGCAATCATTCCCTGTATGATCGATGTATAATAGATCCTATTCCATTCCATTATTTTTTCCATTTTCTTCTGCTCCACAAGAATTCACTTTATTCATAAGCTTTGATTAACAAGCATTTTGTGATCCCTATAGAACGTAACCTACCCTACCATGATTATTTACTTGTACCTTGACTACCCGGCTATGCTTTTTGCTTCAATGTATGACTGATATATCACCCATGCTTCAATTTCATCAGACAAATCGTAAGCTGCAACAGATTCGTGACATCTGGGCAGCAGGCCTCGGTGTCGTCTCTATTCACTGCTTCCAAGGTGTCATACCAGTGGAGGCATATACTCGAGAGGCTTGTCTTGTGGAGGCGTTAGGTACGTAGAAACCACTTTTTTATAGTTAACTTTGACTGGACTATGACTGATCAGGGGTGGATTAAGGATTTTCTTCAGGGAGGTGTGCTGCGTTCGAAGGGCACCACACGTGAAAAACGCCAACCAAAACATCACCGATATCATCCAAGAAAGAGAAAGTTATTATGTAATGAATATCTTCAAAGCTGTAGTAGGGGCAAGAAGTCGACCCAGAGAGGGGTGCATTCCTTAGAATCAAAGGAAAACATTTTGTATTGGTTATTTTAGTAGGGGTACAAAGTCGAGCCAGGGAGGTGCGCACCCCTGTATCCCTCCTCTGGATCTGCCCCTGATTAATGGTGATTATTGCGTCTCTCTGTGTCACAGGTCTAGTCCGTTTAACTAATCAAAAAAGAGGAGATTACTATGGACGCGCCAAGAAATGGAGCCTCAAAAAGAAACGCGAAATGGGCGTCTCTTTACTCAAAAGAGGTCTACAGATATTTTTGAACGAAGGAGAGAGACAGTTGCGGCCTGAGGATCTAAAAAGGTCAAAGTAGAACAGGTCTTCAGTGTCGACAACACATCTCCTGGTCACTAGAACACAACTTAAGTGATTTATAGTCATACAAATTCAGCTTCTTTTCAGTAATTTCTTACTTTTCGTCTCTTGTATATTTTATTTCATTGGTCTCTGGCACCTTTGTTTCTTACTTTCACAGCCGTAAGCTCACGTAATTTTAGGAATTTAGTTTGTATCAAGTTTCTCAAACCATTGATTTCATATTGAAAATAGGACAGCATTTAAGGCGCAGATACACGGTGCAACATTGCGCGCAATATTACAGGCAATATTGCTGAAATAGGATCGTTACTTTTCTACTTCAGAAACATTGCGTACATTGTTACATGGCTCGCAAAATTGCGCGCAATGTTGCACCGTGTGTCTGTAGGTTTATAGGCTTAATGACACGCAAACGTGCGTATATTTTAAGTAAGTAAGAATATTCTTTTTTTAATATTCTTATTTACATATTTATACATATTTTAAATGAAGGATTTAAAAACCAAGAAAGAGAGAAAATAGTTTTCCCAAGGTTTTGTATATAGTAATGGGTTTTTAGGAATGCGCATATTTTGGCGCGCTTTTACTTCATTTGTTTACTGGGAGACCAAAGCAGATCCCGCGTGAATGGCAAACATCACTACTTCAGGCCTGGTCCATAAACATGGTGCACCATGGTCTATCTTGGGTACAAAAACACCATATAAGCATGAAGAACAGAAGATGTTCGAACCCAAGCTAGACCACAATGCACCATGTTCGCTTTCTCAGAAAAGGTCTACGACTCTTACTCGTAAATGGCTTCTACAGCTAACCAATCAAGAGGCATGGAAATTCATACCAATCCAATCACGTTGAATACGAAAGCCATTTGAAAACCGCCCAATCAAAATGCTGGGAAGCCATTTGAGTGTTAGTAGTGGTTTATGCTGTCATTCATGTGAAAATTATTCTAATTTAAAGGTTGTTATCGATAATATTAGCCTGTCATTAACACTCCTAATGTGTTTCCATGGTTGCGCTTGCGCCAGCAAAATATTTTTCTAAATTTGAATAATTGTTTTAGGATATTTAGATAACACAAGTCCCAATATATTTTGTTATCCTTAATAATTCTTAAGAGCAAATAAATCTAGTCTTTATAAATTTAGTAAATTTTAGTTTAGAAAATGTTTCGCAAGAAATATTTGTATGTGAAATAAACTTTCTAAAAAGAAATCATACGACTGACATCTCTTTGAGAAAGCGAAAGTTAAAATTGACCTTAAAAAAATAACAATTTTTTTTGGAAATTATAGTGAAGATGGCGATTTTACCCCAATGTGCACTTAGCCATTTTCCTGCAGATCAGTTAGTATTTCCAACCGAGTTCAGTATTATAATTAGCATTTGATACTTTGAAAATCTATGAATATTAAGTTTTGATTTACTCCATAAGTTTTTGTTTATAAAATATATAATAAAACAATCCTATAGAAAAGCTTTTCCCCACTGCGCTTGTCTTTTCTTTTCGTCTTGATTTGTACAGTTTGTTTTCTTGCTTGAAATCGAATTTAAAAAAAATGAAATACAATTTTGTTAATGTGTTTAAAAGCAGACAAAAATATTTTCCCCTATATTTTGTCTATTTAATACTTTAATTTTATCCTTTATACTATTATCCCTTCACGCAAATCCTCTCCTAGTTCCCTATCTTCATCTTGACTTGTCGTTTCTCGTTTCACATGTAAACATGCATTAATTCTAGCCTTCATATCTTGTAAAACAGTCTCTCTAACAACCCAATAACTTGGGCAACAACGATCAAAACTACAAACCCTCAAATGTGAACCAGAAACGCTCAATCCCAGCACAAAATAACGCTGGATTATGTTGC
Source organism: Anthopleura sola (assembly GCA_023349425.1). Lineage (NCBI taxonomy): Eukaryota > Metazoa > Cnidaria > Anthozoa > Actiniaria > Actiniidae > Anthopleura > Anthopleura sola. The sequence continues at coordinate 1,141,332 of JALHLI010000016.1, read as the reverse complement.
TACACTCCAGATAATAAGACATGATCTTGTTCTTCGAAATTGACTCGCTGACATGGAAGAAATAAAATATAACCAGACGATTATCTCTGGCGTAGAATGGTTGAGCTTTGAAATATTCCCCTACGTTAATAGTATATTCTATTCCCTTCACATCAAGTGTAATAACTTCTCTTATAAATGCATTGAGATCAAGAGAGTCTAATAACTCCTCGCCCCACCGTGATGCGAGTCTTATTATCGCGTGTACGATTTCTTCAACCTTAGAATACTTTTTTTCCGTCGCCAGGGCAGTCATTTCTCTGGCTGCAGTTTCAAATAAATGTCGCACTAAATCCTTTAACTCTGGTGTATGTTTTGAATCAAACTTTTCTGGCCAACAAACAGCGTTTCTGATTTGTATCAAAATATTTTGTTTTCTTTCTCGCGGAGTATGATCCTGAGATTCATCCTTGATACTTGGAACAAGCTCTGAATTCTGTTTGGAAATATCGTAAAATTGTCTATCATCTTTGATCGTGTACGGCTTTGAATGCTTAGTCGCTCCATGGCCCATATCTTTTGAAACCATTCGCAAAAACCATATATTTGCTTCACAATCTTAATAGGAATTTTCCAATCACAAAAGCACTAAGACAAGTCCAGTATGACGAATTCTCCCGCTACGTTTCCTGGGTCCAGTCATATCTTTGAGCATCAGCCAGTAATGGCCCCTTAAATTGTGTTAAAGCTAATGAAAAGCCCCTGGTAAACAACAATGGCTGATCATCTTCGTCAGTATCTTGGTGACAATATTCTGTCAATAACATGAGGCCGTCATTTCAAAAAGTTTTTTTTTACGTGGGTTTGTTGAACATTTTAAGAGTTATTGAATTAGAAACGCCTTGAAAAGTTTCATTCAGTAGTAAAAATTCTGGTGAATAAGATGAAAGTTTGTTTGTTGCTTGTCAAAGACAATTCTAAAAGTCCAAAAGAACATAGTTACCAGTAAAAGAAAAATACGCCTTTTTCCTATGTGTACACAGCTAGGCTTCCAATAAATATATTTTGTACAAATAACCGTAAAACAGAAATCTGACACGGAACAAAGTCTACACTTGCAAAGTAAGAAAACTTTTAGCTGTCAAAATTTAGAGGAAAATTATTGTCGTTACAAAACCTTCATTTTTGGTTTGCTTCCTAATAATCGTAAGATCAACAAAGTCTTAGAATGTAGGAGAAAACTTGATTGCCCTTTGTTTGGGATGACAGGCTTTTATCAATTATGATAACAGCGGGTACTGATTATTCAAAGATGAGAGGTTTTGTTCAAATAATGAGTAAAATGGTGATTCTTGCGTTGATTTGGATTACAAACGACTGCATTAAATTTAGATTATAGATATATCGATGTTTAATTCGCTAGAATAATGCAGGTGGATAAGATGAGACGATCATCGAAGATAAAAAGCAATAATAATAATAAAAATAATAAATAATCTTTAATGAGGATACCAACTTCACTGGGGGTGATTCACAGAGGGGTCCTCAATAATGGATATTGTAATAACGATGGATAATGATGATGGTGCTGCTCAGTGAGGATCTTGATAATGATGTTGATGATTATAAAGATGACGATTATGTTTATATTGGTGGTGATAATTGATGGTAATTATGATGACGATTACTGATTATGATGATGATTATGATGGTGTAGTTCAGTGATAGTGTTAATGCTGATGTTAGTGGTCATGACGATGATAACGTGGCGATAATGATGATAATTTGTAATCATGATAATGGTGTTGTTAATGACGACGGTTACTCATAATGATATCGATACTTTCACTTGAGCTTACATCGAGAGCATGGATACCAAACCGGCTAAGATTTAATGTCAATTCAGTGCGCAAAGCCACTAATGTACTGCATTGAAAGCAGGAAGAAGCCATTAAGATGCTGCACGCTTTCACGCGTTAGGGAAGCCAGTAAACTGCAACATAGTTAATATTATTAACTTTGACTGCAGAACACTTATCAGCTTCCAAAAAAAATTAACAGTCTTAGAGAAGAAATTCTTATTGTAATCGGAAAAGTCTCTCAAGCTCTTCATTTTTAAATTGAGTCTGTTCCAGTCTCTTTACCTGGTTTCTTCGCAGCATCTAAATGGCTTCCTTGAGTTCTATTGAATCACATTATCTAGGGTTTATTGCCTCCTTAAACAAAAAGAACACTGAGATGTCACGTGTCAGTAAATTGGAATGTATCAAAGATGATCACGCAAAGAAAACTATTAACTCGAAAGTGTCACGCTAATTAATACGCACTGTCAGCTATAAATGATTTTCACGCAACTGTACCGATCCACGGAACTGTCAAAGTGTTCACTGTCATGCTATAATGAACCATAAACTAGTGTTGAATGAACTCGCGAGTTCTGTAGAAAGTACGTCTAAATCGGGCTGTAAATGTACAGCTAACTAAGCTCTTTATTATGGGTTGTTTTAAATCAAAGATTGAGGACACGGACGTGTGTTTGGATCCTGGAGCCTATGCTCCATTGTTAGATGAAAGCAGTTCGATGCAAGCACAAGATGACTTCAATGACACAAGGGTCACGACGAGAGAAAACCGTGAGAAAAATGCGGACTATGGCCTCGAAAAGTTACTTTTAAGATTACAGCACGCACTAACATGGAGGAATATTTACGTTGACTTACAGGATGTGAACAGTCTCGCTGAATTACGAACGAAACTACACGAATTATTTAACTCTGCTACTGTTGAAATGGGGTATCTAGTGAGAGATAGACGTTACTCTGAAGCGGAAGATATCGTGAACGCAATTTTGAGGCTAAAGGCATCATTAGGGAACGAGTTAGTAGAAGCAGTTGAGATTACTGCTTTTGTTCGCGAAGTGACGACGTTTAGCCAATTTGTTATGACTGGAGGTCAGTACTTCGAGCCTATGATGGTGAATGAAGACGACGAAAATGTACTGAAACTTTTCTTTTTCCTTATCTCTGATACGGAAACACGACAAACTATGTTTAGATATTACGTAGAATACACGAGCTTGATCGATGAGTTTTTCGCACTGGTTTTAGTGACTTCTTCTGAACACGTTCGTGTAGAGATGTATGGGAGCTCTTGTCCTTCTTATTGGGAAATACGCCAAGATGTCATTAAAAACGCGAGAGGAAAGATCATGTCGTTTGACTCTGAAGATGAAGACGAAAATTAAAGTCAACCTCAGCGGGGGAGAAAATTATTACCATAGAAGACGAAAATACGAAACTTTTGAATCTATCGCTAGAAAAATAATCCAAAATTCATTGGGTTTTATGGAGTGCTAAACAACAGTCTGTGAAGCACTAAATAAATGTCCGTATCTTAGATAGAAGTAAACAACACTTTTTGTTTATATGACAAAAGTACAACTCATACATGATTTCATTTTTTGTTATCATGAAAGATAACTTAATCGAAAACGAAACACTAACGCAAGACTTTATTGTTGAATTTTATCATTTAGTTAATGTAGAATTGATCGATAGCAGCATTCCTGTGTTCACCGAGAAGAAACGAAAACAATTAACAGGATGTTGTTATATTTATAAAGGATTCTTATCATGAAGCCTTAAATTTCTTATGCAGTCGAATATTTACAGAAATGATTTTCGCCAAGTAAAAATACGCAGACTAGGTATGTTAATCGCTTCAAGTACAGATGAAAACTATAAATACATTGTGCTAAAACATCTGGACTATGTTGCATGTAAGTATAGATTGCGCGACCAGGGCTGTCACATTTAATCTAGAAGAAGATTCGAAACGAATATTGCATTGGAGATGGCTAGGATTTTTATTAAATTCCTAGATAATACTAACCCAAATATCCGTAAGGGTTTGTTAATCTGAGTGATTTGACCCTGGATTATTCTTCTCTGTTGGAGATTCTGCATACTTGTATTTGAGATTGCGTGACATAAACAAAGGTTGCTATTTCTCCACCCCTTGGAGCCGTTCAATCAGAGAGAAGGGGTGGTATCCTTGGTGTCAGAGGTCATCTTGGCTCAATGCCCAATGTGTATAAGGCCTGCAAGACTCTAGACAGTGGTCAGTTTCTATAATAACAAACCTATGATCACAAAGTAAAGACACTGAAACCCAAGGTACGGAGATTAGAAGGCTAATGACAGATGGGAAAGGAAAGCAGGAAACATCTTCTAGACCCCTTCCATGTGATGTCAAAGCAGCTCAATTTGGAGTACAAAACAAAAGAATTTCAATCTCCTGAGAATTGGAAACCTATTGTTTTGTCCTCATTCGGACATGCTTCAAGGGGTATATTCCTTTCCTAAGTACAGTAAGAAAGCTGGTCAGCTTGATAGAGAGAGGGTTTCATGGAAGAGTGACCACACCCATCTGGGCTTGCCAACATTGTAAAAAATCAACTTCTACAGTCTAGATAGTAGTTTTATAGTGTATTATATATGCACCAAGAACCCTCAATTTTATAAATTTAAAAAGAAAAGAATATGATATGAGGATCAAATATAATAATAGTAAGTGAACTATGCATCAAATGATTCAAATCAGCCTTCGGCATGCAAAGTAAATAAACGAAATTTGATCAATTAGTCAAGATTCCATGCTTTTTTGGTCTTTATTTATTCAAATGCAACATTGAGATCTAATGACGAGACTCAATACTAAATAGTTTAGTCTCTCTCCTGGTTTATCCTAGAATAATAGCCTTCAACTCCTTTGCTATAGTTACCTTACCCAGCACAGACGCAGCTGTCAATCACATCACATTTATCCAATCACAACTCTTATATGTACTATACTGCATTTTTTGAGTACAAATCTAAGTTTTAGGATGATTTTCATTTTACGTAAGTAATTTTTGTTTTCAACTTAATTTTTCTCTCCCATTGTAATTTCTAACAAAATTAAAACAACGTTAATAGTATGTTTAGTAAAAATACTAATTAGTCACAAGTATTCTTGTCTTTTAGGTTGTATTTAGTGAGTGTATTACATAAAAAAAATTGACATTCAAGCAATAGCTTTGGCTTCAGGCAGAAATCCTTCCCAGTGCTTGATAAGCTGAGTAAAAAAAATGAACAAAAAATATCATTAAATTTTTGAATTCACTTTCTGTTTTGTTCATTGTTTCTACTTGATTATTTTTACAATAGACCCCTTGCAGCACGTCAAAATGCAGCTCAATTTAGAGGGCAAAATAGTAGGTTCCAATTCTCAGGAGATTGAAATTCTTTTGTTTTGTCCTCCAAATTGAGCTGCTTTGATGTCACGTGAAAAGGGTCTATATACCTTTTTATCTTAGGCATAATATTTTCCCATTTTAAACCATGTGTCATTCCCTTGAGAATAAGATTCTTTGTTTGAGTAGCATCGATATTTATGTGTCTTCTCATGCACAACCGTTAAACAAAGATATAATATTCTAGAGAATGACACATGGCCTAAAATGGAAAACATTACCCCTCAAGCTAAAAAGGTCTAATACTTTCCTTGAGAAATTTCACAGCATACCTGTCACAGGGCAGGTACAATGTCATGTGTTTGAAGGACAAGAAAATTAATTTTATAAATTTTACTTGGCTGGTATTTTGGATTGCCATTTGGGTTCCATAATGATGACAGTGGGCATAAGAATCACATTCCATCCATTGGTTTTAGTGTCAGTATGCAAGAAGTTAAGTGTTAGTGTGAGTTGTCTTCCCCAAGATGTTTTAAATAACAGGCAAAATTCACAAGAGCTAGATATATAATATTAATATTTCCCTACCTGTTGCTGTGTTTCCATCATCGCTTCAAGGTATTTAATGATGGCTTGACGGAAGTCCTTTACACGATTAGTCTGCAAGATGAAATGAATATTATGTACTTATTGACTGAGTGGGAGGTCCGAACGGGAAAATATTTGGCTCGAGGTCCTGAAGTACGGAACGAGCGCAGCGAGTTCCGTGCCAAGGACCGAGAGCCAAATATTTTCCCGTTCGGACCGACCTTAACTCAGTCAATAAGCATTTTATCATATGACCACATATAAAAAATCGATTTCAAAGCGTTTTTAATAAATGCGAATCAAAATCGGCAGCGAGTCCGAACGGCGAGTCCGAACGGGAAATTATTACACTTTTCGGAAAAGCGTACGTTTTTTGCTGACGCCATTTTCCCCAAAGGTTTTTCTTAGAATCACGCGTACAGTGAAATACGGTCATATGATAAATGTATTTATCACTGTGGTAAAATATGAATGGGAACTGGATAGAAGTGGATGGGAGTGATCAACAGAAATGGAGTGAAAGCAGTGGGGACCTACAGGTGGTGATATGAGCTACAGTGCTATTCATATTTCCAATCCAACTGACTCCAAAGGTCTGGCATCTTGGCTTCCATCAATTAAACTTACGAGTTCATTCCAATCAAGCTAAGAGGAAATTCCTTTGACTAGACAGCCAATTTCTTAATCACTCATGATTGGAAGGAACTCAGTTTGTCATAAATTGGATTGCAGGAAGCCAAAACACCAGAGTCTTAGATCATAAAAATATGAAAAGCACACAATTATGTAAGCTATGAGAGTTAATGGGAATGGAAATAACAAAGATGACGAAGTAAATTATTACTGTACCTCAAAGCGTGTCATTTCTTTACGAATAGTTTTTGAGATCTCTTGAAAGTCTTCTTCTCCTTTCTCTACCTTCTGTTCCCACTACACACCACAAATTAGAAACAAAATTTTAAAAATAGTTACAACATTTTTCATAATTCTGCGACCCTAACCAACTCCTTCCATCAATCAAACTAGGATGGGCTGAGTTCATTCAAATCGAGCTACAAGGAAATTCCCGTGACTAAACAGCCATTTTCACACGGGGATTTCTTTATTGCTCGCAATCAGAATGAACTTAGTCCATCATAGTTTGATTGACAGTCACCAAAATACCAGACTTCTGGAGTCAGTTAAGTCGCAGAATTATGAAGAGCACTGTAAACCAAGAGACTACCAGCACATTACTGCAGTATATGCCCTTTTTCTATGGTTACACACTTATCTAAATCCAAGAATAGTATTGAAAATATTTTCTCACCTCCTTGACCTCGTCCTGTGCTTGGGGCAACTTCTCATTCTTACCAGCCAACTCAATCTTGACAAGAGCTTCTCTCTTCTTTGTCAATGTCTGCTGAGCACTCTGCCAGGTACTGTAGGCTCTTACACGTTCATGAAAACAAGACTGAAATGCCATGATGAATTAGTACAATGGTCTCCTTCACTGTTCCCTGCACCATCTTCAATGGTAGCCGGGCCTTTGCATTGAAGCAAGGCTAATCAACCCACACAACTAGCTACAATTTGAGTCACCTGTTTTTTTGCTTACATCAATCAAATTTTCAACTGTCTGACCTAGTAAATGTTTGATCGATGCAAGCTAAAAGCCAGGCTTCTTTGGCTGTGTTGGTCGCGTAACCATGAAAAGGGGTTTAACTCGATAAATAAAATCTAATAGTCAATATCTGATAGTAACTCGCTAATAAACAAAATTAACAAATCATAAGGCTGCTTATACCTTTACTGCCTGGATGAGACCAATATAATCCTTTAACAGCTCAGAGAACACAAAAAAGTCAGTTTCAGCCTGTAAAAAAACAACAATACAAATCAATAAAACCCTTATAATAAGAAATTATAGTAAGGTGGAGAGATCTTTTTAAGAGTGACAGCCGTCACAACTACCATGCATGGTTTTCCAGTACCCATGAACAATCCATGATCAAAGTGTAAGTAATTTCATCTGCATAACATTCTTCTCTCTTCTCGCACTAGATAATCCTTTATAAAAGGAATGTAAAGGGGAAGAATAAACCTTATCTAAGGCTTGTAACTGTCTCAATCTAATGCCATTTTGCATAATGGCGAACAAGGGTGGGCCAGAGGGGCTTGAGTGCCCCACTTGAGGTTTTGGGGGGGGGCTGAGCACCCCTATTTTTACGATGATTTTGCCTTTTTTAGCTTCAGAATTTTTTTCTCCTCACAACTTTGGTGATTACAGCCCCCCAGCTGCCTATGTATTGGTAGCTACCATAGCAGTTAAATACAACAACAGCAGTGACAACAAACCCAGAATAAAGATGACAAAGAAGTGTCTAACTTTAACTAGAATGTGTACCTGTTGGGATTGCAGTTGTTCAATTTTCTCTTCAACTTCAGCTAACTGTGTCAGTGCACGAGAAAGAGATGTATGTTCCTCAGAATTACCTGGAAAATGATAAGAATTCCTTTTATTCAAATTCACTAAATACTTTCCTAATCTTACTTTCAAAAGGCCTTAAAATCTATAACATAAATCTGTCTGTAAGTATCTGAATAATAATAAAATTAACAGAGACCCATCTATTATGAGAATTGGAGTCAATACTTACTTAACATGGCAGCACTCTTAGCGAAGCTAGCTGTGGTGTTGCTTAGCTCTGAAAATTTAATAGAGAAATACATCTTTTTAGTACCTTCATAAGCACAAGAACATATAATAAATTATGTAAGACACAAACAATAGACTTTAATACAAATCATTACCTTTCCTGTTCATCACAAGTAGTTCCACATTGTGATGTAGTTTTTTGAGCTGTTGGTCAAGAGTATCAATTTGTGCTTGTTTTTCTTCAAACCACTGTTAATAGATAAGCAAAATTCAAATTATTACATCACAATCATAAACATTCTATGTATATATAACTGACTGACTGACTGACTGACTGACTGACTGACTGACTGACTGACTGACTGACTGACTGACTGACTGACTGACTGACTGACTGACTGACTGACTGACTGACTGACTGACTGACTGACTGACTGACTGACTGACTGACTGACTGACTGACTGACTGACTGACTGACTGACTGACTGACTGACTGACTGACTGACTGACTGACTGACTGACTGACTGACTGACTGACTGCAATGACTGACTGGTTCAATGACAAACAGAGACTGACTGACTGAGACAATACAATACCTGATCAGACTCAGACATCTTTGTAGTAAGATTAAACATAGTATCCCCAACAGATTTCACAAAACGCTTTATTCCTCCACCACTCAGGGCAGCTGTATCTTTGGCTCTTGGAAGCTAATAAATAATATCAATAATTAAAACTGGACACTAACATGAGATGTGATTTCATGTCGGAAAAAATATGGCATATTTGTACCAGACATTTCTTATCTTAGTACTTTTGAGGCTTTCTTGTGCGATAGACATAACATAGTGAGGTTTTCATGCATATGTGCATAGCTTGGCTTGACATTTCAGCAGCACTGGTGGCTGCCTTTATCAGAATGAAATTTACAGTCAAACTAAGAAAACCATGAACACCTAAAATATGTCTGGAATGTTTATGTGTTTGATCACAGCGGTCACACAAAGTATCTTACCGTTTAAAAGTTTCAAACTTCATATTTTAGTAGTCTTATTCTCGTGAAATTAGAAGTTTCTATTCGAGAGAGACAGATACATGAGAGAAGGATTCAATACAATCTTTTTCATGGTGATGGGAAACATCTTTTTTCACAAGCAATGGCCTAAATAAACATTCCAGACATATTTTAGGTGTTCACGGTTTTCTTAGTTTGACTGTAACCTTACTACATATGTTATCTCATCTTTGTGACTGGATCAACTGTGCATAACTGTGTATTTTTCCCTCTCATACAATACTGTGCTTATCACTTGAGTGAGAAAGGAGAGAATTTAGAGACATAAGTTTTATCATCAAAAGTACAATGTTGTTAGGGGCAACGGCACAAGGTGATTGCAATTGGAAATGCATTCATGTGGGCATTTCTTTGTCAGTCTGTGAACAGAAGTTTCTGATTGGTTTAGGCTTGCTTCACATGCCGCTCTTTTATTGTTACCTTAAACTGTTGCCCCTAACAACATTGTAGTTGTCACGACCAAACTTATATCTCTAAAATTTCCAGTTTCTCACTCAAGTGATAAGAGTAGTAACACAGGGCTTAAAATAATGGCTGTTCAAAAAAAACAAACATGATGACTGGTCACATCTGACAGATCAACATGTGACCAGTCAATGTCACCAGCCAAAAGAACTAGCCTAAGAGTCATTTGGCCAGACAGGTGGCAATTTTGGCTAACAGTGCCCATTGACCAGCCGTTATTTATTGCCCTGATATTCTCTCTAGCCATCACAGTAATCATGTGGAGACATCCAAATCCATACCGTTTCAGCTTCCAGAAACTGTCTAAAGTCTGGATCTGTTCTAAGAGAAGGATGGGCTGCAATACGATTCATAAACCTATGAAAAAGAAAATTTGTAAAAATGAATAAATATTGTCAGAGTGAATGAGAGATGTATTACAGTGTCATCAAAAAGGAATTCCAGGGGTTTTCAATTTTTTTTTACAAATATTGTAATCAGTGATTTGATATTTTGTCACATTTTAGTTACGTCCTCATACTCATAGCTGATCTAATTGACTATTCTATTGCTAATATGAGAACTTGCAAATTTTTACGAAGGATTAATCAAGGACATTAATTTTCTAAGCCTCTTCAGTTTTTAAGAGCTCTTCAAAGCACCCTAATGTTTTATTTCAAATTCAATCACTTTTCAATAAGTAGCACAAACCCTAAAATATAACATTCTAACCTGTCTAGAAGAGCTTTCCTCTTGTCAACAAATTCTCTAGATCTTTCTTCTTCCTTACCAAACTTAACTTTACTCATGCCTGGTAACCAAACAAGAAGAGAAAGACAGAAATTAGAGACAAGCATAAGTAAAAGTTGGGGGAGCTTAGATTTAAAAGTACAGTAGACATGAGTATGCATAAGACTGAAAGTGTGAGGGAGGACAACTGAAAAAGTTATGAGTATTAGCAAAAAAGTATGTGTGTTGATGGGGAGTGGGTTGTGTGTAATGGGGGAGGGGGTTCTTAAGACCTGTCCCCTAGACCCTCCCTCTGATATTCCTGAACTATAATGCAGAACTTAAAAATTGTATGGTTTCTCTCACCAAGAACAGATTTTTCAGGCGCTGGAGGGACAACACGGCCAAGATGAAGGTGCTTGCTTGCCAACCTCTCATGTAAACCAAGGAAATCACTGAACCTTCTCTTTACAGTTGTAGATGGACTCTTGAATTCTGGCATACTTGTCTGGTAATATATATATATTTAAAAAATTAATACCCTGAAACAACCTCAAAGCTGATTAGGTCAGGGCATGGCTAACTCACCACACAAACCCAGAAACAACCTCTGTGCTGAAGTCAGGACACAGCTAAATCACAGTTCAAACCCTGAAACAACCTCTTGGTTGATCAAAGTCAGGGTACAACTTACTCACAGATTGAACTGAAATTTAGCTACCGGTAGTTAGGCTTTGTAGAGGGAGGTAAACCAGAGAACCCAAAGAGAAAAACCTTTGAATCAAGGAAGAGACCTAACAATCTCTACTCACATGTGATGCTGATTCCAGGAAATGAACCAATTACCCCACATTTAAACCTGAGACCCCAGAGATGAGAAGAAAGTGAACTGCCGCTAGGCCACCCTTGATTCCAATAAATGGTCGTCATTTAAATACTTATTCAAACTCTGTTCAAGATCTTATAAAAAATGTTATCAAATCACAGCATTGACTTACATTAGTTATGACAGTGTAGACCATGTAAGCATTCATACCATCACCTATAAAGATCCAACAAAGTTAAAAAATATTTGGCACTAAATCTATAAATTTATGTACAAGACTTGGGGATTTCATTAAAATTTCTATTAAGTGGATTGTTTAATTAAGTACGCTGCTGTATCAATGAAGCGGCAGTACGATGGGGGGGGGGGGGGTGAAATGGCAAAAGTATGCAGCTTAGATATGTTAAGTAGACTCTGGATATCGCCACGCTAGTTGCCAGCTTCTACTAAAATCCCTGAAGACTACCAACTTTACTAAAACAAGAAAAACTATATACTAACCAACTTTCTCTGGATCCATGACTTTGATTTCCATGTCAAATGTATCCGTTTCCTCTTCAACTTCTTCTTCTTCTTCCATTTTCTTCTTGAAAAAATGGGAATAAAATATAACTTTTCTGGGATAACTCTACAGTCTCTCTTATTTCAAAACCTCTTCAATTGATGCAGTTTTCTTTGTTTACAATAAAAATGTTGCTTGGACTGGTGAGGTCCTCCAGGTTAGGGGGTTGAGCACAGAGCTAACAACCTTGTCTCGTAAAAAACATTTATGTTACAAAAACAGCTTTTTTGTTGCTACCCTACATATACCAGCTAGCCATAATGTGCAGTAACTATGTAAGTTGTACTGATAAGAATATCAATTTATGTCTAAAAAGACTTTTACTGATAGTCCTGGTTGTCAAATAGTTGATAAAAACACACACACCCAAATGGGTACCCCTCCCCTTACTTTTTATCTTGCATGCTTTCAAGAGTCATTTACTCTGTAAAATTATAAAATCTCCAATAAAAAGCAGATTTTCACTTTCTATAAAGTACGGAAACAGAAACCACCATTCAATAATGAATAAAGGGATACTTTTTGGGGTCTCGCCTGTGATTTAATGACCGTAATATAAGCTCATAAGAGTAACGTTACAGCACAAATTCAACGCCAAATTGGAGTACTATTCAAAGCTTAAAAACAATAAATAAAGTATTTTTCCAGAATCTATTTTACCTCTGGCTTAGGCTTGGGTTTTTCTTCTTGCTTAGGAGCTTCTTCAGGCTCGGATAAGTTTGTGACATCGACTGAGGCAGCACCTTGAGGTTCATCTTTTGATTTCTCAGCCGATGTCTCTTCTTCGCTTTCCTCTTTCTCCGGCGTCTCTACATCCACCTTTGCAGGCTCACTCTCTTTCTTATCATCAGACTCTAGAGATATCTCAGTAGTTTCTCCAAAGAGGTCAGATGACGGTTCTTCGGTCTTTTCTTTTGGAGAAGTTTCATCGTCAAATAGATCTGGAGACTCGCTGTCCGCCATCTTGACTCCTGGTACCGCGAAGTCACGTGAACAAGCTGCTATGCACTCTTTCTAATGAATCATGGGAGAGCAGTATTTGACCTTACTGGGGTGGGGTTAGGAGGCGAAATAGAATTTGTTTTAAGAGAGAGAGAGAGAGAGAGAGAGAGAGAGGGGGGGGGGGGGGGGGAGTGTGGATATTTAAGAATTTTTTTTCCAAAAAAAATCCAATTCGATTCCACTCTAGCCTTGTTGTTTCAAAAGAAGTATTTTCTTAAAGATGTTGAGGAAAAAAATTAATTTTTGCAATTTTGATTTTCTTTTGCTGCAGAGATGGAATGTTTTCATTATTTTTTTGTTGATTCTGCATTTACTAAAAACAGGAAATTTTGTACAAATCATGTACAATGACAAATAATTGTACTTCCATCAAGAAAACAAGATCACATCACAGCCTGGGCAAGAGAAAAAAAAGAGTGTGGGAAATAGTGGAAAAAATAAGAGCAAGGAAAGTCTGAAGCCATATAATTTTTTATTTAAAATGCTGTAGTATTTATCATAGTAATATTCCTAGTAAATCTAATTTATATATAGTAATTCTTCCATAGAAGTCTGTACTTTTAGGAAATGTGATCTTCAACACTTGAAAAGAATTACTAGAATTAACTGGAAATATCTGGTACAAAGAGTTAAGTGAAAAATGCATCAAAAATTATTTATCAAATATATTAGCAAGAAAGAAAGTGAGAGAATGATAGTGAAAATGAGAGTGAGCATACTGTATTTACTTGTTTAAGCGCTGCCCTCCATTAAGCGCCACCCTCCATTAAGCGACACCCTCCATTAAGCGACACCCTCCATTAAGCGACACCCTCCATTAAGCGACACCCTCCATTAAGCGACACCCTCCATTAAGCGACACCCTCCATTAAGCGACACCCTCCATTAAGCGACACCCTCCATTAAGCGACACCCTCCATTAATGCCATCCTCCATTGAGTGCCACCCTCCATTAAGCACCGCATATGAGAGCAAAATATCAAAGAGAGCCGTCTCAAATAAAAACTCCCCCTGAATACACTGCAACCGAAACACTAAAAGATTTAAAGAGCGTCGCAGCAAGTAAATACAGTAACCCTGAATTACGAATAAAAAATATTCAAGGATACTTGTAACGTATTGACATCATCTGGATAAAATTGATGAAATGGAACTAAACTTTTAGCAGAATCTCCTCCCTCCACTTGACAATCACAACCAACAAATCCTCCCTGGAACTGTATCTGGATTTCCTTGAGCTGAACATTTCGTAAGAAATCAAAAACTATAAATTGAGGAGTTCCCTGAAAAAATAATAATTTGACATTTTTAATTTGAAACAATATGATTGTATGATTTGTTATTTAGTGTGTTTGATTAGTTGAAATCAGTGGCGTAGCGAGGGGGCAGCTGCCCCCCCTAAAATTTTTGGGTCCAGCCTATTTTTCTTTGACGTTTGATGTCAATGCCACTGGCAAATGGAGGGGGCAATTTGCCCCCAAAATTTTTGCTGCAATTAGTTTTTGTTCTAGGTGCACCCCCCAGATTCTGGGTCTTGGTTGAGATTGGGAATAAATGACTGTTATGCTAATACAGCATTAGACCCCCCTCCCCCAAGCCATTTTTATGGAGCATATTGCATAACAACCCTGAAAAAAGTGTGGAGACTGCATCACCATAGCAACTCATGAAGCCTTCAAATACATGATACATCCATGCAATTTCTATTCTATCGTGTTTTTATAAGACTTCTTTCCATTTCATTTGTTGGGATCCCTGTGTAATACAGAATCTCACCTGATCAGAATTCCAGCAAGTTTCTTCCTTACCATCAAACATAAATTTCTTTCCATATTCCTTAACATCTCTATTAAGCACTGAACTAACTCTGGATAAAAGAATATTACGTCAAGAATATTTTTCATACTACAAATTTTCCAACTATTTTTTTGTAAGATATTTTGCCAAAAAAATTTAAGCGCAACTATTTCTTGAGCAAGCCCTCATATGAAAGCTTTTATCTGCTTTACAAACGTATGTAAAAGAAGCTCAAAAACTTACTTTATTTTAGTGTTTTCGTCGATCAAGGATACTACAGGTCCGTCCGCCATCTTGGATTACAGGGACATTATATTTGAGGAGTCTTATCAGAAGTACTCATAGCGTACCTATACCCAGTTTCCTCTCGTTCTTTCAAACAACAGCACAACAAGATGTCGGTCAACTACGCTTCAGGTTTATCAGACTATCCAAATAAAGGAAAATGCGGCCTTCCTGAGGTACGAGGACCTTAAAAATTGAATATAATATTCATGAATACTTATATTAACAAGTGGTGTTTGTTTTTCTCTCTAGCATTTTGATTCTAGCGAGGATTTGGACTCCAAAGTTTCCCTTCTTGTCGACATGCTTCGAGAGTCCAAACATGTCATCGTCCACACGGGAGCCGGCATCAGTACTTCTTCTGGTATTCCAGACTTTCGAGGGCCTAACGGAGTATGGACGTTAGAAGAGAAAGGGTTAACTCCCAAGTTCGACGTTTCTTTTGATACAGCAGCGCCGACGTTGACTCACATGGCTTTATTGAAGTTGGAAGAAGAAGGTTTCATAAAATATATTGTGAGTCAAAACGTTGATGGTCTTCACTTGAAGTCTGGATTCCCCAGGTAAAATTTATATTCTCTCAAAACATAAGTTTTTACGTAATTCATTCTTTCGTTTCTGATTTCCCTTTCTTTTTCGTGGTAGATCTAAACTATCTGAGCTTCATGGTAATATGTTTGTTGACAAATGTGATAAGTGCGGAAAGGAATACATTAGAAAGACAGCTACGACGTCAGTTGGACAGAAGAGAATAGGAAAATCATGTCAACAACAACGAAGACGTGGAACATGCAGGTATACACCCTTATACATACACCAGTACTTTGAATTTGTTGTTCAACTTTCCTTTTCTTGAGTCCAGCTGCTGTTACTGCTGTTGCTGTTATTGTTGCTGCTGTTGTTGTTGCAGCTGCTACTGCTGTTGTGGTTGTTGTTGTTGTTGCTACTGCTGCTGTTGTAGTTGTTGCTGATGCTGTCATCTTTGTATATCTTGTTGTTGCTCTTACTGTTGCTACTGCTGCTGTTGTAGTTGTTGCTGATGCTGTCATCTTTGTATATCTTGTTGTTGCTCTTACTGTTGCTACTGCTGCTGTTGTAGTTGTTGCTGCTGCTGTCATCGTATATCTTGCTGCTGCTTTTACTGTTGCTACTGCTGCTGTTGTAGTTGTTGCTGCTGCTGTCATCATTGTATATCTTGCTGCTGCTCTTATTGTTGCTACTGCAGCTGTTGTACTTGCTGCTGATGCTGTCATTATTTTTTGCTGTTGCTGCTGAAAAGCCCATCATTTTGTATAACACTCTATATATATCAACAGGGGTAAGCTATGTGATACAATATTGGACTGGGAAGCTAATCTACCATATGATGACCTCTTAGCAGCTGAACAGCAGGCCAGGTATCACTTATTGAAGTCTTCCTTGATTCCTGAAACACTTATAGCTTATTGCGATTTTGAGCCCCCAATACAGGTTTATATTGGTGGCTAGTTGGGAGAAAACATTATCCATAGCCATAGTCAGAAAGTTAATGAAGGCCAATACGGAATATATTTTCTTCCAACGCCGTCAATATAACCTGTATTGGCGGCTCAAAATCGCCATAAGTTTCGTAAAATAGAGGCATGGGTTGTCAATGTGAAGTTGTATGACAAGACATTTTTTTATCTTCTCAGACAGTCAGACCTTTCCATATGTCTCGGCACATCACTCCAGATTCTTCCCAGTGGAAACCTTCCATTGATGACCAAAAAGAATGGCGGCAAGATAGTAATTGTCAATTTACAAAAAACAAAACATGTAAGTTTCACAAACCCTCAATATCTGCCATGGTTACTACTGTCTTTTTTATTGGTAACCATGTTTACCAATGCATCTGTCATCTTTCTGACACAAGAATTTGGACCAGCATTTGTATGAGCCCACACAACAAAGCATTGCATATCCCATGTTCATGGTACAAAACTGACAACATCCCCATTTAACTTCTAGTTAAGGGCTTGGATGCACTGTGCAATGTTACCTGCAATGTTACCTGCTTTGTTAGTTGCGACAGGGGAAATCGCAAAGTGCATCCAACTGTGCAACTGTTGGATGCGACATCTCTGGGGACATTGCATAAGTAGAACTGTTTTCTACTTCTGTGACATCTTCCAGCGACATGCACATAATAGTTGCATTGGTGGACATGTGGTGGGATTTCCCCATTGCGAGCAACATCCCAGGCAAGGTCACATTCTGTGTCAAGGTCTTTAGAGTAATACAAATTTATCTGGACCTCCCTTTCATGGCTTCTAAATTCTCTGACCTTTGTTGTTTTTTCAGGATAAGAAAGCAGATTTGAAAATCAACTACTATGTGGATGAAGTTATGAAGAGAGTGATGCAAGTACTAGATCTAGAAATACCAGAGTACAAAGGATTCCATCCGGAAAAAGACCCAAGACTGTGTAATAGCATCTTGAAAACAGAGGACAGTGATGAGGAAAGTTCTGATGAGGAAATCATTGAAGACAAAAGTACAATAGAACCAGAAAACAGAGGTACCAGTAAAATAGAGAAAAATGAAAAATCTCAAAGCAATGGTGAAATTGCACATATTACAGAATTCGGTTCAGCACAAAAACTCGAAAATTTAAAACGGGAATATCAAAAAAATGCTGATAAATGTTGCTTAGATGAAGTCAAGGCTGGTGAAAATGAGGAAGAGGATGGTAGCTCTGACATCAAAAGGCAAAAACTTGATGTAAATATGTGAATAGCTGGTAGTAGTAGTTCTTATATTACGAGAGATATTTAAATATGAAGATGAGAAAATGAAACTAGGAATGGGAAATTAGCTGGGAAAATGGGTGTTTTTATAAATATATACATGCTGTTCAAGCTGTTATTCATATTCATATCTCATCCATTCATTCATTTCTCATTTCAAAACACTTCAAATATATGTGACAACGTTACCAATGGACAATATTTCTTTACATCCTGTCATTCATATTTTTACTAGTCATTTTTCATTTTTATACGATTTCATTTCATTTATTGAACAATGGCCACTTCAGAAAGGCTTTTATGATTCATTCATGAGTTTGTAAGGACAAGGAACAAATTTTGTAAAGTCAGAATTTTCTGTCAGTAATTCAATTCCAAAGTGTTTAGTTACTGGCTATTTTTGAACTGAAGTTGTCAATTTGGTTTCCTAAGAATTACAATTTTTTTTACTATACTTAACATGTCAAACTGAGGTTTACATTTCACCAATTTTTCATTAATTACCTTTCATTATTACTGTCAAGATGACAGCGGTAGCGGACGTTATTCGAACTATTTAACCCAATATTTAAATACATTGACATGTTCATTTGACATACTCTTCAAAAAGTCGTATCATTGTCACTCTTATTCCAAGAGTTCCTCTCACTGAAAATATATTTAGAAATCTTTTTTTTCATACTTAACCTGAAAAATCAAATCTTTTTGTTTGTTTGTTTCTGTTTGTCTGTTTTGTCGTTCTTTCATTTGTTTGTCTCAAAAGATACAATATTTCTAGATGTAAATAATATATTGATATATTATATTATACATGATGATTTGTTATCAATAAACTGCGTCAGTTATATATGCTATTTTACACGTACTGCGCCACCGACGGAGTTACTCTTGTGGACGCCTCCATAAGATCTAAAAATACCTGTAACGTCACCAACGCACCTCGAAGAGGCGCTTGCGTAGTCCAGTAAGATAATCATTACACCATCATGAAAAATAACTGCGTCATTACACATCGTTTTGGGAATTTGGGTTACACCCTTCTAGGGACGTGTTTCTTGGCGTGTGTGTTTTCAACAAAGGTGACGTCATAATATTTATCTTCACTTTTCAAAAAAAGCACAGGTATAGTTTTTTACCATTGATGCCTTGAAGGTGTTGTCCATGTACGTACCAAGATTGCGGCGATGACGTAATGTGCGAGCGCAGAATTTTATTTTTGAATTTTAGAATGACGCACAATCGTTCCCAAGATAGACAGCAACAACAACTCCTTTTCTTTACTTTAATGTTTTTATTCTAACTTTATCTTTTTTATAATTATGTATATTTTAGCAGATAAATGTAAACTGTCGGCTGCATTTGGAGTATAAATTTCCCTGCAAGTATCGATATTTACAGCTTTTTTTCTAGAGCAGATTCCGTTTGAGTGGAAAATTTACGACAATTTGACAATCAAATGGCTTGCTCTATGGCATGGTCCAATCGAAATGCGAGGAAAAGCTCAGCAACGAATCACAGCGCTTGCACCATGACTTTAAAATGGCTTCCTCTCTGAACCAATACGAGTGCAAGAAAATACACCAACTAATCACAAAGTTCGAAATGTGACTCTCAAATGGCTTCCGCTCTGAACCAATCAGAGCGACGCGCGTTTTCCACTCAAACGAAATTGCTTAAACTATTTATTTTTTGTGATATTTGTTAGAATTTTCCCAAAATTCTTTAAAAACGATAAAAATTACTAATCACTGGCCGATAAACCCGTTAGCTGATAGAAAAAGGTTGTCCTTTCGACTAATATAACAAGATATAAAACTATTCACAAATGTAGATATCAGCATAAGAAAATTAAGCTTCCTGCAGTAACTTGTATATTTGTATAATCTTTTTTTCTATTTTTCAGTATTCTTGTTTTTGTTTATAAAGCATCTTTTATAAAGTGTTTTCTTTTGGTAAGAAAAGTGACTTGGTCGACCAGAACTCGCCCGGGAGTTCTCGACCAAGGCACGGTAATTTCCAGGGTTTTTTTTAAAATTTTTATTCTCGCGTTGCTTTCTAACTACGTATAGCACCTGGAATTTTGTGATTTTCAGTATGATTCTGCACCCTTGAATCTCACGTGACAGTGCGATATGTCACTTGCCTATGCGATATGTCACGTGACCATGCGATATGTCACGTGCCTATGCGATATGTCACGTGACCATGCGATATGTCACGTGTCTATTGCTCTATGTCACGTGACCATGCGATATGTCATGTGATAATAGATATCTCTTACATCTAGGTTACTCGCAGTATTGCCCCACTCTGCAGCCCAGTAAATATTTCGAATCTAAAATTCGTCAAATAAACTGACATTCAAGCTAGAGACTGAATACCAGCTTCTATCTCCCATTCTGGTCAGTTTAAACAACATCTTATAACCTATATTACCATTCACACCTTACATCTAATCCTTATAGGACTAACACATATTGCTAACATCTCTCTAGGATGAACACACACACACACACAAGGTATTACCTTATATGGCACCTCGCTCGGTCAGTACTTCGTGTAAGAACAACTAAAATGGATTGGTAAAGAAAACTACTCACTGATTCATTATATGTAATCTTACATGAAGTAGTAACCTTAGGCTTATAGTAGAAGAAAGAACGCATGGGGGAGGGTACGTACCCTCTGGCCTTCTACTACAGCTCTGATACTAGCAAGGTTACAATCAATACTCAGATAGAACGTTTGAATAAAATTTTTAAAATAATATAAAATATTGATAAATTTCGTCTCCCCTTTCAAATACACGAAATAATATACTATTAAATTATAAATATCAAAACACGTCACAATAAACAAATCCTAATCAAAACTATCTATAAATTGTATCACAAAATTCTTATCCTAATGTGATGCACAATCAAATATATTACATCTAGCCTGTTTTGTGCTTGCGGCGAAAGCAGAAATTCGATCGTACGATCAAGATGAGAAAGACTGGGGAACGAAATATAGTTCGCAATCTAGATATGTTTGCTGATTGGCTAATGCAACATTTAAAAGAAAGCAGATCTATTCGCACTGGATTTGCTCCGAATCCTTCGTCTCTTGGCAACGAACGGAAGCGAATGCCCATAATAGGCAATAGAGACTGCGGCCATGAGGAGCGCAGACTCATGGGAACGAGACTGAAGTATAAGAAAAGGTTTAAAAAAATTGTTGCGCATGCTACACCTTTGCTAAACCGCTTGCAGGTGAAAACGCCCTTACACTACCTGTAGCTTGTATTCGAAGCCTATCATGAGGCCTTACTTTGAAATATGAAGCTGTTTATAGCTTCACGCTCATGCCGCAAGCATGTTCCAGGCTGGAGTCTCCTCCTAATAAACGACGAAAAAATTGCCTACGACATACGACGAGATACGACATCTTACTGAAATCGTTAACGACTGAGTATATCGGGGGGGAAATTACAAAAATTGAATCAAAACACGACAACAGATAATAATGATCATCTATCTAAAACATAATTTTTTTGCTATGAATAACGAATTGTTTTGCCTAAATTGGCTCAAAAATCTTTCGTAAAAGATTTGCAGGAATTTGAAATAATCTTTCGATTGAGATGATATTTCTTCTATAACTGCTCATGAATCATATTTGTTTGCGTTGATGGAGCCGGTATTTTTTTTGGCATTTTGTTAATTGCGGAAGTAGAGCTGAGCTTTTGCGCGTTTTTCAAATAAATGAAGCGGGGTGGGCTGTTGCTATGACTACGACGTTAGTACGAACAAACTGCTGTAGTGCTAATAGCCGTCCAGCGCGGGAACGAGAATCCGTGCTCTTTCGTGGCGAGTAGAGTAGATACTAAAGACAGATAAGCGAAGAGCCTTGACGCCTTGTGCCACTCTAGAAGCATTACCTTAGACGAGTGGCAAGATGAATGCTCTGCGTAAGAGAACCAAGCATTTGGTAGCGATGAAGCAACAAGAAGCTTTGTGGCAAAGCGTAGAAGTAGCAGCGAACTATCTGATTGAAAGCTTGCCAGTTGTCCTGCCTACCAGGTGCATTTTCTCGGGCTCGGAGTAGCTGCCATTGATTCTCTTATGAGTTGATTCTGGTGGAAACTGTGGAGAGAATATAAGATTTTATTTTAGACACGAAACTATTGTTAAGCGCCGAAAGCACTCAAGAACTATGTTGACTGACTGACTGGTGGACAGCGGGTGCAAAGCATTGCGCATGATCGCTCATTTGATATTCACGTGGGAAGTTATTGGGTAATATTGCGCCTGCTTGTTACATTTTTATTTTTTCTTATGTCAATCTGTGGGAGTTTTTTCCATTTAGGAATACCTACATTACATACGTTTTGCTCTTGAAAGAACTGCACGATTTTAGAAAATTCTGGTCTGTCTTCCTTGTCATCGTTCCAGCATTCTCGCAATAAACTCTGCGTTTTAGAAAAAATGTCATTAGAACAATATCGACGAACAACAATGAACTGGACAACAACAACAAAGAAGATGAGAACAAGTAACTAACAGCAACAACCGTAAAAACGAAAAAAAAATAGCAACACTGAGTAGCAGCAACTGAAGAAACAGCAACGACAACAAAAACGAAAAATAAAATTCCTTGCAGTTTTGTTACACAATGTTACGCAACAGAGTGGCATGCAAATTCCATGGTTTGTTGTGCAGTGCTGCGCAATATTTTACGCAGTGTTACGTAATGGAGTGACATGCAAATTCCATACAATTTTGTTGTGCAATGTTGCGCAATGTTACGCAACAGAGTGGCATGCAAATTCCATACAGTTTTGTTGTGCAATGTTGCGCAATGTTACGCAATACGGTGGCATGCACATTTTATGCAGTTTTGTTGCGCAACGTTGACAGGGGAAGGAAACAAAAAGAAAGAAAAAATCGTCTGTGAATAGATTTCGTACCTTGATGTTTTCTGGGCACTTCGTATGACGTAAGCACTGTTTTGTACCTTTACCAACCATCCAGATAACAGATTCAACAGGATGTGTCGAGAACGGCCACCGTCCGGTCATGATCTCGTACAGAAGTGTACTACAAATAAACAACAAAAAATTACATATTAAAAAAAAAACAGGAACCACAATTTTTCGGAAAACTTTTTTTCAAACAAGAGGGGAGGTCTATAATTTACGTTGCATATGTGCCAGACTTTTGATATTTTCCCTTAAAATTTGTCTCTTTACAGTATATTTTAATGATTCTGAATTTTCTCATTATATTGCTACTGTTAGGGGAGGAGAAAAGAAACACGGAAGAGAGAGATAGAAGATTTTAGACAGTAAAGACAGTATTTACCCATAGGCGTAGAGATTACTTTGTACGGAATGTTGCGTGAATGGCAGGATCTCGTCATCACACCACACTAGCGTACGCATCATTTCCGGTGGGATATAAGTCAGGTGACCACGTGGTATGCTGACGTAACCATGTCTACACATACAAGACATAGATCAATGATTAGACAAACATTGTCATTGACGAATATTATCAATATTATTAACAATCTTTAGAGATCAAGACCAATTTTCTTTCAATGTCTACGCATCCCTTGGAAACTGCGGAGAATCATGGAAAATGTAGACTAGGGGAACGAGCCAAACTCTACATTGTCACTGAGAATTTCTGAGAAAGTATTGATTTGAAAAATAGACGTTTTTTAAACGACACTAAAAACTTAAGCTTCGCAATTGGACATTTTTGAGTAAGTTGATTGAGCATGCGCAGTAAGAACAACAGGGGTCTGGGATTCAGTTGGAGCGCGCTTTCCCAACTTTCCCGCCAATTGTTTGAGCATGCGCACTCTTCATTATAAATGAATAAAACCTCACCTCTCAACAGCCGTTCGTCCCGAATACGCTGTCACACATAACTTTACTTTAGACTCGAGAAAAACGTTCATGGAGTTGAAGTGAGGTAGAACGATGCCTTTTGCGTGAAGATAGCTCATTCCTTGTGCAATCTGGCGCGAGATGCTGATTCTTGTCGACAGTGGAAAGAAGTCATGTCTAACGTGAAGATGAGTGTGTAGGGATAGACCTTTACGAACACTGAAAGAAAAGGATCAAGAGATTTGTATTGGGAAGGAATAAAGTTTTGTCCAATCAGGAAACAATTACCCGGTGACGTCATAACCCTAAGCACCAGGCTCCCTCTCTCTATTTGAAATGCTAGGGAGCTAGGGGAGAACAGTACCACTAGATCAAGTATCCAGCCCCATATTAGCCTTAAAAAGGCAAAAGATTTTCCCACAATGTAAATGATATCTGCCTAAGTAATGATTGAAATAAATTCTTGCCAACTTCGTGGAGTGCCAGGTTTTTCAAAATTTAAAGTTATGGTCAATAGATGTACTAATACGTCTGAGCAAAAAATTAATCTTTTATCTAAATTCCTTTTTTTAATTGCTTGAAAGACCGGCGTCACATAATGTCTCTTGCCAGACGTTCGGCTATTAACACGACTAATTGAGCGCGTGGGATCTTCAATGAAGTCGCACGAGATTAAATTATATAAGACTTTTGAATGATCAATAACTTATGCAATCACAATTCATTCTAAATAAAAAAATGTCCCCTGAAACCAAGTGTCGTAGATGATTTATCACGTGATATCACGTGATTATTGATTTAAGGCGTGGTTACCTTGTAATGAAGGCCAGGTTGGGTGGCTCTAGACAAGCTCCCATGAAAAGTACGACGTTCTCATGTCTGATCATGCTCAGTAGTGAAACCTGGAACCGGAAGTGGAAACATCAGCGTTTTTAATGCACATGCGTAACGCGCATGTCAAATCATGTGTTTACCTCTTTCAAAAACTCTTCCAAATCTTGCTTGGCAGTTTTCTTGACCGTATGGATCATAATATCACCATGCCAACGACCCCTATACAAACAGAAACAAGTTAGTGACAGCCCGAAGGAAATGAAATTTTTTCGCTCAAAATCATTCCGACATATTGTTGACAGTTTCAGCTCCCGACATAATATCCGGGCTATGAGATCACTGATAACTTTGTACACGATAAGCTAACATTATATAGATCTTAAAACACTTTCTACTGGACCCAGTTTTCAGAGTTTTTTTTTTTTTTTTTTTGCACTTATTAAGTTCATTTGAAATTGCGAAAAGATTTAAACATCTGACTTATTAGTTTTAAGAATTATTCATGAGCTTTTTAAGCGTTTTCAATAAACTCAGAATTCATGCTTTATCAGGAGTAAGAAAGTAAACATATAATATCGATCCCAATACACTAAAATATTACGTTTTTCAATTATCACCAAGAAACTGAAACCCCGGTGATTTACGAGTTTCTGTTAATGGATAAAGAGTACATTTACACGGTAATTATCTTGTATCAGTCGATGGGAGTCTATTCCAAACTTTTGTCCTCACACAAGGCTCATTTATTAAATGTTTGACCCCCTGGAATGGTGTTCGTGTTATTCTGCACGTACAGCAACCCTTGTTTACGACCTAAGGACCTTGTTTTTTTCACGAAACATGAGATTGACACGAAAATCTAAGTTCTTACGCTTTTTTAAGCTTTTTGACAATTCACCTGTCGAAATAATTACCAAAAAGGTATATCGATCCTACAAAAGCTCACATACATACGAAAATGTTATATTCTTAATAAGTTTTAGTTTCCGTTCCTATCTGGATATAAGTTTACAAAAAACACCTAGATCAGCTGGTTTTTAAAAACTCTTTATCTAGCTTGAAAAATCATGAAGAATTCTTTCTGCAAAAGATACTAAAATCGTTTGCGTGCGATATGTTGCGTAATCGTGATTCTGCGTTTTTTGTTTTCGTTTCCAACATAGAGGACCTTTCTGAAAACCACATACGTGTTGTTGGCTTCCTCAATAAAGATTTTATACAATAATAATTAAAAAAACCGAGAAAATCTTCCATATAAGGAATGGCTCCTTCGTGACGTCATGTGATCTTTAAACATCAAAAACCGCTAAGTTTTTGAAAATTTGAAAAGTGGAATATAACTTAAAAGCTTAAGGTCATAATAAATCAAAATGTTTACGAATTTTCGGGTTTTATCTTCTGTACACCAACGCAGTTCCTATCAACATTGTTTTTGTTTTTTTGTCATTTCGGGCCGGCAAGGTCAGAGCGATTAAATTTTTTTAAGGATACTTACTTGAACACATGCCCTTTAGGGCTTGCTCCAACTTCATCTCCAAACTGCAAGTCTTTGAAAGGAATTCTCCATTCTTTAAGTGATTTCTGCAAAAAAAATAAAAAATAAAGAAAAATAAGAAGAAGAACGAAAATAAATAAGTTTTGAATGTCAGTCAGACTCAAGCTGCGAAGAGTGTTGGGTATAAACGTCGCTTTACTCTTTGATGTAGAACTGTTTTAATCTTAAATTGTCTTCTAGATTCAGTTTTAATACCCTTCCTCTTTAAATTTCTTATTGTATCCGTTGGTAAAAGGATATAAATTTTATCTGCTGTCAAAGAGCATGTTATGAACGCTAGAAGCAAAAAAACAAAGCTGTTAGCTTGATTTGTTTTGGTTCATTCCAACGGAGCAAGGAAAGGAGTACACCGACACCACAGAAAATTAATCAAGCTAAAATCTCCGAGAGAAAAAGAGCTAGAGATGACCGGATATTTTCACGATTGTTTTTCAGTTATTAATATATTTTATATTACAGGTTATTTCCAGCTTTTTGAAGGTTGAGTTATGCAATAAAAGGTGGTTTATTCCTGGTGCCATTCTCCTAGTGATCACCCTACCCTACCTCCCCTAGGGTTGTTTGTTCATTTTTAAAATAGTAACAAAAACTGCGCAATTAATTGCACTTCAATATAAATGCCAAATAGCCAAATAAAAGAATCAAGAATGGTGTAGTGTTAGTGCACTCGCCTCAGTCTCACATCTGGGGTCTCAGGTTCGATTCCTGGACCCGGCATCACGTGCGAGTAGAGTTTTTTAGATCTCCGGTTCTCCGATTTTCCTCCGGCCGCCGCGAAACTTAACACGCTAAATTCTAATTCGATCTGTGAGTTAACCGCGCCCTGACATAGATCAGCCTTGAGGTTGTTTCAGGGTTTGATCTGTGAGTTAGCCATGCCCTGACATAGATCAGCCTTGAGGTTGTTTCAGGGTTTGATCTGTGAGTTAGCCGTGCCCTGACTTAGATCAGCGACTTAGATCAGCCCAGAGGTTGTTTCAGGGTTTGAGAAGAGTAAGGGTTCTAAAGACATTGCGGACATCACTTTTTAAGTTTATTATCCGGGATTACTGACCTTCATGTCATCCTCACTGTCCTGGTCGGATTGTGAAGATCTACAAAACAATTAAAGAACAATTATATTTGAGCTAAATACTCCGTTTATAGACCTTAAACTGACAAAAAAAAAAAAAAAAAAAAAAAAAACAAGAAAAAAGATTAAGAATTAATAAGTAATGTTGCCATGACGTTAACATCAATATTTATCATAAGTTTTTATTGAAATTGCACAGTAATTTGCAAGTTATCGTGGTTTTCCATTTTTGAGATACCAAAAATAATGTATGCAGAATTGCCATGAATAAAGAACAAAAATATACTCTCGTTTGTGCTCCCTGTGGTGACAATATTATAGTCACAAGAAACGCATACAATTTCTATGGATGAATGAGATTGAGTTGAGTAATACAACTTAGGAGTCCATGGGAAACTGCTTTCATCTACACAGAACTGCCGGAAACTTGTCTGGGTTGTTAATCAGTAAAGCATGTTAAAAACAAATAAATAATGGCCTTAGTTCTTAAAGAGATGAAAAATACTCTCTGCTATTCTAGTAACATTAACCAATTGTGTAGTTTTTTTTAGTTCATGTATGAGTTACTAAAGTATTTAAAAGTATACAAAAAAAACAAAAGAAAGACAGTAGGAAAAAAAAGAGATGTAATGAAGAGAAAAAGAAGAATGACGAAAAGGAGAAGAGCAACCACTTCACTGCACATGCGTAGTCCACCAATATACTTTGTCATTAATGATGTAGGGAGATATGTTTGGTGACAGTAAGCTTCCATGGGCCCTGATAGTGCATCCGTGCGCTTCAAGATGAGTCTAACGGGCATGAAAAGCTTTTCTTCTTATCCGAATAAACTTGACCAATTGTGATGTAATTACGTAACTCCTCGATCGAAACACAACAAGATGCGCTAGATACCCAACAGACCAAACACCTCCAGAACACAGATAGCATATCGATAGGATCTTCGGAATTCAAAATGCTGTGCTATTTTCAGAGAAGTTCGCAGAGAGAAACCCCCTGCTAGAATGACTGCATCTTATTAATGTTCTACCCTATAATGTAGTGTAGCCCGCATGAAACCGCCTAAGATATATATAAAAGAGCTTACCTTATATTTGATTTAACAGAATCCTCTCGGTCGCTTGTGGTTTGACAATCGTCAACTGTAGGAGAAATGCAGAAAAAAAATTTAATCATCTTCTTGCGAGCTCTTTCAAAGCGCTTCATGATTCCTCATAAACCTTCAAAACACGATAGCGGGGGTATTTAGGGATCAAACGCCTCGCTTCTATTGCTTTATAAGAAAACTGGCTGTATCATTCACGCAGAAAAAGTCTATTATTCCAGATGATAATTAAGGTCGTACCTATTCTTAGCTCCTACTTTATATTCTTAAATCCGCCCTGCAGAAAAGTGAGGGTAAATTAAGTGGCTGAATAGATCTTTATTAGGAGAATGGAACTCTATTGGTTGGAGGTGCAACCATTTCCGATATTGAGTGTGATTCAACAATTATACTAGACACTTCTGGTATAGTTTTAACTGAATGTTGATCTGAAACTTTCTCTTTCCAGTTCAGTCTTTCTCTATCTCGATCTCTCTTTTTTCCTTTCCCTTTCCTTCACATTCATTCATTCATTCATTCATTCATTCATTCATGCATTCATTCATTCCTTCATTCACTTATTCCCTTCTTCATTCAATAATCGTTTCTTTTATTTCTCTTTTTTTCTTCATTCTTTTTCTTTTTTCCCATTTTCTTTCTTCCTTATCCCTCTATTCTACTTTTCTTTAATTTTAATCAATGCCCAAACAGAAAAACTTCAGCGGTTTTTAAAATATTTGTATAGCGTTTTCAAGCAGATTTGCAAGGAAAACCCTACCCATCCCCCTCAGTTTTTCTATGCAAAGTGAACTCCAATAAGACACCGGATGGTGGGTATCTCAGATGACAATTACAATATAAGTTCTCGAAGAAAAACCAGAATAACAACCACGAACTAAAATTAGCCGAACTCCTATTCATAAATACGTCGTACACCTTAATGATTTCCGAAGTCTGATCGGGCGATTGTCGGCGAATTGTCGTCAAATTCTCGGCTAGTATTTCAAGAAGTCTTAAGTGGAGAATATTTGCATTTGTTTGTGTCGCGTGGTTAAAAATAAGACACATGACGTCATGTGGGATGCTATATCGGTTTTACTATCGTCACGTATTGAAATTTGTTCGTAAATAAGCGAGTTTTAGTGTAGTAAAACACGTAAACGATAAGATAAAACCTCTGAAACTCAAGTACTCTTTCTGCGCATGCTCGGAACATGATCCCGATGTTTTCCCGATGAATCCTTCGTTATCAGACTCGGCAGAAAATGTTTTTGACGTAATTTGTTCAGTTAAAGAAAACCATAATGGAAAAGCACTTTAATACGAAAAGATAATCTCCAACCTTATATAATACAAGCACTAACTTTTACACATTTAAAAAAAACTTTGGTTGAATTGAAGATAATAGAAACTGAGCACCGTAATACGAAAAGATTAACTTCAACTTTATAGTATTTGAGATGCTGTCGTTTCTGATGTGCTGGACATGCGCAGTACATATCTCACCGTCTTCCTTTCTTTGTGAACCTAGAGAGCATGCACAAGTTGCATTCGTGTTCTGAGAAAGATGAAGAGCTCGCGTGAATCGGCCACTTATCACGTGAACCACAATCTCGTAGTTGATTGGGCGATATTTGTAGACTTAACCATGAATAAAAGAATGATTGCTGCCTGTAGGTGGTAGTAGTGTGGAGTATTTTGTGGTTTGAAGGGAGATTTTATCGGATTCACGGGTGAAAGAAACTTGTTCAAAAATCAGACAAAACTAACAGATGTTAGAGCTATCCAATGTGGGATTATAGAAGCACAAAAGGAAAAGACTGCCCGCATAGTTTTTGACAAAATAATGCATTAAAAAGCCTATCAATTTAGACTTCTAAAGTTATCATGATAAACATACGCAGCACGATCTATTTGACGCCATGTCGATATAAAACAAACCATGAAATAGGATTTTCTGTCAGGTTTGAGAGCAATGAACAAAAACACCTGGGAGTTTGTTTTGATTAGAAAAAAGTGGCAAAAAATTAGACCTATAGTCAAGTCGAAAAATCTATTATAAAATCTCAATTATATCAGCTAGTTTAGATTAAGAAGGACAGATGACGCTCTACACAATCCTCTTAGAAGTGGAATATCAGAGTTAATTATGAATGAAGCTTCTGTCATTTTTCCTTTTACACGAAATCTTCCTATCGATTAGCTAAGTGAAACGCTGTCTGGCTATCGAAGTAAACTTGCTTTCGAAACCTTTTTAACACTTTAAAATTGAAAACCCGGCATTAATATGGCATTCAGAATAACACACAAGGACACAAGTGTGAGGTTTCTACTCGTGTAGTTTAAGATGTGTTTGGCATTATTGAGAGCCCTTTGTGAAAGTGTCTGGGATTCTGTAAGTAGCTTTGCACTAAAAATGGATTAAGGAGGGAATCCGGAAAAATAACTGACGAAATAATGAGTCAAATTAAGCTGAACGTGTCAGTAAACGACTTAAAAAACACCAAAAATTCTGTTATAAAATACGACAATCTTTGGTTACGAACTGTAATATTCTTAATCAGATGGTATTGAAAAAGCGGGGGAAATATATAGTCCGAATAATTACGAATAAAGTGCAGCATGAAAGAAATTTCACCTTCAAGGTAGCGCAAAAAATAACATTATCAAGTTTTATCAATTGTGATAAAAATTATAGATATTATCCTTACATTAAAAGTAGCTTCAAGTTGGTTAACAATTTCTTACCCTTGGGTTAGGGGGTGAGTTGGTACTAATCCTTGAATCACGCCCCTGGGGGAGACGGAAAGGCTCGGATCTT
This sequence comes from Anthopleura sola, assembly GCA_023349425.1. NCBI lineage: Eukaryota > Metazoa > Cnidaria > Anthozoa > Actiniaria > Actiniidae > Anthopleura > Anthopleura sola. The sequence goes on along the minus strand of JALHLI010000016.1, from coordinate 1,110,160 downwards.
CTAGCCTAACTGAACGCTGATTAAACAACTTATAAACCAGACAACTTGCCTAATGAAACTTTAAACTTTTAATAGTGAAGTCAGGTTTCTTGACAAGTATTTGCTCTCGTTATTATTCTAGGTTTTGCTTTGGAGGAAGGCAGTATTTGGAGTCTAGGACTATCGGACTCAGTAGTAAGCGAGTAGACTTTTTAGAGAAGGATAAGGATATAGTGGTCGCGTATAGCAGTAGATAGAGCGCTCATATTCCACCTCTGAGGTCTGAGTTAGATTCCTGGACTTGGTATTACATGTGTGGAGAGTTTGTTTGGTCTCTCCCTTGATTCGAGGGTTTTTCCGGGCTCGCCTGTTTTCCTCCCTCTGCAAAACCTAACAAGCTATATTCCAATTGTGAGTCATCCATGCCCTGACTTAGATCAGCCCAGAGGTTGTTTCATCGTTTGATCTGTGAGCTAGTCGTGCCCTGACTTAGATCAGCCCAGAGGTTGTTTCAGGGTTCGATCTGTGAGTTAGCTGTGCCCTGACTTAGATCAGCCCAGAGGTTGTTTCAGGGTTCGATCTGTGAGTTAGCTGTGCCCTGACTTAGATCAGCCCAGAGGTTGTTTCATCGTTTGATCTGTGAGCTAGTCGTGCCCTGATTTAGATCAGCCCAGAGACTGTTTTTGAAGGTTTTTTTGATCAATTAAAGTGGAAATGTCAAACATAGCAATTCTTCCAAAATTATTAATGATTATCAATGAAAACTTAAAGAGCCAATATTTAACACGTTTATACAGGATTTTTTTGCTTAAAATTTCGAGTAAATACATGTTGAAAAGATATACAAAAGACTCCGAGTGAATAATATTTCTTCTCAAGGTTTTTGAATAAAGTGTCTATTTTGTCTACTTCTGGCTCCGTTGAGCGTGGGCGGATGATAGTTTGTGCATAATAGTAGTGTGTTAGCTGATGTTGAGCCTTTTTGCAGTGAGTGTTGTGCAACCCAATTACTTTCTTTCACTCATTTCTTTTTCTTCTTCCTATTTACTTTTTTCTTTCTTTCTTTCTTTTTTTTTCTTTCTTTCTTTCTTTCTTTCTTTCTCTTTTTATCAGTAACTTTAATACTTTAATATCAATACTGTCAAGATCATTTTTCCTTCCTTCCTTCTTTCATTGATTAAGCTGTCCATACATTATCTACGGATCTTTTAAGTCTATAAGCAATCGACAGCCGATTGCTTCGCTCATCATGTTGCTTCTCATAGTTATAATAGCTCATCGCAGCGAGCATTGTACTTTCAACCACACACATATATAATGCCATCTGACGCTATTCATCTAATTACAAACAGAACCAAACAACGTCTTATCAGAATACCAATCATGCAGGTGGTTATTTTATTCTAAACTATTCCATCAATTACCATCGGCACCACACCTACACTAATATCAAAACCTATATATTCAAAACCTCAGTTTCTAATTGAATAATAGCCCAGTGTAGACGTACGGAAGTTTCTATTGCAAAGAAACCTATGTACAAGCTTGCAAAAGCTCATCTAGAGGTGATTTTAGCTAACAAGTGTTTAGTTTGTTCAATAATTCATTTGTCCAGTGGTTTGATATGTCCCCAGTGCCCCAGCGTCTAGGACCAAAGAGCAAGTTAAGTGGCCAAATGTCTTGGAGACCACAGCGTACGTGCTCGAAGAAATCCCAATCAATATCAGCGCATGCATAATATTATAAGCTATATATATTCGTCTGGCCTGCCTCTTTTTTTTTTTTTTTACGCGGGCTACACGGCAATTTCCGCTGTTAAAATTAGTAATTTATATGGAAATCCACTTGAAACTCGAAAAATAATCGCAAAAAAAACCTTTAGCAAAAACACTCTAAGATATATATCATGTATATAAAGACTTCAAGAAGAAAGCTACGCCTTTGCATCAAAGTTTGCAAAAAAAGCAAACCGCTTATGATAAAACAATGCGCTACTAAAATCGAAAAAAAAAACCTGGTTTGAACACAAATGAACATTTTCAAATTATTTCTGATCCTTGATACCAAGAAATTAGTCTATCCTTGATGAATTATTTAGTTAATAGGAAGGTTTTCGAAACATATATCTTGATACTTCTTTTTACAAGTGAGCTATATATCAAATGATGAAAAATGACTTTGCAGAAGAAAGTTCAGCTTTCTTTTCCTTTCATACTTGTCTTTAAAAACACCGCAAAGCCATCAAATTGGTTAACTGATTTAAGCTGCATTTTTAGCTAAAAAATATTATATTTTTATGGTATTTATTTTTGGATTTGAACTGTCGAAGTTTTGATTTATAATCTAATCAAGTGGCCATAAATTACGACCACTTCTAGTGACGAACTGCAAGTTTCGGTTTTGTCCTGGGAAAATTCTTAGTTACTTAAATTAGAGTCAAAATCTCTCCACGTGAAAAATTTCGTATAATTGTGATATTTTCTAGTAATTTTATCATCACTTAATACGTATATTGGAATAATATTTCTTGTCCTATTTTGTGGTGCAGGCACTTTTAACTTTTTTACTCGTATCTTAGCAAGAGAGCATATATTTAAGCTCTCTTGATCTTAGCTATTTCAACTTTGCAGTTGTAACCTGGGAACTCGAGTTTTGGCCATGATATGATTACATTTTCTATTTTAATTCGATGGTTTTTGAGCAAACAAACAAATATCAATCTTTATCACTTATTATGTATCTATTCATTATTTTTCAGAAAATATTAACAGGGAATGTATTTTCGAAAGGACAGAAATTGAAATTCTTCTTTGCCTTTTACCACCGCGCGTGAATTATTGCACGTAGAAACAGGCAGGTATATCTCAAGCGATATTGTGCTGGTTTAGAGGTGATATAATTTTGCATGCTGAGCGCTCTCCAAGCAGTGAAAAAAGAGAGAGAGAGAAACAAACACTTTAAAATTTTATATTTCATCACTATATTTCGCGGTAAAATCATTAGCTGTTGTGCAAACTTTATACGAATAGAAAATTCATTCGCACATGGAAATCAAATTCTTCCAATAATAAATTTATAAATATATATCTAAAAATAATTTTCCAATATATATTGATCTACAAAATTGTCTAGGAGTTTCCTAATCAGTCGAGATGAACGCATAATATTGGCAAATACAGACATATAGTTTTTTTTTTTTTTTACAAATGAATCAAGTTTTAGGGAAATATTTCAAATTATCAACGAAGAAAAACTTGCTAAGTATTGATGTAAATTTTTGCTTTGATTCTTCAACTATTATACTTTGAGTATTAGAGTTTTGTTTGTCCAGCCTTGCTGCAAGCTTAAATGAGCAGTTTGGAAGATCTAAAAAAAGCACTGGTCATAAATATTAATTTCCAATTACCGTCTAGATAGAAACTAAAAATTCAAAAAAGTGTTGGCTAAGATTAAATGGCTTTTTTCAACTACATAGTCGAGTCACCGTCACTAAAATCTTATTGATATCAGACGGTCTTCTTTCTTCAAATCTCGGTTTTTGTTTCTAAAAAAATAGTCAGAGTTATTGATATGTTTATGTAATTGAAAATCAAATGTTCTTGTGATAATGTCTCGTACATATGAATCGAAATGTCGGTTAAGCCGGTCTGCGATGCAAAAATGTTTCCCACAGAGACAATGGCAGGAGTAAAGGTAGATAGTATTATAATTATCATGCGCGATAGATAGACAAAAAGGAAAAAAAACTGCAAGGATAACTGGTAACTGGTCCTTTTATCGAAAAAAATGGAGAATTTTAGTTGATAATTTACTCTGAGAGGCATGACCAGCGCTTTATGCTCAAGCAGACACTCTTTTAGTAAAATAACAGTTAACTGTGGACAAATTGAAAGCACTAAAGACTGAGCTATCTTACAAATGATTCAATTCTGTCCACCTAGAAACAAGCGGGGCGTCTCCATCAAAATCAATAAAAAATAACCCAAAATAGCTCCCACTGAATAATCACCTGTATATTCATACTGACTGATCATATTTCGAGTCTGGATTTAGATAATTTGCGTCAAGTGTCGAGAATTCTGACGTGTGTACGTTTTACTTTAGATATCAGCCAAAGATAGAATGAAGTATGAGTCATTTTCTTCCCACATTCAGGCGTCTTTTTTTAACATAAACAAAAAAAAACCGTAATAGTATTGCTTAGATTTAAACCTACACATACGAAATAGCTCTCAAAACTGCCTCACAGCAAACAATTCGCACGAGCATTTGAAAAATAATAGTACTAGAGAGCTATTGGGAATTGAGGTTAGCATTGGTTGTGAATACAACCGAGTGTGGAATGAATTAACCAAAAATATTGATGTGTTCCAAATTCAGTGTCTGTAATTTAATTTGTAATAAACCTGCAGGAATGATTAAGAGTGGCTGTAAGGAAGAGCTGTAGTGGCACCTTAGCTAAGCAGAATCAGTGTAGCGTGCCGCGTGTAAAGGTAGTCCGCACCCTTACACTACAATTACCAATCGTATGCAAATTTACACGATTGAGAGGATATGTCGAACTCTCTAGACAAAGCAGGAACAACTTCGATTAAACCAAATCGACCATTATTTCAGAGGACTCGACAATAGACTGAATAACCATATTTAGAATGTGGTTTGAAGCCGGTTCGACGTCATTCACCACCAAACGAACCAAAATTAGAAGCCGAAGGATTGAACATCAGATGGTTGATTTGAACAAGTGAACTGTGCAGTTTTTCATGCCTCGCTTGTTAGATTTCGAGTTTGCTTTGTTTCATTGTCCTGTCGATCTATTTTTTTAATTTTTTTTTTAGTAAAATTAATCAATTTGGCGTAATTATTTAAGGAAGTTCTAGAATGAAGCATCAAGCCTCTGGCTAAATCTTGACTTTGACTTTTGGAATTTTGTGAAACGAAATAAATGGAAGTTGATTGTATTGATAGAGGGGAAAATAAAGTAAACTTCTGCCGTGCGTGAAAACTGATCAAATATTGTTAGGCAAATAAACAGACAATACTCAGGCAAAACAGTACTATGATTAGTACATTTATCGTTACAGGAACTACAGCAAAAGCACAAGTAAAAAAATAAAAAAATATATAAAAGATTCTTACCTGAGAAAATCCTTCGTGTGTCGTTTTGATTTGGACGGGTTTTCCTTGCCATTGGCCATGTAAGGACATACATAGGTAGAGATCTTTCTGAAAAACTTTGACGGAATTCTACCCTACCTTGCAACTGATCCATGTCTTCCTCAAGACTGCATCGCTCTAATGTAGCAGTCAAGGATCTAATGTTCGAAAAATCAGGAGTCGGTGAGGAACTCCGGTGTGAGTTTGCTGATGATGGACAGGAAGCTGGCATTGATGAATATCCAGACGAAGAAGTAAAAGAAGTCATTGCAGATTGCCTGCTTGACCAAGAATATGTTCTTTTCCATGTCTGTGGACAAGGAAGATAATGTTCCTGCGAAGTTCTTCGAGTATTTTCTGAAGCGTTCATTAAGTCAACATCACCAAGCTCAAGTCGTTCGCCTCGGAAAGATGACTTGATGTCTCTTAATATTTGCTCGCGATGTACTGTTACGTTAGTTGTTTGCTGCGGCGCTGAGCAAGCTTTGGAAGAACTTGATGGCTGCAGATCAATAGCTTGCCTAGGACTATAGCAGAACAGCGGTGACTCGTAGAACCCATTAAGTAGCTTTTGTCGAATTTTCCCTTTAGCGTCAATGTATTTCCGAGGTCGCATACTTCTTTGCAAATCCCCAGGTACATTTGCTCGGCGAGAGGGGAGGGAATTAAAATCTGTGTTTAGTGACCATTTTCTTTTTTCTCTTGATGGTTTTTGCCAAAATTTCCCAACTCGACATGTCACTGTCAAATAAAGAAATATAAAAATAGATTCAAAATGTTTAACCAACAAACTGGTCGCCGAAGTGATCAACTTAACTACAAACACCAAGAAGAAGAAAAAAATAATTTTTCATCCCATAAAAATGCTATCCCAATATTACTTACCGTGTTTTGTTCGAAAATCCCGAGGTTGTCGACATTCTGTGCTTATGCTTGTGGAGCATTTTCGATGGCATTTAAACCTGAAATACAAATAGTTTAGTACTTACCATAATAATTTATGATAACCTAGCGAGCAAGTAGTGATGGCTAGTTGTTATCAGTAAATGTAACTTTGAAGGAAACCATTTTGAAATTGTAACTGTGATATCTATACATTTATTTTGTGTACGAGTTTGACTCGTTCAAGTTACATAAATGTGCTCGAGATATCGAGAAACGATATAATAAGAAGCTCTGGTACTAACCTGCAGTCCTTGCAACGAAAGCCGAAAAAGCGGATAACCTTTTTGCATCTATCGCAAACACGTCTACAGAGAATAGTTTTAGAGAAGCTAGAAGGAGAGGAAGAAAAGAAAAAAGACATAGCTTTAATGTCAATCCAATTTCTACGTTTCGTCGAAAACAGGTGTTTGATGACAATACGCGTTTTTCTTTTTCACTGTAACCTCACTGCACCGTCTCCACGACGTCGTTCGCTTCGAGTTATCAAACGTATTTTCCTTTCCTCCGAAAACCCATACTTCCAAACGGATACATCCAATTCCAAAGTTGGATATCAGGAATTTTTGAGTCGCAAGTCGGGTTATTTTTGACCGATGTTTCACAGTGTTTTGTTTCACGCAGGATATTGCACGCAAGGAAAACTCGCTTGTTGCTTACTGACCGACAGTTTGCTCGAAAATTACAGAAATTTCCCCATTAGTCGGAGATTCAGTATTCTTACCTATGCAGTTCGTACTGCATTGTCTAGTCCATGAATATAGCGCTTTTTAGCGTTAGAACAGCGTTGCTTGCTTGTATCTTGACTCAACAATGTAAAACTAGCATCTTTGCTTGGGGAAAGAAGCATCAATAATGTTTTCAATTCAGACTAGAACAACATACGAACTTATGTGGATAGTCATTGGTCAGGGTGGTGGTCACCTACCATCCAGCTGCCATTCTCGACCAATCAAAACTCGAGTTAGTCAGTCAATAATTACTTATGATCGCTAGGAGAATAATTCCCCCTCGTGTTCATAAAATTATTTGCAAATCCCCGGAGAATAGCGACAAAAAACCAAAACAGTGGATCCTAGGGTGTTAAAAAGTATCTAATTTGAAAATGGGAATTAGTTAGAAGCATTGATATATTGATGCGGTCTACGAAACAGTGAAATAAATCCAAGATTGAATTTTGAAGCAGGCTCTCTTCCAACAGCAAATATTACTTTGATTACAAATTTAATATTCGATATTTCCATTCAAACATTTCCTGTTTCGAATTTTTGAGGAAATCAAATCTCAGACTCACTGGTCTTAGCTGATAAATATTACTTTAGGTTTTGAAAAACCAAGTAAACGATACAACATCAAAATATCGCTGGCTGCTCATTATTATTAAACGCAAAAAATCTAATAACAATTATTCTGAGTAATGATTATTTAGTTTTTGACTTCCCTTAACACTCTAAGCTGACATTACTCATCGCTACTAGGTGATATTCGAGACTTCGTTGTCCATTTTTCAAGAAAGAAAACAAATCCAAATACGTTTGAAATTTTTTTTTGTATCGCGACGAATTATCGACTGGTGGTTGTATTTTTTCCCGGATCGTTACCAGTTGAACTACTTAGCTAGAACTGCATACATGTTATTCAACCTAAATATAGTTCTCTTAGCCATTCAGTGAAGGCTTAGTTTGAACTGCAACTTTCACCTAAACTATCTTAGTTCCCTCGTAAAACTCACTTTGCTAATTTTGCATGCAATTGCTAGTGTACAATTCACAGCGAACTTACAGTTTTAGATCTGAATTAAGTACCGTAGGTTTTCAGAATCAAAAGTCAAATTTTGTACCAATTTTTTATTAGATCAAAAACCAGGCATAGTTCGCCTCACATATTGCATACATTTTTATAAACTTTCGCATGGTGTGCACGGCTTTTTTCGTAGGGCGGTCAATGATTCAGCCAGCTAAGAAAAAAAAATCTTCATCAATAAAAGCCGAGTAAACTTCAACAAAATTAATATTTTTCTTCATATAATTTTAGGGACGATTAAAATTGAAAAGGACAAAGATTATGTATTTACTAAAGTAGAGTAGATTTTCTTTCTCATGCAAATTCTGTATTGAAGTTCATGAGATCTGATAATGACAACCTTCAAATACCTAGCAACCAAATGAACCAATCAGAGCTCGAGTTTTAAGACTGACCATATGTTAGTTAAAAAACACGTGGGGGCAAAGCGTCAAGGATCAAAGCCAAGAATCACCTACGAAAGACCCTGCTGGAATTAAATCTACCAACGATTTAGACGGTTTTAAATATTGATTCCGAAGGAGCTAACTAGTATGCTGGAGTACTTAGTGAATTTTTTATTTTTTTCGCTACTTTTAAGGCTGCGTTTTCCATGGTTTCAAATAACTTTTTATTGAGAGATATCATATTGCGAGAAGAGAATTGGAAGTTTATCTCCGATAAGATAATTTCAAATATAAACCCAACCCTTGGCCAAAGGAATTACGATAATAGTAGCTTTATGGAGACGATGAGCATTGCGTGAAGCATTACGCAATGATTAAGAAAAATCCCTCCACGCCTTGGTGACGGTGATCTATTTTTAGCCTATTTTTTAGCAGCAATTCGGAAAATCCAAGAGGTTCATTTAAATAATTTAATTTGTGAATTAGCACATCATTATCCACTGGATATTCTAGATATTGTATCTTGTCAGGAGTTTTTTGTCAGATTGGCATGAGTTTATCTTCCTGTTATTGCGTGGTTTGAGCGCCGGATGGATATTGGACTGTAAGTCGGTGAAATGAGTGTGAACAATCAGAATTGAGAAGAAAAATATACTGGAAATTTAAGAAGTGGGAAGAAAAGAGAAGGAAAGGAGGGGAAATGAAAGTAATAGCATAGAATGAGAGGATTGTGGGATGGAATTAGGAAAGTCAAGAGTGCAAAGATGCTTACGTGAGGTGAAAATCGAGGAAAGTCAAGTAGCTGAGAGAAGAGAAGAAGTATTAGAAGTGGATGGATACATGAACAAGATCTGATGGCGGGGGGAAATAGAACGTGAAAAAACGATGATTATCAGCAGATAAGGCGTCTGGTTGGCGGTAAAGTTTGTTGCTCAATTAATGATTAAGATAATACCTAAATATAGCCGGAATCAAGTTTAAAAAGTTTGAAAATAGAACAGTGCAATACAGATAGTCTGTTATATTAATGGGAGGGAGTGGTACAGCCGAGGGGAATGCTGAATATGGCGAAAGAAAATGTTATGAGAAAGAAAAAAAGATAGAAAGAAAGGAAGGAAGGAAAGAAGGAAGGAAGGAAGGAAGGAAGAAAGAAAGAAAGAAAGAAAGAAAGAAAGAAAGAAAGAAAGAAAGAAAGAAAGAAAGAAAGAAAGAAAGAAAGAAAGAAAGAAAGAAAGAAAGAAAGAAAGAAAGAAAGAAAGAAAGAAAGAAAGAAAGAAAGAAAGAAGATCTAAGTGCATAAAACTGAGCAGCGTATTTTCATCTTTTCGTTTTTCTTTTCGTTTATCTTTCAATTGCATTAATCAGTATTTATACATTTTTCTGACTCGCTTTGTTTAGTCAGTGACCTCCTATCCTCCACACACACAAATAGAAACAAATTAAAAAGTACCACGTCCTCAACTCATTACTCATGTTGATTGCCTGCAGTTGCTTAGAAAATTTCAAGGTGTGAAATCTTGTTTGCAATTGCAAGCGAAAAGAATTGGCTAACATCTTACGTGCTTGAAGTCACGTGTAGAACTCAAAGCATCACCTTGAAATTGGAGCTACTATATCTATCTAAATTACGACATGTGGAAAAAAGTCCTTTCAAGGAATGGAAAAGCCGATCGAGAAAAAAATGCTGAAGGACAAAAAATTAAAAAAAAAAAAAAAAAATTGAGGGAAGGAGACTTAAAGAGAAGAGAGAATACTGCGTATGCTGGCTGTATATACCAAAGATAATCCGGAATTTCCACTCCAACCCACTTTTTTCACTATATTTATTTACTGCTATGAACCACTTGTGATGAGTAAAGGTTACAATCATCACCTAGAGAGCCCCAATAATACTCAAATAACTGTCAGTTATTTGACGGCTTTTTTTTCCGTGTGCGAACTGTCATTGCATCTCTGAAGCACTCAGCAAAAACGTCGCGCAATGGCGAAATCCTACCACGATATGTTTTGTCTGGTTTCAATAGAAGAATTCTCCCTGCGGCCTTGTAGGAGGGAAACATGCCATTCTGAATCCACCAGTTTAGTCCCTGTTGTAAATGGGCTCTTATCAATGGAGATAAAAGACTGTCTGGGGGACTGGCTTAATGTAATCAAACACAATACTTGTATATAGTTCTTTTGATGAAGAGCACTTAACCTGGAACCACATTAAATTAATCAAGTCTCGTATTAGCTCGAGGGATTTAGTTTAAGCTAAAAGATTGAGTTGTAAAATCTTTTAAAGGCTTTCTTACTCAAGGCAATACTTTTCTGCGAGACTGGTAGAACAGGTTCCAAGGAGGAATAAGGTTTTCACTCTCAGTATTCTCCACGTTGAAATTGCCCATAATACACTACGGTTTTGGGGGGGAGTAGCCAGGGGTAAACAGCACACTTAAGCCATTCACTGGTTTTCCTTCCTCCGCAAAAAAACTTCTAAATTTCAAGTCGATCACGCGAGGGCCGCAGGTTTCTTAGCCGCCGGCTAATCAAGGCTACCCTCGTAAAAACAAGGACGATGTATTTCATTTACTAGTTTCTGGTCAAGAAATGAAGGCATTTAAAAGACCTATAAACACCAGTTCAGTCAGAGATTTAGAGTTTTATTTTGGCATAAAATAAAGAATTACAAAACATTAAGGCTTTTCCATTGAAACCACCACATTTCCGCACCAAGACTAGGACAACAGAATTTGATGCAAAAGGCTTTTACGGAAGAATAGTGTGCGCACGGATAGCATTAATGGCCTACAAGGACATGCTAGTGTAGTCACGGACATCGCTTTTTATTTTAGGCTAAAATAAAGAATTCTATAACATCTAAAATCCTTTTAACTAAAACCAGCGCATTTCCGTAGCAATGAGTTTGTTGTAAAAAGATTTTTAAGAAACAAAAGAAGCAAAAGCTGAAACTAATGGAGCTAAGTTTGAACACATTTGATCAAGATGTTACTATTAAATGTAAATATAAAATATTGGGAAACAGCTTTATTTATTTATTTTTTTCCCCAAATTTTCTTATTCGTCGTTAATCCAGAGATTAAATATTCTAAGTTCTATGGCCGATTTGGTACTTCCAGAGATCAAGATAAGCCCTTGTGCTGAGCCCTTGCAACACAAAGCCCTTTGGCTATGCTTCCTAAATGATCACGTACAAACCATTGAAGGGTTACGAAACGATTGGGAAAGAAGTACTCAACTTTTGTTGACGAAAAATGTCGGTAAACCATATTGAAAAATCCTTCAAATTTTCTATATCCTGAAGCAGTCTTTGCAGTCATACAATTGGGCTGGTACGTCAGGGCACGGCTATTTCACTTTTAGATCGGATTGGAATTTAGAGTGTTAGGTTTTGCGGAGGGAGAAACACCGAAGAACTGAAACTGTCGTACATGAATCAAACCAAACCCCATGCAGAGGTGAGCGGCAAGACTCCATTAACCCCCCCCCCCCCCCCCCCCCCCCGCGAAAGTTACTAATTCCGGTATCACATCACAAAAGGAACGCCCCTATATGTGAAAAAACGCCCTCCAAAAAATACTTGATACCAAATAGAAGCTGGAAAGCTTAAGATTGCTAAATTCAACTTAGCACAGGGAGCCCAACGGAAAGGCCAAAAAATGGCAAAAACAGACTAAACGCACAGATTTCGAGTCAGTTTCGTTTCTTATTCCGCATTTTCGTTATTTCAATGAAACTTTTGTGCATACTGAAAGGATAGTCGGGTGTTTATGCTGCTGACCAGGAGGAACGCGGGCACGCAAGTTAATAGACAACGAGGGAATCACACTTCTGCACGTGAAAAGGAACCTGTGCACACACAAACATGCAGTTTCGAAGAGTTTCCAATCAGTACGCTTAGAATGATCTTCAATACCTTATTACATGAAATTTTTGCGACACTTTAATTTCGCCAACCAAAAATCAGAAAGATTTCCAGTATAAGTTTCGACCAATCATACAGCTTAAAATGATCTCCAATATTTTTATTGGATCTTAAGAATTGCGGGGAGACTGGTACCCAAATCATCCCGCAAGGAATTGTGGGGCTTGGTTTGGAATTCAAGGTTTGAACTGCTGCTGTATTTTCTCAAAAAACAACAACTTTCACAGAACTATTTACCTTTATTAGTATATCTGTACGGTCTACATGCATAGAATACTGGAACGATAACTACCTATACAATGGTCAGTGAAAATGGAATAGACTTTCAAGGAATGTTTACAAACAGTTCATTCAAACACAGCGCTTCTGATCGAGGTCCATTTTCTCCCAAACTCACCCAGTAAAGTTGGGAGAAAATACATTTATCAAGACCTCTTTCGCTGCTTTTAGACTTAAAATTCTGGAATAACTTTCCCAATAAGTTTCTTGTAAAAGTTGCCCATTGATAAATTTAATTACGATACAAGAAGCCTGCCTGCAAACGAGTTTTACCTTTTTGCTAACAAACATTTCCTAATAAAAACGATTTTGTACGAGAGGACATTAGACTGGATGCTCTCAAAGGGCTTCCACTCTGAACCAATCAAAATACATGAACACTGTCATCAACCAATCAAAATGCACGAATGCTATCAACCGATCAAAATACACAAATACTATCATCAGCCAATCAAAATGCACGAATACTATCAACCAATCAAAATACACGAATACTGTCAACTAATCAAGATACACGAATATCAACCAATCAAAATACAGCAATACTGTCAACCAATCAAAATACACGAATACTGTCAACCAATCAAAATACACATATGCTATCAACCAATCAAAATACACAAATACTATCAACCAATCAACATTCACGAATACTATCAACCAATCAACATTCACGAATACCATCATTAACAAATCAAAGTGCACGAATACTATTCTATTGTCAACCAATCAAAATCATTGGAAGTGGAAGCCATTTTGAGAGTCCGAATTCCTACTGGTACTAAATCTACTTAAAGTTACGATGTCCAAATTTCGGATACTTCGTCTTAACAAACTTATAATCATAAGAAATATCTTGAAATTAATAAGAAAAATATTTTCAGCGTCGCTTTTTAAGAGATACCTTTAGCACACAGAACAAGAAATATTTTACGCCTGAACAGCAAACGAACAATAATCTCACTTTTTAACGTATATTTTAAGCTAATTTAACAGTGCTTTATTCTTAATTCCTAGAAAGCCTAGTATTTTTTAACTGCATTTTGAGAATCCTTATGAACGAATTATCAACATAATTACAATTTCTGATATACTCTTATTTGTGTTATCAAAGCAACCTTGGATTTTTATATATATTCTTATATTCTAATTTCATTATAGCATAGTCCTGGTGTAGGTTATAATGAGATTCTATTGGTCAGTACTGAATAAAAAGTTCATAAAATTCTTCGTTTGCATATGACGTCATAGCCGTCATGTTGGAAAAACTTACTTTCAAGTGCTACTAATGGAGAAAAAAATAATACTCAGGGAAATGCACGTTTGAAACGAAAAACGTTCAAGCTAAAAAATTCGACAGGATTTGAGAATTAAGACCTAACTCGTACCTCGAGAAAAAGCATTTCCATCAAATATTCAGATTTTCCAAGGATTCAAGCAGATTATAATCATGAACCTAAACAGACTGTAGTAAGCACCAAGTATCATTCTCTTGAGAATAATGTTTTTGACTCTCATCTCTGCTCATTTTCCTCAAATGTTACTTGTAAAACAAAGAAATAATACTCAAGGGAATGACATATGGTGTGTGAAATGTCTATTCTGAATGAAAGTAGAATATATATTGTTCAATGTGCATTAGATATAACAACCGAATAGTCATCTTCACAGTTCCCTGCACCATCTTGAAAGGTGCCTTTGCAATGAAGCAAGACGAACGATGAGCTTGCAATGATAGAGACATGTGAATAATTGTCCAAGGTGTTCAAAAACCTCATTCACCATTCATCACGCTTCAATGCAAAGGCCCAGCTACCTTTCAAGATGGCGCAGGGAACTGTGAAGGGGACTATTACTTAAATCGTATTCAAGATATCAATATTTCATACGCAGAGCATGGACTAGATATCAATATTTCATACGCAGAGCATGGACTATATTATTTTTGTTATTGCAGTAACAATACAGTACTTATGGGCATTCAAAAATAAGTTAACACATTGGATTAAAAAGTCTTTTCTTGTTATTTTGCATTTTTTGCACGTGAAATGTTTCTCTGTTAAAGATAGTGGTCATGGTATACCTGTATATTGATCACCAGAGTAGGGCCTGGGGCAAGCAGTTCCTGTCCTTTTTGATAGAGAAACCAGTTCTCTTTTGTTTGTCTCTGACACACTTTCCTCTGCTAAGCAATTCTTTATTTCTTCATCTTTTCTTGTCCTTACAGCATAGGAATGAATTTCCACATGTAGCTGTATCCTCATCCCAGTCTCCTAGCTTCTGTGAAGGCACAGGAATCCCGAGCTACCATATTTTACATATCACATGCTGGGTTTTTTACTGTACAATCTGTACAAACACTTCAGTTGATATGATGGGATGTAGAGTTAATTGTTCGTACTCTTGGAGTACTAAAATGCTAATTCTTTTATTGTATTCCTTGGTTTATGGGAAACCATACGACCTAAAATAAGAACAGAAGAAAGTAAAGAAATAGCAAGTATGACAGTTGACTTGTTCTAAAATAATTAATAAATAAATAATTAAATAAATGAATAAATAAATGAATAAACAAATGAAAAAATGAATAAATAAATAGATAAATGAATAAATACATAAGTAGATGAATGAATGAATGAATGAACGAATGGATGGATGAATGAATGAATGAATGAATGAATGAATGAATGAATGAATGAATGAATGAATGAATGAATGAATGAATGAATGAATGAATGAATGACTCCTCCGTGAGGTTTGCTTCACATGCACTACCACTACATTCTATCATAGTATTTTTTTTATACCTTATTGCATAGTTTAGGCATAATGATTTCCCATTACAAAACACATGTCATTCTCTTGAGAATAAGATTCTTTGTTTGAGTTGTATCTATATTCATGTGTTTTCTCATACACGATTGTTAAACAAAGAAATCATATTCTATGGAATGACACATGGTCTGAAATTGGAAAACATTATGCCCAAGGTAATGAGTTCTATTTTTGTGATGTTGATGGTTCTGCCAATTAAAATGTACATTGATATTGGCACTATATAAGTTAATAAATATTATTATTATTATTATTATTTACCCTGCGAGCCTATCCATGCGAAATTGATCTTCCGTAGCCTGATCAGCCACTTCAGAATCGCCGTGTCCTGACAGCATCTGCAAACTCTCCATATCCAACTGGCCTAGTTCTTCATTATAAAGATCACTAGGGTTGCCTCCTCCAACATTTACCATTGCTGAACTAAGCTCCCGTGCAAAGTCAAGTCTTTGAGATTCCTCGTCTTCGCTTGTTACAATTAAATCTGGCAATCTACTACCGAGCTGGCCAAAGCTGTTGGGAGAGTGAATGCCCTGCTGTTGCGGCATGGACTGGAACTGCATTCTCTGTTGCAGTCCACCACCAATGTAAGCAAAATTCATTCCAAACGGATCTTGTTGCATCTGTTGTTGCATTGAGTTGTTCATATGCTGTTGTTTAAGTGGAAGATCACCAGCCAACGGCGATAAGGGCGGGTTAGGAAAATTCTTCAATAGTGGTGACATTGACGTTGAAGCAGTGGGTGACATTATTGGCGATGAAACTGTTGTATTGTGTGACACAAACTGATTTGATGCATCGGAGGTACTAGTTGGGGACTGTTGATATGGTTGGAACTGTTGTAGCCGCAGCTCTAATGGTGACATATTTGGATCCATATAGGGCATCTGAGGAGCAAACGGTTGCTTATCCATGACGGGTGAGTGAGTATGTCTTCTAACATGCGTTTGTCTCGGCGATGTTTGGTAATGAGGTGGAGAAGTCGCCTGACTCATCTGGTTATCGTCGACATCAATGGGGGTCGGTAAAGGTGATGGAATATGAAGGTTGGTCAAATCTGGCAAGGAGCCAGTGTTAGCCAGTTGTGGAGTGTTAACAGGAGAAATTTGTTCTGTTTGATACATTCTAGAAGAACTAGAGAAACAATTGATAACAAAAAGTTTAAATATGATTTTGTTTAACAAAATCAATACAAAAAGGTGTTCCTGAAAATATAGGAGGATCATTATACGGTACCCATCCCAAATCCATTGTATCTACCTTTCTACCTCCTAGCTCCTGTTGCTACGTCAGACAAGCTAAAATGTGTTTATAATATCAGCATGGAACAGAGGCTAAAAATTGCTGACAGATGCTGAAAATTTCCAAAAAATGTCACAAAATCTAAATTGCACTGTGTGACCACCTGAAAAATGTTGTGTTCACACAGTGAGGTTCATCGCCCGTGACGTCGCAAAAACAAGATTGTGTGACCACCACCCATGCAAGGCTGTGTTCACATGGTGAGGTTCATCGTGCACAATGTGGCAAAAGTAGAACTCATGCAACGTCACACAGGTAGTCAGTCACACAGCAAGAACTATAATTTTTGCGACATAGCAAGAAACATTGCATGGAAAATTGCATCATGTGTGCTGTGTCTTTAGAGTGCGAGAAGCACAATTCATAGTGGACAATATTTAACAAAATTAGAAAAGCATTATTTTGAATACAAATAGAAAGTATGAATGCATGCTGTGCGCTCACATAAAGCACATGTAAACAACCAATCAGAAATCAAGATTTATAAAAGTTATCTTATAAACGATATATAGCAATACTTACTTAATACCAGGTACTTCACAAGACCGAGGTCTACTCTGAGGACTTCCAGCCTGTAAAAGAGCAACAAAGCTCTAGACGACATATGACTAAATTAACAACTAGCTGGAACCACAAAGATGTGTTGCGAGTGCTTTGTTCGTGTTGAATTTCGTTACATGCACAAATAAGGCCATTTAAAAATTCCATGTCAGAAGTTTGTAAGCAAACAAGGAGATTGATGGATCAAGTTTTCAGAGTTCATGTTTTTCATACTAAAAAGCCAATACCACAAGTCTGAGTAATAACTAATGATTAGATGTGTTCATTGTCAAAAAATTACACACCTATCAACAATTATACCCAGGGTGGTGGGGTGGGTGCGTGTGTGTGGGGGGGGGGGGGGGGGGAGTGTGCACATGTAATGGAATTTGATATTTTTAGAGAGAAGCCACAGTCAAATCCCCTTCCCCTAGAATCTGATGGATATCGAGTTCCAAGCCTAAACACTGACTGTTTTCTAGATTTTCTAGATCTTTGAAGATGGTGAATATATAACATTTCCTACTCCCAGTGGTTGAACAGAGGACATTACTATTAAGTTATGTTATAATCTCCATGGTCCAACTTAGTAGTACTCGGCTTTTAGAAGTATGACTTTTTGAAATATATTTATTCACAAGTCATGAGCAATCAAATGCTCATATATTTTGTAACTAATCTGGGTTGAAGAATTGTTTTTTGTTTTGACTAAAATGAGTTAACATTTCATCGTAAACCCATAATATGATAACCACATCCTGAACCCAAAGAAGATAAGTATCTGTAGAAGAGTTTTTGCAGTGTAAACAAATTCTAAATGGAAAAAGATATCTCTATACAAGATAGCATAATATCTATAGCTATAAATTGCAGATTGTATATAAAAATATATACATTTTGTATACATCATGGATAAAAATAAATTCAATGAAAGAAATTTTAAAATCAAGAAAAAAAATGCTTGATGGGAAGCCGTAGAAAGGATTAAA
Source organism: Anthopleura sola (assembly GCA_023349425.1). Classification (NCBI taxonomy): domain Eukaryota; kingdom Metazoa; phylum Cnidaria; class Anthozoa; order Actiniaria; family Actiniidae; genus Anthopleura; species Anthopleura sola. The sequence continues at coordinate 1,092,023 of JALHLI010000016.1, read as the reverse complement.
TAAAGACATGACAAAGAAAAAAATCCTGTATGCATAAAAAGTAGATGTCTAGATCTTGAGACAGGCATATTTTTTTGGTGATATAGACACAATTTTCGGTACCAAAGATATCTCTTCAGGAGATATTCAAAGCAATTATAGCATGATATTTGAAATTGTTAAATAAAATTTAAATTTTAATGTGCAAGGGAGAATAAATTAAAAGTGAATGGAAATTCCATTTCAATTTCATTACTTACGACAATCTTTTTAAGTGCGATTTTTTGTTTACATAAAAAAACAAGTTACAACTTAGACATGAAATGTTAAAAACTTACCCTCTTAAGGTCATTCATTTTGTTCATATCCATATCTATGAAAGTAAAAGTATCGATTGTTATAGTAAAGCAAAAAACAGGCGATGAAAAGTTGAAAATCTTTAAAATTACTGCCATTATTCTACCTTTAAGTTGACCTCCCATTACCGTCTGGTGGAGAGAAGAATCAGAAATTGCCCTGAAAAAGAAAGAAAAACACTTATTTCTTGGCAAACAAATATCAACATTTTCTCCACATATTATGAATATTTCAGTCACAGTATTTTTGAAAATAAAAATGTTTACGATACAAAATGAGTAAACAAAAGAAAAGATATCTTTGTTTTTTTTTAAGTGAATGAAAACCATAGAGAAAAACATGATAAGCAAAAATGTAAAACGATCTCGGAAGTTATTATGTAAGAAGTAATTATATAAAAAATAATTATCAAAATTGAAATTATCAATTAACTCCACATGGAAGGTTCTGGATTGATTCGTAAAGTGTAGTAATTTAGACTGACTTTTACAATACACAGCTTGAAATAACAGTGGGTCATCGGAAAATGTCTGGCCAGAATCGGAACTTGTCTGGTCAAACCTCAGCCTTGCTGTTAATTTTGACCAGTAACATTGAGTCAGAAACAAGGTATGACCGAGATAAAACTAATTTGACTGGTCATCATGTCCAGTGACTGAAGAGCCATTATTTCAAGCCCTGCAATGACTGATCAGAGAATAAGCCAGGAAATAAATTGTTGGATTAAGTTTTGGTATAATCAAACATGGCTGATTTGAATGTGATATTGGTTGGAATTTTGTCAGTTGCAGATGTCAATTAAAGATGTTTCGAGCTATGAAAGGATGGTCCATTTTGATTGACAGGAATTAAAAATAAATTCTATGGCAGACAGCTAGAACACCTGAATGTAAGAACCATAATAATTATATACTAAATTCATATTAGAAAAAAAAAATTAGCTTTTAATTGGACTAATATTTTAATGATTCTTTGATAACTTTCATGTTTTATAATTCCATACTTTTTAAAAATTATTTACTTGAAATTGACTGAGTTCACTTGCCGACATGAATTTAGGAATGTTAGAAACCAGAGAACTCAGAGAAAAACCCTTGAAGCACAGGAGAGAATCAACAACAAACTCAACGACACCAAGCCCATCGGGACTCGAACCTGGATCGCAGTGGTAAGAGGTGAGCGCTCTCGGCACTATGCTATCCATGCTTCCTACTTAACAGCTAGATTGTATTTTGGTGGGAAGAAAATAAGAAAATGTGTAAAAGCATACCCAGATCTCAACATCACCTGTACTAACCATAGACTTATTGCTTATCAAGATATTCATTGAGGTAATAACACGAAAATTTCATGACTAGGAATAATTTGTTTTTTGGATGCACTTGAGTGATGCATTTCAAGCTGCATAATCTTAGAGCACAATGACATCAAACATTCATGAGAGGCTTGCACTTTAGCACTTGTTTGAGCTAGCAGGTGGAGTGTGCTGTGCATGACAAAGTCATTGATTCAGTATGCATGCTTAAGATCTGCCATCTTAAATGAAGTGTTTGATATAAGTGACACACATGGTCTTTCCCTCCCCCTAAATACCACATTGTGGTGATGAGGATGGGATTAATTAATATGTGTGAGGTAGCAGGTAAATATGTATCATCATGTTGAAACATGTTTTTAAGTGTTACAAATATACACATTTATTATATAGACCGGGAAATACCCCACACATATTTTTCATACGAATTGAAATTGAGTCCAGCTCAGCAAATAGTGCTTAATACTGTAGAAAAAGGGTTCCCACTACCAAAGAATACTCAAACTATAACTACATTCTAATTTGATCTGTGAGTTAGCCATGCCCTGACTTACAGTAGATCAGCCCAGAAGTTGTTTCAATTTTGGCTTGATCTGCAAGTTAGATGTGCCCTGAATTAGACTAACACTCCATAGATTTTCTTCCCACTTTGTTGTGTGATTGCTATCACCATTTGAATACTAGACTTTATTTAGAAAAAGAATTAAAAATCCAAAGTTTTGAGAAGCATGGTGACGTAGCAGTGAGAGTTCTTGCCTCTCACCAATGCAACCTGGGTTCAATCCCAAGGCTTGGCGTCATATGCGAGTAGAGTTGTTTGTTGGTTCACTCCTGTGCTTCAAGGTTTTTTTCTGGTTTTCTTTCCTCTGCAAAAATCAACTTCTAAATTCCATTTCAATCTAAAAGGGCTTAGATGAAAATTAAGTATTCTGTTCAATTCTAGAAACTCTACCAAATTGTGTATCTTTTTAATAGCTCATACATGATAGTAACTTTGAGTTCAGAAAATTTAATGTCTTTAAAAAAGGGCATGAATTCATGTTATTTAGCATTCTTAATACATTTTTGTGACTCTGCAGACATAAACAAACTAAAGACTCAAGCCTGAAGAAGGATGTTTTTCATCTTGACTGATATGCAGCTAAAAATGACAGCTCAGAACAGTGAATAAACAGGAGTATTTATACAAACAAACAGTCCATAATCAAGCATTATCTGATAAGCATTTTAACTTAATCTATGTTTAATCTGAACAATGAGCTTCTGTCAATAATAAGGATAGTAAAAACAAATATCTTCAAGTTCTCTTATGAACTCATGAATATAATTTAATTCTCAAGAGCTAAACTACTTCCTTGATGGAAGTACAAGGTCAAGAAGCATGTTATTTTGGATTTTACAAGAAAATTCTGTCATAAGGCTTTATGCATTACTGGTGTACGTATGGTACATTTTTTAAATAAGAAAATTATAAAAAATATTTTTATTTATATGCGTAGGCCTTAAGGCTAGAAGCTTGTGAGGCTGTGTATTCTCCATACACAATCCTTACTAAGGTACATTCAAATATTCTATACGCACAACTCTCGCATTACATGTTGATTTTTATGGAGGGAGGAAAAACAGAGAACCCAGAAAAAAACCCTTGTAGCAAGGGAAAGAACAACACATCAAACAAACTTAATTCGCATGTGGCGACTGCAGGGGTTGAACCAGCGACCTGACCCATGACAGCGGACAGTGGGGAAAGATGACACTTAGCAAGTACGCCACCCATTTTTTTTATTTTGATGCTATTTTCTCAGCTCAATAATAAAATGAGTAAAGTTATCACCAAGCTTCAGGGCTCAAAATAACGGCTAGTCATACACCAGTCAAGATGTCCAGCGTATGATATTCTATTTTATTTTTTCCAAATATGACCAGTCAACATATACGTTCAAAACTGTATTTGACCGATCAAGTATCAAATTTGGCCGGACATTGATGGTTGACCGGCTGTTTTTTTTTAGCCCTAAGCTTATTAAATGGCCATATGTACAGCAGGAAGCAAGCAGTTTTGAAATTAAGAACAGAACAAATTAAATAAATGACATACAACCATTTAGCTAAAGTAAAACTGAGCTGATGTGGATGAAAAGAGAAAGGAATAAAGATGAAAGAAATGGAAAAAGAGGCTCAGAACAGAAGAATGAAGTCAATTTTGTCACATGTTAATTGATTCAACAAAATGACTGAAACTGGTGGAAAACAATTTGGAAGGAAAAGTGGAAAAAAATCAATATTACTTTTGTATCATTAAACTGAAAAGAAATGGAAAATGGGAAGAAAGAGTAGAATAAATAAATGAATTAAATAAAAATCAAACTTAAGCAATAAAGTTGGTTTAAAGAAGTAATAGTTTGAAAAAGAAAATTTGTCAACCTAATGTTGCAGGAGTATTAGCAGAACAAAAATTAAAATTACAAAAAGAGGCTGGAATTATTCCTACTGTTATTTCAGTAAAAAGGAAAGTTAACAAAAAATGTAAATAAAGAGAAACTATAGAAATTGTTTCATCAAAAATATAACTTGGATAATTTACTAATATATGCAGGTGTTTGATAAATATCTGAAGATTATAATCTCATTCTCAAGAAACAGCTGCTTTATATTCCAGACAAATGCAGTCGAGTTGGGGATATCATCTATATTTAGATCCAACGATTTACTTTAAACTCCAAACTAAAGTTATTTTGCAAATGCAAATATAATATGAAATACTACTTTGAGAAAACACCTAGAAATTGGTCAATTGGATTTCATTTTGAGCATGATGACAGCTATGTTGTTGTAAACTTCGATAATCAGATAGAATCTTGTATTACTTTCTTAAAAAGTAATGCATTTATAACTTGACAACTCGAAGCTTAGTAATAATACTTATGTATTATTTTCGTTCTAAAATAAGAATATATTTGTTAAGAATTTTCATTTGAATTTTGAAGTTTAATGAGTTTTCTGACAAGAATATGACAAGAGTTTCAAAACTCAGCAGACGTTGTTTCGCTTTTATTGTAATATCCAATCTCACAAAAGTTCCATTTGGAAAATATTGTCTTTAAAAGCTTAATGTACACAGGAATAAAAACCACAAACGTCTCGTATTCTTTGACAATGAAATAGTTACGATTTGATTCCAATTTCATACACATAGACTGAAGAAATTGGATTTTATTGTTGAATGACTCTCTTATTCTACAGATTAGACCAAGGTTTTAAATACAGTGAACAATTAGATGATCTAGATATAAATAGACTGGAAACTTTCAGGCACATCTTAAACGTCAAAATTAAAAATACATACCCACTCTTTCATAAAAGATCGTTCCCAAAACAACCCGTAAAATCACTTGAAATAACATCCATAAATAGACACGCAATATATTTGTACTTGGAGAACTTTCGTGGGTTTTTTTGGTTTTGAAAGCGCATTTTGGGATTAACTCTTTTGGCAATATGAAATACTGTTATCTTCACTGCATTAATTTTTTTTCTAACTGACATTTTGAGGGGAAACTTAAAATACACACGTGAAATCATTGATCAGAGGGTAGCAGATGTAAACATTACAAACAAGATGGAAAATCTGGAGCTAAAAGCTTGTAAAAGGCATCTTGTTAGTGACAATACAAGAGAACGAGTTTTGATAAAAGCAATTGAATTGAAATCCTAGGCAATTTCCTGTGGACACTTGTGGACGATTGCAAAGGAATCGAGCACATTTGATCGCGGGGAAAAAACTATAACACCCTGCTTTATTCCAGGACTTTGACCTCGATCGTAAACAAGAATTCTTAAGAGAGGATCTTAAGAATTTGAAATGCATAGTTTCGCTCTCCAAGGAATCGAAAGCTGAAGATTAGAAAACGGATAAAATCCTCGAGCCAGGATTAAATGTCGGTGGTTCAAGTTCACGAGAGTAAACAATGAGATCTTGGCTTGAAAATGCTACGAGTTACTATGTTGATAACGGTTAGACAGAATGATGTTCTCGAAAGAATCGTTCATCACTCTGTCTAGGTCCGTGTTACTATTATTTTCCTACTACGGCTCTAGGATTTCAGTTAAGATGAATCGTACAGCAATATCAAGGTACTTTACCTTCTCCAATTTTGTCCCTGATCCATTTGTGGCGGGGAGAGGTACGGAGGAGCAGTATGGTAGGGAGAAGTATCGATGTATACTCTGTCAAGGAATAAAACTATTTTCCACAAACTTAAAACATTCACAGAACAGTGTAATTCTAAAATACGGACATCAAAACGTCATTTAGATTGAATCATTCGAGCGCAGAATGAAGGTTGACCATGTGTTTATCAATATGAAATCCGGAGTAAAACTGCTCAAAAATGACGAGCCCTTTCGTTTTGAACGAGCTGTGTAGGACCTAGTGTTGTTAAAATTATTGCTTCACTGATGTGCAAAAGAGCTGTGAGTCAAAGAGTAATGAGTATAGAACACAATAACAACACAGCCAAAACTAGTTGTCAATCTTTGGTTAAATATACACAAGACAAACGTAACACAAGTTGTCGTACTGAAAGGATATTCCAAAGTTTCGTTTTGGAAAAGGCGTCGTTCTGTTTGCTGTATATCGTCGTTCTCGAACTGGCAGCCGTTCTACAAGTCCTGGTCGCTGCATACTGTCCAGATTCATCAAGGCCTTCTGATACAATCAAAAAACAGCGTAAAAAACACAAACTCTCTCAAGCTGACTCGAGGGAACACGTAACACCAGTTTCACACATTCGCTTCAAAACAACCAGCAGAGCTCAGCTGAGGGCTCCAAAAACCCTACCTGAAGATCAATGTGGTTCTGTCCAAAGCCAATGTTCACATTAGGAAGTGATCTATATTGCTGGTGTTGACTGGGAGGAGCTTTCATGGAATTCTAACGAAATAACAGCAAAAATAAGTCAAGACGAAAGCGCCAACCATCAATCTCCACTTTTACATCAAACACAACCTTCAAAAACCAACACACAACAAACTCACCCCTAAATCAGACACTTCCTTCATGATTTCCTCAAAGGCTCGAGTCTCCTCGGCCATTTTTGCGTTGTGTATCGCAATTTTTTCCACAAATTTCCTCGGGTGCGCCATCTTGGAAGATTTGGGTCGAGCGTGTTGTCGTCTAGCGGCGTTCCATTTCGGTCGAAGAGGGTCAGCTCTCCACCAATCACAACACTCCAAATACAATCAAATGTCATCATATATGCAAATTATAGCCTATCATTATTACCTTTCTATTGGTCGAGGCGAATCACGTGAGGGCAGATTTGTGAAAACGCGGGATATATTTTTGTTGAACATTTGGAAAAAAAGTTTATATGGGAAATATTATGAATTTTCGCTCCGTTACACTAATTAATATATGTTAATTCAACCCCAAATTATAAGCTTCCTATTCGTCGAGAAAAGTAAAGTGAGGGCAGAAATTGTAAAAAACAAGGATATACTTGATACTTGAGTGAGATTTTTTTATTATATTTGGAAAAAAACAAACTTGGGGAATATTTTAAAATTTCCCCTCAGTTACAACAATACAATCAGATAATATTTAAAACTACTCCCTTCGTATTGGCTAAAACAGATCACGTGAGCAATACAATTATGAAAACGCGGAACATGTGGAAAATAGGTCATATGGTGATTACAAAGTTTCAGTGCATTAGGTTGAAATAATAAGATATAATTGCTTGGAATACAATATACGAAGATAAACTATTGTTTAATTTGAAAACACTGGAACGTTTTTGGAAAACTTTCAATTTTATCGAGTTCCGAAATAACCTCTGGGGGTTATCCAAGTCAGGGCACTATGTAAGGTGTATAGTTACAGGAAGTATACGATCGTATTAAGAAGTATTTAATTAAATTCTTTTAAAAGGGTAGTAATGACTGAACTCCTTGAAAAGTTTAAGAATGAATCAATTTTGTTAAAGATCTATAGACGTACGGCGCTCAAAAGTTGAAGCATTGGCACGAAAATCATACAAGAAATCAGCACAAATTATACTTTCTTAATACGAAAGCAATATATTGACTTAAAAAGTAATAAAAACGACAACAGAATTAATCTTATTTCATCACAGGAGAGAAAACCACCAAAACTACAAAATTAGTAAAAATTAACCAAGGTGTTAATCAATATTATTTCGACCAAGGCAGCTCTCATTCAGGTGAATTTGAAATCCATAAAATCAGGTTTTCTACAAGCATAACGAAGCATAAGTCATCCTAAAGAAAAAGAAAGAAAATCTGATCGAAAATATACGTTGTTCACAGTTGGAGGAATTTGTCACGCATGGATGATGTTGAGTCTCTTAAATAAGTGTTCTAAAAATAGCGTCATTACTATTAATGACGTCATCGATATATAATAAAGTGTAGGCGGATATAAATATATCGCAATCATAACGAAGGCACGGAAATTAATAATATATTGTATGATTTAAATTAAAGTAAGCTCTATTTCTAGAAATATGGAAAATAGGATTTTCGCATTTAAATTATTGAGAAAATTATTGAGGGTGTACCTTCCGTTCACGCGCTGATGAAAAATGAATAAAATAAAACTTATATTGATACTTTTTCCTTGAAATTCATAAAAGTTACAGATTTTGTTTCCTCGAGCGGTTAGGTGAGCTTTTTTTATGCTTGACTCAAAATTCGCCATAGAAACTTGAACTTCGATGACAAGTGTGCCAAAAATTAACCTGTGGGGTGGGGAGTGGGGGAATAGACTTTTTGGTTCGTTTTGCCAATAGACCCTTGTATTAATTCAGAATGTCATAATATAGAACTTTAATGAATCAGAATGTTTTTATTTAGCGCAAATAGCTTGATATTTTATTACAATTATTACAACCAAATTGTCAAGAAGCTATTATCGGATAGTTAACTGTTGTACAGCATTCCCTCTGTGTAAACTATGGAAAAATATCTCGTCTGACCTGCAAGGCCACCATTACTAATAATAATATATATTGATAATATATGGGACAGAAAAACTGTCTAAATGTGGTAGGCGGTGTGGTAGCAAGTCTAACCACAATCCTTTGCGGTGATCATCGAGGAACAGCTCTTCGATATTCAGATTACTTAATGTCCTTGAAACACAATCAGCTGATTTACGATTAAATAAAACGAATTAAATTTTTTACGATTTTTCTCTGTTTTGACGTGTTAATTTTGAAATAGATGCAGAAATATTTAACTCAAAGCTGAAATATCTTTTATAGACCCCTTGCACGTGACGTCAGAGCTGCTCACTTTTGAGGACAAAACAAAAGAATTTTAATCTCCTGAGAATAGGAAGCTATTGTTTTGCCCTCCAAATTGAGCTGCATTCCGACGTGCTGCAAGGGGACTATACCAAGTAACGTTAGGAGGTGCGTAAAGTATCATGCGATCTTCTAAAATTTAGATCTGATTACTCAAATTGTGTCTAATTTATTTAAAACATTTTAATCTTAAGGACTTTGAATATTTATGAAATTATTATTGTTTCTTAAACCCATTTTCCCCCAAAGCTCGTCTTTAAAGACATCAATTTTGAGACTCGACTTCTCATGATCTTAAGACGAGGATGGGCTCCCTGTGGTGAACTTCAAAAACAAGATTCGTCTGCATGAGTCTCTAATTATATTAATTAATAATTTATCACTTAAATTGATATCAATTCAGCGATTCTTAATGATTTTTAAGGCTCATGTACGTGCTGTAACATTACGTGCAATATCACGATAGAATATAAAAAGTCGAATGTCTGCCTTATTTTATGGATGTTATTCGTATTATCCTCGTAAATTAAGCGAAAAATAGAGTTTTTCTGTTTTAGCTTCTTAAATAGCGCTGTAATCATAATGTTGCAAGTAATGTTGCACGTGTATCTTATATAATCGTTTCTCATTTTGTTCGGTGGGCTTCCTGTGGTGCGCTTTAAGGGGACATTATGGGCTACCTTGTGTATAAGTACATTAAAGTACTCATAGGAAAGTTTACCACATGGCTAATTTATATTACCTCTATTTATTCCAAATTGATTGTAATTCCCTTTTTAATTTCTTTCGAGTTGGGCTTCCTGTGGTGCGCTTCGCGCGTGAGACAAGAATCGCGTTTGTTTGACAAACAATTCAATCCATTGAATAGCTGATCATGTCAAGCAGTTTATCATTCATGATTTCAAGTTTAGTATGACTTGCTACTCATTATTTGCCGTAGAACTTCTTGTTCAAGAGGAAAATAAGAAGATTCACATTGATTTTCGCTCTTCCGAACATCTTCATGACGGCCACACCCTCGTATTGAAGCTGAAGAAGATCCTAGAAAACACAAAATAATTTTTAAATTTTTAAAACAGATCGAAGAAAATAGATTAATCAGTGTCAAACTTCCATTTTTTGTCAAAGTTGAAAGCGTTTTTTTTTTTCAAAGTTGAAAGAGGGCTGATATCGAATTTGTCTTGTATGGAATTGTGCGTTTGATTTCTGGGTCCAAGAAGACAAAGATGGCAAAGATGGCCTTACACCTCCCCCCAGGTTACAGGACATGTCAACCTTTAGCAACCTTACCCCTTTCCCCTATCCCCAGAATACTCTTATTTTTTTACCAAATAATTTGGTAAAATGCACAGTAGCGCAAATAGACACAATACATTATAAAGATTTAATGTTTTGGGATGTGATCTGAATGAAGATAACCTTGAATCGAACAGCGTGGGTGTATAATGACGCTTTCCGCGTTCTTTATAGTCTAAATATATAACTATAACTATAAACAGGTTCAGTATAACCTGGTGCCTCCCACGCATGGCCAAATGTTTACGCCCTCACATCCTCACCTACCTGTACTCTCGAGTTATTTAATTCTTACAAAAGAGAGAGAAATTCTACGCCAACACAGACTAAAATAGCATTCCAGCCTCAAGCAGGTTGATAAAATGAGAAACTCACAGCGCTGTAAAACTCAAATGGCTTCCGTTCACAGAATCACGCAGCGCGCTACACATATTATCCAATCAGAGTGTAACGACACACATTATCCAATCAGAGGTCGTCCGCAAGTAAGCCATTTGAGTGTCATAAATTTCTATTTCACATTAACAGACCAATCACGTAGCAAGGCGACATACATTATCCAATTAGAGTGCGTCCGTATCCAATTCATTTGAGACTCATAAATTCCTATTTCATGTTAACGGCGCCGCTCAAAGAATCAAACTCAGGGCACGAAATTAAATTTCTTAACCAGGTGTCAGCTGGTGACAAAAATGATGATTACGGTCACCTCTTTTCTTTCGAAAACCGACCGGGAATACCTGGGCGTAGGGAAAACGTAGGACTTGATACTAGAGACCGACTTAGAATACTAAGTTGCACTGGAGATCAATAGATCAAGATTTCCGCCCTGAAAATAGCGAATGATTTTGCATCTATTTTATAATTACAGACCAACACAGACCAACACGTCTAGGTTTTTTGTTAATTTAACGGAAGCTTAAAAACCCAGATAAGACATCTGATAGACCTTTTAGCTTGGGGGTAGTGTTATACTATTTCAGACCACGTGTCCTTGAGAATAAGACTCTTTGTTTGAGTTATATCATATTCATGTGGCTTCTCATGTGCAACCGTTAAACAACGAAATGATACTCTAGGGAATGACATGTAGTCTGAATCTGGAAAACACTACGCTCAAGGTAAAATTATAGCTAACTGACTGTGTCGAGTAAGATCATAGAAACGTTTATAAGCATTGTCTTAAACATAAAAATGCTCTTGCAAATAAAACAGATACAAGAAGATGCGCATCAGCAGGGAATAATTTTTTTTACGAGATTTTGGTTGGTAATTCATAGCGCAGTATCGCGAAGACGAAAACCTAGCAACGGACTAACCTGGAAAACCAGTTCGACTTTTTCCATGGCAACGCCCATGAACTTGGCTGACACCGCAAATGATCCCACATCATCTCCTGACTTGATTTCGAACATGACATTCTTAAACCTTAAAAAATAACAGAAATGGAACATGTCAGGGATGCTGCAGGGTAGGGCAAGTTAGAGAATGGGAGAATGGGAGAATGGGATTGGTTGACTGAGCGCTCATGTGAGATTTTGCAGTCCGAAACAATTTAACAGGATGACAAAAAGAGTTCATCAAACATTTACGTCATTGTTGAGTCGTTTTGTCCATCATTCATCATTCACATTATAACATCCATTTAGAATGTAATTTAATGTTTTCCCTCCCTTTCTCCATCTCTTCATCCCTTCCTCATCAGCATGTGTAAATGCTACATATAATATCTAAGTGAGGACAACTTATTTGAAAACGTTGCTCTCATGGAATACAAGGTTCTTGCGCAATCATACCGAAGTCGCGTCGTATCTGCTGAATCTCTACAAAGTTTCAGCACATCCACTTCAAGTTTTTGTAAAAGCTCTGCATTTTTTTAAGCTTGAAAAGCTTGTAGCATTCACTTGCTATGATTCTTCAAATGTTAACTGGCACATCACGTACGATTTACTTCGTGACGCAAATTGTAAGAACAAAAACTACGTGTAGCACGGACTTCCTGTTTGCTGCACACAAGGTCACTGCGTGATTTCACTTCAAGGGTCGTTTCCTGTCTCATGCGGAAAATTCATGAAGTTTTCAATAGAATTCTTTCTGTGTTTGACCACCATTTGGAGCAGATAATGAGACTTTTAACAACTGATTGAAATCTTTAGAAAACTTACTGTGCGGGTGGGAGCCCCTCGATTTCCAGAATCACGCCTTTCTCGTACAATCTTTGGGCACTGTATTTCAGTTCTCCCTTGTAGACTTCTTCTTTAGCCTTCTTGCCTTGTTTGATGCCTCGGGATGGTTTCCTGGTAAGATGAAAAATAACTGAATAATGAAAGAATGGAATGGTGGAAAAATAGTTGGGATGGATGCAAGGATGGATATGTGGATGAATAGAAAGATGGCAAAATAGATGGGATGGATGCAGAAACGAATGTGTGGATGAATGGAAAGATGTGAGAATGTGGAAGGGATGAATGAACGAATGGGAACGTGGCTAAATGGGATAATAGGAGTGGTTGTGGGATGATTAAAAGGATGAATATGCACATAAATGGAAGGATGGGCGAACCGAAACGGAGTATGGGTAGAAATCGCTGAAGCGCTTAATTATTCCCTCTGAAGTACTAATGAGATAACACAAGCAGCAACTCTTTCAACGTTTGTCTTCGGGTTTTGCGAAAGGAAAACAAAAGTCTATATGACTAATATTCAGTCAAAGATGTTCCCAATTTTGGAACTGTCAAGTCATTAAAATACTATTTCGCCAGCGAATTTTCGTACTGTAAGCCCGGCGCATATTTAATCAGTGAAGAATTCAACCGCTTCAGTGATTTTTACCCATACTCCCATTCGGGCTAGTGGCGTAGTCGCGGAGCCGGTCGACGACAACGTTTTTTTCAAATGACTGTATATATCACCCGAGCTGATCTTGGCTCCAGGATGGAATGGAATTTAACTTCCGGTTAATAAAATATGCGGGAGCCTCGTTTTCGTTTGCACAGAAAATTAGTCAAAGTCGCTAATAGAGCGACCTTTACCCCCAAACGGGAGCGAAAACTACGACTTATCACACTTAGACTAATTTTCTGTGCAAACGAAAACGAGGCTCCCGCATATTTAATTAACCGGAAGTTGAATTCCATTCCATTCTGGAGCCAAGATCAGCTCGGGTGATATATACAGTCACTTGAAAAAAACGTTGTCGTCGACCGCAAATGCAAGGATGGATAATGTGGATAAATGGAAGGATGGTTGGGAAAACAAAACCAGACTGCGGGATAGGCTTAAAGATATTGCTCGCAGCATGTGAAGCAGGGAATACTCGCTGTTCTTATTAAGCAAAAACACCACTTAAGGAACTGCGCCTGACTGAGAAAGAAAATAGAATCACAAAGAGCGAAAATACCCTGAACCAACGCTGACCCAGCATGACATTGACACAATTCATAATATACCCTCTTCGTTTCTCTCTATAAAGATTGGCTCGGATCGCCTTAAAGATGTTTTAGGCCCACTTACTTGCCCTTCTTGGAGAGGTTATCAAGACACACGCGGATATACTGGTTGTAATAATCGATTTGTTCCTCGTAGAAGTGGGTTTTTGTCTGCAGGCTGTCGAGGGTTTGTTTTAGCTTCTTTCTTTCTTGTCGTCTTCTTTGTCTGTATCTTCTTTGATTTCTAATATCCTATGATAATAATAAAATAAATCTCTTTATTTAAATATCTAGTTGTTCTAGCGCTTTCGCGCTAATTGGGACACTTTTCATTCACACACACTACCACTACATTCAATATTCTATACACACAACGCTAACTCACATTGATTTTTACGGAGTGTAAAGTGTCTTGTTGTTCTAGCGCTTTCGCACTAATTGGGTACACTTTTCACTCACACACACACTACCACTACATTCAATATTCTATGCACACGACGCTCACTCACATTGACTTTTACGGAGGGAGAAAACCGGAGTACCCGAAGAAAACCCTCGAAGAACAGGAGAGAACAAACTCAATTCACATATGGTATCTGCAGGGCTCGAACCAGTGACTCGAACTTTTGGAACCACAGTGGTAAAAGGCGACGCGTTAGCAGCGTATGCCAGCCATAATAACGGTAATTTAGAGTTAGAAAGAAGCGAAAAAATAAACAGAATCACAGAGCTACCTTTGAACTTTGCTCCTAAACGGTAAACATTCACCAAGGACAATTTATTTTAGGTATTTTAGAGCCGAAAATTAAAAGAAAAAGCAACGAGAATAAGACAAATTGAAATATGAAGCTGAAGTCAGGTGTAGTAAACAAAAGTGTTAGCAAACAAAACAGAGTTCACTACCTTTGAAAATTAATTTTCTACGGTGAAAATATCCTCAAGACAGCTGGTTCAAGGTCAATTCACTTCAATACAATGACCCCCCTATGGTTCTTTTGAGCAACATGGTTCATCAATAACACTACAGTCATAAACATCAAACTTAATCACGGAAGTACTTTAGTTGGGAATAGTTTTTGAGATCTTGGTAAGGACGTGAATCCCGAGGGATTCCCGATTTATTTTGGTCTCGTTTAAGCCAAGAGAGCGAATGGTGTTGTTTCTGGTTTCCGTGGCTTTTTTATTCATAGTGACTAATAATATTGTTTGTTTGATAAAGAAGTTTCCAGAACAATCTACTGTAGCAAAGGACGTATGCAATGTGGCGTCGGTGCGTAACGGCAAACAAAGAAACATAGTTCACTAGTAGAGATAAATAATTGTCTACACACTCAAGGACACCACATGCTGAGATCATTTTAATACTGAAAACACGAGGAAGCTAAACACTCCTGAGGGGAGGGGGGACAGGAAAAGAAAAGAATCTATCTCCCCGGTCTTATTGGATCTCTCCCTAGATTCGAGCAGAATTTTAGCCATTGAATGTAGCATCTGGCGAGCAGAAAGGTGCAGAGATAAAAATGAATTGTTTGAACAAGTGATGTGATCATGTGATCATCGTTACCTTGGCGATGGCATTCACGATATCCTGGTAGTCATTCTTGATCGTCACCAGTCCCTGGCTTTCAAGCATTCGTAAGTTTCGTATAATCTTTCGTTTCAGACCTTCTAATGGAAGTCTACGTCATAAAAGATGTTAAGATAATGTTAGGTAAGGCATTCCTCAGGTTCGATATTGGGACCTACTGGCTTTTCTACTTAATGGGAGCAGATTGCTTTGTGCATTAAAAAACAGCGTAGAATCAGGAAATAATTGGCTGGGAATTTGCAACATGTCACATAATATACACTTAATGACTGGTCCCGAGGGAAACAGTTAGTTTTGTTTCCCGAGAATCTCAATGTTTCCCGAGGTCCGCCGAGGGAAACATTGAGATTCGAGGGAAACAAAACTAACTGGTTTCCCGAGGGATCAGTCATTAAGCGTTTTGTTATATAGCTAATCATTTTAGACAAGTCAATTTAGATAATTTGAACTTTTATTCCGTGCGCTGGGCACTTGTATCCCGGTCGGGATACAGTTAGATTTAACTTGTATCACGTGAGCATCTATCAACCAATGAGAATGCTCGTTATATAGTCAAAATGATTAGCTATATAACAACGAATGTTACGTATGGCATTCCTCAAGGCTCAATACTAGGACCTACTTGTTATCTCCATATATGGAAGCAGATCGCCTGACTTGAGTATTTTTTCGTTTTCTTTCTTCGTTCTTTTCTCTTTCCTTCATAAGATTCGTGTGTGCGGCTTCCTACAGACATCACGAGACAAAAATTATGATGTAGACAATAATAATGATGACGATGATGATTGACGATTATGATGACGACGATGATGGCGGTGATGTTGACAATGGTGATGATGATGACGTTGACTACGGCGGCGATGATGATGACAATGATGCTGGCGATGATGATGACAGTGATGATGATGGCGATGATGACAGTGATGATGATGATGATGATGACGATGATGGTGATGACAGTGATGATGATGATGATGATGAGAAAACAGCTTACCTGTTCTTCTGTAGCCGTTGTTTCTAGTATTTCCGTCAGGTTTTCTCCTTGTTGTACCATCAGCAAATCAACTATCAAACGTTTTGTTCTAAAAACAAACAACGACTTCATTGTAACGATGTCATACGGTCGCGCAAACTTATGTTTGATAAATAATTGTCATACACGACACCGCTTTCCTATTAGGCAGAAACGACCGTTGCGCACTCGCTGAATCTCACAATTCGTTCCTATAAATTAGTTTTTGGTAGACATCACTGGTTACGTTTTTGTAACCTTCAACTTTTACCAAACCTTAAAAAATATCTGGGGTGATCAAAGTCAGGGAACGGCTAACTCACTGATTTGAATAGGGATTTAGAGTGTTATGGAGGGATCAAAAGTGGAGAACCTGGAGAAAAACCCTTGAGTGAAGGAAGAATCTTTGGGTTTGCCGAAAGTGTCATGGAAACACTTTGATTGACGTTCACCAAAATCTACTTTTTCGGGATGATCCCGTGCGTGTTACTGACAGCCTGCCAAGGGACGGCTTGCAACATGCAGGAAGCAATAAGATAAAAAGAAATATGTTTTGGGGCTGGAGTTGACTTACCTGACAAAGAGAGCCCTCATATCAGAATCATCATCATCAGGGACCTCGAATTTATTGGTCAACATGAGGGAGATCTCTGTTTTGGCCACGTTGGCTACTTCCTGGTCGTGGTCTTCGTCTTCGGAGTTACCTCCTGTTGTCAGAAGCAACAGTATTAGATGAAGCAATGGAAACAATAGCATTAAAAGCTAGCAGCAGAAACAACAACAACAGCAGAAACAACAACAACAAGAGCAACAATAACAAAAACCACAGCAGTAGCAACAACAACAACAGCAACTACAGCAGTAACGACAACAGCAACAACAGTAGTAACGACAACAGCAGCAACAACAACAGCAGCAACAATAACAGCAGCAGCAACAGCAACAACAACAGCAGCAATACCAACAGCAGCAGCAACAACAACAGCAGCAATACCAACAGCAGCAGCAACAACAACAGCAGCAATACCAACAGCAGCAGCAACAACAACAGCAGCAATACCAACAGCAGCAGCAACAGCAACAACAACAACAGCAGCAGCAACAACAACAGCAGCAATAAAATCAAGAACGACATTATCAGCAGCAGTAATAAGACCATGATACCAAAGATAAATAAAACAGAAACAGCAACTAACAGGACCCAACTAACCAATCAGATCCTTTACATTAGGGGCGTCACCCAAGTCATCTAACAGTTCATGTAAAGGGTCGTTAGCATCTAGTGCTATCTGTTCTTGATGTTCCAGAAGAAGTGTATGTGTGTCACAGATTTCTTGTACAGAGATGTAGATGACCGGTTTGGTTAGCATGACCACGTCTGTATATTCATCGATGTTGAAGCGCGATTCAGGTTCTTCCACCGTTGATACTTCAAGGAAGTATTTTCTGTACGATGAATGGAAAAATGAATGAAAAAATGAATGAAAGTGGAAAGAAAATGGGAAATAAGGAACGATTACTATTATTATTATTATTAATATTATTATTATTATTATCATTATTTGAATGAGCGAAGATATGTGAAGAAAGAAAGAAAGACATTGAGAAAAGAAGGAATGAAGGATAGGGAGGAAGGGAGGGGAAAGGGTGGGGGAATCGAATTTATACAAGTGTAGAATGACCCAACTTACTTAAACTTTTGATTAGCTTCCTTGATGTACTTGTTCAGTTCACCGAGATGAGAATTCGCTCCATCATACTGAAATAATGAGAAATGGATAACCATTCAATATCTAAAAACGGAATAATACGCCATGCGGCAACAAAATACAATAGAATAGCTGATAGAAAAATATAGATGATATCGCCACAGCATCTCGTGTATTCACTTCAAATTATTTAGAAATTTATTTTTTCTTTTAATAGCTTTATAGTCAATATTTTTAGAATACAAAGAAAGAAATACACAATTATTTGTCACTTTAGAAATAATTTTTTCATATTCTTCATTATTTAAAGAAATTATCATTTTTATTTAAAATTTAGACGATAAAACATTTTTTTAATTAATTTTTTTAAGTTTTTAATTTTTTGTTGTTGTAAGAGCATTATGACATCAGCTAGATGTATATTAGAAGCTTCATTATTTATTAATAATATCTATTAATTTATTAGTTTAGATTGGTTTATTGATTTTATACTAACAACACTAAAAGCATCGTTTGATAGCGCAGTTGAATCATTCAAGTCGTTGTCAGATGAAGCCTTGGGATCGTCCTTGATGGTGTTCAATCTTACCTACGAGTATGTTAGTTAGCTGGTTATTAGGTTACATTTTAATGCATATTATAGAAAATAAATGTTATAAATCTTGCTTTCGGCGTGAACACTTGCTGCAGCATTGCGCGTAATATTCCTGGCAATGTTGCTGAAGTAAAATCTTTTTCTACTTCAACAACATTGCGTGCAACAAATTGCGTCGTGTGACATGGCACGCAACATTGTTTGCCTGCAAAATAGTGCGCAATAGTGTTGCACTGTGTGTTCGTACCTCAACCCTTCAATCTCCCGTGTTCTGTCAATCAGCACGCGCGCGCGTTTTTTGTTTTTTAATTTTAATACATCCCACGAGAAATCCTGAAAAGACCCCGAGTTTATCGCTAATCACCACCGCAAGTAAAGTAATGGCGCAGCTCAACGGGGGGGGGGGGGGGGGGGGGGGGGCAAACTGACTTATAAAGATTTTGTTATATCAACCAACATTAAACTGCTTGCATCATAATTATTAGCTCTGACTTAGCACGCAGGCTACCAACATGGCATCCACATCTATTCTCCCCTCCTCTCTCATTCTCTCCACGAAGAAGGCCTCTGAGGGAGAGAAATCTAGATATGCCAAGTAGCTTCTCTTGACAAACAGACCGGATCTTTTCTTCAAAAATGAGAAGAAAATGCGTCCAGTTTGAATGATACGACATAAACTTACGAGTTTGTTGGAAGCAGCAAATTGAAGAAGCTTTGCAATAATACCAAGATTACGTCTCTGGGAAAAAAAAGCATTCAAAAATGTCAACAACAGCTTTACTCCATTCGAAATGATGACAATAAAATTCCATTCTTCCATTATCCCAATCATTCACGAACGAGAAACGGGTGCGGATCCAGCACAAAAGATGGCCGTTTTCCATGACCCAAGACCGCAGATACAAACAAACAAAACTCCGAAACAACGGGTAAGACAGAAATACGGGAAAGAGGGAAGACGGGAAAATGGCGTGCGTTTATAGGTAAACGTCGCTGGGCCAAAATACAGTCTCTGATTCCCTGAACTAAAAATATAAAGGCAAATAGAATATTAGAAAACAGTATTTACCTGTTCTGGTAAAAGGCCTTTCTCGACACTTAGGTTCACGATATCAAAGGCATCTGGTGCGACAATTGCAGGGTTCATGTAACGATAGTAAATGAGATTACCAACAACCTGGAATGATAAAAAAAAAATTAGTAACTTGTCTAGTCTTTTTGATGATTTGATCCTACCACGTCTAATCTGTGTACATCAAGCATCGTTTATAAAGACGACATGATCTAGAAAAGTACGCTGTTCCTCCAAAATGAAATAATTTTTTAACGAGGTTGAGATACGCAATCCTCGTTAAATAACCTTCCAGAAAATGTATACTTTGTTGGGATTCCATTGAATATTAAACGCGCTAACGAACTCAAAGCAAACGACCGATTGACATCTTTTAAAAGGTGTATTGGAAATCTCACCTTGAAGATCTCATCTTCTGGTACGTTGGGGAACTTTTCCGTTAATGATATTCGTAGCGTCATTGCTACGTACCGCAACCCATAACTACAAAACAAACGACGTAAAGAAGAAGATCAGTTTAAGAGTCTTGCTTGTACGAGACCAGGATAACCAAGGATACTTACGGTATTTTATCCACTGATTGAATAATGGAGTTAAGGAACTTGTCTGTGGCTGCGATAAGTGCCTTTACGGAGGCATCGATTCTTTCTACCACTTCGGGGTGCTTCAAGGCTTGTTCTGGGTCCACATCGTATGGTAATTTACTAAAACATAAAATAACAGTTCATAAGATTTTCACAATTCCATAAAATATGCCCACAACTAACTCTACTTTTTAGGCTATCATTCATACAATATGTGGACTTTACCTAATCAACCATGGCCAATCCAAGAGCGCGCTTTAATGTATTGACCAATCCAAGTGCGCGCTTTAAAATATCGACCAATCTAAGTGCGCGCTTTAACATATCGACCAATCCAGGTGCGCGCTTTAAAACATCGACCAATCCAAATGCGCGCAACTACTTTTGACGGCTATAAATAAAATCTTAAATACCCTGGAGTTAATCCAAACCAGAATCGCCTCCCAAGACTTAGAGTATCAGATCTCACCTGGTTTGTCCAGTCACAGACTCCATTTGATTGACCCATGCTTTATAAACATCCAGTGGATTGGTATTGATGTTGATATTCTTGTCTTTCAGGATGTCATTTACCAATGGCTGCAGTAGATCTCTTAGTGAGCTCTGACCCCTTTGACCTCTGTGTATAGAAAATATGCGTAAATTAAAATGATTGGTCGCGGTAACGTCACGATCACAACAGTCACACAACGAAGAGATTTCGTATGACAATAGGTGCACGACCGTACCGTATCGGTACCGTCACGGTCACAGCAGTCACGCACCACTTGCGCTATCTAGAGATTTCGTGACTTTGAAAGATCGTGTCGTGACCTTAAAGATGCCATGTTCAAGCATTCTGATTGGATCAAATAGTATTGTGCGTGACTGTACCCAGTTCCGTCCCCCCCCCCCCCCCCCCCCGCAGATTCCAACCTGTATGGCGATTAAAATATCGTACCTGTTAAAATGAACTACCATCCTGATAACCGTTGGGTTTCCTGTGATGATCTCAACCGGTTGATCTATTTTAGAACTGTGGACAAAAAAAACCCAGTGTTAAATGTGCGTCAAGTGCAGAGAGAAATCAATCTCGCATAGGGAGGCTTTATGGCAAAGAATCTAATGACATTTTCCCAGAGGATTTCCAGCTTCTGTACACTATCGGGAAAATAACTAACGGTATAAGGAAGTCGCTTACTAGATTTCTTGTCGTAAAGCAGTCTCGAATAGCTTAAGTAACAGATATTCTTCTCTGGTGTTAGACGCGTAGTTATACAACGTGAGGACCACAGACTCCATGAATTTGGTGGTTTTACTCTGAGGCATTTCAAAGATCAGCTTGGCTAGGTATGTAGGATTTGTCTGGAAGAGAAAAGCATCATAAATAATGTATTGTATTAAGAATATCTTACTTAAAAGTAAGGTATCGGTTCTCACTCATACAAAACCTTTGCACAGTAGTGTAAAGTTCTCTAGCTAGACTAACCTGTAGTAAGTAGAAGAGATTCTGGTATGCTTCTAGTTTCTCTCTGCTTTCTTTACTCAGAGACTTGATTCCTTTAGTTCTCTGTACTGCTGACATCATGTCTTGTTTTTCTCTCTTGAGCTTCTTTCCGTGATGAACCACATCCTGAAGAAAATGAATGAAGACAAGGGTAAAAAAACAGGATGGGATGATGATGTTGTTTAGTGAAGATAATGGATAATGATGATGCAAGGTTATAATAATAATGATAATTATGGTGATGATAGCGACGAGACATGGCGTTGGTGATGGTGATGATGATAGTTATGCTGCTGCTGCTGATGGTGATGATCTTGATGATTCAAGATGATGATAGTTATGGTGATGATGATAGTTATGGTGATGATGATGATGTTGATGATGATGTTGATGATGATGATGATGATGATGATGTTGATGATGATGATGATGATGTTGATGATGATGATGATGATGATGATGTTGATGTTGATGATGATGATGATGGTGATGATGGTGATGATGATCTTGATGATGATGCAAGATGATGATAGTTATGGTGGTGGTGGTGATGATGATGATGATGATGATGATGATGATGATGATGATGATGATGATGATGATGATGATGATGATGATGATGATGATGATGATGATGATGATGATGATGATGATGATGATGATGATGATGATGATGATGATGATGATGATGAGGATGTAAGGTATAATGATGGACAAATACCTGTAGCGTAATCCTGTTCTTTACTAATAATCCTATCTTGATATCCATTAGGTTCAGATCGTTCTCCAACTGTTGGTTTGATCTGATATCCGTCACAACTTGTGCGCGAAGTTTTTGTAATTCTAAAGAATTAATTCAAAGAAAATGAATCGTAATATGAATCTCAAGCAAGTCGACAAGAGCGTACGTACTAAAGACCGGAAGTGTTAAGCTACGAACACACGGTGCAACATTGTGCGCAATATTACCGGCAATCTATGCCGAGCCATATCACACGACGCAATTTATTGAAAGCAATGTTGCTGAAGTAGAAAACGATCCTACTTCAGCAACATTACTTGCAATATTGTGCGCAATGTTGCATCGTGTGTCAGCGCCTTTATGGTGCGTTATAGCTTTCTCGGATTAGTTTTGTGAGATTGAAATAGTTTGTTGTACTGAAATAAAAAGAACTTTTCAAAGTCTTTCTTAACCTTTAGCATCTCTCCGATGCCTGCCTTGTGCTCCGCGCGCACCTCCAGTGAGTTACACCTGAGTATCTCCGAGTATGTTAGCAAGTACGACGTGGATCAAGTACGAAGTGGATCAAGTCCACTAAGGTAAATTTACTTAAGACTTACCAAGTTCTTCTTCAAAGTCAGCGTCACTGTGCTGCAGCAAATGAATGAATTTTCGGACAGTTTTGACCGGAGGATCCTGCATGGATACTAAGAACCAACAATAGAGAGTAACATCAGAGTCACGTAATCTACGGTAACGTAAGTTCTAATAGGAGAGGAGAACATGAACACTAGAGTCCTTGGATGTAGGTATTAGAAAGGGAAGAGACGAGTCACGCAAACTCCGTAACCGGAAGTTCTAATACCCTCTTTTGTCATACTAACTCAGTAGAGAGCGGGGGCATCAGAGCTCCTGGAGGGAAGGGACGAGTCACGCAATCTCTGGCACCGGAAGCCATAACAGTGATTTATACAGGAAGCAGGACTTACTTAGTTTTCTGTAGTCATTCTGGGCCACATTTGCTCTCACCCAGGCTTGGATCTTGATGATGGCATTTTGCTACAGTTGAAAAGAGTAGGAATATGTTAGTGAATTAACACAATGGCTGCCCCTTTACTTTCCGTCCTCCCACTCCTCGGAACTGGAGCAATGAGACAGGAACTCTGGCACCCAAGATGATGATGAGGATGATAATGATGCTGCTACTCATGGTGGTGGTGGTGATGACAATGATGTTGCTGATAATGATACATGATGACGATGATGATGATGATGATGATGATGGCAATGGTCATGCTAATGATGGTAATGATAATGGTAATGATGCTGCTGCTGACGATGATGGTGATGTTGTGCTCATGGTGGTGATAGTGATCAGCTGAATATGGTGATGATGGTGATGATGGTGATGATGAAAATGATGGTGATGATGATGGTGATGATGATGGTGGTGATGATGATGATGATGATGATGGTGATGATGAAAGTGATGGTGATGATGATGGTGATGACGATGGTGGTGATGATGATGGTGATGATGATGATGATGGTGATGATGATGGTGATGATGGTGGTGATGATGATGGTGATGATGATGATGAAGGTGGTCCATGAGAGGTACAATACTAAATATTTACATACGTGCTCATCGAAGTATTTCTTCCTTCCTCTGTATTGCTTTCTTGCCAGAAACATTCTGACATGCGACTGGATCTGGAAGAAAAAAGATGATGAAAAAATGAATTTTGAAAGAAAGGGAAGAAGAGTGGCTGAAACCATTAGCGTGATTACCTTGATGACATCTTGTTCTGATGATTTCAGTTCTTTTAATCTTCTACGATACCTGATTCGCTGTAGGAATCCTCTGACATTTGACTGGAACGAAGAGATAAGAAACGATCAACTCACATTCCTTCCGAGTGCTATTATTTGGGAATCAAGGATGGCGCAGTGGTTGTACAATTATCAAAATGTGAAGGTTTTCTTTTTTAATTTCCAATGCTCAGGCTATTGATTTTTGGTGCCCCCTTCATTCTAATCCAAGAAAGCCCCCCCCCCCCCTGATCCACGCCCTCATCACCCTTATCTTACCTGTATCTTTATGATTGCAGGTAGTTGTTCTTTGATGAAGGTCATTCTGTTCTTATATGACTTGCGCGCCAAGTAGCCCTTCCAGTGAGACTGCAGTTTAATGATGGTTGGTTCGTTTGAAGTAAGGTATACCATACGGTCATGTTCTCCTGTCTCACGCGATACCACGCTCTAAAAACAACACGAGTACATCAGTTAGAATCTAAACATAATACAAGATAACAAGCTGTCATACTTCCGTTGACATAATGGTAAAGAGCTATGGTAGAGAGCTATGGTAGAGTGGCTCTACTGTTAGGGACAAATATTTTTGTTTTTATTCCCCATGGGACCCAAAAACAAAAGAGTTATCTGATAGACCTTTTCTGAGATATCGAACACAGTGCATTGTGGTCTAGCTTGGGTATAATCATCTTTTGCTCATCATGCCTTGTATGGTGTTGTTTGTACCCAAGCCAGAATGCATCTTGTTCGTCGATCTCAGAACGAGAGGCCTGTAGTTTTAAGGGTTAGGGTGGTCCTGATGCAAGAGACCAGTTTTTGTTTTTTTCATCAGAAATGAAAGAAAATGAGGTATATTGAAAGAAATGTAAGTGGATATTACACTAGAAACGAACCTGAATATCCTCTTTTGTGAGAAGTGAAGAATTGTCCTTAAAGTCAGCAGGTTTCGTCCAGCTTGTCTCCCCTGTCTCGTTGTTATAGTAGTAGACATGACCATAACTGGTTTTCTGCTCTAACCACGGCGATGTTCCTCCTGAAATAACCACAACAATCATTGCATTAATTCCAGGACTTCTTTGAACAGCTCACTAAGACGTCTGGTGAGAGTCCTTCAGGGTTGATGCAGCACTCCTTATCACAAAACGCTTTTACAACCATTAACATGCACAAGCATAAGCAGGAGCGTGATACAGTCGTTCTATCCATTACAGTTACCACTCAGAATGGTCACACAATCTACCGTGACACAGCCAACTAATGTCACACAATACCATGGTCACGAACATACCATTCACACAATCTACTGTGACACACCCAACGTAATGTCACACAATACCATGGTCACGCACATACCATTCACACAACTACCATGACACACCCAATGTAATGTCACACAATACCATGGTCACGCACATACCATTCTCTTTCTTCTTCTGTTTAGCTTCCTTCAGTGCCTGTAAATATTTCTCTGTACATTCTTGTGTGACACCTCGTATTCCAACAGCAGGGTCACTCAGGGCATTACCAAAGGATTGAGCATCACCACGGTCAATTATTTGGTTAATAGCTACCAGTCCCTGCGCTAGCTGATTGGTGTCTTCGGCATGTTTGTTAGAGTGGTCGATACATGGTTGGATCTCATCGTGCCAAAGCTCTGCGGATCTGTCATTGGTTTTCTGTATAGCGGAATAAGACAATTAGTTTTAATTGAAGCGGGGCTCCCGTGTTGAGGGAAAGAAGAAGAAGACTAGGGAGTGACAGAGCAAGATCGAGGGCACGGCACGGTGGTTGTAGAGTCATGTTTTAATATCCTGCGTAACTCGTGAGGTATACAAAATCTGCTATAATCATCACTATAATCATCGCCAAATCATCATTATCAGCATTACCATTTTTAACGTTAACATCAACATCATTAACATTCCACCATCATCATCATCATCACTTCATCAACATGGACATCATCAGCGTCATCATCATCACCACCACTACCACCATCATCTATCATCATCATCATCATTACCATTTGAAACATTAACATCACCATCATTAACATCATCATCATAACGATCACCACCACCATCATCATCTATCATTATCATCTTTAACATTAACATTACCATCATTCCACTATCATCATCACGATCACCTTCATCAACATGGACATTATCAGCGTCATCATTATCACTACCATTATCATCTATCATTATCATCATTATTTTCCAACCTGTGCTTTGGATCTTTTACTGGCAAACAGTACATCTTGGTACAGCTCTGCATTAGCAGCATCCACTCCTGACAGCTTAGCAGCATCCACTTGTAAAGATCGTGTGGTTTCGTCTGCGTCTCCTTTATCGATGTTCACATTAATTACCGATAACGCGGCGATCACTGGGAAGTGAATGGAAAGATAACAAATGAATGAATGAGACAATAAAAAGCAGGGCAAAATGGGAAATGAATGGAAGGATAAGGAAAGAATGAGATAAGGAAAACAGGGCAAAAATGGGAAGTGAAGTGCGAGGCATCATATCATGAAAGTCACATTATGGAACCCATATCACCATTATTTAAATGATCATAGGAAAACTTTAAATCACAGGGTTGTCAAATTCACATTGCTGTAGGTAAATTGGCACTTAGGGTGAGTGATGATGAACAGAACTGTTCTTTGTGCTGTCACAACGTGCGCTCTCTCCGTCACTCTTGTCACGCAACTCTCGCTTTCTGGCTAAAAGGAGATAACAACAAAACAACAACAACACCAACAAAAAATTATGTACATCTTTATTGGAACAAGTCGGAAAAAAATTGAGAAATTGTACATCTTCTGTTCACCATAAGTCTTTGTTACAGACTTATGGAGTTGTAGAGGAGTGTTTATAATGGTAATGTGCGCTTTTAACGAAATGCTCATCCACTTACACACCGTTTAAAGAAATGCGCATCCAACTGCACGCAGTTAAACCATTTGCGCATCCACTCACACACCGTTTAAAGAAATGCGCATCCACTACGCACAGTTTAAAGAAATGCGCATCCACTCACACACCGTTTAAAGAAATGTGCATCCACTCACACACCGTTTAAAGAAATGCGCATCCACTACGCACAGTTTAAAGAAATGCGCATCCACTCACACACCGTTTAAAGAAATGCGCATCCACTCACACACCGTTTAAAGAAATGCGCATCCACTACGCACAGTTTAAAGAAATGCGCATCCACTCACACACCGTTTAAAGAAATGCGCATCCACTACGCACAGTTTAAAGAAATGCGCATCCACTCACACACCGTTTAAAGAAATGTGCATCCATTTACACGCCGTTAAACGAAAGGCGCATCAACTACACGCTATTTAACGAAAGTTACATGCAGTTTAACGAAACGCGCGGAACACTGGTCTTTAAAAGCATATAATGGAAAGTGAGTAATGTTTTCGTCTTCAAGTCTTTTTTCTAGCTCTGACAACATTTCTTCGAGTTCTTCTTACAATGACTACCATCTCACTATATCGCTGCATTCTTCATCTTCAGTTGCTTGGCTTTATGTGCCTTAATCGTAGGGTCATCTTTCTTCAGATTCTTTTTATGATAGATATCAAACACGTCTTCTCCCTTGATGGCAACCATCTCACTGTAGTCTATCTCACCATCGTTATTAACGTCCAGGATATTTACTAGTTTCTTTAACTGTCTTCTCGTCATTGGTATTCCTGCTTTCTTTATTCCAGCCGTGAATTCAGCACGGGTAAGTTTTTTGCTGCCATCCTTGTCTAGCTGACGAAAAAAGTCCACCATGCGGAGACCACGTAGTTCAATGTACTCAAGCAGAAGGTTGAGGACATCCTGAAAATATAATAGTTGGTAAAGAAGTTAGGTATTGAGGTCTTGGAAACTCGGGGCAAGCAAATAAACAAGGGTAACAGACAAGCAAGCAAGCAAGCAAGCAAGCAAGCAAGCAAGCAAGCAAGCAAGCAAGCAAGCAAGCAAGCAAGCAAGCAAGCAAGCAAGCAAGCAAGCAAGCAAGCAAGCAAGCAAGCAAGCAAGCAAGCAAGCAAGCAAGCAAGCAAGCAAGCAAGCAAGCAAGCAAGCAAGCAAGCAAACAAATAAATAAGCAAGCAAGTAAGCAAACAAGAGCGCAAGAAAAAAAAAAAACAAGAAAGAAAACAAACAAGCAAGCAAACAAATAGTACTCACCACTTTGTTCTTGATCTTCTTGACACGTTCCTTGCCTTTCATAGCAGCACCACACTGCACAATCATATTAGGCCGTGCCTCCAATACTTCTTCTAACAGTTCCTCAAACTCTGCGTTCACAGGTACATCATCAAAACTAATCTCTTCTATCGCACTATCAGGATTAATATGGACAGCAGTAAGAATATCCAGTGCGCCTTTACTAGTAATAGGGTTCTTTCCGACACGTAGAATCTGTAAGGTGTTATTCTTGGCCAATCCTTTGGCAAACAACGTTGCTCCATAGACGGAGATTCTATTACTAGAGATATCGAGCTCCACTAAGGAGTTATTCTGTTGCAGAGCCTCACCAATAGCTTTAGCACCATCGTCAGCGAATCCATTCCACGAGATATCTAGAGTCTTTAAGCTGCAGTTTTGGGCAAGACCATGAGCCACTGCCGAGGCTCCTTTACGGCGGATGTGATTCCAGCTCAAATTCAAGTACTCTAATCCGACATTCGCGTCTATTCCTGGACCTAACAACTGCCCTCCGATCTCACAGAACTCGTTCTCACTTAGGTTTAAAGCCTTGAGCGTAAAGTTCTCCTTCATTGCCTCAACTATCGGTTCTACATCCTTTTCAATAAACTTATTTCCAGATAAGTTGATTTCGATTAACTCGTGGTTCTGTCGTAGCATCTCCGCTACGGCATACGCTCCTTGCGAGCGAAGATTATTAAACGAAATATCAAGATCTGTGATAAAGAAATTCTCGGTTAACATCTTGGATATATAGATAGCTCCTTCTTCTTTAATGTCGTTATAAGCTATGTTAAAAGCAAGGACCTTAGTGTTCTGCATCATGCCAACCGCTACAGCTTCAGCTCCTCGGGTACCTAAGTTATAATGCTTTAGAACCATGTCAGATTTGTGGAGTTGTCTTAAGAATGGTGAACAGGGTACAAGCCCTAGGCTCTGACACGCCTTGAGGTAGGCACCCCTGCCCTGACTCGTGTCCTCATCTGGTTTGTGAATCACGGGTTCTTCTTCAAGATCAGTATCGTATTCAGCATCACTGTCTTCAAGGGCAACCTCACGCGAAGAAATGACGGTTTCTCGTTCTTCTATTTCTTGTTCTTCAGATTCTTGGCTGGAATATGTGTGAGAAATATGTCTTATGCAACCGACAGATAACTTTGAAGAACTCGCCATTTTACTCCTTCAAATATCAATGAACTTTTCCTGTAGTTAAACAAACTTACGCAGTCACAAACTGTAGAAAGTCCGGCAACAATTTACCAAGCGAAGGAAATTCTGATAAAAATAAAATCAGCGCCTGGAATTTCAATAAACTTCTTTACAAAGCCAAATTGTTCTTTTGTGCAGCGAAAACGGCTCAAAATCGCGAGATATCTCTTATGCAAACACAATGTTTCTTTTCCACTTTCATTATATCGTTAATTGTTTCCTTGTAACCAAGATAGAATTCATCAAAGCCACACCAGCTTTTCTCCTTTGACGGCACCAACTTCAAAAGACTGTCAGATACAGTTCCTTCGCAGAGATAAGTTCGTTTCTACATCGTACAAAGATTATAGGAGCCACCAATGTACATAAAATCCTTGAAGCTTAGTTTCATCTAAGTAGAGGCAAGGTTTTACCAAGTTATACAGAAATTTGAGAGAAATTTCAGCCTAAATTTGAGAGCAAGACGAAAAACCTTACCAAGGAATTTCTTCAAAATAAATTGAAAAAAGCAGTGAATAAATGTAAGGATTTTTTTCGCTGTTTCATCGGTTTTTCCTCATCAGTGAAAGAGAATTCGACACAAAGTATCGAAGGCTTACAGCGTTGACCAAAAGCCTGAATATTAGTTGCTAAGGACACAAGAGATAGACTCGAATATTTTACTGTTTTTTCTCATAGAGATGATGAGAGCTAGAACGAAAGAGCCAATGAGAAATCCCCACTTAAGTACCTATTCAGCTTATTTCATCAATAATTCAGTACACCAACAGCGAATAAATGGCTTTCGGATTCGATTAAATTGCTTCTTCCCTCGACAAATAAATTTGAATAATATCTTCGTATTTTCATAGTGTGGTGTGTGGTGAAATTTGAAGTAAGATGTAAAACGTTTCCTACCACAACGAGGACAAACAAAAGATTTGTTTTATCATCAAGGTACTTAAAAATTCACTCAAATTCAACAAGAACAGTAAACATAGTTATTAAAATCAGTCAAAGCATAAATGTCTAAGCATTTATTTTTCTGACATCGTTTTTCATGTTTATGAAAATTATTTTTTCTTAAATTTCAAAAAAAAAAATCTTAAATTTATTTTCGACATTTTTTTTTTCATTTTTTTTTTTTTTTTTTAAATCCGAGAAAGACTTTGATAATTTCCCTGAATCTTATAACCAGTTATATACGTGTTTATAGAGATTTTAGCGAATGAAAATGCTGTAGAAATATTCATAATAGTAATCAGCAGGAACTGAAGCCAGCTTGTCTTTTTACAGCGAAACAAATAGATTAAATATCAATTTTTTTCCCTTCCTTTATTTCTGTATTATTTCGTGTGAGAAGAAAGCTAAACAAATAAGAGTACGAGCCAAAACGTCGCGAATTAAACCGACTACAGACGAACAACAAAACGAAAATCCGAATTTAGTATTTTTGTTTCAAAGTTGAATAGAAAAACACCTTTTCACCTGTCTTTTCCTTCCGATATGTTAATGACAGGTTGGCTAAATTGTTCCAAGTAATTTGAATACATTCTAGTATGGATAAAGAACAATTTGTTGCAAGTAAAAACACTCTTCATGTAGTACTTTAGGGATTAAATAGTCTTGTACATTAATCCCTGATAAAAGGAGAAGGAAATGTTGGAGAAGAAAAACGAAAAATATAGATATAATTCGGATCAATTTTTTTTATATAGAGAAAAAATGAGTTTTGCGTTATTTAGATTCGGAACGTTTTTCTTTTGTTTATCGAGATTTGAATCAGCAAATAGAGTTGAGGAAATAAATAGTAAATATCTAAAGATTTTGTCAAGATGGCAAAGAAGTTCTTAAGCTTGTCGAAATGTAATAAGTCAAAGAGAAAAATGGAGGTAAAAATAAGAAATTTAAAAAAAAAGCATAAGGACTGATATTCAAAATTTTTCTCTAAATGACAAAATCTCTTGTTGAAGTTGTGTAGCCTGCGCGTGCAGCCCGAAATGGCTGACATCAAACGGCCCCACCCACCCGTCACTCGATCTAGGTTTTTGCTATACTTACGATCATGTTCCTCTTGTACGACAGAGTTGACGTAATCCACGCAAATTTGCAGCTCGAATGGGGTCAGGTCATCCTTTCCGATTCCACAGTCCTGGATTGATGGGAATAGGAAAGAGAATTAATCAAGATTTCCAGTTGTTCTATATATCTCCCTCTGTGACCATCCATCCATCCATCCATCCTCCCACCCACCCATCCCTCCATCCATCCATCCACATATCCATCTGTCCCTCATCAATCCATCCATCCATCCACCCATCCCTCCCTCCATCCATCCTCCCACCCACCCATCCCTCCATCCATCCTCCCACCCATCCCTCCATCCACCCACCCCTCCATCCATCCATCCATCCACATATCCATCTGTCCCTCATCAATCCATCCTTTCATTCTCCTCTCCATCCATCTATTTCTTCTAGATTTACAATTCCCCTCAACCAATAAAGCAGCGAATCTAATGCCATTTTACCCCTCTTGATTTTTACCTGTGCTTTTTCATGTTTGACCGACTGAAAATGATCCAAGTATCTTCCACCCAGTGACTCATCTACTGAGGACAACTCTGAATTAGGGCTCTCCATGGTTTTCATCAGTTCATCTGGGTTTTGCTTGTCAATGGCTGCATTGATGGCTGCTGCAGCTGTCAGAACTGTGACGAGATAACAACATGTGTAATGAGAATGATGATGATGATGATGGTGATGATTATGGTGATGATGATGATGACAATGATGGTGGTGATGATGATGGTGGTGATGATGGGATGATGATGATCGTGGTAAAAATAGTGAAGCAATGTTTGATAACAATGATGATGTTGATGGTGGTGATGATGATGGTGATGATGATGACAATGATTATGGTGATGCTGCTGCTGCTGATGATAACAATGGTGGTGGTGGTGATGATGATAGTGATGATGAGGATGGTGATGATGATGGTGATGATGATGGTGATGATGATAGTGATGATGATGATTGTGATGATATCCTGGTGGTGATGATGGTAATGATGACGACAGCATGCAAAAAAAGGTTGATCTCGATTTCACTGCCAGACCAACTCACCCTTGACCTTCTCTTCTATTTCAATATGCTCCAGATCAGCTTGTTTCTGGTTCTTTGCCTTCTTTAGCTCATTATGGTAGAGATAGGCACTTCTGTCCAACACCTTAGGTAACATAGCTTCTTGCTTTTGTATCAACATGTGAGTTTCTTCAGCATTTTCTCCATCAAGGCTCTTGTTAATGGCAGATACAGTAACTTGCACTGATTTATAAGGAATACAAGAGGGATACTCAGAGAGCAAATACAATGAAGTGATAAATATTTTTAGAGACAGTTGGGAATAGAAAATCACACAAAAACAACAACTTCCATAGTGTGGGTACTCTCTTGTAAGTGTGTGCCTTACATTTCCAAACATTAAAGATAAGAACATTCCTCCACAATTTTTCTCACATTCTATGGAATTTTTTTTCACAAACCCTCTCCCTCCATCAGGCTGAGTAACTAGCAGTACATATGCATCTCACAAGCTTAAAGATCTCAAGTCTTACTTTGGCGGTGTGTTTCTCCAGCTTCATTAGCTCCATTGATAACATCTTGTATCTCACTCTGTGTCAGCTGCGCATTTGGGTCTCCAGTGGTCTACAATACAACACAATGTCAATTGACATCAAGGATCTTTTATTCTATGCGTCTCAAAAGTCACAGCACATGGCACTGTTATGGCGAGGTATGCATGGCACAGCATGCACGTACATGGTCACAGCAAGGTGAGGTCCATGCTGTAAGATTAAAACTACTTAATAATCACCTAACTTGTGCATAATGGTTTCCCATTTCAGACCATGCATCATTCCCTAGAGTATCATTTCTTTGTTTAATGGTTGCACATAACAACTTGAACAAAGAATCTTATTCTCAAGAGAATGACAGGTGGTCTAAAATAGGAAAATATTAAGTCTTTTCTAAAGAGGTCTATATATATTCTAATGTTAAAACGTCAATACTAGATCAGATCTGGATGAACGTCACTATGTCTTACGAACATCTTTACTCTCCTAAACTAAAAACATGCTTTATCAAATAGTTTTAAGCTGCTGCGAGTCAAGGAAAGAATGCTAAGCTTACCTCCTGTTTTACTTGTCTCTTCTCTCTCAGCATCATTAGGTACCACGGCCCATTTTGGCCATCAACATTCTTTAATCCTGCAGCTTTGTCTGACAAAGCTGCTATCAATGCTTCAAGGTCTTCACCATCCAGTAAGTTGTTAATATTGTTGACAGATTTATTCACTGCAAAAATTAATTGCAAACATGATATTCCAGACTTGCTGGGTTGCCTGTGTACACAGGAAGCCTGGTACCTAATACTCATTTTTAGAAAATATTCACCAGTGGTTTCTTATTCTCGAATATGAGGAACACTTTGCATACTAATACAACAGCTTATTATCCTTCACTGCACATGAAAACTACTGTGTTTATGCAGTTGAAGTTCCCCTCAAATTGGATGTGAATGAGCCAAATCAAAATGCTTTATGGGTTGTAAGAAAGCATCATATACCCTACCCCACACAAAAGGCACTGGTAAACAAAGAAATAATACATAGGGGAATAAGGCGTTGTCTGAAATAAGAAAAATTATCCCAAACTAAATTGCATCAATACAGAGTGCATCAAACCAATTTTTAAATTATTTTTTAATCAATTTTTTAGCTAGAAAAAAAGAAAATCCTAAAAAAAATCAAGGAGTCAATGAATAAAAATATACATCAACTCACAAGCTTGTTCAGCCTTCCTCTTCCTGATCGTCTCATTCACTTGATTGATATTTCCTTGTATTTCTGCTTGAGTCAGATACTTGTCATAGATATCTTCCTCTTTATCACTTCCTGGTGACTGAAAATAAATGAAAAAATCCTTATCTTTGAGCATTTGGATTTATTCATTTTTATTCTACATCTATTTGTTAAAAAAATGAATGTTTAAAACAAAAATGAGAAAGTCTGGGAAGTTGTTTTTCATTGTGTCTAAGGAGTGCTATAAATGAAACCTTTATCTTTATGCTTTTGAATTTATTTAATTCTATTCTGTCTATTTGTGTTCAAATTAAAAATGAATGCTTAAAACAAAAATGAGAAAGTTGGCAAAGGTGTTTTCATGGTTTTTTAGGAAAGTATTATGAATGAAAATTTGCTATATTTCTTGGGGAAAATGCTTAAAAATCTTTCTTAAACATCATAAGTTATTTCTATTCTTATTTCTAAGTTCTATTTTGAAAGAATCTCAAAAGAAAAACATATTGGCCCAGAGAAGAAGCTTTTGTGCCAGGAAGCTTTAGCTGTGGTTTTTTAGGTGGAAAAGAAGGAAGTTGAAAGCATGAATCAAACACCTGTTACTGTAAAGGTGCAAGTTTATAAGATTAAAAGTCTATAAATAAGTGAGAAACGGAGCCTCAGGGATAATCATATAACACAGATATAATGTGCTTTTACTCTTGAAAAATATGGACAAAAATACATTTACAGCTTTTTTCTTTCAGGTGTTGTGTTGATAAGGGCTTCTGGAAGTGAAAACCTGGATGTTATTCTCAAAGCTAAAAGTCAAATCACAGAAATGAAGGTACTGTGATCTAGAATGAGTGCTTGGACGCTAGCCACACCCCTTACAAGTTGAAAAATAATAAGAATAAAGGATAAGGTATAGCTTTAAAAAATTGCTTCCTTGATTGATGTCTTTCTAGGTAACAGCCACCCCCTTGAAATCATTCTAGATCAGCCACTGTACATGTATGATAAACAACAGATTTGTGTATAGAAATAGTCGCTACAGACACCCAGTATCAAGCTTTTCAACAGGTCTCTGAGGTACCCACCACCTGAATCAATAATATTGGATCCCTAAATAATAAGGACCATTGTTTTGACCTTGCCGCTAAATAACTCCTACCTTGGCCAGGGCCTGCTTAGCTTTGGTATTTTTTGCTTCATACAACAGGTTCTGATATGCCTCAGTGTTCTCGGAATCAAGGTCTACAAGATGTGCATTGGGGTTTTTCATGGCTTCCATGGTACCTGCAGCATCTTGGTGATCAATAGCTTCATTGATAGCGATGACAGCAGCATGTACTAAACAATATAAAGATAAGATGTAAAGCAATTGCTCTAACTGAATGAAAGGATGGGTAAATAAATGGAATAATGGGATAAATGAATGAAGAGATGTATAAATAAGTGGATGGATCAATGGATGGATGGACAGACTGAGGAAGAAAGGAAGGGAGGGAAGAAATGAAGAAAGGAAGAATGGATGGTATGGATGGATTAAATAATGATAAATGAATGATAGAATAGGACAGATGAATGAGCAGTTCTTTATATAAATAAGTGGATGGATGATTGGGATGAGATGGATGGATGAATTAATGAAAGAGCAGACAAATGGACTGATGTATAGATAAGTGAATGGATGAATAGATGGAGAGATAGAAGAAAGAATGGATGGATGGATGTACAAATTTGAATCTTGCTACTTACATGCAGCCTCATCAACTGGCAGCTAAAAGAAAAAGTAACCTCATTAACACAAAAATTTATTGGCATTCATATGAAAATTAAGAAGATAATTATGATAACAACAGAGTATTTACACAGTGTTAAGCAAGCAAGCTTATAATAGATGATATCAAACATATCTTTGAGTACTGAATAAACATCAATCAGACCTTTTTAAATGATTATTAAAGTAATAATAATGAAACCGCTAAGATACAATTCAACCATGCATAATTTATAGAGGTTAAAATTACACCCCTTTCATGTATCTGTGACCCAGTCATCAACGGAACAAATATGATGGTAAATTATAAAATGTTATATTTTCTAAACAATAAAGATGTCCTAAACTTAACACTGACATTTGCTTGTTATGTACTTTACCTCACTCTCAAGGATTCCTCCTATTTTACTGAATGCTGGCAGCTGTAGACCATATTTCTCAAGCTCTTTACGCATAGCACTGATCTGCTCCTCTAAAAAAAACAAGACAGTTTGTTTTTAATCAATTATAATATATATATCATCTGGCTTTAATGACTTAAATCAAGGCTTGAAGGACACAATTTGTGTGATTATGCTTAACTTTTACAAATAATTAACCATATTCATTTTTACCTGTGAACTCAGCTTTTCCATACAAATCTTGGATTTGTGGAGCCAAACCAAGCTTGAAGAGGAACAAACTAAAAAAAACATTGAACGAATGAATGGATAAATGAATGGAGGAATGAAAAAGTAAGGACTAAGCTAACAAATGGAATAAGCTATAGGCATAGTTCTAAGAGATACAGAATGAACAAAACAGTTTAAAAATGCAAAATATAAAATATTTCTGAGCTTTAAAGGTTATTGTGATGGCTTAAAAATTTATTCCTGCTATCAATATTACATATACTAAGAAGTTATCAATTGATTGTCTGTCTATCTGTCTTTATGTTTAAAAAAAATTCAAAAATAATTTCACAACTGTCTTTTTATAATCCTTAGTCATAGCAATGGATGTCAACATGTCTGTGCATGTCTGTCATTAACAGTCTGTTTGCAGAGACAAGGAGTTCTTTTTTATATGTTATACGTGCTGAAGAAGCATTTATTAAAACAATACAAGAAACCAGATGGGGCAGAACACAAGGCACTTGCACCACAAGATTGTATTATACGATGGAAACTTGAAAAGTTGGATTAAAGTACTTGAAAAACACTTAAAAACTGGTAGCAACTAAATGAATATTACATGAAAAATTGATGAAATTTTAAAAAGGTAGTGCATTTTGGATAGGCATTGACTTTCATTCTTTTCTAAACCAAGTGAGCTTATTGGCTTTTTGATCTGCAAGTTTGTTGAAAAATACTTTTCAACTGATAATATTTGGGCTGTTTTCTACTTTTACAGTGAGGGCACTCGAACCGTGAACACTTCAAGTTTTTTTGACATTTTCGTCGTCCAATCAGAAGCCAGATTCACAATAAGGCTCTGACATTATGCTAAGGTTAGCTAACTACACATAATGTCAGGGTCTAGATATGAATCTGGTTTCTGAAGGGACGATGTAAAAATGTTAAAAAAACTAGAAGTGTTCACGTTTCGAATGCTTTGTAACAGCTAGTTTAGTGTAGTTGTTAAACTCAATTGATAAATTTGTTTCACAGCTTCTGATATCTCTGTGTGGAGGTAATTCCGAGGACCCATATTGAAGTTGTATCCACTCTCATATCCTTCGCTGTGTTATATCAATGCATACAAACATCACCAATACAATCCATTAACTTTGGATTCAATTTGACATATATTTATCCAAGGCTTATACCAGGGATGTAAACTACTTGGCAGTGTAACAAAAAGGATAATGCAAGACTTCCTCATTTATTATTCTAATAATCTTGTGCATTAGGAGAGAGAAAAAATGGTATGAAAAATAACAGAAAAACACAATTTTTGACTTCCTCTCAATTGACAATAAGTTTTTTTCATAAATTTTGAATTCAAAAACAAGTTTGGAAATTTAAAAATGTGTTCGCACTTTAAATGAAATACAATTAAAAAGAGTTTTTAATAAAAAGATAATGAGAATACTAAGGAATAGATAAATAACGATGGTAATTTCATAGCATTTTGTTTGGGAAATAGAATAATAAATACAGAAATAATTAATACAATGAAGCATTCAGATTGATTATTTCCTAACCTCAAGGCATGAATGCAGTAAATAAGTTTTGGCATATTCTTTTTGTCATAAATGTCTGTTGTCTCTGGGAAAAAAACCTGAAATAACACAAGACACACAAGAAAAACAACAATAAAAAAATATTAATAATTGAGCAAGAATGTTAAATTGCTGATAACTAAAGATTTCAACACAAATTTGCATAACTATTCAAAATTATAAACCTAGCAGAGTGATCTCCACATAAATATCTTTTTTAATGGATTTTTGGGAGTATGATATTGATTTAAGGATCAGGGATAGATCACTATAATTTACTATTATTCAGAAATGCATTATATTTTGGATATTAAGCTCGAACAATAATGACATGGTCAGTTAAAGTGGAATTTTATGCTTAAGTAGAGATACTAAAAGAAAGTGTTAGAAAATAGAGAGCTAATGATGAAAGCCAATTTTGGAAGTTTTAGGATCACGAAATATCTAGAACTTGCAAAGGCTTGAGTAAATATAGCAACAACATGTCTAACGCTGTCTAGAAATCAAAGCATAGCATATTTTATACCTTTGGAAGCCCAACATCCTCTAATGCTTTAAAGAAATAATTTATATTGTCGGTGTGGCGAAAATGGAGCCCCTTGGACTGTAAGAGAAGAGAAAAGGATAATATCAAAGTTTGTTAATTGAAAACGAAAGTAGAAAGTAAAATGACTTTGAAATAAAGAGGTGTTGAAGTTTGTACATTTCAATGAGTTAGTTCATCTCAGACAAGAATGCTTAACGAGTTATATCGAAACAATAACATTCAATAACTTCGGAGTACAGTATTGGAAATTACGTTATCAGGATGTTAATCTGTTTGATGGGGTTTTATTGTGCTTACAAGAAAATGTTTCAGCTCTTTGTCGAAGATTCTACGATGAGGTACGACTTTTGGAGCAAAGAAGTTACCGACTTTCGCGAGGTGAACACCATTTCTCATGCTTTCTTCAAGTTCTGTAGTTTCAGGAAGGTCTTCTTTAAGACAAGCTTCCATCCACCTGTAAGAATGATACTCTAGTTACAAACCACAAATTATTAAACGTTGACAAGCAAGTAGTGAAATGTTAATGCTTCATTCAAAGGGTGTTGCTCCACGCTATCAGCCTTCAAGCCGCGAGTAACATTCTACTTTTCTACTCACACTTTTGCTTCTTCTAAATGACACAAATATTGATAAGCCAGGTTCTGTTTTCTCTGTTCATCCATCTCTGTTCCTGAAGCTCTCTCGAGTCCGCTTTCTCCTCAGAAAAATAAAGAAATAATTAAAATTTCACGCAAAATTGCGCGCTATTTCTCGGCCATATTTACCTGCACTTTCATAACTTCCACTGTTTTGATCCCACCGTCCATCCTCCTTATCTATGTTATTCTCCATATCTTGACTCGACTTCCCTGTCGTCAGGGTCTCAGTATGACCAAAACCGTCCCCGTGGTTTTAAGCTAAATATTCGTGAGACGTTAAGAAAGAAAGCAAAGGAGGTGGTTCGTTTGTTTTGTTCAAAGCTTTGGAGGGAATTTCGAACCAGACCTCATAGGAATTATGGGATAGATCTAAACCCCACCCCTCCCCACACAACAAAAACTTCCCACTATACCCCCGAAAGTAAACTATAATCTCCTCCAAATCAAAAACAAACCAGCAATCTTTACATTCTTAAAACCACTCTTCAAATAATTTATATATTTTTGTTAAATTTTTCATATGAATAAGACGCCAAAACAAATCAAAGATGCGAAACAAATGGTACTCACCCTCCTGTCCCCTATATTATTTTTGTACATTGTGTTCAGGGTCAGTTAATCAAATTAAACTTCGTGTTTGTGCAAGTATTTTACGAGCGTTGATCTTTGATCGTTTATTATTATTTAGCAACAAAAGAGGAACTTTGAACGATTTTAAAATTGATTAGCAATTTTGTAATATTCTATTTTTACCAATCACGATGCGTTCAGCTGTACAAAGGTTTGTGTAAACATCTTTTAGTGAGTGAAGTTGTTGCCGTGATTACGTAAACATTGATTAAACCTCGAAAACTCCAGAAGCTGAGAAGCAACCCACAGTTATGGAGAAACCAAGCCATAGAGGGATGGAAAAAACTTCACTCCCCGCTTTGAAAACCGGAGAAAGCAATCAAATGGCCATGCGACAAGAAACACTCAGT
Organism: Anthopleura sola; assembly: GCA_023349425.1. Classification (NCBI taxonomy): domain Eukaryota; kingdom Metazoa; phylum Cnidaria; class Anthozoa; order Actiniaria; family Actiniidae; genus Anthopleura; species Anthopleura sola. The sequence goes on along the minus strand of JALHLI010000016.1, from coordinate 1,051,334 downwards.
CGTATGGACTTTCTTGAAGACAGATTGATGTATCAAGAGAAAACGACAAGATCGCTAATTGAGAGAGCACTGAGAGCTAAAGAGGACATCGTAGAGAGCTTGGATTATGCGCAAATGAGTTGGCAAGGAGAGAAAAAAGCGAGGACATTACTACAAGAACATATTCGTACCATTACTTCTGTTGTCAAACGACTAAGCCGTGAGATAGAAGTGTTGGAAGACGAAATACGTTCAAAGGAGAGCACGCTTGAGGGGAACAAAACGGCTTTCAAAAACCTCGAGTTACATCATGTTGCTGGGGTAACAGATTTGAGAGGAAGGGTGGCGAGATGTGATCATGCAATTGAAAGGCTTGTAGCGGATGTGAGAAGCTGTGCAGAGGCAATTAATGAATTAAGACAGAAACAAGAATACAGTTCCAAAACCACGCAGGATAAAATCCAAAATTTACAATCTGCTGTCAATGAACTGACCCTGAAATTTGAGAAATTCATTGGTGAGCAGTCTACAAATATTCAGAGGGTTAAAGGTGAAGCTGATGAACAAGTAACAAGACTTGATTCCAAGACAAAATCTGTAGTCGAAGACTTGAGGGGAACTATATCTTCCAGTCGGCAATGGACGGAAAGTGAATACTCCAAACTTGCAAGGGATTTTCAGGAGAGAATTGAACGGATGGAAGGGATGATGTTTGAGAGACAAAACAAACTGGAAAACAGAGTGGAAATATATCTTTCAAAAATCGAAAAACTGTTTGAGGAGGAGAAAGGGAAGTATTATAACATATGGGAGGTACGACTCAAAGAGACCAAGTCAGCACAAGACAGGACATTGAGTAATACTGCAGCATCAATGAGACAAGAGTACAAGCAAGGTTTTAATACTATTCATGAAAGTGTTACGAGCCTACAAAAAGTTTTTGATGCAAAGTTAAAACTTGCCGAGGATAATTTACAAAAGTCTATAAATAATGTGTTGCGCATGGTTGTATTAACATAGTATGCTATATCATATACACCCCTTGCAGCACAATTTGGAGTATAAAACAGTAGGTTCCAATTCTCAGGAGATTGAAATTGTTTTGTTTTTTCTTCCAAATTGAGCTGCTTTGACATCACATGAAAGGGGTCTATAGCACACCATATATATTCCATGTTGGATAAAATATTTTCAAAAATACAGCCATACTCAATACTGACATACAGTTTCTAATCAATTGTGCAAAAACTGGACATAAGGAACCAGTTTTATTGACATTGTTCAAAGCTCATGCTTTTGTTTGAAGAACTACTCGCTAGCTCTATAACTGATTGCCAATGGCTGTAAGAGTTAGCTGTGGCAGAGGACTTTCCGTTTCTGTAAAATAATTTAGCGTGAGAAAGCTCTTCTAGACTTACATATCATAAAACTACTTTAATGGCAGTGTCATTCGTAAAGAAATTATTTTTCCTGCCTTGAACACCCATATTAATTTATTGAAGAATTCAAGAGTCCAGTGATATCTTGGAGTTTCATATTTGGATCATAATCAAATAGAATGTCAGTACAAACATAACATATATTAATTGCATGGGGATTGAAAAAATAAAGTTTATGAGTTAATGTAATCAATAGACCCTTTTCAAATATGGCATCTACAACGTCAAACGAGGAGTCCTAGAATGTCCCAGATGTTATGAGTGATAATGATTGTGTTTTGAAATCCAGGGCATTCTAGTCCCGGATGCGGCTAGAGGAAATCATTGGGTTTCGACATCCGGGATATTCTCATTCTCCTTGTTTGACGTCATAGATGCCATATTCAAAAAGGGTCTATCTACATCTGCTTTTTCTATTGAAATACTAGTGTCTACAGAGTCAGTAACATAGATAGTACAAGTTGCAAACATTTATTGAAAACTAGTAATTTGATTCATGCAGCCTTTATGGCTTGGGTGTAATATTTTCCCATTTCAGACCACATTATTCTCTTGAGAATAAGATTCTTTGTTTGAGTTGTATCCATATTCATGTGTCTTCTCATGCACAACCATTAAACAAAGAAATAATTCTCTAGGGAATGACACAAAGTCTGAAATGGGAAAACATGCCTATCATAGAGGTCTATAAGAAAATGCAACTAGTACCTCCAACATATATTTTTGAAGTTTTTTGCTTGTGAGAAAGATATTCTAACACACAGTTTCTACTAAGATAAGGAAGTGACTGAATGACTTTGTACAAATGGTTGTTAAAAAAATAAAAAATATACAAAATGGGATTTCTACTCAAGTCTAACAGGATCACACACACACATACCATATACCGTACAAGATCTACACTTATACTACATCTCCCACCCCCCCCCCCCCCCCCCATGATAACTTAGTACAACAAACACACGCTGATTGAGACAACAGTTGCGACAGGGATATTGGAAAATACACAGTTGTCAATCAAATAAATTGTTCAGTACCTCTAGAATATTGCTCAATTTCCATGTTGCAGCTGTTGTCTTAATCAGTGCATAGCAATAAAAACATTGGCAAAGGCATGACTTCAAAAAGAATGCCAGTAATCCTGTCAGTTTTCCTCAAAATTCATATCAAGCAAGCTTATTGGCCACTATGAACAAAATGCAAAGTATAGGGGAGGGGAGGGTGAAAAGGTGATTTTAGCTTCATTGAACTACAGTGAGAGAAACTGAAGGACTTTAACAGACTGACTAGATTTCATATAAATGTGAAAAAGCACATGGCAAAATTTATGACATCCTTTGAGCCAATCAAAGCATGCAAAATCACTCTTCATCCAATGAGAATGCTTGGATATGACAAAGTCATGATCAGGGGATGGTGCATCAATACTACGAGATTTTCAGTCCTATGAAATTTTCTCTAATTAGACAGACCTTGAAGCATATATCTTATCACTGTATTAATCGGATAAAGGTACATTGGAACTCACTCAATAGTATATTTGATTGACGGTAATCTATTGCCCAATTTCCTTGTTGTCTCGATCAGCATGTAGCAATGAAAACAGTGATAAGATAGCTGCCGAGTGCAAAGCTCTAAGGTATCTAGTAAATAACTTAAAACCTATTAGCTTCTTGTCTGGCTTGTGTAAAAAAATGTGCAATGATTAGTTAAATATTTCTTACAGTTAGAATGTGAAACACATGTAAAGTATATTTGCTTGAGAGAGAAACTGTTCAGCATCTGAATAATAATGGAATCAACCCAAACCAAAGCAAAGAAACCATACCACCCCAAACTCATGTAAAATTTGAGTAATTATTGTTTTTATCATGAGCAGTTCTGACTGCAGTAAATATAATAAAAATCATTGTTAGAGGCAGATCCAAGAAATTCCAAAGGGGGGGGGGGGGGGGGGGTAGGGAAGGGTGAGATATTCTTGACAAAATATCATGATTTTCTAAACACATAACCATTTTCATAATTATGTGACCAACACAGCCCAAATGTTGGGGTTTTGGTTTTCGTCCATCAAAAATTTACTAGCTCAGTTGAAAATTTGATTGATAGAAGCCAAAATCCCAGACTTGAATAATACATGTAGCTACCTAATTATGAAAATGGATGAAAATAGCCCACTATCGATATTCTGGTTGAGTGATCACGCACAAAGCAATGAAGACGAGGCTCCAGGGAAACAATGGAGTATTCCTAATAATTATATTCTTTTGTTACCCCGGAGCCTCATCTTGAATTACTTTTCGCATGATCACTGAACCAGAATATCGAAAGTGGGCTATTAGCATACAGCATAGGCAATGTTTTTTAGAAAATAATTCCTCTCAGGGTCACAGGGAATGAACAAAGAACCCCTTGCCTACATCTTCCCCTAACAATGTCCTAAAGGCACAATTACAAGGAGCAATTTTCTCTGCAACTTGTCTTGCAACAGCATTGTGACACGAAGTATATGAAGCATTGCAGTGTGTAACCTACAGTGGAACTTGAAAAATTTTACGAGACAAGTTGCAGCAAAAAAAATAGAGTTTGTTTCTACTTTTGGCAACAATTGCACCCTGTAATCAAGCCTTAAAGTTGAATAATGTCACACATGCCTTCAGGATAAAACCAGATTCAAGGTGAATTGGAGAAGGATTTTCTTTTTTTCCTGGAGTAGCTGATTGGAGAATGAGATCGTGACCTTGAATGTCTTTTAGATTTCAATTTCCTTTTTGATGGTAAGGGAGATCTTGACCTTGACCTGTCAGATGAAGCATCGCTTTCAACAGACCCAGATTTATGCCATGATTTTGTGTTTGTTTTTGATCTATGGTATGGCAAAGGAGATCTTGATCGACTTTTACCATTTTTAGCTCTTGAATAAGCTTTATTTTTCTCATCACGTGGTGATGGGGATCTTGAATCTCTACCAGAACCAAATTTCTTCCTGGACGTAGACTTCGGTGGTGACTGTGACCTTGAATGTGATCTGGATTTTGATCTTTTCTTAGGCTTGGACTTTGGAGAATCAGATCTTGATCTATGTCTGGATCTTTTCTTGGTCTTGGATTTAGGTAGAGATCTTGATCTAGATCTAGATAATGATCTTTTTCTATCTTTAGAATATGGAGAATTTGATCCTGCTCTAGATCTGGACCTAGATCTGTTTTTATTTTTAGACTTTGGTGGGGATGCGGACCTGGATCTTGACCTCTCCATATCTTTAGGCTTCAGAGAAGTTGATCTTGATCTTGATTTCGTTTTATCTTTAGGCTTTGATGGAGATCTTGATCTTGATCTTGACTTAGATCTCTCCTTATTTTTAGACTTTGGAGAAGCAGATCTCGATCTTGATTTTGATCTTGAACTAGATTTTTTTCTATCTTTAGATTTCGTGGGAGATGGTGATATTGATCTCTTTATGGCTTTAGATTTTCTATTATGCTTAGATCGTGACCTAGACCTTGACCTTTTCTTGTTTTTAGACCTTGATTTACGCTTGGATTTAGAAACCGATCTGGATCGTGACCTTGAATGCGACCTAGATCTATGCCTGGATTTTTTCTTTCTAGACCTAGATTTGTGCTTTGATCTAGAACCTGATCTGGATCTGGACCTTGATGGTGACTTGGATTTGCTCCTTGATCTGGACTTCAGTTTCTCGTTTGACTTTGCCTTTGATTTTGAGTGGGACCTAGACTTGTCTCTTGATCTTGAGCGTGATTGGGATCTGGATTTATTCCTAGATCTCGACCTTCGTCTTCTACTCCTAGAATATCTATTTGGAGATCTTGATAAAGAACGCTTCCGTGGACTTCTAGACCTGGATCTGTAATGTCGTCTAGGTCTAGAGCTTGTACGTGACTTAGATCTTGACCTTGACCTTGAATGTAACGATTTTGGTGTTTCTTCTATAAGCTTTATCCTCCTACCAAAAAATTCCTTGTTATTGAGCCCCTCGATTGCCCTGCGCATATCATCCTCTGTTGTAAATTCCACAACTCCTTCACCTGGCCTTCTCCTGTGAGTATCTGCAAAGCATACTTCACCAGCAGTGTTCATAAATTCCTTCAGTTCTAGCCATTTGGCGCGGGTTGAAAGGTTTTCAACCCTTATACGGTAATTTGATCTGGTAGGGGGTCCCATCTGCTTGGTCCTGCCAGCATACCCCCCTGATGCTGTATACCCACCAACTCCATTCCTAGCTTCCTTGGCTCTCTCTACCAATATACTCTGGCCGTGAAAATTCGTGTTCTTTAGTGCTTGTACAGCTTTATCGGCATCTTTGGACTCTTTGAACAACACATAAGCAAATCCTTCTCTAAAGTCAACCTCGCGCACTTTACCAAAGGCTTTCACGAGATCTTCGAGTTCTTTCTCCGTTACAGTCGCCGCTAATCGACCACAGTATACCTTCCCACTCATTTCTACCTCAATAAATGAAATAAATATGGGTTTTAAGATGAAAAATATAGATTTTTTGCGAGGTTTTCAGCTTTGCTTGCAAAGTTTGATGGCCATGCTGCAGTGACACGCATACGTATTGGTGAGATACCGCTGTACTGGTCTGCACGTGGAGCAGAAACACGCAAAGGCCGCCATGTTGCGTTTTTCTCGACTGACATACCGACATTTATGCCTTCGTAAAACCTATTCTCCCGCATGTAGAACTCCGAATCACTGCTGTGGTATTAGGAGAGATGCTGTTTTATCCAATGCAACAGCTGATTCTATTTATTTAGCATCTGTTCGGAGTTTTTCCAGGTATCTTTCAAGGGGTTCTGCAAGAGTTGTTCCAGACGTCATCCCATTCATAACAACAAAACAACCTTTGAATTTTGCAAGATCTGCAAGGTTTGTCAAATATTTCTTTGCAACGTGAGCTGTTTGTATATTAATCTATAAAATTTATGTATTCCATTTTGATTTTTTAACATTTTTGTACTCAAAAAATACCTTGTGTGGCCTTAGAGCCGCGGACACTATAAATGGTGATTATGTAATCCTGTTGATGCATTGCATCAGCTGACAACAGATATTTATTATTTATTAATAATATTAATTATATTGTTATTGCTATTATCAAACAATCAATCAATCAATCAATTGATCATTCAAACTTTATTTTAAGAGGGTGGCACCAAATGTACAATAGTGTACACACTAAATTATTATTAATATTATTATTAATATTATTATTATTATTATTGATATTATTATTATTATTGATATTATTATTATTATTATTATTATTATTATTATTATTATTTATCTATGGTTTAATATTACATTGCAGCTGGTTTAGTCCACGTCGATTTGCAGGATCTCAGAAGAATGGTGATGGTAGCTCAAGGTATGAAAACCCACACACCTTTTGATTGAGTGATCATACTTTATGATATTTTGAAAATTATTTTAAGAAGGATTAGGAAAAGGAATTAAATGAAATTACAAGACATAACTATTCTTCTGTAGGCTAATAGACTTTTCCAGAATTCGCTTGAATGACTACGAAGGCTACAAGATGAAGTTCGAATTTACGTATAAATAATTACAGTAAATGTATGAAAATATCAAGTTCAACCTCGACTTGGAGCCATTGTTTTCGTAGTCAAGTGAATAGTCCATTTTCAAGATAAGCGAGCGCTTTCAAAAATATCGCAGGCACAGACATGATCTCGAGGCATTTTCGGGCAGAGTCAATAGCGTGCGTGATCTTGCCCGAAATTGCGTCTTTTTCATGTCTGCGTCTGCGATATTTTTGAAAGCGCTCGCGCATCTCGAAAATGGTCTATTCAGAAAGATCTTCTATTATTTGTATATAAAGGAATGAAATAATGCTACTCTGCTTTTACCCCAACCTTTAAACTTTGACCTTTGACCTTGATTTTTGTATATAAAATGCAGCAGTTCATCTGAATCAAGTAGCAATGGAAATCAAGATGATAATGGTGATGGCTCCCATAAGGATGATCCTGAGGTTGTTATTGAGGACAAGACAGAAATAAGCCCTGATCCAACACAAGGGGTTCTCACCCAGATCGCAGTACCTGATGTGTTCCCTGAAGTACCACTCATCCCAGTTCACAGAAATCCAGTCTTTCCACGTTTCGTAAAAATGCTTGAGGTATGTTGGGATCCCTGTGGTGTATATTCCACAGGAAACCCATCAATTATAAGTTATCTGAAGTAAATCATAAATATCCATAAATTCTTGACTTATTGAAATTACTTTCTGTTATCCTATTCGTAGGTTAGTGATAAATCTCTAATGGAGTTACTGAGAGTAAAGTTCCGATTAGCCCAACCATATGCTGGAGCTTTTTTAAAGAAAGATGACGGGTATGTTAATAAATCTGATGTTCTCGTTTTGTGTTAATATCTGTTGAGCAAATAAATTAATGGAGTACATAGGTGGCCCATGCTGCTAATGCATCTTCTTTCACCACATGGTTCCAAAGGTTCGGGTCACTGGTCACTGTGAATTGGATTTGTTTGATGTGTTGTTCTCTCCCTTAGCATAAGGGTTTTCTCTGGGTTCTCTGGTTTCCTCCCTTTGTAAAAATCAACATGTGAATTGTTGGTTCATTTGTTCCTTTGACTTTTAAAACTGTTCACTACTTCTTTCCAGCAATGAAGCTGAGGTGGTAAGCAAACTGGATGAAGTGTACCAAGTTGGCGCATTTGTGCAAATCACAGAAATGCATGATATGGGGAATAAGATGAGGATGGTCATCCTGGGACACAGAAGGTAAACTGATGCTCTTCAAAAATTATAACACAAAGCTTACAATATATATGATTATATGATTGTATATGTATATCATATGATTGTTGTATGTAGAAATTATAGAATTAATTTTGTTATTGTGTTGACAGAATCCAAATTATGGGAGTTGTTGAAGATCCTGCCCATGTTGAAAAACCAGTTGAAGAAAAAAAGGAAGCAGAAAAAACAGAAGAAGATCAAGATCCAGCAGAGAACATAGTTCAACAGGACAGTGAATCAAAAACAATAGATTTAGAAAATGTGGTCAAACAAGGAAATATTAACAAGCCAATATTGATGGTCAGAGTAGAGAACGTATTACACCAGCCATTTAAAAACACCCCAGAAGTCAAGGTGAATATTTTTTCTGCGGCTCAAGATTTGACATAAATTGGAAATCTTACCTTTATCATATTTTGATTTTCAATTTTTGCAGCAATGTTAATTTTCACTAGATATAGTTGTTTTATAATGTTTTGTGTTTCATTCATTTTTTTCATTTATTCTTTATTTCATTTACCTTAGGCATTATCAGCAGAGATGATCAAGACCATCAAAGAAATCATCTCACTGAACCCACTCTACAAAGAATTCTTGGCTCAACTCATAGAAGGTGGAAAGAAAGTTGTAGACAATCCTGTTCATCTCTCAGATTTTGGTAAGCCTATGGTCAAGTCCAAGATCATTATCGTCAGTAATGCTTGACATATCTAATTATCATGGTTCTTTGTATGAAACATCCACCCCGACCTCCCCTACCTCCCTCCCTTTAACGGGGCTTGAAATAACAGGACAAGGTCCAGCACAGAACTGGAACTTGTCTGATCAAATCTTTGCTTTGCTGCCAGGTCATTTTGACCAGTAATGAGCCAGAAACAGGTTCTGATGAACCTTAAGTTTGCATTCCAATTCCTATAATACTTATGAGGTAATTTCAATGTTACAGGTGCTGCTCTGACAAGTGCAGAGTCTAACTTTCTACAAGAAGTATTAGAAGAGACAAACATTCCCCAGAGGCTGAGACTGACTCTTGAGCTACTGAAGAAAGAGTTGGCAGTTTGCCTTCTGCAGCAGCAGTTAGGAAAAGAGGTGAGTATTCCAGGCCTTGGGAGGGAGGTAAAGGGGGTGGGGGGGGGGGGGGGGTGGGGTTGCTGAGGGACTTGGATGAAATATTGCTTTGTTTGCCCTGCTCACTATTAAGGCCGATTTATATGGTACAACTTTTGGTTACAACTTTAACATGCAATCTGCTTATGCTACAACAACACAAATTTCTTCCTGTAAATCAAAACTAAAACTCACTCACAACTGTCGTAGCAAGTTGTACAGTTGGTTTATATGACACAATTCATGTTGTAAGCATGGTGTAAGAAATTGCATGCAACAGATGTGAGCAAAAATTGTACAATGTAAATCGGCCTTTATTGAGTAGATTTTGTATGAGGATGAAAAAATTTACAGCAGAGACCATGCCTTGTGGTGATCATGCCAGTGCTGTGCCATGATCATGTCAGTCCCATACCATGTTCGAAAACATTCTGTGCCGTATCCTAACTGCGCCGTAACCTTGCCATCTACCATGACCTTTCACAGTCATACAAAATCTACTCTATTATCACATATTCTAGGTTGAAGAAAAAGTCAACAAGCACCAGAAGAAGTTCCTTCTCCAAGAGCAGCTGAAAATCATCAAAAGAGAACTTGGGCTGGAGAAAGATGACAAAGATGCCGTAGGGGAGAAGTTCCGTGACAGGATTAAAGATCTTGTTGTTCCCAAACATGCTATGGAGGTGATTGAAGAAGAGCTAGGAAAGCTGTCCTTTCTGGATACTCATTCTTCTGAGTTCAAGTGAGTATTTTTAATATTGATATTATTACATGCCATAGAAAATACAGCCGATCATCTGAAATCATTTTTTTATTGCTTAGTATCAATGCACGTAGCCTGCATGCATCTGGATGTAAACTGTAGTTAAGTCTGTAGGACTATACGAGAGAAAAAGTTTGGATGCACACAGGCTACAATGCATGCTGAGGGTCTGGCCTTACCGGTATTCATGTTCTTTTTACAGCGTCACAAGAAATTATCTTGATTGGTTGACAAGTGTGCCGTGGGGAATGTACAGCGAAGAAAATATGGACATAAAACGAGCAAGGGAAGTTTTGGATGAGGATCATTATGGACTTCAGGATATCAAGGACAGGATTTTGGTAAAGCCATTAGCCTATACGTAATAACACAGGCTGTCATTGGATACATGTACTCATTTTTATCATCTTACAACCCTGATGGATGTTCATTGTGTTTAAACAAGACCTTTTGAAAGATGTCAATCAAAGTTGTCATAGTCTATTGACTTTTGATACATTTATTAACGTTTAAAGAATTTTATAAAGGTTGAGAACCATTTAAAACAAATATTAACTTTTAATTTTTTTGGGTTTAGGAATTTATAGCTGTTAGCCAATTGAATAGCAGGGTTCAGGGAAAGATCCTATGCTTCACCGGTCCTCCAGGTATGCCGCTGCCAACAGTTTGATGAATATATACTGTAAACAGGTGTATGAGCTATGATTTGTTCCTCAGAATCTATTTGCACATCTTATTAATTGGTTTGTTATCTGGATTAATAATTTTTAACAGGTGTTGGAAAGACAAGTATTGCAAAGTCTATAGCACGTTCCTTGAACCGACAGGTAAAAAATTAATAGTAATAGCATTTGTTACCATTCTATACTTCAAAGCCAGTTTGGGGAGGTTCTGCGTGTGCCACAAACAGTCCACGTAATTCAATAGCCACAACAAAAGACTCCAAGTTATATTACATGTCCTCTATTGTTTGTAGTACATGAAGTAGGAGGACCCCTAGTTTGTCTGCAGTTATAATTATGGATCTCGCGTAAAACTGTAATCTGTTTCATTCTGTATTGCTTTTTAGTATTTCCGCTTTAGTGTAGGTGGTATGACAGATGTTGCTGAAATCAAAGGGCACAGGTCAGTAAACATAATATGTTCCAGTTGCTGTCACTTAATTGATTTCCTTAACTTATAATGCTTTGTATATTTCACTCCATTGAAGAAACAAGATGTCAGAACTGATCAACCTAGCTGATGTTTTTTCAGGGTTCAATAAATTTTGCATTGGTTTTGTTCATGAAATCTGTCAGGACTCTTCAAAACAAATTCAGTTTTCCTTGTAAAGTGAGATTTGTCTCAAATCCAGACAATACTTTGTTAGAAATACTCAATTATTTTCATAATGGTCAGAAAAAAATTAATGTGGTATTTGTTTTGAAGGCGAACATACATTGGAGCCATGCCAGGAAAAATTATTCAGTGTTTGAAGAAGACGAAGACCGAAAATCCACTAATTCTTATAGATGAGGTATGGAATACTAGTACATGCAACTTAGTAACATGATAATTGCTGCTGCTGCAATAAAGTGATATCAATTATGTGATTAACAGGTTGACAAGATGGGACGTGGCATACAGGGTGACCCAGCGTCAGCCTTGTTGGAGCTGCTTGATCCTGAACAAAATTCAGGATTCTTGGACCACTACCTTGATGTACCTGTGGACTTGTCAAAGGTCAGAATTCTGGTCGCTTGATGTTCCTATAAATAGACCCTCTTTAGCTTGGGAATGTTTTCCCATTTCAGACCAAATGTCATTCCCTTGAGTATCATTTCTTTGTCTAACAATTGTGCATGAAAAGACACATGATGAATATGGTATTTAGACAAAGAATCTTATTCTCACGAGAATGACACATGGTGTCACTAAGTTGTCTTCTAAGTAGCTGTACTGTTGTCACTCATTAGTGAAATGGGAAAACTTTATACCCAAGCTAAAGACTGAGGTTTTTTATGCCAAGTCAAAATCAATATACTATCGAAAACATTCAAGAAAATCTACTTTTTTTTGTAAAGTCCAGTAATATGAGCATTAATCATTTGCAAAATACTAAGATACTGTATTGATAAACATTAATAATTTGTATTGCATTCTTCAGGTTCTCTTTATCTGCACAGCCAATGTTACTGACACAATCCCTGGGGCATTAAAAGACAGAATGGAAATCATCCATGTTTCTGGTTACGTAGAAGACGAGAAAAAATCAATTGCTAAGGTGCAAACTAGTGCTTAGTCTTCAGTTTTGCTTATTGAAAGGTTGTAGCTACCAGAGCAGTTGTCAGTGTTTTTTGAGCTTTCCCTACTAGACCACTGTGTTGGATGTACCCAAATTGTGACAATTGTTGGTGCATCTGATATATTTCTTCAGCTTAAAAGTTTAATATCATTTCTCCCCCTTAGACATACCTGATTCCCCAAGCCAGAGATAAGACAGGCATCAAAGAAGAACAAGTGGAACTACAAGATGATGCTCTAGAGACTCTTATTAAATCCTACTGTAGAGAAAGTGGAGTTAGGAACTTACAAAAACATATTGAAAAGGTAAAACAGAGAAAAAAGGATCAGTAAAGCCATTTATGTGCATTGGAAGCCATTTGATTGTTAGAAGCCATGTGACTGTTAAAAGCCATTTGCGGGTTGGAAGCCATTTGACTGTTAGAAGCCATTTGAGTGTTAAAAGCCATTTGAGTGTTGGAACACATTTGTCTGTTAGAAGCCATTTGAATGTTAAAAGTCATTTGAGGGTTGGAAGCCATTTGCCTGTTAGAAGCCATTTTGAGGGTTGGAAGCCATTTGGGTGTCAAAATCCCTTTGGGTGTTGGAAGGCAATTGGCTTTTTGGGAAACCTTAGCATCAGAAGCCTGTCAGTTCATGGGAAACCATTTGAGTGTTGATATAACTTTTTTCTCAGATCTTTCGTAAAGCTGCACTTAAGATAGTCCAGGACAAAGAGGAAGCTATTAAGATTAGTCCAGAGCTGCTTAAGGATTACGTTGGCAATCCAGTGTTCAACACAGATCGCATGTACGATGAAACCCCACCAGGAGTAGTGATGGGGCTAGCCTGGACATCTATGGGTAAGATTATAATAATTAGTTCCTGTTCCAAAACTTCTCCAATTATCCCTTCTTCAAAGAAGAAATTCTTAGAAACATTTAAGAATTCTTTAATTTTAAGTTGTTGATTTACTGCAGGTGGAACAACTCTCTATATTGAGACATCCCTCTCAGAAGGTCTCAATGTCGACAGAGATGTACAAGGTTCACTGAGTGTTACAGGACAACTTGGCGATGTGATGAAGGAGAGCACACAGATTGCTTATACATTTGCTAAAGTATGAAAATTTGACTCTTTGTGTGAGACTTCAGCTTGTGTAGTCTGAAATATATCTTACTATTCTTCTCTTGCATGGTTGCTCTGAAATCTCAATGTCATACCTTGATTTTGCATAGGGAAAGAACTGAAATTTTTTATCTCCATCAGACCCCTGTACCCCAATATCTTGGAAATTCAGGTCCCCCCTCAGTGAATGCTGGAGGTGTATTTTCTGTGATTACAGTCCTTTATTTTGTTCAATGATTCCTATTATTTGAAGAATAGTATTTTGATTGTATTCTGTAATGTTTCCAGGGCTTCCTGGCCAAACATGATGCTGATGAAGACTTTTTTAGAAAAGCAAAGATTCATCTCCATGTACCAGAGGTAAAAAATGAATAAAAATAAAAATACAATTTTAACTGTGAGTTAGCCAGGTTTTGTTGAGGGAAACTGAAAAACTCAGAGAAAAACCCTTCTTTCCTTGGTAACTTTTGAAATTCTGCATTATTTTGAAATAGGGAGCAACACCCAAAGATGGACCATCAGCAGGTTGTACGATCATCTCGGCTCTCTTATCGCTGGCCATGAATAGACCAGTAAGGCAAAATATAGCCATGACAGGAGAAGTCTCTCTGACAGGAAAGGTAAATAAGTTATGGCAATAACCAGATTTTATGCCTACAAAGATAAGTATAGGCCACACTTGGTAATTTCTTCAATCAAGGTATTGAAAATTGTCATTACTGAGCAATACCAACCTACACACTTGTTTCTAATAAAGTTCATTAAAATTTCCATATTTTTTCAACTTTCTTCCAGATATTACCAGTTGGAGGAATTAAAGAAAAAATTATTGCAGTAAGTAACCAATTTCTTTTGCTATTCTTCTGGAACTTCATTAAAATGTCTATTTTATAACGTTTTCTTTAACAGGCAAGGCGAGCTAAAGTCAACTGCATCATCTTACCTGAGGGCAATAAAAAAGATTTTGCAGACCTGCCAGATTTTGTTAAGGAAGGATTGGAAGTTCACTTTGTCCCTCACTATAATGATGTTTATCAATTTGCCTTTGGGTCATAACACTAGGTAAAAGTTAGGAAAGGTTTAAAAATTATGATATTTATACAAATTGGCTTAGATTTTCAGACCCAATCACTGAAATGATAATTTCTTTACAGTGCTTCCCAAATGTGTAAAATTTTACAATTTAATTGCCATCACAAAAAAATAGGGTTTTTGGTGGATGTCAATCAAAGTGTTTCCATGACATTGTTGGAAAACACAAAGTTTTCAAGAGCACACCTTGCTTGACATCCACCAAACCCGGCTTTGTTGCAAGGACAAATCTGCACAAATAGCCATGTAGGCCGAGTTGGCATTGCAGTGCATTGTGGGACTTTTTTAGGTGACAAAATAGACGTCATCTTGAAAATATGTCCATGATGCACACATGATTGATATCGGTCAACAGTTTTAGTCAATAGGGATTTTAGATATTATGCTGTTGGCATGAACTACCTGACTATTGTTTTAGACACAAAAATCTCACACAAAGATATCTAAAACAGTTTTGTAAACTTATAAGGCTCCCTGACACCTGTTGATTGACTTAAGATGATTAACTCAGAATGGCAAAGAAATAAAATAATTTTTAACAATACTGGACTAAAATGTTTTTATTTCTATCTTTATAAATAAATGATACTCAGAATACTCCATATTTCTACTCACAGGATGGGAGAGTTACGTCATTTAAGCCCCTTCTAGTTACCAGTATAGAGGCTGTGCACCATCATGTGATGGCAGCCATTACAGGAGGCACAGCAATAGTCATTTTCCCCTGAGAAACTGAATTCTTTCTCGTGTAAATCAGATAAGACCAAATTCAATCATTCCTGCCTCCCCTCATGGCTCACACGATGGTGCAAAGCCTCTATTCCTTACTGGATAAAGCTTTGCAACTTGGGTATAATGTTTTCCCATTTAAGACCACATTTTATAAATCCCTTGAGTAGAGACAAAATTAGATCAAAAATATAGTATCTTATTTGGGACTGGAGATGCAATTACATTCAGGGCTTGAAATAACAGTCAGTCAGTTGCCAGTCATGATGGCCGGCCAAATTAGTTTTAGCTTGGTCACCCTGTTTCTGGCTCAACTTCCTGGTCAAAATGAATGTGAAGGCAAAGATTTGACCAGACAAGTTCCAAATCTGGCCAGACATTGTCTGTTGACTGGATGTTATTTCAAGCCCTGACATTAGGTATGAAATGAGAAAAATATACACACATGCTGAAAATATCTGTAGCATCTGGATATCTATTTTTCCTAATGCTTTAGTTTCAGTTATGCCCTCACCCTAAATGTTAAGCTATTGTCATAAAGGCTTGCTCTCAAAATCATACAAGTCCATAATATTCTCTGCTATGTCTTGCAGCTCTTTTTCAGTAGTTGTGTCACACATTGCCTGCCCAAAAAAAGAAAATATGCATCTATAATAGGCCATTTGCAACAAACAGTCATCTGTTGATATATCACTTTGATAACGAATCAATTCAGCCCAAGGTCCCTTGGGGAAGACTGCTGGATGACAAACAAACTTTAAATTGATTTGTATCTTGAAATCTAAAGTATCTTATAAGAGAAAAAAATATTTTGGAAAAGGTCTTGGACATGATATTAGTAATCCCGAAAAAGTTTTTAAAATAGAGGAAGTTTTGTGCCATCCAGTAACAGCCACATGACTGTTTTTCACAAAAGGCCTATACCTAAAAAACACTGTCTTTCTACCTCCTTTACTTGGGTATGACTGTTCAATGATTAAAGGGAAGAAGGGTAGATAAAATGTGTTATAAGTATCCTGCATTGTTTGACAGTCAACTACTGAGAAGCAATGCAGGTCATTGATGCCGTCCAATGAGAAAGGGTTTTGCAAAGTCTATCTACATTATTTTGGCCATCAAAAGTGCCCCACTTATAATCAATTGTTTAAGTTGAGCAAAGAACAAGAGAAAGAAAATATACCTTCCACCAAGTCATCTGTGCTTGGTGTGATGGGACCTTCATTCCAGTGCAAAGTATAGCGAAGTAAATCACCGCGATTGCTACATGTGATGGTGGATATTTAAGGGCGATAGGAATATGGTAGCTGTCTCGGAGTATTGACCAGCTTAATTGGGTTACTTGGCTCAAGCACCATGCATCTGGCTCAACCCAGTCTTGTAGAGACTTGAGATAATGAAGAAGGTACTGGAAAGTAAAAAAGAAGTAAGATTTTTTCATCCCAATAAAATGAGCCAAGGTTTACGGAGGTTAAGAATATTATTTACCTTGTGTGGCTTGTCAGTGGCTACTTTGAATCCCAAAACTCTTAGAACCAACAATTCGCAGTTGACTATACTGTCCCTTAACTCCCAGTACCTGGTGCCAACCTCGAGAAACGGTACACTCTTGTGTGTGGCCCTTAAATGAAATGATGGTAACCATGGTGATAGTAGCTATGACAACTTACTAGCAGTGCTATAATGATATATTAAGTAATTATGGTTACAGCAGCATTTGTAACCATGGTTACAGTAACTATGGTAACAGCAATATCATAATAGTGTTTTATTCATACCTATAACAGACATTGATAACATCTCTTAATTTACGAGGAGATTCTTCTGCTTTGGATGCCAAAAAAAGAACTGCAGTTCCAATTACCTAGAAGATCAAATACTCTAGATGTCAAGCAAGGTTAAAAAATTGCTCAAAAAGTACCAAAGGTATGCTGTGTAATCACCTCAGCATCAAAGTCTTTTTTGTTGCATAATGATGCAGATTCTCTCCAGAAACGATGGTACAAGACACATGCTGTTGATATTGTCACTGCCGATAGTCTGAGCTTACAGCCTGAAAAACAAGCATTGATAAATATAAACATATGGATGATGGTGGTGGTGATGATGATGATGATGGTAGTGATGATAGTGGTAGTGATGCAATGATGATGATGGTAGTGATGATGATGCTGCATCATGCACCATTGGTGATGATGATTATCCATAATGATGGTGAAGATCTATGGTGATGATGGTGCTGATGCATGGTGATCATGCATCAGTGATGATAATGATGGTAGTGATGATAGCTAGTGGTAGTGATGAGATGATGATGATGATAATGATGGTAGTGATGGTAGTGGTAGTAATGCAATGATGATGATGATGGTAGTGGTGATGATTATGCTGCATGGTGATGATTATCCATGATGATGGTGATGATGATGATGGTGGTGATGATGATGATGATGATGATGCATGGTGAGGATGCTGTATGCAGGATGATGATGGACACACCGAGAATCACTTTTCCATTTCCTTACCAGACTCCATAATAAAAGAAGTCACTTTAAAATGTTCTTTCAGATACAAATAATTCTCTTTCTTCCTTTCACTATTCGTAGCTTCTTTCTTCTTATCCATCAGTTCACCTCTGACATCCTCAACTTTGGACGCAAATTTTGCCATGTCTGTCATTGTTCTTCTTAATCCACAAACTTCATTAAATACTTATGACCACCATAAAAGCTCTACGCTTTGAATTTTGTGTTTCATTTGAGAAGAAAGCGTAAAAAATTAACTTTTATCGCCAAATTTGAAGTTTTTGTTGTTGTTTGTGGACGCCATATTGGAATGAGCCTGCAATGTAGATATCAGCTGATATTCAAGCAGCGCATGCGCTTTGCGTCTCCCTTTCGTCGCCATCTTGGAAATTTGAAGAGAAGAGAGGAGAAAGTTCTGTTGGAAAAAATGCCTTTAATACACGAAGCAAAAGTTGTTTCAAGACATTACTCGAAATTAGCAAGGCTATGGTATAGTTCTTTATGTCTTAGAAATCTTTCTCGTAATTCATTGATGATTTTGTCAGTTATGATTGTTTAAAGTTGTGGCGTCTAGATTTTGTAAGGTTATTCTTAATTTTTTACTAAGCTTATCGCTTTTGATCAGTAAAATATACCAGAAAATCGAACTTTAGAATATACTTAAGAATACTTATGGCCACTGTTTTACACTTTATTGCTTGATAGCAAATCATTAGGGATTATTAGCTACATGTTTTACATTTATTTGTCAGCAAAAACTATTTACAGTTATCAGACTGAATTATCAAAATCATTAGTTATTATCAATCAATTATCATTAAAAAATTGACTCATACACAGTTAACATCTGTAACATCTTATGAGCTTTCAACTGTCAGACGACGACTATTACAGTCTGTAACTATTATTGATTGATGTGTTTGTTTATGTTGTTAGGGTACCCACTATTAGTGCATGGGGAGCCGCTGGTGGTGCTGTAATGCTTTATCTTACTGACTGGAAGGTTATCATGAAACATGTCCCTTATGTTGGCAAGAAATATGATCACGAATTACCAAGATAATACTTAACTATTGAAGGTATGTTTGAGAACCTTTGGATGCATTTTTCTGTACATCATTTTTGCACAGGTATGAGTTCACCCTTGGGGCACAATAGAGAACCAACTAGACTTTCGCAAAGTCCTTCGTCTCTGTCCACTCTTGTTAATGTGCGAGGTATAAAGCACAGGCAGCCCAACCTGGATCACAAGCACTGGACGAAGGACTTTTCCAACTTGCTTCCTGCCAATTTTAGTGACCCAAAAACGGGTCGCTGAATTATGCTCGCACTCTTGATCAACTTACATATATTTAGCATGCACTATAGAAATACGCCTTTTTGCACAGATTTTTCGTACAGCTGGCAACAGTGAAAGGTTATTATATGCAATTCACACCAACCCTGTCTCCCAGAAAATGTGTAGAAAGCAATAACATGAAGAGAGAGATTTTGGTGTTAGAGAAAAAGGGAGAGAATACAAGGAAATAGGAGACCCCAATGTTGGCTGACATCACTGTGGTAACTGTGTTTCTGTTTTATTTTCAGACTACAAGTATACCAAAAATCTTTACAATTCAAGATATGGATGTGACATCACTGTATTAGGAAATTATGTAATTGTGCAAAGATGTTGACAAGCAGTTGGATCGTAATTTGCCATTTTCTGCATTAATTTTGCTTTATTTATTAAAGCTATCGATTTTTGCTAATTCACTGGAGCAGAATGAATGTGGAATAAATGCTTAAACTTTTTATTGTTGATTGATTTGTCTTGATTCAAACTGATTTTTTCAAGGGATAGGAAAGAGAGGTTTTATTCTAGTTTAGTGGAAGCCCTTGGATGGGCAGTTATGACATCTCCTTCTATGAGGGGAGGCAAGGGTATTTCCTGGAAGACAAAACTGGAAAAATCACCGAAAACAATATTTGCAAAAGTCATTCTTTTATCATACATAGTACTATGACTTCTCTATTTACAGGATTCAATATTCATACTTCCTGGGGTTGAAATAATTGTCAGCCATTAGCTGGTTTCTGGGTCAATGTTACTGGTCAAAATGACGGGCAAGGCTAAGATTTGATCAGACAAGTTCCCATTCTGACTGGACATTGTCTATTGACCAGTTGTTTTTCAAGCCCTGTACTTCTAACTTTTCATAAATATATTTTGTTATGTTTTGATCATTTCGTTTTCTGGATTCCATTGTCTACTGTCCATTGCAAGTGCCATTAAGTGTGGTGAAACCTAAAAGATAAAGAATATATATGTTAACCCTGATATCATTATACTACAGCAGTTTATCAGAAATATGAATGGTGCTGTTTTAATCCATACCTGAAGAATTCTAAAAGCACATCTTTGATCTTGATAAAAACCAAATAAAGTCAGAGCACTCCATACTTTGACAAGGCCACTAAAACAAATGATCATATATTTAGTATTTTGCTCAGAAATGGATCTAGCATCAAAGATGCCTTTTTTTTTTTTTTTTTTTTTTTTTGATTCAGCAGAATTTTGATAGGGGTATAGTGGGGCTGGTTGCTGGCTAAAGCATTATCACAACACGTCTTTGAATCCTGCAACATTGGAAAGCTAGAGCTTTCATCTCTTCTGTAGTTACTAAATGACACAGAAATGAAACAAGCCAGGATCCCAGCAGCCTCCCATCAGCATTGCCAGAATGTATCAAGACAAACCTTTCAGGGACTCTCAAGATAGCTTCCAGTGTTGAAGAGTTGTATTTCAGCACATCAGCTGTTAATGCAGCACCAACCTAGCGTTGATGTAAATATACTATTAGTTGTTAAGTGAACACAAAGGAGGGATATGCAATGAAGAAAAGGATGGCTGCACGTATATGATATCTTTATAACTTACTACAACTTATGGACATTATTCCATTATGGAATTTTAGCCTTAAGAGTCTGGTCTTATTAGATGAAAGGGGCCACCTTATCATTTACATAATAAGACAGACAGACAGACAGACTCTTTAGTCAGGAATATACTACCTCTATGGATAATCCTTATAAGGTGCTTCCTAGATATCTCATTGTCTTCTTGAAAACTAAAGCCACAAGCTGGATCATTTTTTGCTATGACTTTAAAACACTATTCTGCTTGGCAGAGGTTTCCTGTTTCTCTCCTTTCCTTCTCATAGAGGGAAAAATGTGGAAACCTCTGCCAAGCAGGGTAATGAAACACCATAGATAAATCAGGGATAAATGAGCATCTTAAGATGGATAAAGTCTCGCACATTTACAAACATATAATGTCATCGAAGGTGTGTCTTGCTCAATGCTCGCCTGAGTCTTTTTGCATTTTAGATAGGGCGAGGAATAGCTACGAGCTTAAGATTAAGGAAGCTATTCACATCCTTTGGGAAAAGCCCACTTTAAATCAACAACTTTCTCACTTTAACTTAAAACTATCCTTATAATTGTTACTTATTGTCAAAATTTTTTTGTTTTTTTGTTTTTGTTTTTCTTTCACACTTATTGTACTTAATATTACGTTAATTATTCATATCTTTTGTTAATTCACTCTATATATAGTTATGTACTGCACTCCAACATTCATTTCTGATGATGGCGTTTGACTACGTCGAAACATGTCAAAAATTAAAGTATTTCTGATCTTCATCAAAATTGTTATTAAGTTTCTGCTGCTTCGACCATTTGGATAAATAAAGCATTTTTATCCCCCTCCCCCCAGGGGAACACAGCTAACACAACTCCTAAACAGAGGGTTTACAATATCCTTTGATTATACTCAGTGTTACTCATTGTAAAGCACCATTAATGATGTCTTACCTGCCCATGTAATTCCTCTAAAGCTTGAATCAGAAGCCTTTTGAACAGCAAGATGTCAATCTCAGGTGCATCGATACCATCACATATTTCAAACTCCCTAAAATACCCCAGAACCAAATCATTACTAAAACTTATCGTCAATATCTAGTATAAAGCATAAACTTACTTACAATAATATTTTTAGGTAGAAATAGTCAGCTTTTTGCTTTAAAGTAATTTTTTCCATGAGAAGACTGAAGACATGTGGACCAAAATATTAACCAGTCGAGCCCACGATTATTGACCTGCGGCTATATCAGCTGGTTACCATAACAACAGCTGCAAACCATCATGGCGGATCGTGCGAAAAAGGTTTGACTTTCGTAGTTTTTGGTTGATTTTAGTTGACTTTTTGAGATTATCCTTCATCTAACTCGTTAATTTGTTGTAGGAAGTCGAGGAGCAGCTTACGAAGCGTCATATTACGAAAGATAAAGATGTGGTTGAGATGTATTTGGCAAAAAAGTATGTACAGAACGCGTTTGTTTGTGTTGATGTTTGGCTTCTTTGTTGGAAGTTTTTTGGTTTCTTTTGCTCATTTTTTGTTATAGAATAACAACATAATGAAATTTACTCTTCTTTCTTTTTCTAGAGGACTGGATACGGTTAGTGATTTGAAGCGGTTTAAGAATCTTCAAAGAATATGGTTGAATGGAAACAAAGTAAGCTCACACGACTGTTCTATCAAGAAGTTCTAGAATATCAAACCCCAATTCTACATCTGATAATCTTACAGTTCATTTCTAAGTGACTATCCTCTAACTTAACTATGTAGTAATCATCATGTATATATTTTGTAGTTCCGTAGGTTAAGTTGCTTCAGAATCAACTACCAGCTCACAGAGGTCTATTTACAGAACAATCTGTTGGTAGAGATCAATGGCGCGCTACAACATCTAAAATGCCTTGAAGTTCTCATGCTGAATGGCAACCAGTTGACCAAGCTCACAGATGTTGTACATGAATTTAGAATGATGCAGAGACTCCGTGATCTGAGTGAGTAGAACTTCATATATAATAAGAATGATATCGCGATCCAGGTTTTTTTTTTTTCTTTTTTTTTTTTTTGGGGGGGGGGGGGGTCCGATAACAATGATTACAGAGATGAAGGACTTCTCCCCCTGGATCTGCTATATGCGTCTCTTTATTCACATTATTCATATTACTAAAATTTGGCAATTTGGTATTTTTTCAGATCTTTTTGGCAACCCTTTGTCACAAGAGTATGATTACAGATCCTATGTCATTCACCATGTTCCTTCACTCGAAGTACTGGATAGAAAAGGTAAGATGATGTAGGCACTTCCATTCTTTATAGTGGTTTTAGTATGAGTGGGAAACACACAATACTGACTTACAGCTTCCCGGTACAATATGCCGTAACATTGAAATGGCTTCCCATAAGAATGGTTTTTGTGTGAGTGGGAAACACACGGTACTCACTTACAGCATCCCGGTACGATATGCCTTAACATTGAAATGGCTTCCCATAAGAATGGTTTTTAAGTGAGTGGGAAACACATGGTACTCACTTACAGCACATACACGGAACCACATTCCATAACATTGAAATGGCTTCCCATTGTCTTCCAGTAATTCATCCAATCACAACCCATAGTTATGACTACGTTAAGATACAGTTCAACTACAGTATGGCTACAAATTTGCTGTATCGTTTCCCACTCATGTGAAACCTATGAGTTATTGCATTGTTTAACCTTGTATTAACTAGTCAATTGCTTATGTCTAAGAAAAAGCATTTTTTGATTGTGGGCCCGGGGTGTCTCAACACCATTCCGCCCCTACACCACCCCCTCGGGCCACTCCCTTCCTCACTCTTTCAACCAAGTCCTAATGAAGGGGGAAATGTATCCAATGACATATGGTTCTTCTTCTATAATGACAATGACATACAGTTCTTCTTCTATAACGACAGAGGTCCTGAAATCTGAGAGAAACAAAGCATTTAAAAAGTACAAACCAAGTCGTGATATGGTCAAAGAGACTATATCATTTGGACGTCGTATCGATGGACCACCAGATAAAGTATATTTTCCTCCTTCATCTGCTACTTTTCCTAGTCCTGATATAGAACATGGTAAGTAATAATTCAAAGTCTATGATACGTAACTGTAGCAAAAATCAGTCTTCCTAACCAAGTAATTTTTGGATAGATCAATTTGAAAAGTGACTTGCATGTTTAAGATGTCTTCTTAAACTTACTTTTTTCTGTTTAATCTTATTCAACAGCTGAATTTCAAAGCGACGAGGGTCGATCAGAGTCAAATACAAGGTTTGTGAAAGCTGTTTTTCTCCATGAAAAATTTGAAAAAATCATGGTTTTGAGAAACTTATTTTTCTTTTTATTGTCTTGCAGCAGTATGAAAGGAGATCATCTGGAAGCAGCAGTGGAGAAACGCAGTCTGCAGAGATCAATTGTGCAATATTCAACATTTGATTGGTCATCCATTCCTCTTTCTGAGGAGAGAAGGCTTGCGGGAGGACAAACACAACAACCAAGAATATTGACCGTTAGATTTAGATGAATAACAATATAGAAAATCAAAATTATTTTAGGTCAATTATTGTTCTGAACTAAAGTCAAGAAAGCTTTTCATTTGGAGCAATATTTTCTGCTCTTCCACTCCAAGGTCAATCTCTGGGAATTGCATAGGAAAAAATATTGAAGTCATCTCAATCCATGTTTGCAAGCCAGACAGAGGATCTCATGATCCTAATATCCTATAATACCAATATTGTACAGTTGTAGCTTAAAAACCAAGGCAGCAAAAACAGCTATGGAAAAAATTATGAAACAAAACTTAATTTGATATTTTTTATTATTATTCATTCCTTGGAATTTATTACATTTTGCTTTTAAAAATTCAAAAAATAAAAGCGATGTTGTATAGTAATGAGATTGTTAGTTTATTTATTCCTGCCCTTTTTCTTTTTCTTGTTTTCTTTCTGTTTCGGTGAAGACTGTGTTGAGTCGCTGGACTGGGTTCCATTGGGTTGAACTTCTTTCTTTAGTTTCTTCTTTGGCTGGCTGTGTTCTTGTGTTGTCTCTGAGGACCTTTCAATTAAATGATTGCAATCAAATTGGGACGGCCGAGAAGGGGGGGGGGGACACCCACTTTTTAATTGCTTTATCTTAGTGAAAAAAGATGCTACAGTATCCTCCTTAAAAAGAAGAAAAATTCTAGCCCTCCCCCCAACTTAACAATGTTGGGTTTTGATGTTTGATGGGGAGGGAAACTGGAAAACTGAGAGGAAAGCTTTCAAATCAAAGTGAGAGACCTTACAAACTTGGTTCAAATGTGATACCAAGTCAAGGAATTGAACCCAAGAACCCTAGAGATGAGAGGGGAGTATGATGTGTGGCAGATTTCTTACCCTTCTAATAATGTTAATAGTCTTGTACAAGTGGATTTGATATCATGTGATCTACCAGCCAGAACACCTTCAGATGCCTTCCGCAATACCTTCACAACTGAGCTGGAGTCAATTATTTTCTTTTCCTACAACAAATCAATAACAAAATATAGTAAATATGTACATATTGATAAAAGGGGGGATTATGGATACTATTGGGGGATTATGGGTACCATCAGGGGTTTATGGGTACCATTGGGGGTTATGGATACTATTGGGGGATTATGGGTACCATCAGGGGATTATGGGTACCATTGGGGGATTATGGGTACCATTGGGGGATTATGGGTACCATCAGGGGATTATGGGTACCATCGAGGGATTATGGATACCATTGGGGGATTATGGGTACCATTGGGGTACCACTGTATTCAAATAGATTCTTCTTCAAACCAACCACAATGCAAGGAAGATGTTGAGCAGTGAAGTGTTTTTACCTCATTTAGTATATTGATTTCTTTGTAGAATTTACCCATCAGCTTCAGGACTTCCCTGAAGTGCTTGGTCTTCAGCGTTGTATCAGACTTGGTACTTTCTTCAAGAATCTTCGGATAAACAGATGATTATAAACACCAATATTCATTGCTGAGCAAAGGTGATTGGCTGCAAGAACTTCAACCCCCTCTAATATCTCAAAATTGCTACAGTGTTGTGAGTCTCTCCTCCAATCCCCTCTAAACTCTGCTCTGCAGCCCCTGCCTGCCCTCATAATTAGGAAATACATCACTATACGACAGACTTACAGATGTTAAGGTTGTCTGTAAAGGAGTGGCTAGCTTCTTAAGATTTTCTTCATAGGAAGATGTCTGGAGAATAGAAATATAAGAAAGAGATCATTAATTTTGGTAACCAGTTGATGAGCCCTTTTGGTGCTCTAGCCCCCCAGTGATTTAGCCCTACTCTTCAAGTGGTTTAGCTCTCATCACTCATCACATCTCATCACATCTCATAAATTAGATGGTAATTTTATCTTCTAAACATGAACAAAATTCTCATATTTAATTCTCAAAACTAACATAAGTAAATAGCATTTGTGTATTAGAAGGTAAAATTATGATCTAGCTTATTGAATGCAGTGATGGGGCTAAACCACTTGAAGAGTAGGGCTAAACTACTGGGGGCTAAATCACCAAGGGACCAACCCAGCGTAATTCAATCATTTAATCATTTACTTCACAGTAACTATGATATGAAGCAAAGCAATGCCATTGGTAGTAGTGTACATTGAAATTACCTTGTGAGAAATGAGTGAGGTTAACATCACACAAGCCTGACTCTAAAATAAAATGATACCATCAATCAATCAATCAGTCAATAAATGGGTGGGTGGATGGATGGGTGGATGGATGGGTGGATGGATGGGTGGATGGGTGGATGGGTGGATGGATGGGTGGATGGATGGGTGGATGGATGGGTGGATGATGAAGGAAGACAAACAAATGCAAATAGAACCATACCTAAAAGAAAGTAGTTATTTTCACTCTACCTTTCTAAAGTTGTTTACAGCACTGTCAATATTTTGAGCTAATCCTGGAGCCAGCTCCCAACCAAGAAACTGAAGAAGTCAAGAAAATAACACATCAACAATCGAGACAAGGATTTTTTCCATCCATTTCTTTTATATTACTCAGACTTGCATGGAAGCACTGCTGATGTTTTAACTACTTACAGGAAATCTGTTGATTAGTTCTGTAAACAATACTGGATGGAGATGTGTTGTCCTGTTAAATAATTTTATAAATCAAAGTTAATTTCACTTAAATAAACAAATCTACCAAATACAAAGCAACTCTCCTCCCACTCATCAAATCACAACCCCTTCTCTTTTTAGGAGATGGATATGTATCTTCACAAACATCCACAGTGGATATGAGCCATGCTAATAATTATACCTTTTCTCCATAAAATCCTTAAGAGCTTCTTTAAACAAATCAGCGACTCTTGGAACATCAAGTACACCAACCTTTGGTTTTGTTAGTAAGTAATTAGCATTATTTGTATCATAGTGTAATTATAATAATTATTGTTAAAATAGAAACAAAAATGAAAAAAAATGAAAAAAAAGTAAGTAATTTTTCAGACAATATTGCATATTTTATTTATCAATTATAATCGATAATTCCATAAAATTAATGAAATTTTAATGAATTATATTATTTTAGCATCTAACCGTTTCTTTTGCTTGAACTACATCGTCATGTTTTCTTTTCTTCTTAGCTGATTCAGGTTGCCCCTGTGCTTTTCCTCTTAATACTCGAATCTAAGAATCAAACAAATAATCATCACATTTAGTGACCAGGTATATGGAACTGCTCAGACCACTAAACTAAGAGGGAGGATTTTTTTTCTCCTAAAAAGTCAGGCATGGATAACTCACAGATTGAACCCTGAAACAACCTCTGGGCTGATATAAGTCAGGGCATGGCTAACTCACAGATCAAACCCTGAAACAACCTCTGGGCTGATCTAAGTCAGGGCATGGCTAACTCACAGATCGAACCCTGAAGCAACCACTGGGCTGATCTAAGTCAGGGCATGGCTAACTCACAGATTGAACCCTGAAGCAACCACTGGGCTGATCTAAGTCAGGGCACGGCTAACTCACAGATCAAACCCTGAAACAACCTCTGGGCTGATCTAAGTTAGGGCATGGCTAACTCACAGATCAAACAGTGAAACAACCTCTGGGCTGATCTAAGTTAGGGCATGGCTAACTCACAGATCAAACAGTGAAACAACCTCTGGGCTGATCTAAGTCAGGGCATGGCTAACTCACAGATCAAACCCTGAAACAACCACTGGGCTGATCTAAGTCAGGGCATGGCTAACTCACAGATCAAACCCTGAAACAACCTCTGGGCTGATCTAAGTCAGGGCATGGCTAACTCACAGTTGGCTGTCATTATCTATAACATTCATACTACATACCAAAAGCATACAGCCTCTTGTAACCAGAGTTACTATATTTAGTGATGGTGCTGTTGATACAAGATGAATACCAATCAAATCCATGATATGTACAAGACATATAAATCAGAATATAGACGTGATATATAGCGGTGACATCACCTATTTACCTGACATGGCTTTGCGTACTAGAGTATCCAAACATGAGTGTATTTCATCAGCATTAATATCAGTCAATGATGGATGCTGTGGAAACAACCATAATTTAGCTTTCATTATAAAATGGCTGTTATAAATCTCATGTTCTGATTGTATAGGAGTGCATGCATTATGAGAGTACACGGCACACTTTCTATTTCGTCACTCATGTCCAAATCTGTTAGCGTTGTGCTTCTCCTAACACTTTTCTTGTGTTCTGCATATGAATGGGTGTTGCAGTGATTACCTCCTTTATTGCACACAGTTTGTTTCGGTATATCCCTTGTGCTCGTTCCCCTAACGTCTGGTAATCCTTAACATTTAGTGTCGTCCATGCAAGTGACAACAAAGGCTGGACGAGATCCTAAGACAACAATGATAAGTAGAATTTAATTAATCAAAGTTATTAATGAATTCAAAAAACCTTGGTCTAAACTTACCAGAACTAATGGATTGGTTGACTGCTTCTTAATGAAGATCTCAATGATATCCAGCACCCTGTGGATCAATTAATCAATGAATTATTAATTCCTAATATTAATCTGTATTAAGATCCTCCTATAAATTTGAT